>OY728163.1:1880599012-1881849012 GCA_963277665.1 Viscum album
CACATGTACTACTAAAGATCAATCCACCTGTGTCATTTGTCACACAACAAGATGCACAGTTGACAATAGAATGGTGTCCACTCCTAGTACTTGACATGTTCTACGAAAAGATTACTAACCTCATGTAACTGGTCATAGAGTTTGTCACATGGTAAAAAACTATGTATCATGTAAATAATATAAGCAACGTGTACATATGAAAAAAAAATTCTTCCAGAACAGAAGAACACATGGAATATATTCATATCATCCCATGCCATGTTCACTGGGTTTCTAGATAGTAATACTCTGAAACATCTTTATAACCCTTAAAAACATAAAAAATTTCCATGGAATGCCACATTATGAACTATGCTAGCCCATACTTTCAGAGAATCAATGTTTGGAATCCTTAATAATATCATAACAGGGCCGAATTCAATTAATGTTCAGACATGATCAACCAAATTCTAATCCAATATGGCCCATAACACCTCATTGATGAAATAACGGAGTTGATCCAAATGATACATTGCATATACTAATAACCTTTCAATCTAAAAGGTATCTGTATCACAAAATCTATCACAAAAACATGGATATCTTGAAAAACATCTATCACAACAGCATGAAATCAGTAATGCAACATAAATGGATTGATAATAATGCATGACATGTGATCTATAACATGTTCTTATATGATTCCTGAGATGGTATACCCTCATCTGATTTGGTTGCAACTGAAATAGAATAACAATGATATAAATCATAATTACACAAAACGATTAAATCACCCAATAGTGAAATAAAATCAACATTATCAATTGAAAACCCCAAAAAATTTCAATTGTTGAGGTAACATAGATTTACCCTATACATTGGTTAGATAATCCCTGGAAAAACATATTATCAACTACCTATTCCTTCCTATATTAGTCTATATTCTACAAATCGTATTGAAAAGTCAAAAAGAAACCTCCTCTAATACCAAATTATACTGTCATGGTTCCAAGTACCACCAAAAGGTTCCCCATACTCAATTGGACACATAACCTCAAGAGCATTTCCAGAAATGACAAAGGTTGCCGACTAGTGGTGAAGGCCATGGTTTGGTAATGGAGGAACTATGCCCTCAATGGTAGAGTGTACACAACAGAATAATATATAATTAATACTAGCTGGCGTATTAATACCATAATGAAAATGTAAACATCCGAATACTAATATTAATATAACAACTAGAGAAAATGTAAATGATGCATGTCACATGTTTCTAGGAAAGCATCCAATGAAGTCACAATGCTAGAAATATAGTACTACATGAAAAGTAAAGAAAATAATTAAACACCAATAGCATCAAAATCCCCAGCTTGGTCTCATGCTCTCCAACTCCAACAATAATCATGTACCTGATGAAGAATGGTGATTGCCCCTATATATACCTACAATCATTTAATCATTTTGGGTTCAAAACATGATCCAAATAGGGTGTGAGACCAATCCCAGTACTCAGCAACCTAAATATCTATGACTAGATGTCTGAAAATATACATATCTAGTAATATGATGAAATGAAGCAATAAACCTAGAAGTACTCAAAAGAAAAAAATTCTTCAGTTTTTCAATTACGTTCATTTTTATTAAGAAATGATTCAATCAGTTTAATTATATAAACATTAGGATCTAGCCTGTGCTATGTATCCCATATGTAAGAGTAACAAAATAGATGTCTCAGATGATCATCTAACAATCAAGTAAGATAGATTCCATGCTTGTGGTTTTGAATGGAAAATTCATCTCAATCATTCAATCAATCATAAACAACCCCATGGGAAAGCACTCGCATTATAACCATCTAGTATTAGCATCACACCAACTCATTAAATAACGACCCTCATGGAAGCTATGTTGGTTTATCCCCACTGGTCTCACATAGCACAAGTTATTTACGAATGAACACCTAGGAAACTCTCATGGTCATTACCCTTAGGTATACATAGCATCAATAACATTTAAATGACCTTTGGGGCAGCTCTCACGGTCTAAACCCCCCGGGTCAATGACCACCTACATGCTCTCATATCTAATACCCCTCGACCAACACCACAATAAATCATACATAAATCCCCCAACCTCAGAAATCTATCACATTCATGTTCCCCTTGGTAAAACATAAAAAATGTGTATCACATGCATATCATTTAATCAGTAACTTCATCCTAACAAAACGTGGCATGGAAAACCATCATGCCAAACTAGAATTCTTTAGAAAATGTCCATAAAAGTATACTGATAGAACCGGACCCACAGGGTGTCTCATAAATAAGGTATCTATCTATATGCATATGAAACTACAATTTATCAATCGATCAAACCCTAAGAGTTAATAAAAAAGGTCTAATTACAAACATGCAATACCCTGAACATGGGTATACGACACTTTTAAAAAATATAATCCAAGTAAAATCAATGAATGGGAAAAAACCCCATTCTTTAATGTTTTAAGATCAACACTCGTGAATGTATGACCTCAAATCGTCCTAGATCGGTGTAGATCGGCGTAGATCAGTGGGATTACAATGCACCAGACGGTGTATCAATCAGAGGTCGGACGGAGAATGAGGGTGGTTTGAAGTTCATCAGCTATTTTTTCACTCTTCTATACGAACAAAGACTAGAAGAATATGTTTATGATGATGAGACGTGACCCCACTTGGATTTATCAATTAAAAAGAAAACTACACGGTGTGTTAATAATAGATACATTCTGTGTAGTAGCCATAACCATGACCCTCATTAAGATTTTTTCCAGGTCACCTACATGGGCATGTACTCAGCTGTTACATGACTAGTACGTGACTATACATGGTACCGATGTATAGGACATGTAATCATAAGTACATGACTTGTACATAGAAAATTCAAATTTGTTACATTTTCCTAAGAAAACAACCCAAATTCATGATCCATACCTGAATGATGATCCATGTTCAAAAATTTTGGTACTAATATAGTACATTAAAACAATATAGATTAATCCAAATCAAATTATTAATTTAGTTATAGGGATGTAATATCGAAGATACAATAAGGAGATAGTAAGCCTCTATGAACTCTTCTTTATATTCGTTTTATCATTATTATTTTTTCAATTATTTTCAAAACCATATTCTATAAAATTAGGTAGGAAGCATGTTATCATAGAGATAAATAATTTAATATTCTATAATTATAATATTTATGAATAATATAAATTTCATGCATCTCTTTCCCTCCCTTTCGATAATGAACCGTTAATGGTCAGGTCACCACTAATAGAGACATTTGCATTTTTGCACATATAACTATCATCATGTGTGAATATTATATTATATACATAGTATATATATTTATAATTATATTTATTATATGGATATGTAATTAATTATAAAAATAAATAATTTACATTGAATTAAAATAGGGAAAACAATGTAGAACATAATTTTTTTAAGAAAAACATGATATCAAAATGGTTCAAATTAATCAATAGAAAATAAGAAATACAATACAATGATTATAATTGATAAATAGTTGTATGATTGACTATAAATCACATCTGGATATTTTATTAATAAATATAATTTTATTATTCAGGAGGTATAGAATCGATGAAATAAAGAGGTAATTAAGGTAATCATATTATTGAACTTAACTCTTAGTCATTTGGTTATATCAATTTCATGATATATTTGTTATGAAAACTTATATAATGTTCCACAAGTATCATTTAAACAATCGTCAATTTTCATTTATTGGATACACATGATTAATAATTTATTTAATGATAAGTAAAATGATTTCACCAAAGAACACTTCTTTCCAAAAACACATATTTTACTCCTCTTACAATATTTTTTCTTCACACTTTAATTTTAATGATAATGGAAAAATATGTTTTTTCTTAATAATTTGGGAAACCCAGGATTATTCATAAAAGTATTCCTTATTAAAACTTTATGAAACCAAATTATTTTGATATTTTTTCATGGTTATTACAATTATAAATTCCATGTGGGTTTCATGATAAAGTCAATACTATGTTGTGAGTAGTGGTTCAGAAATTATACAGAATTCTAATTGATTTGTTAATGTGATTTATTTCTTTGAGATAAATTTAATTATGAATGAAAATGAATAAATAATTTTTCACATGATGATATATGATTATTAAATTATATTTTTCATGAACATGATGTTATCTTTATTCAAAAATATGTATGTTATTTTACCTTTATGACATGTTTCTCCATTTTAATGAATTTACACATAACATGCATTTAACACATGTTTCCCTCATGATATTGATGATGTATATATACTTATGATGTTATAAATATTCTCACCCATGTTATATTCATTAATGTTATTTATTAATCATCTAAATGTGATTTCATATATAACCATTCTTTGGTTTATATACTCATGTGATTACATGTACTAAAGAGAAGGAAATAATTTAGAATTATAAAGAAGAATTATATATGTAAATTTTAGGTTTCATCATATTCATTCATTTTATGGGACATATTTTCCCAATACACTAATCATTTTTTATCATATATTTGTAATGATATAATATTATTTATCATTAAAATGAAATCATGGTAATGTATGAAATGTCAGTGTCACTACAATTTATAATAATATAATTCAATGAAGGATATTGATGATTATTCAGTCAAAAGTATAGTATTACAACATGTGTATGTTGATATATAATATCCTAAAATATTATGAAACATTTAATATACATGAGTGTAGGTGGTATGATATTTGATTGAATTTTATTAAAAATATTATTATGTTATTTTTGAAACATAATACAATATGGGTTATTATAGTAAATTATATAGAGTATTCCCATTTTTGTAAAATTTGAAAAGAAATAATCTAGATCACCATGCTAGGTTTAATAAAAATTGTTATTATGAGACCCCATGGTTTACCAATATATGATTCATATTATTATAATATAATATTTAAATAAATTATTAGTCTGAGCCTTCAAAAATACATAAATATATTGTTTCATCATAGATTATTTTATTATCCTCAATATATTAGACCTTTTGAATGGGAAATCCTAATAAGGGATCAAATTTTATGTTCATACATTACCAAATTCCAAGGATGTATGGATTAAAATTTAGCTATAATGGGGTTTTAAAAAAACTATTTGTTACCAATATGACATCAAAAAAGGGACCATATGAAGTATTTTTAAAAAAATATATATCATAAAAAAATTATTGGATAATGCTAGAGAAAGGAAGATTTTTGGTCTATAATATGAGAAATATACCTCAGGTAAGGATGATTCAACCAAATTAATATCACGATGATATATAATAGATATAAAAATAAGGCTGAATAGTTCTTGGAACATAATGTTTTTAAATTAGGGGAACATGTATTAATAAATATCTATCAATGTATAATTTTTATAATATCTTTAAAAATATAAATGTAAATTCTGATGTACATTAATCCCATTGAAATTTTTTAATAGATAGGATTTCATGAATAATATTCGGTCATTCCCCTAAACCTTTATCAAGTGCATGGTGTATACTATACATCATTTTAATGAATATATATTATAACTTTTGGTTGTGTTGATTATTAATATTATTCTACTATAGGTTGAATTATCATATAATGATGTTCCATTTATTAATCTTGAAATGGGATAGAAACATGTGGGACCAACATTAGAACCTAAATATGTGATAATAAAGGATGATCAACATTTTTAGATGTATGATTTAAAATTTTGTTGAATAAATTATTTTAATGCAGTAATATTGAAATCATTTGTAAAAAATAAACATTTATTAGAAGTAAATGATACAGTAAAAATTATAGAAAGAATGTAGTTATTTACAATATAACTTCTATAGTAAAATAATAAAATTAAATAAAGTTAATAAAACTTATTTTTCTTATTGACCATATTCTCCAATAAAGATAAAAATTCAAGAATGGCATGTCAAAAAATAATACATTCAGTTGAATTAAAATCGTTAATTTAGTAAATTAGATAATTATTTTTTATTTTATTTGTGTTAAATAATTTAGAGTAATAGGGAGTAAACATGGATTTTATATGACCATTTGTATTTATGAAAAATGATAATATAAACGTTATAAGTGGTTGTTATAATAACTTTATATTATGAATAATTATATGTTTTAATGTATAACAATCCATTAACAATTTTTTGGTTCTTCTTTACTCTTAATTTTATCACTTTTTATTTGGGTTTCCATTTATTATGGTTCTACAACATGGATATTTTTTCTATAATTTTACCCCGAGTTTCATCATAGATGATAGTTTTTGCATCATGGACTAAGATTGGATGAATCGTGGATGATATATATATGTCGTGGATCCCTCAGAGAATATGTTTGGTGAAACTATCATATTAGTGGAATATATGTCATTTAGATTGGGATAAGTTGTAGATATATATGGTTCCTGATATGTTTCACGGTAATGATGGTTGTGCGATGATTCTATTATGATGATTTTGAAATTTTATGAGTCGTTTTTATGTGTATAGTAGGTTGTTCTGTGGAAGATCCAGTAAGGATATTGTGGTTCCTCTTCCAATTTCATGATATTCATGATGTTTTATGTTAATTTGATTACATCTGTACTCTGGTAAATAGGTTTTTGGGTGTGAAAGTGATCATATATACCAAATCATGTTGGATAGGGTTTGTTGTGGAATATCATCTTTCACTACATAATAGTCTACCCCATTTTATGAACTAGTGGACTATGTTGAAGGGGTCACTATGGTGTGGAAATGTTTTTCATATAAATAATTTATCAAGAAACCTTTAATTATTAAAAATTCTCACATTCAACATAAATAGACCCTTTGAATCTTGGGTGATTTCTATAGTGGACTCTATCTCTAAAAAATATATTCTTTGGGGATTGATTTATACATGGATGAATTGGATCTCTCTTTAGTAAGTGTTTACTTATTTTGGAATCAAATGTTTTCATCATCTCTCACTTTCATGAGAGTTACGAGTACACATTTCCTTGATGATTTTGAATTGTGAAAGGATTGGTATTGTTATTATAGATTAATTCATTATTCTCCATGTGTTCGACTATCTATTGGAATTCACGTTATTGGTATTTAATGTGTTTCCCATGTAATTTATGGTTGGTGGGTTCATAAGGCCATTACTAAAACTAAATCCATGTTTTATTGGTTTATTTAAAATGAATTTTCATTTTTATTCTGAACATTGAATTTTGATGATTTTATTAATCATTCCAATAGTGTTAGATTTGTTAAATAATATATTTTATAACATGATTTTATAATAAATAGTTATTTTGAGGAAATATGTATATAAATGACAAGATTTTTATCCATTAGGAAAATTACTTAAAATTAATATTCTTTTAGAAAGGCATGAGCATAATGAAAAAGAATATTTGGGTATGGAAAAACATTCATGTTGAATATGATATGTGGTACTTGAAGGTTGAAATATGAATTAAATTTAAATGAATAAATTTATAATGATTAACATATTAATTAATGTATATGTGAAACTTGGTAGTTTTTTCAAGATTTAGAATATTAGGGTAAGAATATGAATCCTTATTAATGGTATGCCAAGGGAAATTTTTTTAAACCAAATATAATAGGATTTCCCCTCAATTGGTGTGGAATAATTGTATGTTGATGTCCAGATCCTAGGGAAACATTCATATAAGCTGATTCATGGTGATTGAATAAGATTTGAAAGCATCCTATATCATGGACCTAAATTACAGGATGGCATATGAAAATTTTTCTTGGGATTTATTTCATTAATAAATTCCATTGATTATGTAACTATTTCATAGATTCCCATTCATTTTTTTTAATTTATTAATTTATTCCTATTTTTATATTTATCCAAAAAATTTACATGTAGTTGGATATGAATAAAAATGTCACCAGTTAGTTATTATGATTATTTTGTATAAATATTAATCATCTTTTGTTTCCTTTTATTGGATATGAATATGGAACATATTGTTAAATTCTATTTATATTTTTTCCTCATACAATACAATTTACATTGTGTGTTTTTTTATTTTGTTTTGAATGGTCTATTAAAAGAAAATAACCTCATATTGGTGGTGGATGTTTTTGATTCACATGACCTAAAGAGATGCAAGTGAATAATGGAGCCATTTTTTACTAATTATATATGGATTCAATGATTTTTTCTTTAAGAATATTAATTCATCGTTTCTTTTCTATATCACATTGATCATTATTAATATTCTTCTGGAAAACATTCAAATTGATGAGTGTTTTAGTTTATAACATTTTCTTTTCTCCAATCCATTGTATTGTATAAATACAATATTTATCTGGTAAAACCATTCCATTATATTCTTGATATGATTCGAGGTTTTATTTTCCATGATGTGGGGATTGGTAACGCCTTACATGATATGTTAGGACTAGATCAGGTACCAGTGTTCCAGAGTATTCATGGATGATCATAAAAAATAGCAACAAAGGTGGTTGAGTTTATTTTCTCAATTTCAATATGCTATCTAGGATGTCATAGTACATATAAGGTAGGATTATTGTTTCATGAGAGGTATTTATGAGTGATTTCTTGGCTCGATATCATCCAAGTGATCCTTATGTCACCCTAGCTGTTTCAAAAAAATCATTTCGAAACTATTGAAATAATTATAGTATTTATCATACTTGATCAATGTATGTTGAAATAGAAAAAAAACATGTGTTTTCTTATGTAAATTATATTCCTGTATGGTTTGGTTTATTTTATGATCATTGTATCTTTGATGAAATTTTTAGTGATTCCTATTGATATTTTTTAGTATTATGGCCACATGAAGTCATTTTAAATGTCCATGTGGGGCGTTTCTTATAAACAATGTAATTAAAACCCTATATTTTACTAGATCCTCAATAAGATAGTGGATAATGTAATCTATTATCTGAGATGGGTTGATAATCCCATTTTAGTTTATTCTCTAGTATTAGGACTTTTTATTGATAAATCTAGATATCATTCTTTAGAGTCTCAATAGAAGAAACCAAAAATATTAAAAGTACTAAATAACCATAGATAGGAGATTATTTGTTGAAATATATTGTAAATATTTTTATGTTCTTAGTTACAATATAGGATACAACGGTAAAATTTTGTACCATCAAGATGGAATCTCATGGTAGGGAAAACATTCATATTATTTATTATAGTGAAAAAGAATGAATTTTTAGTATTTTAATAGATTAATAAAACTTTTCACACAATAGTTCCTTCCAGATTTGTTGGTTTTAGAAAATTCAATCAATTTTCTCATCCTTAATATGGGTTATAAAACCACCACTCTGTATTAAAATATATTTTATGTACTTTAATAGTTTTAACCTATGGTAGTGATGAATGTGATGTTTATAGCCCCATTTTTGGATATGGGTACTAAAAATGATAATCGGTCAAATTTTTTGGATACATAAGAAAAAATATTCTAGGGATGTACTATATATAGCATGGAATAATGAAAATAAAATTTCAAGTATGTTAGAGATGATATGATTTTCTATATTGCAATTGAAAATTCTATAATTTCATCGAATATAAAGGGGGAAAATGGTTATTATATTCATATAGAAAAAAATAATGAATCATCCATAGCATATGTAGTTTTCTTAGAGAGGTTCAATAACTTGCATTTTATGTGTCAAGGCTGGTCATTTCATGTGAATTTTTACTTAGGAATCTAAGATATATTATTTTTTGGACACGTATGATAATGAATAAGATCATTCATATCAATTATTCCATGCTGACATGGGATCATAAGCTACAAACAGTATTCCATTGAAATCAGATGTGTCAAGAAAAAATAGGTTCTAGACATAGAAATCGGGAATGAAGCATATTTACAAATTTGTAGATTAAATAGAGGATGATAATGTGGGTTCATTAAATGTATTATGTACCAAAAATATATATTTATGCTGTGTGAGTGCGTTATTTGATACCAATTCACCACAGTAATTCCTAACATATTATGTTTTTAGTTTTTGGAATCATTCTATGGATATTTTTTATGATATATATCAATATATCCCATGGAATGTAAGGAGATCAAGGTCTCTGATTTTCTTTACGTGCCTTAACATTAACATATTTAATTCTCAAATTTAATTGTATAGTACAAGATAAAAATCTCTAAATGATATTATTTGGATATATTGGAAGATCTCACAACTTATTGGATATACATTTACAAGGAATAAGGGTCTTCTATTTATCATACTGGTGTTTGTGTGTTTTCAATTGAGAATGGGGCCCAACATCAATTATTGATAAACATAATTTTCCTGATTTGGGAAATTTTATAATCGTTTTTTCTTTTGATATTTTATGAATGTCTATCAATGTTGACCTTCATCCAATGTTCATTGGGTTTCTCGACCTTTTTCCATCTATCATAAAAGGTTTTCCACCATTTATAGAATTAGATTTTTCTAGTGATTAAGTGATACATTAAAAATTTATCTTGACTCATTCTTACCATATAGAACCAGGTGAACTAAAAAAGGAGAAAATTACTTTGGATGATTTATTTCATAATGTTTTTATATTCTCAAGTATATATCATTGTGTGCCACCTATTCACTTGGAAAGGAAAAATGATGGGAAACTGTTCAATTCTATTGATTATGAAAAAAATAAATCATGATACGGTACTGAAAAAATATATGCTACATTATATTACTAGTTATTTTTATTAGTTAAAAGGGTCAACGTGGATATTAAAGGTCAATATAACTTATTATTTTAACCAATTGTGAATCAATGAATCTGATGTCTCAAAAACCACAATATAAAGTAAGTTAGAAAATTAAAACTACTATGTAATTCATTTTGGCCTATCAGATACTTATATTTTTATTTTTATTCTGATGAAAAATATATTCCATTATAATCCCAACTCTTTCATGGTGGTATTTATGGATGACATATTGGTTTATCTATGATATAGTAAAACCAATTGTGTAGTTTGAGAGCTATCTTAGAAATGATAGAATATCATAGAAATTATGTAAAGCTATCATAATATAATTACCTAATTTTAGATTAAATGTTAATGGTATCTATGGTCATAGAACATGGTATTTTATTTTATCATTAGAATGTGAAGGAATTTCTGACTACAGAATAATAGTGAACTGTTTTAATGATTCATAGATTCTTTGGATTATAAGGGTAATACTATAATCTTTTTAAATATTTCAAAATGATGGATTCTCTTATTATACATATCACTTAGAAAGGATAATTTATCTTAAGGGATTCAATGTTATACAGATCTTATGAATGGTTGAAACTTATTTTGTCGTCTACATAAATGTTGAATATGTAAAACCTAAGAAGGTATATGTTGTCATTTATTTATGCATCAGGTTCTGTATTGGGATGTGTTTTTCATTCTTAGTGATCATGTTGAGGTTATTTTTTCTAATTTCATAGGCCAAATGAGAATATATTTTATACTCATGATCTTTAACTCAAAAATGTAATGATTTATTTTAAATTTTTGATGCAATAAATTTTTAGATAATGGATTACCATTTATTCTGATCATAATAGAAAGAGTTATATGTAATAGAAAATGTATATGAATGTCTAATAGATGTAGTGGGTAGAGAACATGAAATATTTTTATTTTACATTACCTATACTCCTTGAATAGGTAATTTCACTCCTACTACTACATGTAGGATTTTTTAGACATAATCCTTGAAACTATCATCATGATGAGTGGATCATGATGAATACATTTTAATCATATTAATTTTTGATTCATTGATTAATACACCACTAACCTTTTTTTATTGAGTTTTGTCAACCTCATTTTACCTCATGAAGATTCTTGAGGAGTGGTAACATGATTTTGTATTTCTTTTCGTAAATTAATTCCTTAATGATTATGAGACTATTATTGAGTGTTCATTATCTTTTGAGAGTATTGTATACATAAATATCTATTATATCATACCATATCAATTGAGAACAATTTTAACAGGGTTCTATATTAATTCATAATGGGAAGTGAATCCTAGACCCCTAAATTTGTTCTATGACATAAGTTGATGATTCTGGTATCTAGTTATGCGATGAGGCATTGATAATTTTTAGTCTCATTCTTATTCATGTATATATGTCAACACCAAACATTAGAAACATATAGGATATCTCCATAACCTTCTTATGCTTAAAGGGTTATGGGAAGTTTTTTTTATTTATTTCATGGTTTTAATTTTCCATATCCATTAAGGAATGAATATTATATTGGTAGTGATTGATCCTTGTATGAAATTAGATCAAATTATACCAGTTCGGGTCACAAAAAATATTTATATCATCAGAAATATCATTGTGTAGGAGTTCACTATGATATATGATGTTAGATATATTAAAGTTTTTGATAGGGAACCATAGTTCAATACACTTTTATGAAGAGGCATCTGATAGGTTTCAAGATCCTATTATACAATTGAGCATAGATTACTATCCACAACTTGAATTCTATAAAGAAAAATCTATACTGGTCATGTAAAACTAGATTCATATATTTATTTCATGATGTTAGTAGGGATTATGATAACCACAGGGAAATGATTGTGTTTTCCTATACCATTACACACAATTATTCCATCTATATAACATCCTTGGACAAATTTTATGGCCACCCATGTAAATCTCTATTGTGCTTGTCAAAGATTTGTTGATCTTTCTTGAGTGGTCCATGTTTTGTTCTTTATATTATGAAAATTATATTTAGAATCATATGATAATGGTGATTTATAAATGATGGTATAGATCATATACATATAATCAATACACCTTTTTTGATATTTTAACTGGTGGCATGGTGCTTCTGAGAGATTTACCATGTTTGGGATTTTGAAGGATGGAAAATAGGGAATTAACCTATATAAGACCACATGCGGTTTCTGGGTGGATTGGAATGGTTTAATTCCTAATTTATTTTCCCAATTAGTTGAAATCTAGTCAAGATGTGATTTATGTATTGTAGATTTTGATGTATCTATATGATTTTTCTCAGGTTTTGGACATAGAGGACCTTAATGATGAACATATTTTATCCTAAGTTAAACTTCCATTTTTGATCATTGGTTATTAGAAAATTGTTCTTTAGGGTACTTATATATGTTAATTTCAAGTGACATGACATCAGGTCCAAATTCACATGAAACAGAAGAAAATAAAGAACTGATAAGGGTGTGGAAGCATTATATATTTGATATGTAGCCTTATTAATATGAATTATGGGGGAAGAAAGAATTTATAGTGTGGGTGATGTTACATTATTTTATCCTCTTGGAAATTTTTCACATTTTCTGATTGATTGGAAATGAATTTTAAATAATTACCTAATTAAAAAATAGTAATGATTAAATGATTGATTTCAAAAGACTGTGTATTTTTTATTAAATCATATCTTTAATGAATTTTAAAATAAGCTGGGATTTTAAAAAACATATATGTAAATGAATTGATATTGATACTTGAGAGGAGTGACATAAATTGAATGATTATTTCAAAAGGAATGAACATAATCAATACAATTGAATTTTCTAATGTTGTAATATAAGGCTTATCATGAAAATGGGAGTGTAATCTATGAATGATTAATTGAAATGAATTTAATTAAATTCGCATGATTGACTACTTTATTTGATCACATGTGAGTGTAGGTCATTATTAGGTTACATTGAGAGGAATTTTATGACTCTTACTCATTATAAATGGATTTCTTATGAATACTATTGCAAACCATCTTTTTTTAAAAATTTCCCAAATGGGATTTTGATATATTTTATCCTTGTTTACTAAGCCAACATTATTTTGAAGAAAAAATAAACCATTAAAACTAACTAATTGTGAAAGGAAACTATATCCAAGTATAGATTAATATCATGACTTTTGAAAATATTTCTCTATTCTTATTTCATTATAACATGCTAGTAATTGATGAACAATTTTAATCATGTCAATTGTTTTTTCTAAAAATTATCATTTTTATTCAATTTTATATAATGAAATATATTTAAAATTAATGATGATGTCACTAAATAAGATAAATTGTATTTTCATTCCATTTATATTTATATTTTTTGATATATGATGTTTTAGAAATTATTTTGTAATATTTCATTGTATTAAAATCATTTTTTTCTATAACATATCTTTTCCTATGTTTTCAAGAATATAATTTAATTTTTGATCCAAGAAAAGGATAGCCCACTTAAAACTTATGAGTATGCTTAATTCATTATACCTATATGGATATTTATGAAAGGTTCATCTAGGGTACACTCATTAAATAATGATTTTGAGGAATTACAATGACCAATATTATTACATATTTTAGTTATGTATCATCATTATCATTATATATATACATTTGGAACATTTTTAATTATCTTTTTTTCCATACCAAATTTTATATTTTTCACCTTCTCCTATTATATATGGAAGGTTTATTATTAATATTAATGTGTTCTCTTTTATATTTAATATATTTACAGGTTCATGTCACTAAACCATAATGCTTCAAATATACATTCCGGATATATGGAGACTTGATAATTAACTATTGTACTTTAGGATTCATACAGGTTCTGGGAAAATTTGATGAGGAAGAGAGAAATAAATAATTTTACATGAAAGAACATCGGTAAAGATTTATATTGATTAGACCATGTGAAAGTGGTACAATCACTAGGGATATATCGTAATCAGTCCCATTCTGAACATCATTAATTTATGTTTATGTAGATTCATCTTTGGGGGAAATTAATATTTGGGGAAATTACCACCTATTAAATAATGAATAAACCACCCACAAAAGTATCAAAACTCTACAAACCATAACCATAGGGATTATAATGATGTAATTATAGGTTTTATATATATATATATATATTTTAAGTGTTATTATTGATTAAGTTCATTCATTTATAAAATAATTTATATTATATAATGAAATATTTTTTAATGTATATATTATTTACAACAAAATATAATATAATTGGGGGATAAATTTGAAATTAATTTCATATATAGAACTAATATATTGAAATTAATCAAGGGGTTAAATTCCAAATAATTTAAAAGAGTTTAAAAAATAATATAAAATAATGAAATATGGTGACTCAACATAAATATTATATCATAAATATGAAAATGTAACAAAATTAAATCATGATAGTGAAATTATCATAATTATGCGAGAAAACCTTATAGTGGATCATTACTAGATGAAATGGAATACGTTATAGTTTAGTAGAGAACACAAAAAAGAACATTTCAGAATATATTCCATGAGATTCCAAAAAAACATATAAATAATCACCCAAAATTAGTATTTATAAAAAACAATTAGTTCTATATCTATTTAACTCCCTATAAGTCTCTCTATTATCTACGTATTTAATCGTAATGCTTCTTTTATATCTGTGGTTCACTGTAGTCTATGTATAAATGATATATAATTTCCCTCTTTAATTTTAATTTCATTTTAATTTTATATTTTATATTGTCCTTTAAAATTTCAAATATTATATTCTATTTTTTTGGTCATATCTCTATAAGAATTGTAATTATGATATATTATTTTTATAGACCCCATTTCACTATAATTATTCACTCTTTTTTGTAGTTATAATGTGAAAAATGTATATGGATGTTCGAAATTATATTGGCTTTCATAACACAATATATATTTATATATATCTATATTCTATTTATAGGGAATATTTATATTTCATATATGTATATAAGAGTTATCATGTATACTAAATGGGGAAATATATTTATCAGGTTGATCATAAATTGTGTCATAAGTTGATGTTAGTAGATTTTATCATATGTCCACCAAATCCCATCAATTATTCAAAGAAAATTGTTTCTATTTTAGGATTTTTTACATCCCTAATAAATATATAATATGTTTTATCACATAATCCAAATTTAGTGATTAGAATTATGATGTGTTTATAATTTTTTATTGTTACAGAAATGATATATTTGAAACCGAAGTCAACTATTCATTCAATTATGAACTGTGAAATAAACCCTAGAACGTATATAAATATAATGGGAAAAATATACCATGATAATATCAAACTACATACAATATCATAATTGATATGTTAGTATATTACAATAATAATGAATATATAATAATTCAATTAATGTGGTGTTTTTAGGAGTTTATTTGAATCACCCAATGCATGTGCGTTGTCCCCCACTAGTCCAAGGCAATATGGTTTATCTAATCAAAATTAATGAAAAATAAGAGATAATATAGGAGAGTGATAATTTTAATTTGAAAAGGTAATATCACATAATAAATAACATATATCTCTACATTTACCACCAATTTATATCATTATTTGGTCATCCTCATGTGTGAATACATTGACTCTTAATTTATATGTAAATTTATTTTCATTCAACATATTATAACACCTCAACTAATTTAACATTGTTACATTAAATCTTATGAAATGTTCTAAATAATGATACCAAACATAAAAAAATAATAAATGATAATTCATATCATGAAACATAAAATCAATAATAGTAATGTTTATTTATTATAGTATATAATTAATTGTTATGTGAGAAATATGAATCATATATCATGATTCAAAGCGAATATAATGAAAAAAACATAACTCACACAATACTACTAATATCATAGTGTCACTGGACCTCATGAATTCCTTCCATTATTCCTATTTATTTCTGCTAGTTGTATTTGGATAATAATTTATTGAGGAGACTATCCCCCATAAACAATTGACCATATATATTAGTGGGATTAATAATAATATCGACACAATAAATATTGAAGTATATTAAACAATGATTTTTGAACAATAAAAAACAAACATTAAAAACTATAATATGTCTGTGTGACTTATTTTACATTTATACAGTTAAATAAATGCACAATAAATATCAATCATGAGTAGAAAATACCTAAGGAGGGCCAAAATATAAAAAACTAATAAGAACTAGGGAATTCCAAAAAAACTCATATCTAGCACTGGACGATGTCCATATCACATGAAACAACACATAAATCCAATATTACTATCATGCATGGGACTTTTCCACAATCAAAACATTTTAGCTTAATTTATTCTGTAGTACACTCAACATCCAGTGTAGGATGTTAGTAGTATTCATTAGGCCACTACCAAATATTACCCTATAAATATATTGTATCAATCTTGTTAATCTATTATCAAATAATAAATAAATCAAATCATAATTATGTAAAACAATTTCAATATATGATTTCTACAATGACACATTATAATGACCTAATTCTATATAATATATTTTTTTTAATAAATTTAATTAATTTGATATCTTGTTTTGTAGAAAACATTACGATTAAATGGAACATGATATTCTATTAAAATAATATTTAAATATGAACATTACATCCTTGTTTTAAAATTATTGTTAATGAATAGAGCATGAGAATATAGAAATTAAATATTTTACACACATTTGTTTCTTATCTACTTATTAAAATTAAAAATAATAACCAATTATAAGATAAATGTAATTTTTTTTGGAAAAAACATTAATTTTTTCAAGAAAATTGTTTATTTCAATTTCATTCACATAAAAGAAACACATTTCATTAGCAATTTTAAATAATTTATTTCATTAAATGAACATGATTTCTGAAATAATAAATTTTAATTTATATTAGGATGCATTTTTTAATTTTTTTTAAAATTTTTCAATTTTTGATTAATATTTAAAAATACCTAATTTTATACTAAAACTTCCTTTTCATTTAAAATTGTTATAAATTCACATTTTGTTATGAATTTTTTTAAATAAAAATTAATTTAGTTATATATTTATTAAATCTATTTGATCCTTTATAATTATTTCCATATTGAATTTTGTTATAAAAATGTTGTATGCTTTTGAAATGTTTTCCATTGAAAACCTGCTTTATCGTCACCACTATGGGATTTTTTTGTTATGAATTTCTTAATTCAGTCAATGGAATTTTGAAAAATGTTCCCAAATGATGATTCATCCAAATATATATTATCTAAAATGAACCTGTTAATTTTGGACCATAATTAACAGCAACAATAACAAAAAATAGTTATAGTAGTTATGGTCAAAATTGCTTTACTTGTGGTGAAACAAAATAGATATAGTCTAAAGTTTCATAAAAAATTACTAAATTATATTTTCTTATCACAGATAAATATATCATAGATATTTATAATTAATACTCCCTTTATGATAATTTTTAATTTGAAAAAAAATTGTACTCCTTTTTTTCAAAATATATAGGGGTCAAACTAACCTCACTTATAAAAGAACACCCATCAAATATATTCTTCTCACAGTTAAAACCCTTTTGGATAAAAAACATGTGAAATTAATATCCCAAAATCAATCCCCTCATCCTAGAAACATAATTTTGTTTATTAATATATCCTAGGAATGATTTTGGGGTAATCCAAAAGAGGTTTTCAGAAAAAGATGCATTTTTGTTCAATGAACTTTTTTATTATATTTCATCAACAACCTCGTTCAATTATTATTAATAGACATTGAATTAATTAAAATAGTATATTCCATATACTTAGATATTTTTATATTAATTTAATGAACCACAACCATCAGCACTTCAATAAAATTATCTACATAAACACCATCTGTGTATACTGTAGACTACTACCATAGGAAATGATGTCATCCGTTTTTCCTTTACCACCTCCAAGAATTTTGTATTATTATGGATATTTTATAACTATAAAATAATTTTACATAATTATTAATTGTATCAAACTTTTCATTTTAAATTACATTTACTAGGAGATACGATAACATCTCTAGTGCTTATGGCGAAAGACTGCATCACGAATTGATGTGATTTGTTTTTGTATAATTGTTAACCTGGGAGTTAATAAGGAAAAATTGATGAATAAATGCTATTTATGTTTAATAATTATATTCATGACATATTTATAATCATTTAATGAAAATATATGACTTTATTTCAAAAGTTTTTACTCACATAATGATGATAACATTGTTCGTATACATATAGACTATCACCTTCATAAAGTGCTGGGACTATATTATCATCACCGCACAACATGGGTGATATATAAAATTATATATCTTTAAATTAGTAATATGTTATATATTATATAATTATAATTCTTAAAAATTAAAATACTACTTACCTTATTTCTATAATGATCATTGATAAATTGAAATTTCTTCCATGCATACATAAGACCAATTGTCTCCATGATTATAACATACATCATTTCTTAAAAAAACGTTCATAATTGATCTTAAAATTATTATTCATTTATAAATACCATAATTATTTAATTATTTTTATTCTAAGGATTATGGAACATTTTAATATGTTTAATAACTGTATCTATCATTATTGAATGTGCATGAGAAAACAAGGAAATTGACACAAAAAAAATATTTTGAAAACAAATGAGATAATAAGTTATAAAAGGATCATATATGATGTTATAAATATTAATATAGTTCTATTATAAGTTATTAACATGTTTTAACCCCCTATATATGAGGTCAAATCATGTTTAACCAAAAGGAACCCTGACATAAGGGACACCATCTCAATTCTTCTTCACTGAGGGATATTATAATGTTATGAAACTAATTTATTTTTAATAGTTTATATACCAACCCTTTTAATGTTAATATAATTAATAATTCATTATTCATATATTTTTATGTTTAAATTTTTTTGAGGTGATTGACATGACAAGTTCTAAATGATCAATGTTATTTTACAATATCACTTCATTTTTGAATGGTAACTTTCACATAAAACAATATCATTATTTCAATCATTTTTCATTGGAAATTAAATATTTCTTGAATAAATATATTATATTAGGAGGAATATTATTATTTCCCAAAACATTTATATTTCATAAAATATATTAATTCATCAAATGTTATATTATGTACTTGTGATTTATGTGGATGTCTATATCCCTTACTCGATAAAAATATTTATTGTTAAGGAATATTATTCATGAATTAAATCAATTGTTAGATTTATGTAAAATTCATCATACTTGAGATTATGGGTGAAGGCATTAGTTATATATCTAATTTATATCTTGGTGTGTATCATGATTCAAATTAGTTTAGACAAATAAAACGGGTTTCTACCTATAGTTTTAAACTATTATGGGGAATATATTTATGGTAATTGTTTCATGATTCTTGAGATTATGGATTCTAATTAACATGAATTTACTTAATGAATAATAAAATTATTATAATTATCCGTCATATTTTTTCTACTATAATATATTTGGATTCATTTCATTATCATATTATTGATTAAATATCTTATGTGCTTATTTATTTAACCGATCATATTTATTGCACCGTATTTTATCGTGGTATTTATGATATATTAATGTCATGTGTGTTCATTTTTATACCATCACATGATGATGATGATTATTTATTCATTATAGATTATAAATGAATTAACCGTTAACGGTCATTTGTTCTTAATCTTTTTTTTAATTTCCATAATATATAACATATAATTCTTAGAATTTTTCCTCGAGGATGCAATTAATTTTATATTTTTATGAATTTTGGTCTATTTTATAATATTAATGTAATTTTTTTACTTATTTAGATCATTATCCAAAACTAATAAACTTATATGTATATTGGAATTTACCCGTTTTAAATATGCTATTGTCATAAAGCTGACTCCAGCTCAAAAAAATAGAATTCGGGATCACAGATGTTTGTATCAGAGGATGTTTGGAAGAAAACATGGGAAATATATAAATGAAACCATTTATTTTGATGATAAGTATAGAAGAACTTACCAAATATTTGTTAAGGATTATATTATGTTTTTTAACTATAAATACATCCTTATATGGATACTACATGTGGATTCCATTCTATAAGACATGTAACTAGATGAAATCACTCTGAAAACGGTGTGTTATGATTTTGCCAAAAATAATTTAGCATACTACAATGGACCTTACTACACACTGGGTTTGTCTCTCCTAGGGGGTATAATAAGAAAATAAAAATATAATTTAAAAACCATTAGAAAGGATTTTAAAATCAAGATATAAATAAAGAAATAATTTTTTCATTTAATATATTGAAAAAGAATTAATTTAAAAATACTATTATGTTTTAATTCATATTTATAATTCTATAATTTGATTTAATATACATAATTTTATGCTCATATATAGTATATTACATTTTTTATAAATGTGTCTTCCAATGAAGAAGGGTTCTAATATAGAGGGAAAATGTGGTGACTTACCCATTGATAAAACCAACACAACATCAATTAGAACTGATAAAATTATGGCTATTTTTGAGAACCATAATCATGTTATGAATGATATCCATTATCAGATGGAGTAACTTCTTCCATAATAAGATTATCCATTTTTGGATTTCTTTATAAAAGAAAATCACCCACCATTTTGGGGTACAAATAATCCAATCATAGATAAATAGTGGATTATTTCCTTGAAGATGATATTGATGGCATTAGGATGCAGTGAAAAAGAAAAAGTAAAAACTTTTTTTATTATCTCACATGAAATGAAAATAAATGGTGGCCATTCTCCAGTATACTAGGATATAATATGAAAATAGAACCCATGGAATGGAAATTATTTAAGGATAAATTATTCAAAAAATATATTTCTCATGACTAAGAAACTGAAATAAAGGTAATGAACCTTATAATTCATTAAACAGAATAAGAACCTTTTTTAAAATTATGAAAATAAAATTAGATGGCGAGAGAGGTATTTTACAAATTATTCACACCACATGAAGCTTAATAATTACCATTATATTGAAGTTCTTAATACAAGTATCTAAATGTATCTAGTATCTAAACCGTTAAATTCATTTGATGAAATAGTTTATTGTTCCATAAACAAGGTGATGTAACTCCCTATACCATACATATTCTATGGAAATGAATATAATGATATTATAACTAAGCACCATGAAAATGATATTATTTTAGAGAAGAATATGAAGAAACATGGATTTCAACCTTATAAAAACTGCTAAAAGATTCAAGATGTGATATTATTAAAGGAATTTGGAATTGTTTATAAGTAATTAGATACGTTGAACATGGATAAATAATGAATATGGATGAAACAAAATTCCTCTAATGACAGGTTCATGTGTAGGAAAATGGAATAACTATTATAATGAATGTCCCTGGTGTATAAGAAATTCACCATAAAAGGGACCAATGAGGGAAGTCCAGGTTTATGTGATAAGTACTACTATGGATAACATACCTAATTATGTGGTGTATTGTAAATTATTCCATTTTTAATATTTAATTAATTCAATATTTGAATCTACATCCTCAAACACATTAATATATTACAATTGTTTTGAGAAAATTAGAATTTTATCTATTTAAATAACAATGATGTTACTAGTTAAAATACAAATGGGAAGTATCATTATATAAAGGATATTTATTGAAGGAACCCTTATGACACATAATTATGATATATTTAGTTAAATTATTATTAATAATATGTACGAATTTGATATAATCCATGGTATAAATCGATTTATTAAATAAAAAAAAAATTTGAAAGAAAAATGAAATTAAAATTTTGTGGTAGGTTCATAGTTGTTAGTAGTTATAGAAGAGAAATAATCAATTGATTGATATCTTGATCTTCTAATAGTATATATAATAAATTATATTGATTTTTAAGAAGAGAAAACTAATTAATGGGTTGGAGAAGAATATTTTCAAATTGGATATGTACCTCATGTATAATAATACAATGATGTTTTTTAGATGAATTAAATGGACATCCCCTAGAGCCTGAACATGAGTTTTCCCCTCATATCACCCATGATTCTAGAAAAATATAAATTACTCTCTATGTATTGGCCACATAGGAATTCTTAGTGTCAAGAGAAAAAAACATTATTTGGGATATTAATGATTTATTCATAATGATGTTTCATTATGGAGAACCCCAACTCTATTGATTACGATTAAAGACAAATCCATGAGACTATGCATTTCTGATAAGAAACCCAATTCTATTATGATAAATAATATCTATCTTCTTTCCTCTAATTGATGATTGATTCATTCAACTCTACTTATAATAATAATTATTCAATGATTGAACATCGTTCATGAAATCATCAGTTGTGATTAAAGAAGAAATACATTCCAAAGACATATTTATGAATGAGGTATAGACATTAAAAGTTTATTTTAATGTCGTTTGTGTGGACTAATTCACCATATATTTTAAATTATCTATTGAACATATTATTCAATTAATGTAATTATTTTTTTGGTATTTTTTTATATTTTGTGGTATTATAAAAACTATGAGGACCACAGTCATCTACTATAGAACATTATTGAAACTATTAGAAGTAAATAGTTGTAGTGGAAATTTATTTTTCATGATTTTTGGATTCTATTATGTTTCATTTCATTTGAATGTTGTCATGAAGGAAATAATCTCAATTGATACAATGAAGAGAAAGGTAGTCTAAGAATGTCCAATTCCAATTCACATATTTGAGCTATTTAGTATAATTGGTTTTGTAGTGTACAATCAGTGATTCCATAAGAATTTTTTCCTTTTTAGTTATCACATTAAGAAATCATAAATGTAAAAGGCTTTTTTTTTGAAAAAATAATGTCATGAATGTGTGTTATGAACTAAATTGGATATCAGTGAATGGTCAAATTTATATTCTACTATCTAAAAATTATGGGTTTGGGGTATATATAAATTCATTAAATAAGATACTCGGTTGTGTCCGAAGGAAAATTGATACTTATGTTATTATTTAATCAAGAAAATTTAATATACACAGAAATAAATATCCAAAACATGATCTTATGTTGTAAGTTATAATATTTTCTTTGAAGAAATGATTACACAATCTATATGGTTAAATATTTGAGATACAAACTGATCATAATATCCTTAAATATGTATTTTCTTTGAAAGTGATCAATATGACACAATTGATAATACTTGAGATATTCAGGAATTAGGACTTCATAATATATTATCACTTAGTGAAATAAAAAAATATTGCGAATGAATGGAGTAGAAAATATCAGAGAAATATAACCCAAATGGGTATTGATAGAGATATCTTGATAATGTATATAATAATTATGGAGATAATAAATATTAAAGAGGTATATACATCATTAATTTATAAAATTATTTTGAAACCATATTTTACAAAAATAAAAAAACTTTTTCAACAATATGTTAGAAAGTATGTTAAATAATTTAATGATGTGAAAATAGAATATTAGTTTTGAAAAGAAGGTGTTTTGAAATAAAGAAAAGGATTATGTCTTCCATACAAACTTAATATATAAAGTTTTTTATATACTCACATCATAAATTTCACTATGAACCATGGAATCATAACTATGTATGGTGATTTGAGGTACTATTTTTGCAGGATAACATTTAAAAGGATATTGAAGAATATGTTTATAGTTGATGGATTTTTCAACATGTGAATTCTATGTGATGTCAGCATAGAGGTGAAATGAAACCACTTCCAATTCCTTTTTTTAATGAGTTTAAATAATCTAGAAATTGGTATCATGATTATGAATGACCCCAATAAATACTTATATAATATGTTTTATCATTTATTTTCTAACCATATCTACACATTTCCTTATTATAATATATAATTTTCCTCTTGAGAACATCAAAAGGCTCTATATTAATGAAGTTGTAAGAATTCATCATTTACCCCATTAAATTATGTTGTATTTTGATCTCCTTTTTATATCAAAATTCTAGATTTGGGTTCAGATTTCCATTTTTTTTATTTTTTTTATTTTTTATTTTTTTCAAAAAGGTTTATGACATGAACTGTTTTCCCTGGCTTGTTTGTAAATATATTGGTGTTTGTTATTTATATATTTTTTATTTTTCTACAACAATAACATCTATTCTAGTATTTAAATGGTTCCATATGAAGTATTGTACAAAAAGATATGGTTTTCAAATAGTTTTTACATGATGCTAGGGGAAGTGATATTATTGGTCTAGATCATTATATATATAAAAAAATAATGGTAAAGGATATTTAGTCTCAAATTAAATACACTCAATATAGAAATTTTATTTATGATGATAATTATAAGAATTTTTTAAAATTAAAACGTGGAGATTATTTTTTCAGGAATAATTCACTACATAATGGTGTTATAAGGTTTGATATAAAAATGAAAATGACCTTTGTTATATGGGAGCCTTTGAAATCTATGATTTATTTGGATATTTTTATTATTACTTGGTAATGACAAAAAATATCTCAAAAATATATGATTTGTTTTATATATCATTATTAAGGAAGTACATTCTAGACTTAACCACATGATCGCCTACAATAAAGTAGATTACAAAATGATATATATCATAATATCAACAGAAAATATATATTATTGATACTATAGAAAATGTGTTGAGGAATTAGAAAAATGAACTTGTAATGGTTTATTATAGTAATAAGAAAATGGAGGATGAAACCTAGGAACCTAAGGATATTATGAATAATAACTACAATAATCTATTATAATTTAATATCCATGAAAATTTGAAGATGAAATAATCGATGGATGAAACAATTAAACCCATAGATAATAAAATATATATTTTTTCTACAATGATTTTAGTTTTTTTGATAATTTATAGTGCAAAAAACATCATGTATAGAAGAAACACAACACTCTATTAAAATATCATTTAAACATAACCATTTTAACATAGCCATATAAATAGAGGATATAAAAAGAGAAATATTATTTAATAATTTTTGTACAAAAAATTCAATTTTATTATATTAAATATTAATTTTAATAATAATCATTTTAATGAAAAAAATATATTAGGAAAGATTTAACTTTCTATAAAAGATAGTTTAATTTCATATAGTATAGATAATGTAAAATTAAATGTTAAAACATTTATATAATTTATATGATGATATAAAATTTATTTATTAAATTATCAGAAAAAATATTATTAAAGGGTGAATTTATGGGTTTTTTCTAAAATGTTCCATTTTTGTAAGAATACAGAAAAATTATATTTTTTCTTTAAAATTACTTTTAATTAAATCTCTTTATAAATACAAATTATATTATCTATTGGCTTAAATAATGTATTAATATTATATATATATATATATATATCCAATTTAGGTCTCTGGAATTCTTTTCTCATCAGCTATTTAATTAATAACATTTCAAACATTTGAACATCTTCTCTCTAAAAACATGATTTCTCATCACATTAGCAGGATTTATTTGAAATTAATTTTATCCATATTTATTAATTTTATTTAGAAGAATTGATTCTATATTTATAAATATAATTATTTATATTTTTTAAAAAGTAAAAATTTAATATTTACCATAATTAATTATAGAACTAGTAAAAGTTATTTTCCATGGTTAAGATAATAATTGGTTTAAAAGGAGGTAAAAATAAAATGAAAATGGTTAAAATGACATAATAAATGTATAAATATAATTTATAATGATCAATTTAAATCCTATCAAATTTTAGTCTCAAGATTACTCCATTTTTTTACACTGGTTTCATGTTGAAAAAGTGGGATGAAATTTTTCATTCCAAAAAATTACATGTCTTCCAGTCATATCACTTATTAAAAGAAGAACATCTCTTCTTTTCATCAAACCATAAAAACATTTGGATTCATTAATAACATCCCAGTTAAATTCAAAAATTCTATCCTCATAATATAGTTGAATTATTTTTGGATGAAATTGGACCTAGAATGGATTTAGGGTAAAATATATGGTGGTTATCCAAAGATGAGATAACTTTATTCAGTTGTCACCATGAAGGATGGATTCTGCATTTTTTCTATCCTCTTTTCATGCTTTTGGCTCGGTTGTGAATGGTGTTTCTAGTTCTTCTCACATTCATAAATTGGGCGGGGTGCTGAGGGAGATGACTAGGTGAAATCATTTAAAGGCGCTCGTTACAGATTATTGTATTTGGTTGTCCCAATTTGTGGTGATTTGTCCCTGGTCTTTCTCATACCCCTACGGCTGAGGTTGGTCACATAGTTTCTGGTAGAGTGGATGGAATTCCAGTAGTGGAATGACGTAGAAGGAAATTCCGAATGTGGATTCTTTCCACGATCTCACCCTGGTTGTGCGGTTCAGCTACAATAAACCTCTCTAAGACTATTTAGATATTATTTAGGTTCTTGGGGACTTCGGCATTCGACGGTTGTCTCAAAGTTCTCTAGGGTGGATTTTCACATCAATTTCTCCTCTTTTGATGATTATGTGATTTCTTGGGCTAGGGAGAATCATTGGTGTGGTTCCTGGCACATCCCCTTGTCCCATTTGTATTGGGACTATCATTATTACATAGAGTCCTCTTTGGTGTCCATCTAGGTTATCTTTCCTAGCCTCCCACTTCCCTTTCATAATCCATCCATCTTAAAATCTGTTGGTGAAGCATTAGGCTTGTTCCTGTGTTTATCAAATAACAATGATTGTCTTCAACCCACAGAATTCCCAAGGATCTATGTAGAGATGGACCTCTTAGTGATGTTATGAGAGCAACAGTTTTTAAGGTTAGGGGATGATTTTCATTAATACTAAAGGATTCTATTCAAATCCCTTCTAATGTTGTTCTTAACATGCATCTTCAAAGTAATTATGAGTAGGAATGTAGAAAATGGAGGGTAGATGATGGTCCCTCTAGATCAGGGCATCAAGGTCCTCAACGAGGTGGTTTTGAGGCTTTAGAATCACTAGGGATGGCAGCAGGGAGGAATGATGATGTTACCATTACAAATAATTGTTGAAATTCGAATGTTGGTTCCCACATGTATGTGGAGATATCAGATTTACCTCTTCTACCAACTTCGGATGCGATCATGAAGGATGTATCTCAACAAGATCTGATTTCTTTAGCGCATGCTCCAGGCGGTGCTCCCAAAAATTTCGACTCATCCTCATTGGTGATAGGGGAATATGGGGAATAGGATTTTTAGGAATTATCTATTCTTATATCTCTTAGGACCTTATCTCATTCATCTTCATCGTTTCAGATCTCATCTGAACTCTCTCTAGATTTTATTCAATGCTCATTTCCTTATATTTGGTTGTCATCCTCTAATGGGATTCCGAGGAGGGAGGCTATACAAGAACGTGTGTCGAAATAGGTGAAGTATTCATGAGTTTACCCACAATCCTTGCTTCTATTATTCATTATCAATGGGTATTCTATGAAGTTATCTTAGCCTACATAATTATTAACTAGTATATCATTGATCGTAGATACATAGGGGTAATTTATGAAGAAGAGCCTTCTCTACAAGCGACATTACTCGATAGAAATAATTGATGCCTCAATAAATCATTCTATGTCAAAAGAGTCTGGTTTTTCATTATATCCTTCCCCATCTAGAACTCCTGGTCATAAGATCATGAATCTCATGCTTTAATGTTTTCGTTAATAATATGGAATGTGAGAGGGATGAGTTCTCTATTGTAGATCACCGTTTAATATAAAATATAGGAAATACATGTGTTCTATTGTAGAAATTCCTTAACCAAAATAAGAAGCTTATAAAAATCCCAATATTGCAAGGAATATGGTCTTCCAGTCGTGCATTCATGGGCTCGCAGAGAATTCTCGTATTTGGATATGCTGGAAACATGTGCATAATGTTTTGGTGGTTAGTCTTACGTTACAATGTTTGAACATCAATGTCTCATATGCATAGAGTGAGGTGATGTTATCAATTTTTTATTCCAATAACAAGGCGCATGGTATATCGGAAGTATGAAGTTTTTTTGGTTCCTCTCATATGATCTCTCGGCCATGTTTTGTTGGCAGTGACTTCAACACGATCATTGGTCCTTAGGTAAATAATGGGGTCTTCCTTTATAAATAGTGGGATGCAGAAATTCTGGGACTTCATATCCTCAGTTGGTATTTTTGACATAGGTTTCAAATGTAAATGTCTCATCTAGTGCAATAAACACGGGGTCTCTAGTTGTATATGGATCTCCTGGGAAGGTGCTATTTGAACCTACATGGCCTCAACTCTTTTTGATAGACGGTGGTCACCCATCTTCCTCTCTCTTTATCAGATCATTCACCGCTACTTATGGAACTTATAAGGGACATTTCTAGGAATCAGGTCTTCCATTACTCCACTAACTAGAAATGAGATGTCGACTTAATGCAAATGGTTGAAATATTGTGGTGTTAGGAGGAATCTGGAAGGGCATGGTATAGTTTGGAAAAGTGACCTAGGAGCCTTACGAGGGATATTTTTGAATGGTTAGATCAACGGACAAATGACAGTTGGTGGGTAGAGACCATTCATGCGGGTATTGGGAGATTATAAGAGGAGCTGAAGAATGACTGCGAAGAGAATAAATTTTCTTCACCATGCTCCATGCATATTTTTCTTGGTGAGAAGTTGATTAAAATTGAGAAGGAATATAAATTGAGAACTCATGTGATATGGTTGAATGAGGGAGACCACAATAGCAGATAATTTCATGAATTTCCTAAGGAGAAGTAGAATTGGATACATAACATATGTATAGGTAACGAGTTCTACACATAAGATGTGGAGGTTGCTGTACACATAGCATTAGGGCATTTTCAAATCATCCTGGTTGGTACAGAGAACGTTAGTTATGGGGATTCTCTAGAGGAGGCCAAGGAATTCATGGATGGAGTCCCACAACATCTGGGTAATTTAGATAATGTGGTCATGTTGAATATTCCTAATGAGGAGGAGATCATGGTATCATCATTTTATATGCATCATGGCACTTCCCCTGGCCAAGATGGCTTTCCTGGAGAATTTTTTGGCATCATATAATGTTGCAGGAGGTCAGATATGGGATTCCTTTCAATATTTCGTTAGGGATGGTTCCATTAGTAGGTCTTTGAGTGCTTTTATGTATTCCTCATTCATAAGGTTAAGGATCCCTCCTCACATGGCCTGTATAGACACATTTTCCTTCATAACATGTCTTATAAAATAATTACGAGCATACTTACATAACATTTGGGTGGTATTATTCCATGGAATTTTTGTCGGTTGAGCTGCATAAATTTTTCAAGGGTTGAAGTATACAAGGGATACTTGGATGTTCTAGTGATCTTGTGAGATATATCAATAGTAGGGTTGTTGGATCTATTTTTATTTTACATGTTGACTTGGATAAGGCTTATGATAAGGATGAATATATGTTCAACATCCTGGTGATGCATATTTTCATGATTCATGAATGGTTTTGAGACATGTTCTTTAATTGATACTAATCTCCATGGATGCCAATTTCCCATAGGGGGAAGCGTTTTGGCTTCCTCAAATATATGAGAGGCGTTTGATAGGGAGATCTGTTGTCCCTAAGTCTCTTCGTTTGACAGGGAGATCTATTTTCCCGAGGTCTCTTCATTTTGGTTTAAATTATGTAAACATAATATAATCAAATAAATATATATATATATATATATATATATATTAATCCAATTTAGTTCATTGGAATTATTTTCATATCATCTTTTTATTTAATAACATTTCAAACATTTGAACATTTTCTCTTGAAAAACATGATTTCTCATCGCATTAGTAAGAATTATTTTATAATTTAATTCTTCCAATTTTATTAAAGTCTTTTGGAATAGATTCTATTTTTTGAATAATAATTATTTATAATTTATAGTAATTAAAATTTAATATTTACCGTAATGAATAATAGAATCAGTGAAATTTATTTTCCATCGTTAAGATAATAATGGGTTTATAAGTATGAAAATATAAAATGATAGGAGTTAAAATGAAATAATAATTGTTTAAAAATAAATTAATAACAAACAATTTAGATCCTATAAAATTTTAATCTCAAGAATACACCAATTTCTTAAACTATTGGCATGTGGAAAAAGTGGGTAGACATTTTTCCTTCAAAAAAATTACAAGTGTTCTACTCATCACTTATAAAATTCAACACGTATCTTTTTTTGATAAAACATTAAAAACATTTAGAACAACTAAAAACATCAAAATTAATGTCCAAAATTCCATCCACATAAATTTGTTGAATTATTAATGGATAAAATCAGACCCAGAAATTATTTAGAGTAAAATATAAGGTTGTTAACTGAACTAAATATAACGTTTTTCGATTTTCACTGTCGAATGATGGATACGACATTTTCTCATTCCTCTTTTCATGCTTTTGGATTGGATGTGAATGGTGTTACAAGTTCTTCACCCATTTCGGATGTTGGAGGGTTGCTGGTGGGTGATGCCAATGGTAAATCATTCAAAGACACTATTTTCCGGTTTTAGGATTTAGCAGTCCCTATTGGTGGTGATTCGTCTACAAGTCATTATCATGCCCATATGGTAGAGGTTGGTCCCATTGTTGTTGGTAGAGTAGATGGAATTCCAGTTGTGGAGATGACGTAGAAGGAACTTATTTATGTGACGTCTTCCCAGGATCTCGCCTTAGTGGCACAGTTCAAATACAATAAACCTCTGTTGAGCCTATATTGAAATTTTTTAGGATCTTGGGGTCTTCAGCGTTTGACAGTTGTCTCAAAGTTCTCTAGGGTGGATTTTCTCATCCATTTCTCCTCCTTTGAAGATTTTGTGATTGCATTGGAAAGTGAGGATTGTTAGTGTTGTTTGTGGCACTTCTCCCTGCCCCATTTGTATTTGGACTATCATTATGACAGGTAGTCCTCTTCGATAGCCATCTAGGTTATCTTTCCAAACCTCTTACATCCCTTTCATCATTAATACATCTTAAAATAGGTTGGTGATGCATTAGACATGTTATTTTGTTTTGAGAATAACATAGCTTGATTCATCCCACAACATTCCCATGGATCCATGTTAAGATGGACCACTCATTGATGTTGTCAGAGTGGTTGTTTTTATGTTTAGCGGGTGACGTCCACTGGTGCTAAAGGCATCAATTCAAATCCCCAATATGGAACTGCATAGTGTGCGACCATCAAGGGAATTATGTGGTGGTATGTAGAAAATAGAGGTATGATACTGATCCCTCATGATCAGGGCGTCGAGGTGCTCCAAGAGGTGGTTCGGAGGCTTTGGCATCATCGGGGCTAGTGTTAGGGATGGAGGATGATGTTACCATTACAAATACTTGTTCAAATTCGAATGGTGGTTCCCACATGCATGTGGATATGTCAGCATTATCCGTTCTACCAGTTCAGAGGCCATCATGGCAGACACATCTTAGCCGGATCTAATTTCATTAATATGAGTACCAGGCGGTGCACCCGAAAATTACAACCCATCTTCATTGGTGACTGGTGAAAAGGGGGAGTATAAATTTCAGGAATTAACTATTCTTATACCTCCAAGGACCTTATCTCCTCCATTATCATCATTTCTGATCTCTTTTGAACTCTCTCAATATTTTTTTCAACGCTCCTTACTCCATAGTTGGTCGCCAGCCACCAATGGGTTTCAGAGAATGGAGTCTATACTAGGACGTGTTTCGAAATAGGTAATGTATTCATGAGTTTCCCTACAATGCTGGATTCTGGTATCTATTATCAATGGGGAGTCTGAGAAGTTCTCTTCACCTCCATCATCTGTGACTTGTCTATCACGGCTCGTGGATACAGAGGGGGAATTTAAGAAGAAGAACCTTCTCCACAAGAAACATTACTCGTTAGAAGGAATTTATGGACCAATAACTCATTCTAAGTCAGAGGAGGCATGTTGGTCAGTATAACATTCCCCATATAGAACTTCTGGTAATATGATCATGAATCCCTTGATTTAATATTTTCATTATTAATATAGAATGTGAGATGGATGGGTCTCTGGTGAAGGGAACCCATTTGGATGTGCAATATAGAAAATAAAAGTACACTATTGTGGATATTCTCAAACCTAAATAAGAAGAATATAAACTTCCCCATCTTGCAAGGAATATTTTCTTCCTTTCCTGCAATCATGGGCTCCCAGAGAATTATCATAATTGGATACGCTGGATACATGTGCTTAATGTATTGGTGGTTAGTCTTATGTCACAATTTATCAACATCAATGTCTCTTGTGTGGGGGGGGGGGGTGAGGTTATGTTATTGATTTTTTATTCCAATAATATGGTGCATGTTAGATCGGAACTATGGTGTTTTTTGGGTTCCATTCATATGGTCTCTCTGCCGTGGTTTGATGGCGGAGACTTCAATGCGATCATTGATCCTTAGAAAATGATGAGGGGATTCCATTCTCAATAGTGGGATGCAAGAATTTCACGACATCATCTCCTCAGTGGGTCTTTTGAAATTTGGTTTAAAATGTCATTTTTTCACTTGGTGCAATAAATATAGGGGACCTAGTCATATATGGATCCACTAGTTAGGTGCTTTGTGAACGTCCAAGGCCTCAACTCTTTTTGTCGGACAATGGTAACCAATATTTTTCGCCCATTATCGGATCACACCCTGCTACTTGTGGAACATTGAAGTGATGTGTCTGGGCATAATTTTTTCCCTTACTCCACTAACTAGAACTGATAGGTCAACTTCATGAAAATGGTTAAAATATTGTGGGGTTGGGAGGAAATTAGAAGGGTGTGGAATGGTTTGGAAAATAGAATTAGCCCCTTAAGAAAGAAATTTAAGAATGGTTAACTCACAGTACAACAAAAACGCCATTTAGCAGCAGTTCTGGGAACTGTCCCTAAACCTTTTTTAATAAAGGTTTGACATTGGTTTATAATAATCCTTCGTGAATCATTTGTTTCTTTTAGAGCACCAAAAATTCCCCCACCCCAACCCCTCTTCTCACCCTGCGACCCTTCAACCCCTGCTTCCTCTGCAACCATAGCCCCCCTCGACCCAAGCGACCCCGGGACCCTGGCGACCCCGCGACTCTAGCGAACCCGTGACCTCAACGACCCCCCTGCCCCGTGACCCCGCCAACCTATAAGAACCCTATGGTTTTAATTCTAGTAATTTTCTTGTAGCTTGAGATAAATATCACTCGTGAACTTGTATAGAGTAGGTGCCCAAATCTTCATTCCTTGTTCTTTCATTTCTTTTTCAACTAATTTTAGTGTTTTTCATGTTTCTTTGTCTCAGCATTTTGGAGTCTGTTTGTTTTGTTTTGGAGTCCGCAACAGATCCTATTTTAATCTAGCTTATCAATTAATGGTGAATTTTTTTTTTCAAATTATTGTTTTTTGATTTTCAATAAGTAATGAATTGTATTTATCAATGCTATAGTCTGAAATATGGAATTTCTTTGTTCAAAACATGATTGTGTAATGAATTTTCATTTTTCAGTAAATGATTATGTTTAGTAAAATTATATTCATTTTTTGTAATATATATTTTTTATGCAATTTATATTTTGGATTATGGACCTTATTTTCAATAAGAAATCATTTAATGTATATGAATTATGTTTTAGTTAATTTTAGGAAATATAATGTAAGGTATTTAATATTTACTATTTTTATAAAACTAATTTTAAGGGATTATTTCATTTTTATAATTTATGTCTTATGTTAATGTTTATCTAAATCATGTTTTGAGAATTAGAAGATAGGGTTTAGTTTGTCCCTAATCATTTATCTTCTTATAATTGAGTTCTATTTAGGGAAGTATATTTTATCATGTTTTGATGTTCCAAATTAAGTGATTAATTTTATTTTGAAAACTTTATTTCATGAATTTATAATTTTGTTAGAGGAATTTAATAAATATATATATATATTCATCTCAAATATCATGTTTTATACACAAGTGATTCCCTATATTTTTTTAGAATTTAAATTCATATAAATATATGAATGTGAGTTCATGTTCGTCATACATAAACATATATAAGTATATTTATGTATTAAATTTCAAACTCTATGACTAATTTATTCATGTAATGTAAGTGGGTGAACCTTTTATATATATATATCTGTGTGTGTGTGTATTATACAAGTAATTTAATTCATATATATATATATATATATATATATATATGAATTTTGTAAATGGGTGTATATGGGTGTATTATATATATGTATATTAGGGATAAAATGTTTATTGACATGTTATGACGTTCACTACAATGGTAATAATGAGATGATGAAGATCCCAAAACCAGGTCTCCCCCACTATCAATCTCCACTCATTATGTAATGACACTGCACCCAAGGTGGACACCACATACTCTCATCCATTAATATTTATCATCAACCTCTAATTGTATCCTAAAAACAGCTATGAATAATTCACTATGCCTACCAGTGTCCCTCTTATGTTGTTCATGGCCCCTAACCAATAACCCAATACCTCCCACCTACTCTTCTACTGGTTCTCTTTTATCCATGGCATTTTCACCATGATTTGACCTTGATGCCTGTCTATTCTTTCATCTTAGGCCCTGTTATTCATTCACAATTACCTTTTCCTTTATTTTCTCCATTTCATCTTTATAATTTTGTTTGAAAAAATAATAGGTAGAGTTCTATCAAATATAATTATTTCTGAATCTTTTTTATAAAATGAATTACAAATAATCTACTGTGAAATATTCCTAGAACTATTTCTATCACACTTTTCATACACATTCATGTGTGTGTGTAACTTCTATCTTTTCATTCTAATTCCATGATTGTGATTTCTATTTATTTGATTCCTCTTGTTCCATTAATGGAAATTGGAATGTTGTGACTTTTTAGGGATCACATGGAGATGTTTTGAGTTGTGAATATGGTTGTGACTTTTTTTGGGAAATTTTAATTTGACATAGTTCCACTAGGTTTATTTTCTATTTAAATTTTATATATATTTTAATTATCTATATATTACCAAACTATATGATTTTTCATTATTATGTATAGTCTTGGATGAAGGTAATCACTTTCATTGAATACGTATCTTGGTATTTTTCATTATTATTTGAAATAGATAACCTATTTATTTATAAGGAATACTTTTTGAAAATGAATTATGAAACTTAGGAATGGAGTTCCTTATACGTTTGATACTCGATCATGGAGTCCATCAAACATGTGTTACTCAAGCACAACATACCTTTAATTTGCATAAATTTCTTTTCTGTGTTGAAGTGAATGGTTTTGAATTCATTCTAACTTATTGTGGTAGTTTTGATGAATATAATTCTTCCATGTTCCCAAATATATTGTTTAGAGAGAATTACATATGGGATCTATTTCCACCTATGTGATTCTGATTATCTTATTATGTTGTCCTGTATGATAGTACCAACACCTCTTATTTCATCTCCAAATTCCCAACATGATTCTACTAAGAAACTCAAAACACGAAGCCTAGACACATCAACTATTCTTCAAATTCACTAGTTTGGTCCCAAAACCACATCAGAAGCATCATGAACGCCATTTCAGATGTGGTCTCCATCTTAACATATCAATTTTTATGCAACAACACTATTAAGCCATTCTCTAGATGAATTATACCAATGGTGCTCAATCTAACCCACCAATGCGCTATTATATCCCAACCATGATGCCTTAAAACTCAAGGAATACGAAAAATGTTCAATAACCACACAAAAGTCTGAATCTAACTCTTAGTTCAACTCCATGGTCATATCCTCGATCGTCCCATTTAACCATAATTCTCCAATCATGAGAAATAACACATATATGATACATATCACCTTCAAGTCACACCACCACCCTTTTCTATGTGATTACACCAAATAGAGGTCTTGTAAATCAATCCACACGAGGTTTGTAGAACATCAAAACCTAATCTCCCACGTTATTTCATCATGCATTTCCATGAACACCACCACTTATCATGCCTCAAGACTACCATCCCTCATGTAGTTCTTGCCAGTCCAAATTAACAATGTGTTGAGTTTTATCAGAATTATAAGGTTTTCACTAAACATTATTTATAATAGATTTATTCGATATTAGAGTTTTATATGAAGACTCTATAGAGAACATAGGTTAGGGTTATTCCAAATTAACAATGTTCTTTGGTTTCCATGGTAATGTAGCTACCATGTCGTTAGCACACTATTTCTCTTTATTAAAGAAACATCCCCTATCCCAAACACTAGAGGGTTCCATATCTAACTCCGGGGATATTATTTATTATATTATGTTTCTATAATATTACACTATCATATATATGAATCTCTTTCTCTACATAGTAGTAACTATGTGTTTTAATTTTTTTTATTGTGTAGGAAAATTGTGATATACATGGATAAATGCTGGATTACATTACCAAGGAACACACCTCAGTACATTAAGGGTTTGAATGAGTTTTTAGATTTTTTAATATTATAATCGATCTGTTAAAGGGAGAATAAGATGTCCATGTCCTAAATGTAAATTTATAACATGGTTGAAGAGAGATGAAGTTTATGAACATTAAATACTGAAGCAATTCCCTGTTCAATATTAGTGATGGATTTGGCATGGAGAATCGAACATTATAGAAAGATTGAGAACTAATGTTAATCCACAAAATGTGGTCCCATGTACGTAGAAAATGGAAAATGAAATGAAAAACCTAAAAAATGATGCATTAGGCACTGTAAGACAGCACTATCAGCATCAAAACATATCAGAACAACCATAAAAGGGTGCTACAAATTGAAATGTGACAAGTGATGTTTTTGAGACTGTAATAGAGGCATATCAAGATTGAAACATATCATTGGATCCTCATCTTAATTCTGTGGAGCCTAATGTAAGAGAAAACATCAATAAGGAAAATTCATTTCATGATTTAGTTAACTATGGAAATCAAGAGTTGTATAGTGGGTGTTTGAAATATTCAATGATTTTATTTCTAATAAAGTTGTACAATATCAAATGTCTATGTGGAATTACAAAAAATGAAATTTCCATAATGTTGGAATAGATTCGTGATGCATTTCCGGATGAAAAAATCCCAGAATCTTTTTATGATATGAATGAAGTTGTTAACAAGATTGGTCTGAATTATTTCAAAATACTTTCATTTCCCAATGATTGTATGCTTTATTGGGGAGAGGATTCATGTAGACAGAATCGTAAGAAATGTTATTGTTCTAGATGGCAGGCAAAGGGTGATGTTGGAAGTCTAAATGAATGTAATTTCTTGGAGAAGAAGAAATGGAACACCCCTACAATGTTTTTCTATTACTTTCCTTTGAAGCCTCGATTGAAAATATCATTCATGTCATCGAAAACCATTGAATACATGAAGTATCATTCTGTAGATAATAACAATGATGGGTTAATGGGACATCCACGAGATTCCCAATCATGGAGGACATTTGACTCATTAAATCTTGATTTCTCAGTCGATCCTAGGATTGTCTGGTGATGGATTCAACCCATTTTGGTCTTTGAGTACCAGTTATAGCATTTGGACAGTTGTTTTGATCCCTTATAATCTACCTCTGTGGATGTGTATGAAACAAACAAATTTTTTCTGTTAGATGATTATTCATGGAAAACAAATGCCTGGAAATGATATAGATGTATACTTGCAGACTTGGATTAACGAATTACAGGAGTTATGGAGCAACGGTTTTGAGACATTTGATTCTTCTTTTAAAACAATGTTCAAAATGCATGTTGCTTTAATGTGGACCATTAGTGACTTCCCTGGTCTTGGGAATTTATCTGGTTGGAAAGCTTACACAGATTTGGCTTGTCCCGTTTGTAACTTTGATTTTGAGTCCAAACGGCTACCTCACAATAGAAAATGGTGCTTCTTGTGTCATCAAATATTTCTAGATGCATCTCATAAATTTCGGCTGAACAGATCAAAATTTAATGGTTCCATTGATCGTAGAACAACTCCAAAGTTGATAACTGGTTCTGAAATATTGACACAACTTGAAAATGTATAAACAGAATTTGGGAAGGTTCATCATTTGAATGGTAGTTGAAAACATTTCTAAAGTTCATCATCAAGACAAATCAGAACACAACAATAGAAGAAAAAAAGTATATTATTCAAACTTCCATATTCAGAATTTAATTTGTTGTGGCATAATCATGATGTGATGCATATTGAGAAGAATTTCTCTGAAAATTTGATTTTCACATTGCTTAAGGAGCATGGAAAGTCGAAGGATCATCTCAATGCTCGCAATGACTTACATGAAATGAACACAAAACGTGATCACTGGCCATATGAGAATGAAAAGTATCCTCTGACAATTTTTGCAATGAAAAATAGGGATAAAGATACAATCCATCGATTTTTAAACAATGTTAAGGTATCTGATGGGTATTCAAGTAAAATATTGAGGTGTGTTGACTTGAAGAATCGTATGTTACATGGATTGAATGGCCATGATTCACATATTTTTTTACATCAGTTACTACCATTAGAATTGTGTACATTATTACCTGAAACAATTACTGCTATTGTACTGCAATTATGCACATTTTTCAGACAACTATGTGAGAAATCTCTACATCCATTTCATCTTGAAAACCTCCAGGAGAGGTTTGTATTGACCCTCTGTGCAATGGAGATGATCTTTCCTCCGTTATTTTTTACTGTAATGATGCATTTAACTGGTCATTTGGTTGAGGAAAGTAAATTAGGAGGTCCCGTTTATTATCGATGGATGTATCCAATTGAGAGGTAATTTATTTTTATGTTTTTTAGTAATGTAAACAATTTTTGGTGCTTAATTAAATCCATGATTAGGTTTATTTTATTTTACCGATATCTTGGGCATTTTAAATCATACGTGAGAAATAAAGCTCAACAAGAAGGATCAATTTTTTATGGCTATTTGGCTGAGGAGTTTCTTACCTTTTGTTCTCAATACATGGTTGATATTGAGACAAGATTTAGTCAAGTTTTATGTGTTGATGACACATCGACTCAATATCAAATACATCAGAAATTCAAAATATTTCCTGCTATTGGCCGATCAGTTGGGAGGACTTCAAATGTGACACTGACTAAATTGGAATTATTAAGGGCACAATGATATGTGATGCTGAAGAGTGAAATTGGAGATCCATTTATTAAAGAGTTGAGGATACAAACAAAGAGATGAATGAGAGGCCAAACAAGAAATGAAAAAGATATCAGAAATGTTGTTAATAAAGAGATTGTAGAATGGTTTGCACGATGTGTAAGTTCATAAATATTGAAATAAATATGAATATTAGTTTGACACTTACATTTTGTAAATCTAATAAAGTATATTTCTTTTTTCAGATCATGAATACTGATACTCGAGTAGAGGTGTCAGAATATTTGATGTTTCTTGCAAGGGGTCTACTAAAACAAGTTAGAATGTTTGACATTTATAATGTGAATGGATTTAGATTTCATACAGTTGATCGATAAGTGGGTTTGAAAACACAGAATAATGGTATATTTATATTTTCTGAAGTTAAATACTATGGAAGGCTGCATGATATTATTGAATTAAACTACCACAGACATTTTTCGATTGTTTTATTAAAATGAAAATGGGTCTATGTTATCATAGGTGTTAAAAGAGATTCCTTGCAAATTACTTCTGTGAACAACTCTCTCTTGATGGATGTTGGTGATCATGAACAACATGATCCATATATCTTAACATTGCAAGAAAAAATGGTATATTAGTTGAATGAAGTCGTCAATGTAGGGTGGAGTGTAGTTTCTCATGTAATACAAATATATTTTTATGATATGTGTGAATAAGAGGAAAATTTGACCTCTAAAATTTAATTTAATCCACAATAGGAAGAAAGATTACTTGTCCATCATGATTTTGAAAATATTAGTCTAGCAAGGATGAATGAAGTGGATGAAGAAATGGAGCAGGAAACCGACATGATTGAAGGGGGAAATGATTTTATGTAAAATTATTTATTTATTCAGCAACCACTTGTTTCATTTATGAAGTCATTCATTATCATTGTTATATATATTTTGTCTGTTGGTACTGGGCATCTATTATCATTTTTAATTTTTTTCTGCATAATTTTTTTCAAATATATATTCTGAACATAATTTTATTTGATTAAATGATAGGAATTCCAAGGCGGAAGCGGTACACTATTTCATATAGTTCTACGACAGATCACGATCCATCTGGCTCCCTCCCCATGACATCTGCGGAACCAGCTGCATGCACCCTTACACCATCTCCCCCACAACCATCTCTCACACCATCTGTGGATCTCCCATTAGAGGATGAGTAAGCGACTCCCTCTTTAGGAGCCTCAACATTGAGGCATCATCACGCCCCTTCTAGTTCATCACAGGCATACTGGAGTGTCACTATCATAGGTATAAATTTTAATTAAATAAAATAATTTATTTTTTTTATACTAATTATTTGCTAATTGAAGATCAAAAAATGCAACCATGGAGAATAAAATAAATATTTTAGATGTTTGTAATATGACTGACGAGAATAGAGTCGTTCCATTTGATTCTTATGGGGTCCCTACGGCTGATGTTGCGGGGTTACATGGCCAGATTCTAGGCCAGTTGGCAGCGGATCCAATTTCCCTTCCAATTTCATAGAACGATTTAAGACATGTTCCTCCAAGATGGAAAAATGAAGTTTTTCATTATCAAATAAAGGTATATTTATTACATTATTGTTTAATTGAATTTCATGTTACTAATACGTTCAAAATGAATTTATGTATACAGAAGTTCTTCCACTTTACCAGTGCTGATTTGATAGCATTGAAGTGGACGTTGAAAAATCTATGTTATAAATGGTAAGATTTAAAATTTAGATTGTGGTGTGATGTTAACAATACTTCATTAACTGCACAAAAAATTTATGAGAAGATTCCCAGTGGAGTACTGAAAGAAAAGTAGAAAGTGTTGGTTAATAGACATCGTTATCAAAAGAGGATGGTATTGAAATATATATTTTTATATTGTACTCATTTTAAATATATACTTTTATATTAATAGGACATGGCATTCAATAAATTTTTATTATATTTCTTATTAATTATTTCAGGATCTCTCAAGACAGAATGCATCAAACCAGGATAAGCAAGTCATCCGGCAAACTGCATTCTCAGAACGATTTTCTAGTAGCCGAATGACATTGGTAATATTTTAATTAGTTTAAATATTTATAAGAAAATATTATCTCTTTAATATATTGAATTTGATTTTTATCTTTGCATAAATTAGTCAAATAGTTTAGGGCATGATGGATCCATAACTGAACTGTGGTTGGATGTTCACAAGAAATCAGATGGATGTTTTGTTAATAAGCCTGCTAAAGAAGATGGGGTATGAAGTCAATTTTTTATCATAATAACATATTGTCAATTTTTACTATGTTATGATATATTGATATTTGATTTATATGTAAAAAATAATGAACTATGGGATGCTAATCCTACGCAGTTCTACTCAGTCTCCCAGGATGACCCGGTTGTTGAAGTCCTTAGTAAGTAGCATCCTGGGAGAGTGCGCATGATGAGTTTGGGACCCGTACCATAAGAGGTTTTTAGCAGGCCACTGGGGATGGCAGCTGCATCTACTCCAGACATTAATCCTCCCATACCTAGAGATGCTAAAAAGGAGATTTTTTCTTTACTAAACATAGTTCACCAGTAGGGGGATCCGATATCTTCCTTGCAGAAAGAATTGAATGAAATACATCTGTAGATGAGCAGATATGCCCCTGGTGGTAGTGCATCGACTGGTGGTATGTAGGTAAATCACAAAAAATCAATATAATTTAATTTGATAACTTTAATTTGTTCTATTTTATAATATAAATATTCAACCGTATTAAATTTTCAATATAATATTCTTATAGGTGAATGCAGAATGTTGAGATGAAGGTGGAGAGGGTGATGATGCATCATTGGACCGTGAGTAGTTATATTGTTGATTAGTTGAACAAATATGGGATCAATTGGTTTGTATGTCTAACTTTTTTGGAACATAGTAGCCACCACAAATATTCTTGTCCTAAAATTTCATTGATTTCTCATGTTTCATTTCATGCAATTTATTTATTTTTTATGTTTCTTTTTTATGTCTTGATTTCTCTAGTGTGGTTTACATCATTCTATTTAGGCATGTGTTTGAATTGGTAGTCGAGATTTTGGATAACTATAAGTTAATCCCATTGTTGAGGTGTTGAATAAATTGGTTCATTTCATAGTGATCAAGGGGATAGTGGTGTGGACACATTGGTGAGGCCCGTTGTAGATGTATTGAACCAATTGGGTCATCTCTTGTAAAATTTGAAATTATAAATAGTAATTAAAGATTTCATGTGGTATAGTGTAAGATTTGAAATTCATGTGGTGTAAAATCATTATATAAATTATTCAATTATATGAATCAAAATATGGTTATAAAAAGTGACATTAGAACATATAATGTGGTATCCAGTTGAGGATATGGAGGAAGATAGCTTGATGGATACCACTGGAGTTATTAACTTATGTTCTTGTTTCCTATATTAATTTCTAGCTCATTAGGTTTGAAGGATTTATTTATAACTAATTTCCATGATTTAAATTAACTCACTAAAAATCTATAATAAAATGAAGCTATATGTGAAGGAGGATTTGTGATTAAAAGAAAATTTAGATTTTCTTAGGATGAGTGATATCAAGCATGGAGATATAATGAGGAGTAACAGATGAGGTTAAACTAATGTTAATCAAAGATAATGTTTTAGTGATAAAATGAAAACATAGTAGCTGAAAACAACACTCAAGTGGAGAATAGAGTCAAGAGGTTTGGAGGATAATTTACATGTTGTTGTAAGAGATCAAAGGTTCTAAAATAAAATCAATAAGCCGACAAAGTTTTATGTAGAGTTTTTTCATAGAGTATTAATTTATTGATATGACATGGTGTTCAATGGATGAATTTAATGTTCTTACAGTTGGTTATTTATGGTGTGCCTACCTCTATAATGACACAAGTACCTAGAGGTCAATTTATAATGGTTATTCCTTTGGTGACGTTATGATGCAGTTCTTTTTTCATATTGCAACCTCCCTCAATGATATTGATTTAATGATTTTTAACAACGTATTAGAGGGGTTGTACAGTGGATTGGATTTTTTTTATGGGAAATAACTATGTTTTAGGTCGACTATGGCTCCCCTCATGTGTTTTATGTTACCATATTCTTTTTCTCCTTCATTACACAATAGGAATCATATATTTGGTTGAGGTAGAATATTTCTAAACATATTTTCTATCGTTAGGAATAAATTGTTTGACTAGCCTACTAAGAAATTTTACAAGGGTTCTATATTAATCTTTTTGTATGTGTTTCGTTATGACTACTTTATTACTCATGGTTATGAGGAATGGGAACTTGGGGGAAGACTCTTTAAATAAGAACAAACTAGATAATGATAGTAAACTAGTTATGGGTAAATTAGAAGGGAAAAGTGAGTCGCTTGTACTTTATGGATATTCATGATATTTCTATGCATTGAATATTTTTGATTGATAATTGATGATCTGAATTACTTCATGTTTTTATCATTTAAGACACTCTAGACCATTATAATAAGATAATTTTTAAAAGATGGTAGTAAAATGAAATTTTTTTGAAACTAGAATATAATAATTTATATTACTATTGATCATTGAGGTTTAATGTTGTAATTGTTGTTTTCTAGAATTCTAGTGATTTGGGGTGAACTTTTTTGAGTTTAATTAGTGAGGATAAGAATGGATTTTTGGTGTGTTTATTTCTATTGTACCCCTTATTAAACATTTATAATCTAGTTTATCGGTTTATAGAGAATGCACGAACTGGGGAATTTGGTGACAATAAAATTAATGACTAATGGTGAAATAGAATATAAAATGAATCAATGGGGAATTTTATGTGAATATGATAATGAGCTGGTTATGAGTTCCTATTGGATGAAATTAAATAAGCAATGAATTGTTAATAATCATTTATGATTGAAATGTAGTAACTTCATTGGAACGAATGTGTTGAATGATAAATAAATGGATTGAAGTGGGATTCTGGATTATGAATGGTATGAAATGGGTAAATTAATTGAATAATAATCTTATTGAGGCTGGTAAATAGTAAATAATGATATTTGAAAATGATTTAGAAAATGTAATGTTTTTGATTGTGTGGTTTTCTTCTATTGCGGATTTGGTTATGGTACCAGTGATGATTGTTTTTGTGAAATGTTTTGTATTTTTGTGTGATTGTCATGTTGTTATTTTTGATATTGAGGAAGTTATTATAGGAATGTGATGTAGTGATGGAGGAGGGCTAATAAAAAGTTACGGGCTATAATGTATCTCAGCTGGTTTATATTCATGTTTTTGATAGCTTGAAGTTTGAATTTTGATGCTGGATATAATGGCTTAAAGTTATAAGAATTAAATATACCACTGACTCAATAATATAGTGTTGATGATGATACATGATGTGGATAATTAATGGTCAAAGGAGGGCTATAATATATCTCTGTGATTTTATATTTCTGGGTTGATTTGTTTTTCAGGGCATTGGTGCAGTGTATACAATTTTTTTTTGGTCAGCTTTTCGCGGCACTTTTAACTACTGCGACATGTATATTGGCGGTGGTTTAAGCCGCTTCTAAACGGTGAAAACCTCCACTAAACCTAATTTATTTTACGTTTAGCAGTGGTTTTAACTACTGATACATAGTCAGATCGTAGCTGCCACCTTTCGCGGCGGTTTTTCGTGACTTCAATGGGCAGTTTTACGAATGTGGATTTGAGTTTATTCACGGTGGTTATAACCACCGCAAATAAAGTGATATTGAGGGCTCATAAAAACAGCTACTAAATTTTGAAAAACCACCGTGAAATGAGTCAGCTAAGATTCTTTCCATAAACCACCGCTAAATGGAAATAACTACTGCTAATAGATTAGTGACTCAGTATTATGTAGGGGTTTTTGGAAACCACCACTAAACGAAAAAAAACCACCGCTAAATGGTCATTCTCTTATAGTGTCACCGAAAAAATGAGAGTTCGGGGGTAGATACCATCCAAGAAGATATTGGGAGATTATTGGAGGAGCTGTAGAATGACTCTGATGAGAATAAATTTTCTTCTCCATGTTACAATCATGTCTTTCTTGATGATAAGTTGATTAAAATTGAGAAGGAATACAAAATGAGTACTCATGTGAAATTTCCAAAGGAGGGAGACATAAAATCACACACATTAATGCAATACCTAAGGAGAATAGGAATATGATACATAACATATGTATAGGTAATGAGGTCTACACATCAGATGTGGAGGTTGCCGGATGCTTAGCTTTAGAGCATTTTGAAATCGTCCTAGCTGGCACAGAGAATGTTAGTTATGAGAATTATCAAGAGGAGGTCGAGGAATTCTTTGAAGGAGTCCCACAGCGTATGGCTAATTCTGATAATGAGGTCATGTCGGCTATGCCTAATGGAGATGATATCAAGGGATCAACATTTTATATGTAGAAAGTTAGTGCCCTGGGTCTGAACGGATTTCCTAGATAATTTTTGGGGCAACTCGAGTTGTTTTAGGGGGGTCAATTTGTGGATTCCAGTTAATATTTTTAAGGGGTTGTTCCATCAATAGGTTTGTTTATGCTTCTATGGTATTCCACATCCTTAATGTTAAAGATACCTCCAAACATGTGTAATATATACCCAATTTCCTTTATAATATGTCTTATAAAATACTGGTGAGCCTACATTCATGACATTAGGGAAGTATTATCCCAAGGATTTTTTCTAGCGGGTTTCATATGTTTTTGAACGGTAAAAGTATACAAGGGATAGTTGCAATTTCTAGTGCGATTGTGAGAAAATCAATAGGAGGGTTGTTGGATCTATTTTTATTTTATAACATTGCATGGATAAGTCTTATTAAAATGTTTAATAGAGCTTTATCATATGGGTGATGCATATTTTCTGGTTTCTGGAATGGTTTTGAGACTTGTTCATTCATTGATACTCATCCCCATGGATGTCAATTTCTCTTAGGGGGAAGTGTTTTGACATCCTCAAAAATGTGAGAGTCGTTAGACAGGGAGATCGGTTGTCCCTAGGTCTCCTCATTTTGTCTCAGGATTTCTTATCTTGAAATCTCCAAAGAGGCTTGACTAATGTGAGGTGGTCACCATAGTATGGGCAGAAGGACATGGAGATAATTTAACACCTCATGTTTGCATATGTTGTTCTGATTTTTTAGAATGGAAAGCCGAGATCCGTGATCAGTCTCAGGGGAATCATCTTGGTGTATATTCGTTTTAGTGGGATGATTATTAACTCAGGGAAGGGACATGTTTTGTTACAAAAAATTGTCTGGGAAGCCGTTGAAGGAGCATTCAAGTGATACTGGGTTTCCAAAGAAGACAACTTTCATTACATTATCTTAGGGTTTTTCTCTATCTAGGGAATATTAAAATTATCTTCATTGATGTAATAAAAAACTGGCTGTTGGGGAGGATTATGAATTTGATGAATTATTTTCACTATTTTAGGGGGTGAGTTACGATGATAAATAAATTACTTACCTATATTTTGATGTATTCTTTATCTATCATTAAGCCACCGAAGGGAACTATTGTGAGGATGGATTGGGTTATGTCGGATTTTCTATTAGTCACCAACCATTTCGGACGATGTAAAAGGGCTTCTTGGATGTATATGGAATGGCCTGTAGAGAAAGGTGACATGTGATTATGTGACCTCACTAAAAGCATGATGGGCTTGCAAGCACGGCTCATACAGGACATCATTACGAGGTGCTCGATGTGGGAATCATTATTCATGGAGAGATATAGGGATCAACATGAATATGTAAAAGGTCGAATAAGAGGTTCTTCCATCTTGGAAAGGTTTATGTTTTCTCATCTTGAGGACCTCTAGGAACTAGCTCGGTGGATAATTGATAGAGGCGACATCATCTTCTAAAAAGTTAACTGGGTGGGGGAGAGACTCTTTTTACTAGTATTCCATACACCCAAAATTTCCTTCAAAGAATAAAGACTTCATACTATTATCATTGAGACAAATCTTAATATGGAACATAGGGTGGTTTATTATAGTATTTTTCATGATTGATGATGTGGATAGATACTTCTACATGGGTCCATGCTTGTGCAGGTTCTCCATTTGAGAGGTTAGAAGAATGATACATATAGAGATCACTGCTGATGAATTGTCTGAAAATACCCGGATTAATAAAATACATCGAAAATATGAAAATTCTTGTTTGGAGCGTAAAAAATAAGGCCTTACCAACAGATGATAACATTCAAGTCTAGCATATCCAATTGGCATCACTGTGATCTATGATGTTTAGGAGGGAATCTATTTAATATATCTTTACACAATGTGATTTGGAGGTAGTGATTAGGTCTCTCTTTTCTCCATAGCCACAAGTTGGAACCTAGTTTTCATCATTTCAAGGACTAATGTAATCATTAATTAATTTTGTTTGGAGAAATAATATGGAATAAAATGTTCGATCCATCATCCTAGCTTCCATCTGCGAGACTATCTGGGATGCCAAGAATCGATCTCGTCTGGGAACCCAGTGTTATACGTCCTCTTTTCATATGTTGGATAAATCCTTAATTTACGAGCTGATGTTGATGATGAATGAGGGACATTCTTATTTTTCAATTGGAAAAATTCTTAATAGACCTACCGTGCATGATGACTATAGGGGAATATGGGTCACATAGAGCTCTACCATCCACGGGATAAAGATTAACGTGGATGGCTCAATCTGGAATAGACTAATGAGAGGTGGAGGGGTGCTACATGACTCATGTGGATCAGTTATAATGGATTATAGAATATTTTATGGTCTAGGTAGTTCTCTTATAGTGGAGCCCTGGGCGCTATTTATTAGTCTCCAGGTTTGTAGGGAGTGAGACATTTCAGTGTCTGACATAGAGTCAAACTCAGATGTCCGGGTGAATCTAGTTCAAGGGAGGAATTATATTCCATGTTACATATATTAAATTATCAATAGATGCTCTATTCATGATTTTTTTGTTTTGAAAATCCATCACAGTTGGAGGGAGAATAAATTTATTTTAGATGAAATTTCTAGATTCATATGACCGGGAGAGGGACTAAACATTTTTGATGGTTTGGGGTCACTCCCATTGGATTTAAATGTCTTATCTGAGGGGGACAATCATGGGATGCACTAAAACTGTTCACACATCCATCAAATCAGTTATGAAATTATCAAACATTTTTACGATGAACAACCACCTCACGATCCGATGTCATTTATTTTTACATTACCACATATCGTGGATGGATATGATGATGTATCTAAAAATAATATAAGTTCTATATATTATATAATTAAACATCTATAGTATTTATATCTTATTTTAATTTTGTACATTCCATTCTATATGAGTTATGATAACATCACTTGTTTGTATGGTGGAACACCTCCTCCTGAAGAGATGTGATTCAATTTTCCATAAATCATTACATGGATGGTAAAAACGATTATATTAATTAATAAATGTTGTTTACATTAAATATTTATATTAATTAAATATTTTTCAACTTATAAAGATACCATTTTATTTTATATCTTAACTTTCCTTTTACTGAAATATGATAACACTTTCTGTGTACGTTTTGAGAACGAACATCACAAATTAATTTGACATGGTTTTGATTACCACATCACATGTATGATATATATAATTTATTTTCATAATTAATAAACTTATGAGTTATGATAACATCACTTGTTTGTATGGTGGAACACCTCCTCCTGAAAATATGTGATCAATTTCCAATAAATCATTACATGGATGGTAAAAATGATTATATTAATTAATAAATGTTTTTTACATTAAATATTTATATTAATTACATATTTTTTAACTTATAAAGATACCATTTTATTTTATATCTTAATTTTCCTTTTACTGAAATATGATAACACTGTCTGTGTACGTTTTGAGAACCGACTTCACAAATTAATTTGACATGGTATTGATTACCACATCACATGTATGATAGATATTAGTTTATTTTCATAATTAATAAGTTCATTATGATTTTATTATAGTTATGGAATGATAAAATGTTTCTTGCCCTCTATATATAATGATTTTTCAAAATGGAAATATTTCACATGCTTAGGTATAGTAAGACTTCTCCATGATCAAAATGTGATTCATTTCTCAAAAGAAATTATAATGATTCATCATATAATTATGATTGAAATATAAATACATTAAATATAAATTTATTTATTCTATAAATATGTAACATTATGATATGAAATAGTATTAGATCATTTATGACAAAAAATTAAAGAGAAAACAATTAAATTTACACCTAAACCTATGAAAAAAATGAATGATTATTAAGGAACATGTGAAATAATTTTTTTAAAAGGTTCATATAAGATATTATATATATAATAATTAGTTCTATTATAAGATAATTAAATGTAAAAAATGACTATATTTGGTTGAATATGACGTTCAATCCAAAATATGACTGATGTATGTGACATTATGTCAATTTTCATTCACAAAGGCATATTGCAATGTTATGCTCTTAATTTCCATTATATGATGTATATAATAACAATTTTCATTGATATATCATGATTAATTAGTATTTAATGACATGTAAATATTAAATTTTAATTATTTAATCAAGTTGGAATTATATTAATCTACCAACTAGTAAAATTTATCATACAATCATATATCCTTTTTTGATTGTTAGCATTCTCCTAAAATAACAACACTATTATGATTATTTTTCAATGGAAATTACATTTAAATTTTATATTCATTTTATTTTATGATAGATATGTTAATATCCAAAAAATATATTATTTTTAAATAAAAATTATACTATTAATGTTTTTAAAATAATCGTGGAAATATATATAAATCAGTATCCTTTACATGGTATGGTTATTGTTGATAAGACATAATATTTTTAAATTAAATTAATTTTTTTATATATGAAGAATAAATTGGAAAAAAAGTAATTGATGAATAGATAGTTACATATCCCCTTTATTAATTTGTTTTTATTATGAGTTTTCCATAATTAAACTGATTTCTACCTATATTTTTAGAATGTCTTAAGGAATGATCACGGTGGTTGAGGTGTCATGATTATTGAGATCATGATGTAAAATTATTAAGAATTTAATACATTTATAATACTTTTCTATAATTTTATGTTCCTTTTTATTATGTTAAATTGCATGTTTTAGTGACTGGAGGTTTTTGAGGGAGGTTATGGTAGTTTTTGAGAGAGGATGGAGGCATATCACTACTACCGGAGAGAATTCACAACATAAAATTGTGTGTGGAAATATGAATATAACATAAGTTCATGTACGTCAAATATGTAGAGTGGTATCATATGAGAAGTATTACATTAAATTTTAGGGTATTTAATGAAATTTCATACATCAAGGCCTATGGATACATGTTTTTGGATAATAGTTTAAATGTTAAGAAACCCATGGATTACCCATCTATAATGATTACATGATATTAAATTGAATTATATAAATTTACTTTATAAACATTCTATATGAATATAAATTCGTTATTCCATCCCCCATATTGTTTTTTTAATTCCCTAGTTTCCTTTTGAGGATTATATATCCCATTTCATTTACATAAATATATTACTTCTTGTTGAACACATTTTGAAATCAGCAGTATGTTGTTCGCAATTAGTGGTGGTTTTCTCCATTTATTATTTCTAGAAACCATTTGGTGGTGATGTTTTTGTATAGAGACTAATTTATGACTAATTTTTATGATCAATGTGTGTGTTTTAGGTTTATCTATGGTTTCCCATTCTTGTTTGTTTTCCTCAAGCATTTATGCTTTGCTCTATAGTGCACATCATGTTATAACAGATTCTTTGATATTGGGAGTCCAACGTTTCTCTATATTGTGTATCATTCTAAAAGAGAAAACTCTGGTTCATTTATTTTTTATTACTTTAATATATTAATGAAATATTAATTATTGGTTAAATTAAATATATTATAGAAGTGGGGAATTATTTTCATGCATTTACATCTTTGATATTATTGTGATATGGTTGATTGTACGATCCTGATGATATGTTGAAAATTTTTGTTGATCGATGAATCATTTAAAAATGATGAAATTTGTTATTACTATTCTTACTATTTTTAATTTCATTATATCTCTATGAATAGTTAATTGGATAACAACTTATATATTTATATTGAAATGGTTTAAAAAAGATTGTGTCTATTACAATAACACCCTCATAAAGAGGTCAAATGTGAGTATTTTCCATTTGATAAATAAATATATTGATCTTTCATGAGTTTTGATATATGGATGTGTTTTTGTGTGGTGATGTGTGGTTTATGTATAGTTGGGTAGTGTGGGGTTGATGGTTTAACAAATGTGGTTCTGGGGTGCATAACTTGATGTTGTTTGGCTGTTATTTTTGGGAGGAAAGGTCATTGATGTATGGTAATATGTTTGGTGTGGTGATATGGTTGTTTCATGGTCATGATTTTAGTGGTGAGGTAGTTGGTGGTTTTTAATGCTTTCATGGTGGCCAGATTCTTGAGGGTTTTCCCTGATTTTTGGTTGTCTAGGTGGGTAATGTTTGTCCATGATTTTGGGTTGGTGATGATATGGTTGTTTGATCATGATTTTTGTAACATATCAGGTATTTGTAGATTAATCAATTTCCACATATATTAATACTTATTAATATGATTTAATTTTTTTAATGGGGATTCTTTTTTTGATAATGTACTCGACACGCAACAATGGGATTCTCTGAAATTTTACATTTCATTCAACATTGAGTTATACATAAATATAATAAAATATTATTATTATTATTATTATTCTAAATGATAGTCAATGATTAGTCATTTTATTTTAAGTAGTGAATAGAATAAAATTAAATATAATTATACATGTTTTTTAAGTGATTTTATATTTATCCAATAAATTTTAGAGGCTTAAAATGGGAATGAATACAATTTTAAGCATGGAATACTCGAATATTTTTCATAGGTCGGTTTAACGTCTTTTGATGGAGAACCCTTTTAAAATATTTTTTTTACTTCTATATGTTCTATTTGAAAAAATAAATATCTTCTTTTGAATTGGGACATCAAAATTTACATTGGTTGAAATTTTGGTATCTTTCTAATCAAAATCATATTTTAATGAATAATGATAAATAATGCATTTTAATTCAAAATATTATTTTCATATAATTTATTTATATAGTAATATTTTCCTTTTATATGGTTTTATAATTTAGTTGGATCATGTTTTTGTCATTTAATAAAATTTTAGTGACTAGAAGTAATTTCACTTTAAAATAGAACATAAACTCATGTCAATCTTTTGATAGTTATTACTTCTAAAAACCCCACGTTTTTTTGACAATGAGAAATAATTTTAAATTAATTTTGGCTATTTCTGTGTTTTGAATTAGGAAAATTTGTTTATATATTTTGAATAAGAGGGTCCAAATTGTTAAAATATATAGCTTTTATTTTTTTAAACTATGAATTGTAACATCAGTAGTTATTTTTACATACCATTGTTAGAGGGTAAATCTGGTAAAAAATGGAAAAATATTAATATTATAGTATTATTAAACTAGTATAAAATATGTTGTAATACTATTTCATTAGATATGTTTGACAATGGGAATCCTTGGGACAATTTTATGACCCCATGGATCCACTTGGTTGTGATAGGTACCTTTTATAATATTTAATTTAATTTAAGGAGAAATATGACATAACCATGTATCTTTTACTAAAATGATTTTATGGTGGGGTTATATAATTGAAATCATCTACTGTAAATATTTATTATAAATATAAAAATATTTCCTACATCTTGATAATTTTTTTATTATTTTTTGTCATTAAAAAAATAAATTTATTTATGATACAATGATGATGAAATGATTACCTTATAAAGGAAAATTAAAAAAAATGATATTATAAATATCAAAATAAATATAATTTGAAATTTTAGATTCCATAAACGATTTTTAAGTATGGTTATGATATATTTTATTTTATTTTATTCCTTTGATTCAAAGTAATCTGGTTTTTATGCCTTTTAAATATTAATTTCTGAATAGTGTCAAAATTGACATATATTATTTTATACTATTTTTTTAAATGTTATAACAGTAAAAAATATATTATATTCATCCAAATTACTTATATAATGATAAAAATGTTATTAATGATCAACTTTCCATTCTATTTACATTTGATACTAACTATAGTAACCATACATTATGAAAATATAAGAAGACATGGTAAGTGTTGTTATTTTTAACTAATGATTAAAGCTAAAAATATGCTTAATTTTGTGACATAAAATTGTATAATACCTATTCGTTGAGTTTATTTCTATAAATTCTCATATTATCCTAATATTTTATAACATTTAATGTATTATAAAAATCTTAAATCATTTTATAATCAAATAATATTTGAAGACTTTCCTAAAGTTCCTCCACTATCTTCTATAAAAGGACACCACCTCAAACCACATACTCACACCTCTCAAGCCCCTTGGATAACTCAAATTCTGATTAAGTAAGATCCAGTAATCACTATTTTTATCCTGTAGTCATTACCTTGTGAAGAAGAAAATTCAAGAAATCATTTTGGCTCAAATCAAAAGAAGATACCAGATTTAGTGGTAATGCCTTCTCTAAAGTTCCATACCTATATTTTCCTTCTCCACTCGGTATACTCTACATTTTATTTGATTACATAAAAACACATGTATCATAAATATAAAAAGATTTTTTATGAAATTTATTCTAGAAACATATATACACACCTCTATATTATCTATACTAATATATTGTTTCTATGTACAGTGAACCACTGCCTCACGGAACGATAATTGTCCAATTTTCTCTTACCACTGCTCATGGTGGCCATTATGATGGAACTTTATTTATATAAGATATATATTTTATTTATATTTTCTCTATTCTTTTGTAATATTTATATAAAACATACAATTATGGTTTCCATAATGTGTAAATAGGATAATTTAATTTGAGGAAGTACAGACTACCACCCCCACAAAGTGATATGAATCGTTAAGGTCACACATGAAACATATAAAGGATAGATATAATGAACTTATGTAACATATATAACATATATATTATACTATTATTATAAAATACATATGTATCATTTGGTTTTCATTCTATTAATATGACATAGAAATGAAAGTATCGTTCATGAGTATGTATGACCCCTCATCTCCATGAACGATATATTTCATTTCTTAGCTCCAAGTGTTATAAAATATTATAAATCAATATATAATGGATATATATGATATTTAAATCTTTAATATCATTTTTTAGATGATATAATTTTCAGTACATGAAAATTAAAATAAAAAAAATCCATTTTCGACTCATGTAATGAATGTCAACAAAACGATCGATATTAACATATATAATAATGTAATTGTTATAACATATTAATAAGTGATATAGAAGGAGTAATAAACTTGAAAATGTTTATAAAACATGTATAAAAATAATTATTTTTATTAATCAAAAAGAAAAAAGAACATATGTAATGATTTGGACTCAAAGTAAGGGACTTCGTCTCAATCACAGTTCAGTAAGGCATATTTTAATTTATACAAAACCATATTATATATAGTCTATAATATAACCATTTTGACTTCTTTTAAAGGTAACATTTTTCCTAAAAAGCATTTCACTAAATTAAAAAAAGGAATTCTTATAACGTATGCATCAACAATGACTCCCCCTTCAATGTAACTGTTATTTTATATTCGGATTCCAATATAAGCCTTACTATTTTTAAAAAAGGAAAATAAATCCCTTATTTATTTTTTGTGTTTTATGGTATTGAATGTGTTTTTTGAAATGGTTTTAATATATCAATATCTTTAAATGATTTTTATTTATTTAAAATGAAATGTTATTACTCAAATGTGGATTTTTTCAATATTTTATGTGTTATGATTATATAATGGTACTAGGATATTTGAATGGTAGTTACATAATAAAAAAATGATGGGTGGTTACAGGATAAACCAAATATTAGTGGTTCCATGATAAACCATAGGTGTGTGGTGATTTTAAATCATCCAAGGCATTGCATATGGAAGTCGGTCGTATGATAATTCAATTTTGTGATATGTGTGTATATCGACTACATAGTTATTCAATTTTAGAATCTTTATTTCACAAGTTACCATGACATGTTATATGTTTCTTTCTATGAGATATATAGTAATATTTTGGTTATAAAATGTGTAAGAAATGTTCTTATATTAAGTGATGTGGATTTTCTACATCATAAAGGTGAGAAGTATTACATTATGATAAAGTATTCATGGTCTTTTATTTTTGAAAAATATACAGTTTTAATTTTTTTTGTATCCATTACTGATCTATTTATGATCTTCCAAAGTTATTAATTTTTATTCATAGAAAATAAATTATAATAGAGTCATGTTTGGGATCCAAGAAAATTCATGTTGTTTAAAACTTGAAACGATCAATGTTTCTATTTAAATGTTTTTTTGATTTATGGAAATAATAGATAGTGTGTAGAAGTCTCTACTTGAAATATTCAAGTTGTTATGTATGAGTTATGACATAAATATATAATGCCCTAATATTGAAAATATCCTTGATGAGAATTAATGTCACATTATTGACTTATCTAAAAATTTTGTAATGTTTAATATAGGGTCCTTATAGTTGGTATTAGAAGATAGATTATATAACATTAGGGGTTATGGTGTTATTTGAGCATAACTGACTTGTTTAATGTAACCACAATTGTTATAATATTTGAAGGAGTCTAAGTTATTTTTTATAAATTTAAGGAATATAAGATAACATGGATAAGTATATCTTAGTTTTTACCCACCTCATAAGATAATATATGATTATTTTACTAATATAATCACACATAACATTTTTTGCTTTAGTGAATTGTACGATTGAGCAGCCACCAATTATAACAATGGATGTGAAGAAAACTATTGTAGTCTTCATAATATGAAACCCAATGAAATGAAAGAATCAATGATAACTCATGTTGTTATTCGAAAAAAACTATCTGGAGTCATGATTGACCACATGAAACATGGTGATTTTTTTAAGTCATCATATATGCAAGAAATGAATCCCAATGGATGTTCAGGTAATAATAATAAATATAAGTATATTAACAAACCTATGTGTCAAGGATTTGGAAAGAAAAAGATAAATTTTTTTTAAAAGGGACATGTAGATGTTATAGATGTTGTAATGATGTTCATAAATAGATAATCTTCCATGGAAAAAGGATGTTAATGGTTGAATCTCGGAAATGGAATGTTATTATTTCTGAAGGATCAATTGAATGTTTTTAATGTGGTGTGCATGGTCATTATGAAAATAGATGTCCTAAGAAGAAGGTTATAGAATTGGATCAACATGACCATACAAATAATTTTTTACCAATACCTAATGAAATTCCAACTGAGGATAAGGAAACATAAAATTACCTATGTATGATATGGATTGTGTCATGCCTTAGTTTTTGAAATTGTTAAATCTCAAGACATGTTTCATATTTTATATTTTTTGAAATAATGTATTAAGGAATATGATACAAAAATCCTATATATGGTATCAGGATGAATGATGAATGATAAATTAGTCAACCTATATGCGATACAAGAGTTATAATAGTTTATTAGATGATGATATTCTCAAACGTATAAATGTTTTTTCGATGATGTGATTACTTAAAAAGATTTTTTCTTCTGTGTGTAACCCTTTAGTTTGTTATGTGAAAATTTAATTAAAGGATGAATTATGTTTTATTTTTTAGATAAAATTATAAAGTAATGTTTAACCTTTATATGATCATTGATTTTGAGTTAATTATGAAATATTACTTTTTGGGATGAAAAAAGTCATAAGATAAACATTGATATTAAAAATAGGTTATTATTACTTTGAATGATTTTATCTCATTTTATGAATGATATATAGATTACATAGTTTCAAAAAAAAATAACCCATAATATGGGTGAAAACCCATGGCATCTGGCATAGCCATAGGAATGGAACCCACAACAGAAGAGAAACAAGGGTGCATCACATACCACTAGCTTATGTGATGTCCCTGGTTAGTGTGATTTATTGTTTTAGTTAAATTATTTTATGGATAAAGAATAAATTGATTTATGTAAATTATGTTTTATCAAATAGATATTCTTATTATAGTAAAATAAAATCTTGATTATGTGATAAAATTTATTTTTGAATATGTTCTGTCATTTTGGAACAATATATCCCTTTAGAAAATAGAATACTATCAGATTTCAATAGGGGAGTAAGGTTTGAATTTTATATTTTATGTATCTATGTTTTTATTATAGATATATGACTATTTTGGTTATTTATGTAAATGATTAACCTATCATGGAGAATATGTGATTAGGTTAATTACTATTCCATATAAGACTTTAAGAGTGATCGATTTTAGTTGGAGAAAAAATTTATGATTTATTTCGGAAGACTATGACATCAAATACTTTTAAAAATTTCATAGTTGGGGTTTGTATTAGAGGTAAGAACTCCGTAATCCTACATGAAAAATGAGGGTTCAAAACCCATTGGGTGTAGGGTACTGTAGTGGTACTATAGCGGTACTGTAGATCGGCGGGTAATGTAGGAGCAGCAAGGCACTATAGCAGCGGCGATACTGTGAGGGTACTTTAGCAATCGGGTTACTATTCACAGAATGGAAATTGGGCCAAAAAATTGGGCCTACGGGCTATGTAATGGGCTACAACCCCACTAGGACTTTAGGATATGTAATGGGTCTCCCTATACCCAGTGAAAAGAGGTCATTGATTTTCTTTAATAATAAAATGAGGCTTCAACCCCCAACCTATTAAAAAATTCTTTTTGAATTTTGGGTTTCTATATTAGTTTGAATTATTATTTAGGGATTTTAAGGAAATTTTACTTTTTAATGGTCTATGTAGATCATTGGTATTACTTTTGAATATTGGAGGTTCAAATTTGTCCTCACCATTATAAAGGACAATTATTTTGATGGATTGTAAAATATTATACTAACCACTTTAGTTTTCTTGATGTTTAATTTTAGGACAAATAGATATTTAATATATTTTGTATTATGGAATGATCTAGAATTTAATTCTGGTTATCTTTAATACTCATCGTTTGGAGAAATGATGAATTTTTGGTAGAAATTTAATAAAAGGTTTGAAACTATACTTGAAAACTAAGTATGTTTTTTATGTTCTAAGTCATGATCATAAATAATATTCCTCAACAATAATAAAGTAACATAAAAAATTTTATCCTTTTATTTTTCATAATGTGAAATAAAATACCATTTAACCCATTAGATTTTTGTGGTTTTCTAGTTGTTAACTTTATCCTGATCATGCTTTCTATCACTCACCATCATAACAAGATCATTATTTTTCCTTCCATTACCATGTTTTCCAACATGGGATACTAGTATTTATTATCTTAGGGGACCCATGTACATATCTTCAATTCTATTGAATTTTTTGTTTTGTTGACACTTTTTCCGATGTGGGATTTGTAATGATGTTACCGAGGTAAACATTAAAATTACAGGGACACTATTTCCAAAAGGGGTGAATGATGTAACATACAATGCATTTATAGAATAATTATATTTTATATTTATTAATATTTGTGAAAAAGGAATTTATTTTATATTAAAGGGGATTCTATTTCTGATAGCGTACTCCAGAAAAAATAATTGTTTTTTTCCAAATCGTACATTTGCACACAACAATGAGTTATATAGAGAAATAATAAAATAATTTTATTATTATTAAAAAGGAAGATAATGCCTAGCTGTTTTACTGGAGGGTGTGAAGAGAACTAACTAAAATATTATTATAAATTTTTTTAAAATGTTTTTACATTTATACAATAAATTTTAGAGGCATAAAATTATAATGGATACAATTTAAACCATGAAATACTCGAATATTTTTTTAAAGCGTCATTTTAGCACCATTAAATGGAGAACCCTTTTTAAATCTAGTTTATTATCACTTTTATATGTTCTATTTTACAAAATAAACTTCTTCATTAGAAGAATGAAATAAATATTTACTTAGGTTGAATTTCCGGTATCATTCTGATGATATTCACATGTTAATCAATTGTGAAAAATACTGCATTTTAATTCAAATATGACTTTTCATAAAATTAATTTATATAGTTAATTTTTTTATTTTAATTGTTTTTAAAGGGTAATTATATTTTGGTTTTATCATTTAATTCAATGTTGATCATTAGATAAAATTTTACTTTTTAATTAGACATAAACACATGTCATTTTTTTTATAGTTATTACTTCATCAAACCCAGTTTTTGGGTTTCTCAATGTGATTGAATTTTAAATTAATTTCTGCCAATTATGTGTTTTTTATTTGGAAAATGTATTCTATATATGGAATCATGATGCCCAAATTGTTTAAATATATAACTTTTGTGGACATTATCAATAGTAACATCAGTAATTATTTTTATTTAACATTGTTAAAGGGTAAATCTTGTAAATAAGGCTAAAAAATAATATTATAATAATATAAAAGTACCCAAAAATGTCTCTGATCCTATTGTTTTAGATATGTATGACCATGTTCATCCTTGGGTCGATTTTTGCAGCCCATGTAACCACCAGGGTGCGACAATGTCCTTTTATAATATTTAATTTAATGTTAGAAGATATATAAAATCAACATGTATCTTTTACAAAATAAAATTTAAGGTGGGGTTATTTAATTGATCTATTTGACTAAAATTTTTAATTAGGAAGATAAAAATATTTATTTTCACATGGTATTTTATTTATAATTTTCATATATTAAATATGTATATTTATTTATGATACAATGATGATATAATGATTTCCATATTAAAAAATGACTAAAGTAAAGGATATTATAAATATTAAAATAAATTTAATTTTAAAATTTTGATGAAATAAAATAATTATATAGATGATTATGACAAATTATATATTATGTAATTACATTGTGTTGAAGGAATAATGTTTTTATGACTTTACCAAAAATCAATTTCCAAATATTTTCAAACATGCAAAAAATGGATTTTTAGAAGAAATAATATATTATTAAATGTTATAATAATCATAAAAATATATGATTCATCCAATCGACTTATATTATTTAACAATTGTAAATAAGGATCACATTTTTGTTCTATTGGCATGTTATATTAACTACAGTAACCATATATGGTGAAAATATAAGAATTTTCTCCGACCAACTCACATCGTTCCCATTATAATGGAACAATATATAAAAATGTTATTTATTATATTTATACTGTCTATATGCTTATTTAATTTTTATTTACATCATACCTTTATGTTTTATATAATGTGTAAATATGATAATTTCATTTGAGGAAGTGCGAACTACCGCCCCCACCAAGTGATATGACTCATTCAATCCATACATAGAGCATATAACGGATGGACTTAATGAATGTATGTATCATAGAAAACATATATATTATATTGTAATAATTTTATACATATTTTTAATTTAGTTTTAATTCTTTTAATATGACACAGAAGTGGATGTAGTGTTCATTCGTATGTACAACCTAACGTCTACATGAACAGTGCATTTCAATTATTATATCGAAATGTTATGGACTATTATAAAAACATATATAATGGATATATATGATATTTAAATCTTCAATTTCATTCTAGAGAGAATATAATTTTGACAACGTGGACAATTTACGTCAAAACATGTTTTTTTCGACTTAAGTATCGAATATCAACAAAATGACCGAAATTAACATTAATAATTATGTAATGGTTATAACATGGTAATTAGTGATATAAAAGGAATATAAAACCTAAAATAGTTTCCCTAACAAGTATAAATTAATTTATGTTTATTATTCAGGACGAACAACCAACATACATGACTATTTGGACTCAAGGAAATGGAATTCATCAATATCTCATTTCATTAAGTCATATTTTAATTTAAACACAATATTCTGATATACGGTGTATAACATACCACTTTAGAATTTTTTTGAAAGGAATTTGTATCTATGATGTTTTTAAAAAATGAACCAAAAAGAATATTTTTATCATATGCAGTGAAAATGACTCCTCTGATTCCATAACTATTATTTCAAAATCAGGTTTCTTTATAATCTATATTTTTTATAAAAAAGGATAAGAAATCCCTTATTTACTTTTTGGGTGTTTTGGTATTAAAAATGGTTTTTGAAATGGATTTAATATTTCAATATCATGAAATGATATCTTTCGATTTAAAATGATGTTTTATTAGAGAGATTTTGATATTTTAAATATTTTATGTGTTGGGATTATGTAATGGTACATGGAAATTTGAAGGGTGGTTACATAATAAACCAATTATTGGTTGTATGGTCATAAATAAATGATTTTTCTTATTGCGATAAACTATATACAGGTGGTTACATTACATCTTCTAATGCACTAGATTTGGAAGTCTTCCGTATGGCTATTTCATTTAGTGATATGCATGGAAGCCAACAGTATTGTTATTCTCTTTAATTATGTTTTTTCCCCATGTCAGCTTTATATTTTAAATGTTTCATGATATGGGATTTATGGTAATAATTTTGTTACAAAAAACGTATGAAATGAACATATATTTAGTGATGTTTTTTTCTACTTCTTTATATTGAAAAGTATTATTTTATGATAAAATATTCATGGTATTCTTGTTATTGTGAGACTAATATATTTCATTCTTTATATATCCTTTACTAAGATTTTTCTGCTCAACCCAAGTTATTAAATATTTTTTCATAGGACTTAATTAAAAATATATTCAATGATGGGATGAAGGAAAAGTCATACTATTTAAAACATGAAATGGACCATGTTTATTGTTAAAGAATTTTTTGTTTTTTGGAAAAATGGATTGTTATTAGAAGTGTCTACTTGTAATATTCAAGTTGATATGTATGAGTTATGAACTAATTATCGAAATCTCTAAACTTGAAAAAATCGTTGATGTTAATTACTGCTACATTATTGACTTTACTCATGATTATGTAATGTTTAAGGTTAGTGCCATATAAATTTGGAGTGATGATGTGACATAATGATGGGGTTATTATTCTTCTAATGAAGTGTGTTTCAATTACTCAAGAAACAAGGGTTTTGATTGGATAATAAATTATTTAATAATTGATAAATTTTATAAGGTTTTGTTTTGTAAATGAGATAAAAATGGTTAATGAATAAATGGATATTTTGATAAATGTGGTTAAATATTTATAATGAATTTAATGGGATGAATAATCAAAAAAATTTGGAAATTTTAATTGTGGATTTTTGTCTTCTGTAGTGTTATGAATTTAGAGGTATATATGAAAGTAATGAATCTAGTAGTTGGATAGAATTTCATTTTGAACCCATAGTCTGGTAAAATGTGTGGCTATATTTATATACTTGTATATTACTTTGTATTTTTATATTTTAGCCACACACATCATGAATTATGTTATGATAGATATATTTTCATATGGTGGTGTTTTCACAACATTTGGATTTTGATGATGGATGTATTGATACCCAATCTTTCTGAATATCTGTTTCAATAGATTATATGTGAATTGAATCTAATGGATAAATGTTTATTAAATTTATAGGTGATGTCAGAGGAGGTTTTACGTAAGTTGTGATGTGACAGTTCAATGAGGATCAAGTACCCGTACAAGATATTACTAGCTCATTCCTTTAGATAGTTGTTGTGTCACTTATTTATCTATTCATCTAGGTATTTAATTTGGAAATTATTAATTATATATTAATTATTATATATAACATATTTTTGTTCAGAAATATTTTAAAAAACTATGGCCAATTTTCATTTGAAAATATTTAACTAGATGTGAAGTTTCAATTCCATCCTAAGTAGTAGTCACTAGTGAGACAATTTCAATTTTAGCAAAATCTATCATTTTTACATCTATAGATTTATAGAGAATTTATCTTCTATCATATTATTGTTTTGTGTGTTCAAGGGAATTGACATGATCATTTACATGAAGGTAGTTAGAGACAAAGAAAAATAATAGATAGGCATTTCTAGTTTCATGAAATGGAGGCATAATTGCTAGAGGGGAAAGAGATTTTCAATGTTATGACCAGCTTTTAGTAGCCTTATATTTCCCTTCAGTGATTCAATAACATCACACTAATTTGTTTTACCTTATATATATCATACTCTAATAAAACATATATATATATATATATATAGTATTCTTATTCCCTAGGTTCCGACTATACCAATCTGAGGGAAAATCAATTTGTTCTATGTTTATCGGAGATGTTGACAATTTATTGGGATATACTAGCCCCATGGACACATTTTTTTGAAAATAATGCAGCCACATGATGTCCCACATGTGGTATTATTTCATACATATAAATGATTTTCATATTTGTTTTAACATGGATGGGCATTGATTATTTTTCATTGGCGAGTTCTGTTTTCAAGAAAGAAGGTTCTATGATGAGCCCCTTATTTCTTTGATTTCTGATCTAGAAACCCTTTATTTACATCCATGGAAATCACATAATTTTATTTTAATATCCAATATATTACAAAAACACATGAATGAGGACCATAATATCTTAGTTTTTTTGGAAACATGGGAAATTATATTCAAATTTATGTGAAATGGGTTCAATGTTTCCAAAAATGATAATCCCATTCAGTATTTTTTTCAATTATATCATTCATATAAATTTATTCATAACATGGGGATAGTAAAAAAAAGTTATCTCACATGATTTGTATGACTAAAAATGGGAAATATGTTGGCATAACAAGAACTTATGTGTATAACAACACGAGAATATCATATAAAAATTGTGCTCATATATGAAAGGTTAGAGTATTGAGTCCTTTATAATGATAAGAAGTTAATAAGACATTAAACATAATGAAATCAAGGGACATGATGCATTAGATAATTAAATTTTCATAACAAATTTTATTATTTCATACATGTAAATGTATAAGATGAAAACAAGTATATATAGAGTGATGTTTACACAATAATTTATCTATAGGATATAACCCTCTCCCATAATCACATGTACACGTCACTATGTCCATTATTAACATTATGGACATGAAATACATGTCTACATGTAACATTTGGAACATATAATCATGTCCACACATGAAATGTTAAACATTTAATCATGTTATTTCCTAAAAATTTGAACATGTAACCTACTTTATGAAAAATATATTTTCTCATATGTTATCTATACCTACCCGATGAATTGAAAGGAGGAATAGGTCTAACCAAATCATATTAAAAACCATATTTATTTATTCCATAAGATAATAAAAAATAAACATATCATAACCCATGAAATTAGTTAGGTTCCATATGAATTTCATCATATCATTACTTACGGAAAACAGACATGTTTCTTAATCATTTCATCATTTCATCATGGATGAAAATTTTAAAAGAATGTGGATTCATAATAAATTTATCATTTTATATCCTAAGGAGGTGAAATAGGTTTTATAATATAATTTTCATAATATTCATTTAAAATTAATTGATTGAATAATAATGGTATACTTGAATTATATCCTAGTAAATCAGAGGTAACATCAATATATTTCATCGTAGATGTAAATGGATTTTGATCGATCATTTGAAAAATTTCATATAGAATCAATCATCACCTCTTTGGAAACAACTTTTTTCATATAAATCATTTTAAAAAAAATTCATTGTAACTAACCATGATTAAATTGTACATAAATTAAAAAAAAAATTGTGATATAAATTTTCATTCATGTCGTAAACATTAAAAAATATATTAATTTTTTATTTATTGTAAAAGTAAAACAATAATTATTTGGAAACTAGAATCAATATTTTTTTAATTTTTTTTAAAAAATTAAAAGAAGGGTAAATTGTTATTTAAAATATTTAGGATAATAATAACTGTTTTTTGAATTAATTTGAAGAAAAATAGTTTTGAACTTTAATGGATTTCCAACTGATGTAAGAAAAAAAATTAGTCTTTCTTATGAATATTTTTTCAATAATCTTATTCACTATTGAGTGAAAAACGATCGTATTAATTGAAAATATCCTTAATAACTAGAGGATAATAAATTTGATGGTTTTATTGAAATTTGGATCAAAAAATATGATCACTAAATGCATATTCATAAATAATTATGAAATACGATGGGACTATAACAATAAATAATTACCACTTTGGTAACAGCGAACCATAATCCATATAGTGGAATTATATTAAATAAAATAAAATAAAATATAATGATAATAAATAAATAAAATTTATTATATGTTAATGGGGTTTTATATACACAGATTTGTATAATATAGGTCCATATCAATACATAAGTCTCATAGAAGCCGTATTATAGAAACAATCATTAAATGATTTGGTAATGTTTGATTAGTAAACCCCATAAAATAGATATTAGAAAATAAATATAAAAATTATAATAATATTATGTATATTAATCATATAATACATTCATGAGATTAATATACACAAAATAAATTAAAAAAGAGGTTAATATTGAATTTTTCTCAATGAAAGTAAATGATATCTGGAAATAAATTACTGTATGTATTGAAATCAAACATATAAGCCAAAAACTCCAATAAATTCAATACATTTTCATTATAAACCTTGTGCAAAAAATATTTATATATAACATTGCATTTATTATTTTATTATGACATTTTATTCCCCATTTATTAAATATTCCATATTTAAGTAACGTTTCAGGTAATAATCACTATGTTTTTTGTATATGTTGTGATTTATTATATTTTCTTTCCACATAAATTGATCATGGTTTATAATATTTTCAATTAAATAAATTATATATATATATATATAATTTATATTATATATATATATGAATTTAAATCAATCCATAAAATTTAGTGATATTAAATGAAATACACCATTCATTGAAACTGTTGGCCGTAAGTAAAAATGAACAATATTTCCATTTTTTTGTTGGATTGAAATAATGAATGAAGAATTATATATTATAATTATTTAACAATATATATTTTATATATATGAATAATTTATATCAATAACTTCATTAATACTTTATATGTAAACCATGAATTAAACCCATCACTTCATGGGGTAGTAATCCTCCGCACACAGAAGCATGGTCGTCATATTCCCACCAAAAAGAGAGTTTGATGTTTTGTGTGTAAATATATTTTTATATGAATAATAATATCATAAATATCATATATTAACTAATATATCATCATAATGTACTTAATTTAGAGATTTTAAAGGAATAATGAATGGGATAGGTTCGTGAGGTGGTAGTCCTCCAAACACATGAACCATGAGCTTATTACTCATTGATAGAGTATATATAGTTATAAATGATGACCATAAGATAAAAAATATTATTATATTCAATATAATTTCATTATTATATAATCATGGTATAATAAAAATTATAGTAGGCGGAAGATCCATGTAAAATAATAATACCCATTGATGAGTGTTACCTCATCTTTGAGTATCCTTCCTATGTTTATTCTAAAAACATTACTTGGATGAATTATTTTTCACATTAATTAATTTAAGATTATATGAGATATCTTAGAAATTTATTTCGGTAGGGATTTATAATCCTAAATTTCTTTGATGCACCAAAGAGGAGTGGAGAAGGTGTGTCCCTTTATAAATGAGGTGATTGGTGCACTGCAAAGTTTTTCCAAAGAGATAATTACAACCATTAATTTCTCATGTACAAAGACTCCGATAAAGAATAAACCATTATAATATTCGGTTTGAGGACTGAACATGGATATAAAATGTGTTTTTTATTTTTGACCCCTTAATGTTTTAGTATAACCCTTTGTAAAAACATTATTCCCTTAATGCCAATAATTTTTTTTATAGAATTTAATATTATTTTTTGAAAAAAAAAAATTTTAACATAATAGATAACATAAAATATTAATTTTTAATATATTTAATATATTTTTTTATATTCCATTCACATAATTTGTAACATTTAAATAAAATTAATCTCTTAGTAGAAAAAAGAAAGTATATTTTTTTTAATATTCAAAAGAATACAAAGTATTCATATCAAAATTAGATATAAATTTGAATAAAATTACAAAAAATGGATTAATGGAAATATTATAAAATTAATTTTATATAAAAACAATTATATAAAAGATTACATTACTAATATATTTATTGAAAAGGGTGTTTTCAATTAAAATTGAGTATTTTATCACTATTCCTTAAAAATAATACATTTTCAAAAATAACAAATAATAACCCTATGATAATTTTTTTATTATGATTTAAAAACTGAAGTTAATTTTTTAAAATAAACTTAATATAATTGGTTGAATTTATTTTTTATATATCTTAACCAAAAGCGACAAAACTATTTTATAAAAAGTGAAATTTTTAGTAGAAAATTGGATTTGTTATTATGTCATTTTGAGAAAACAAATAAGATAAATGTAAAACATATTATTTAATATATAATATATATAATTAATTATAATTATTCATCAAAATTTCTTAATTTAATTTATTTAAATAAAATGTGTTTATTTTCAAAAAAAATAAATTTTTAGAAAATGATTTATTTTACATAGAAAATATTTTATTTTAATTTCAAATTAAATTGTAATAAAATAATTCATTATATATACATTTGGAAATAATTTATTTCAATAATTTAGTTAATATTATTCATACCCTCTGTTATAATGTTGTGATGATAACTATCACAATAATGTTTCAATAGTATGTCACATTTTGTAAATTCGATGTTGCGTGGAACACATGATAAACTCCTTATTACATTTAAGTAAAGCTAAAATATGTTTTGTGGGTAAAGAGAAACAATTTTTTTTTTAAATTTACCTGGAAATAAAAATTTTACAAAACATTTGGGTGTTAAAATATACACCCCTGAAATGATTTTTACCTCAATATTTTCCACTTTGGTATGAAAAAATGAGGATACTTTTTCTGTATTACATCCTCAAATTACACATAACAACCTTAATATAATTTAAAAAAATTAACTATATTAGTGGACATGTTTTATATAATATTATCTGTTGTGTTCAGAATCTCTACTAGTTGTTCCTCATAAGAAATATCATGATCCAATGGTATAACCTCCATCTTTTATTCCTATGATGGATTTGATATTTAAATCCTTAGGATTTCTATATAGAACAAATCATGTAACTAACAGAGGAGTATTAGATCTACCAAATGATAATATACTATCCCAATATTATTATAAATTTTATTAGGGCTGATATGTCTAAGGTTTACCTTTCTCATCATTATTAAAAATATAAATTCATAGAAATATCATTTTAGAAAATTAAAATTCAATATTTCCTAGATGATAATCAAATTAATATTTCTATCAACATTTTCTACTATTATAATATACCTAAATTGATTTTACCATTACTTTTATCTCAGTAACTAGATCAGGTCCCAATAGCATTGTTTCTAAAATATCATTCTAGTATATATAATGATATTCATTAGGATCCCTTATAACGACTAGGTGGAACATATTATTTTATGGTAAATCAACTAGATGAAGGTCTGATATCAACCACATTTCAAATCCATCGACATATATATGATCATATCCTCAAGGGTTTGAATTTTTTTTCAGTTTCTAACCATAACACTAATCATGATCTTGAAAAATAATTCACCAATACATATTGAAAAACTAACGATCCTAATTAGATATTATTGACTATAGTATCCAATTCTTCATACTCCTTTGTTATTTAATATTTCATAAAGGGTATCCCCAAAGAGATAATATATAATAGAAATTATGTTTGATGACATCATAAGGTGGTTCTAATAAAATCCATAACTACATCAATGTCAATTATAAGATATACCATAATGGTTATAAATAAATTTATACATATTTACATAATGATTAATTCATTATTAAAATAATTTTTAAATAATACAAATACAACACCAATGGGTTTTATTTTAATATATTTTTCATAAAATTTAATACATATTTATAATCTCCCATCATGTAAAACATAAAATGTGGTGTCAGTAACTTTGATCATATGATCAACATTAATTATATAAAGACATAATTGTATCCATATATTTTAACATAATCTTATGTGGAGAGAAATATTCTTACAAATATTAATACACACTATATTCTTCATATAAGGTCTTATCATATAGAAAAACATATTCATGGTGATTTTGGGATCATTGATGTGATTATTGAATTTTTATTGTGATTTATGTATTAAATATTCCATAAAGAGGGATATAATCACTTGAATTTTAATTAAAGGATTATAAATAAGATTTTGATAGGGAATATTCATGAAAAATCTAACAAGATATTACAAACTATGTATGGTTTGATAAGCGTTATGTAATTTTTTTTGTTCACTTCATCCATTGTGATTTAATAAGCTTTACCTTTTTCCATTGTACCCACATGTCATTTCATATAATAATCCATATTATCCTTTGTATTGGGGAATTGATTCTCTTAATTCCCAAAATCATTGCACTTGAAACACTAAAGTGTGGTAGGTTCTATCTATTGAGCTCTCTCTCTATTAATTTCATTAAAAATACTCATTATATAACATTAACATTATATTTGTTGATATTATAGATTCCCTTACATGAAATACCTACTTGTTCCATTCATGAAATTTTTGAAGTAATCATTCACCATGTTTCAGCGAGTAGGGGTTTGAAAAATTTCAATACCTCCATGCGACATATCCTTGTATTTTCAATGGATCCCTATTTTAATTTTATTATTACCAAACCCAAGATAAATTATATCCCCCATTTCTTCTTATGGTTTTCATTAAAATATTTCATTTTTTTCTTCCAAAGTATCCTATGGCTAGTTACATTTAGAGAATTAGTTATAATCTATTGAATAATAAGTCATCCAAATATACATAATGAATTATAATACCCAATGAGTACATTTAATGTCTCATAAAACATTCTTTACAATTGATTAAAAATTCTTAATTCTTATTCTTAATCTAAATGAATTACCTAACAATTTAAGTATGAATAATGTAGGGATAGTAATAATTAAAAATATGCTTTTAAAACATTCCAATTCATTGATCAATTTTAATCTCATTTAAATGAATATTTAGTAATATTTTATCATTGATTTACCTCACCTTAAAAATTTTAGAAATCTAAAATCAAATTGTCATTCTCAAACACTTGAGATAAATAAATATCTTTTATGTGGCTTTTTTTCCATTATTCAGATACTAAATGATTAGAATATCTAAAAAAAGAATATGGGTGTTTTCACATGAATCATATAACCTTATTTTGTTCCATTTTTTCTCATTTGGTAGTCCATTATGACTCATATATTGATAATTTTCTGTTATCATATAAAAGATGTTCTTTAATTATAATCCTATAACATTCAGTTTCTCATAAATAAAATCATTTTATTTTCCATTGAATTCATCCTTTGAAAAGTTTATTTCAGGTTTCATCCAATGTAAAATATCCCAAAAGAATAGTTTAAGAAACAATAATAATAGAATAGAACCACATAGTCATGATGAATAACCTATAGGGAGGTTAAATCCTTAAATCTTATATTAAATGTATAACTAATTATGTTTATCTTATAGAATTTATAATCATCATCTATTTAAATAATTTATGATGAATTCTTAAAAATTTTGTGAATTTCCAAATTATATCCATCTAGAGTTTCAATACAGTTAGGAAGTAGGGATCAATACCATGCACTAAGTGAAAATAAAATATATCTCAATGCACTATTTTAGATTCAGTACCCCTATATACCTTAGTTCCAGAGCAAAAGATACATTCATAATCTAGATAGGGATGTAATTTCTTGGAAACAACATACTCTATCATTTTCAAAAACTAACATGGCATTTTATACTATATGAATCATCCTTATAATTATCCTTTTAATTTTCTTAATGATTTCACTAATGTTTTTCTCAACATAGCCTCCTAAGGTAAAATAAGAATATACTCTAAAAGAAACTATTTACACCCTATATTTTTATATATTGACATTAAATAATTGTAGATGAATATTCAACACAAAAAATAAACAAACACCTATGGAATGTAAGATTTTGGTGGATTTGGAAACAAGAAACACAATATTATTAATTTCGTGTAATATCGTTGATGTCACCAACAAATATCTTCCCCATTAGTACTCATCAAAAGCATACCCTACATAATCATTTCCTCAAATCCTATGGAATGGAAACAAAATAAAGGTTATGATCTAATGCATAATAAGGGATAATAATGGAGATATATAACCCTAAAATGATTATTCATGTATGAGAGCATGCTAATTAACTTATAAAACAATATCCTTTATATCCAAGGACATAATCACGAGTCATAGAATAATGATTAGAATTTCATATGAAATGAAACATAAGAAAAAAATGAAATTAACTACATGATAATGACTTTAGAAAAAGACATATATTTTTGTCATACAAATTAGATTATAACATTGTGAACATGTATAAATAGATATAAGTTCACTCATAATGATGAAAACATGAAATTAATCCACCACGTAAACATATTGACATGAAATAAGATCAAAGCATGTCATTTTTGATTTGAATAATATTTATACACATAATTTTGTGAACATATAAGCATATTTTCACATTATATTGTAAACATATAATCAGGTTAAAACCTAAAAATTTGAAAAACTAATCTGGTTCACACATAACATATATACTTACGAGTTGTCTATATTTAACCATTTAATTAGTATTCCATATAGGTTCCACCAATATTATAATGAAAAAATATATTTTTTTGATCCACAAGAACATAATTATTCAATATATAATAACTCCTAAAATGAAATTTTCTTAACCAACCTCCCATCATATGATACTCTAGGTAGAATGGGCATGTTTCATTATAATTTCATCATTTAATCATAAAATATCCCTTGATAAGAAGTTGGTTTTAGAAAAATTTTATCATCACATAACATATTCAAGTGAAATGGGTTTCATAATTATCTATTCGCCGTATATATAAACCAATTATAGATGGAATTGGATGATATTACTTGGATCACATACCTAGTAAAGAATCTGCCACATCAATTAATGCAATCATATATTGAAAATGATTTTTATTGGGTATTAGACAATTTCATGAGGAAAATATCATTTCTATATTGATTTTTTTACAAAAATACAAAAAATGATAAGTATATTTCATTGAAAATATCGATTACAAATATTAAAAGTTGTTTCCAAGATAATTATGATATGTTTTTTTTTTCATTCCCCACACATTAAAATAATGATTCCTCTAAAAAAAATTTAAAAACCGAAAATATCATTGTATGTAATGAAACATGAATATTTATTTTAAATATTGATAAATAGTCACAAAAATGAAATAATTATTTTAAAATCATAAGATACTAATAAAAAATAATTTAATTTCTATTTATAAAATATAGATTTCATAGTAGATGGATTTCAGACTAAGGAATGAAATAAAATCTAGTTTTCTTTAATATAGTTTTTAAATTATATTATGTATCAAATAGTTTATAATTATATTTTACATTATAAAAATTAATAAAAAGTGTATATGATAAATAATATTTTCCCATATATGGATTATAATATTTTATCATCATGCAAATTATCATAAAAACACTAATATACAATTTGATTATAAAATAAAATAATTACCACTTTTGTAGAATTGTGTCGCAAGGAACATGAAGGAATTATAATAAATAATACATAAAATAGAATTAGAATAAATAAATTAATGATATTACATGTTAATGTTTCTGTATATAAACAAAATCAATGAATATAAGTGCAACAAATAACATAAGTCTAAAATAATCAAATTATCAAAAAAACCCCTTACATTTTTTTGACTTATTAATCGTAAATACCATAAATGGGAGGCCCAAAAAATGGATAGGTAAATATAAATAATATTTTATAGAGACTACAGAAGATATGATCATGGGTAATATATATACATCATAAAATATATAGTGGGTGAATATATAATTTGTATCATAGAAAGTTGTCGTGAGATGAAAATTTCATTTCGTATGTCTTTAGATTAATCATACATCTTCATGCCAAGTATCAAATTAATATAAAATAAAAATAAAAATTTTAAAATATATATATATATATATATATTACCAAATATTTTTTATGGCCTTTTATTTTTAATTTAATAACTATTCCATGTTAATGCTATGTTTTTGTTAAAAATTGTAATGTTTTTTGTATATTTTTTGTTTGTTATACTTTTTTCCAGCATACACTGATCATGATTCAATACTCTCCAGAAATATAATCCTGATTAATATATACTTATCATATATATATATATATATATAGTAGTCAACCAAATTTAGTGATATAAAATGAAATACTTCATTTGTGGAGACGGTTGGTCGGACTTACAACGGAATGTTGTAGTCATTTTATTATTGGATTAAAATGAAAAATATAAAAGATATATTATTATTAAATAAAAAATTTTATTTCATATATATCACGTATATTTGTTAAATCCATCCTTAATTCCATCTATGTAAAGCACGAACAAGGATTTTAACTTCCAGAGTTGGTTGTCTGCAGTACAAACGTGAAAATTGTCATATTAAAAAATGAAAAGAATGGTTTTATAGGTCGTGTAACAATTAATAAAATATAATAATGTACTAAAATTAATATAAAAAATTAAATTCATTAGTTTATCCAACAATTATAGTTAGTAATATAAAATCAAATTATATCATCTAAGGAGGAGGTAGTCCATTGTACACATTAATGATAATTTATTAATCCATTTGATGTAATTATGGAATTTTTATGGTCATTACCAAAATATAAAATAATTTAGGTTTATATAATATATTGATGTTATTGTATCATCAATATATAAAATGAATTTAAGCAGGTTGGGAATGATTTATAACATAAATGATTGTTGATAAATGTTTCATATTCTATCGTAATCCACATTTGGTATGAAAAAAAAAATCCTTATTTGGATTGATTTATGTCCAAATTAAAGATTATTGGATTATAGTAGGGATTTATGGAAGGGACGTTTTTAGTTAATTTCCAAACTAAAAGTATTTTATGCTATGTAGAGGAAAGGGTATGAGGTGGACTATTATAAGTGAGTTGAGTGTTACACTTGTAATTTTTTTTAAAAAGGTGGATACCAAATTCATAATTTTCTTATCAAAATGATTCAATAATTTATATATTTTACTAAAATAATAGTTATGGAGGATATATAAACATAAATTTTTTTGTGGGAAATGTTTTGATTTATTTTTAACCCATATAATTTTAGTTTAACCCACAAAAAAACCATTTTTACCTTAACATTGATATATAATATTTACACCTTTTGTATATATTTTGATCAGAAATTATTATTAACATATTAGGAGACATTTATTATTTTCACTCGAAATATTATTTCCAAATTCCATTCAATGAAGTGTAAAAATTAAATTTAAAATCAATCACCCAAACGTAATAAGAATAGATGTTTTTTAAATAAAATTCTCAAATAAATATAATGTTATCATATTAAAAATCAATATAAAATAAATTAAAATGATCTAAATTGGATAAATGGATCTCTAAATGACATATGTTTAACATAAACCCAATTTATAATATAATTTTAATTCCAAAAAAAATTATAAAAAATGGTGTTTTCAATTAAATTTTCTTATTCATTATTTATCAATGAATAATACTTTTTATGACATTGTCAAAAATTCATTACAACGTAATACTGAAAATATGATTTCCATTTTTTTCAAATATGTTTTTTAGATGTTGTAAAATATAATTTTTATATAAGAGTTCCAAATGCAACAAAACATTTTTTACAAAATCATGTTTTATGTGTTAAATTGTAATTATTATTTTATATTCTCTATATAACCCCTAACCTAAATTTAATGTATTTTATTTAGTATTTAATATAAGAGTTTTATAAAAAAAATTCACCAAATATGATTATTTTTATTTGTTTACGTAAAATCTGTTCACCAAATAATGATAATTTCCAGAAAATGACTTCCATTGGTTTCAAAGGTAATTTAATTTCATTTCTAAATAATTGAACACTAAATAATTTATTATATATACATTTGTAAATGATATGTTTTCATCATTTAGTTACTTCTATTTATACACTCCATTCCAACATCTAGGTGATAAATATCAGAGCAATATTTTAATATTATGATTTTTTTCATTTAAACATGTTGTTTTGTGTAATGTAAGCATTAATATTTATTACCTATAAGAAAATATAAAATAAATGATTCTTTTAAAGAAATATATATAATATATTAATGATATTAGATTTTTTTTCAAAATCTATGAGTGTTATAGTGTGTTTTTTGTATAATCAATAGACTCTGGGATATTGGTGGTCCCCATGGTCACTGCGTACTTCTTAGATGTTTTTTTCAATAGAGGATATAATTATACCCCCTTGTCATGGTGTTGAAATTTAAATAAACATGAAACATGTTGTTTCTCTTAATTTTATATATCATTATTAGTGGACACATTCTATGTTGTGGTATTTGGGGATTCAGATTTATGATATGATACAGAAAGGTTTTATCTATCCTAGTGTGTCACCATAGGTTGCCCTAGTTTTTTTTCATGATGAAATATTGTATTCATATGTTGTTAATATAATTTTGGGGTATGGATTAGTTGGTAGAAAAAAACCATTATTTATTCCAACGATAATTGCTATTTTCAGCTAGATTATGTGAGTGAGTTTGTTTTCTATGATCAATATAGGGTATGGATATATCCATTTGAGGGTTAATGAGGTTGATATCTTGAAGCCTTATTTTAAATGTAGATATAGTCACATTGATTTATATTTATAAGATTTTGTATAAAAATACACCAGATGTGTACATGGGGATTATGAAATGTATGTTCCATGAGTTTCTGAACAATTTTTTCATCATATTCATCAATTATACCATTGTCTTATTGAAGAAAGGGGCGGGGTAAGGAAATCATATCAAATATTCTATGATATTGAAAAACACAATATATTTGGAATGAATTAAAAGTGTATTATTTTTTCATAATAAGTTTTTTTTAATTAGGTTTTAATTGTCTCTTAGATTTTAGTAGTGTACAATTTGAAAGTCAATAAATTATTTCCTTGGTAACACCCATGAACTGGGCATAGGTTCATTAGTTACTTTGTAGTAAATGTTATTATCCGATGTTTATGCTTGATTTACCTATATTTTTATCTTATTTGAATGAATTAACTAAAAAATAATAGGATTTAGTTTGGATTGATTTGTAACAAAGAGATATTATTACAAAAAGTGAATAATGATCAATGCTTTGACACATTAGTATCCCAAGGTGGATGTGATGTTTAAAGAGCATTACAATTCATCCTATCTAGGATTTAGGTGTGTGTTGATGCAGTAAAGGGTAGTGATCTTATATTGGTCAAGGTAGTTATATAAAAATTATTGTAATGTACTGTCTCATATTTTCCATATATTATATTTCTGATTTATATGGATTTATTTTCTGACTAGGTGCTAACACATTGTGCGATTACATGGTCTGGTGGACCCAAAACAAATGTTTGAAAAATATTAATATATTTAATAGCATGAATGTGTGGAGATCCTGAAAATGTTCATGAAATCCACAATGGATGCATAGATATAAATTATGAAGGCACTACTAAACTAAAAACAACAAATTTACCCAAGAATCAAACTAATATTGGTCGATGTGGGTCATCTATATAACATGTCATGAAGGATGTAACTGTAATTAAAATAATTAAATAAACTCACTTTATTATAAAATACTAATAACGTGTGGTAGGGGACATAGATTGGAAATATGGGACCACCATTGAGTTGGTAATGTGGGGTTTTCCCTAGGTGAAACATAAAAATGGTCATTATAGGCTGTTTGTGAAAAGTTTTTATGGGCATGGAAATGAATAAAATAATTAAGGAAAATTATTTATATCATTTTTTTGACATAATAATATTTCAATAGTTAAATAAATTATTATGTTGTAAATCTAGAGTTATCCTTATATCCTTAGAGACGTCAGAGGAAAGCCAAATAAAACATTAGATAATCCTCTCAAGGGAACAACTACAGATCATGGATCCATTAATCAATGAAACAACATATTCAACAGATCATAGATAGACAAATGAAGAAGACTCAAATTCATTCTTCATTAATGATCTATCTAACGTTGGTTAGGTCCTGTTTTTAATTTTTTTCATTTCCACATTCATAATTGCAATAATGAACATGAATCCCTTGAAGAAAGGAATGATTCATGGATCATGTGTAATGCAATAATGAACATGAATCCCTTGAAGAAAGGAATGATTCATGGATCATGGTATAGGGTTCAAAAAATCATGATTAATCGATCGTTGTACATATATTTCATGCAGTAAAGATCTGATATCATCGACCTGTGATCGGTAAAACAAGAAAGAGGTGTGATGATGGATAAAGAGATATTCAGATGACAGATAATTTTCAAATTTGGTACCATCTGTATTGTCCATTGAATAAAAATGAATAACGATTTAATCCACTATGAAAGACTATTTGATGACAAGAGGCACTGTTCATTGTTGGAGTGGCTTTGATGAGCCCGGATCTCTAACCATTTCACGTATAAAGTAATTATGTATTTATTGTTTCTTATGAAAATAATAGAAATGGTGGAACATGATAGTGCCAAATTCTATAGAGCCACATGCAGGGGTGTTGGTAGCAGTGGATCTATAAGAGCTAGATCTACTAATGGATGGGGACATTGAGTGAACTGGGATGGGTCAGACCTGTGGTTTGGGTTCAGTCAAGGTGGTCGAAGTAGACTTTGGTAGGATCTATGTTATATCTATGGAAAACAAGGTGGATATAGGTGGTAGTTGAAAATTGTAGCCATTAAATCTTGAGCATCTATATGGTACATCAACTGTGGGGGGATCATATGCCCGAATGACCATGCAATAAGTCTACTGATTTTGTAGGTCAGTTCAACCTACCACAACGGTCAGTTGGAATTACAGTGGTGGTAGGTCCAAAGGCCCATGTAGGCTAGTAGTGGTTTCTCTCAAATTATTATATCTCGAAAATAGAGCATCCAATTGATGATTCGTATGCGGAATTAAGACCCTAATATTGAGGATGTCATTTTGATATAATTGGTGAGATTTTATTTTGGACCAGAATAATTTGAGAGAATTCCCTTGGTCCTTCCACCAAGGGTTTAGTATGATATAACATATATATAGTTTTAATGTAATACCATCTAGAGGTTGAGTCTTAAATAGAGTTTGGTATCCCACCCTAATACTAGAGTGTGATCCTCTTTCACCCCTATTGGAGTCTATGTAATAATATTACCACCTAGAGATGGTTTCTAATCCTCCATCTAGATGGTTTCATCTATAGTGTTAGTGGTATCCCACAATGTGTTTGGGTGAGATCCCCTACATGGTGGGATAAAACCAGATTGGGTACATGGTAACCCCCAATGAGTTTGGGCATGATATGTGGTTTCCCTCGGTTAGATATTGGAGTGACCCCCTCTCATTGTATCATTTTATTCATTGACCGATACTTCATCTTTGAGTAGGGTCTAAATGAGTTAGACTTCTCTTTGAGTGTCTTTGAAGATTTCATGACTTGAGGAGATAGTTCTTCTGGATTGAGAATGTAACATCCCAGGTAAATAAAGAATAAAGAATTTTCATATTTATTAATATTTACAAATTAAATATTAATTTTATTTTAAAGGGGTTGCTATGTTCGATAGCGTACCCGATACGCAACGATGAGTTTCTTTGAAACTTACGTAGCACACTAGTAATAAAATAATATTATTTTAAATGTTAGTTAACAAGTAGCCGTTGTACTGGCGGTAATGGATAGAAATAACTAAAATATTATTATATATGTTTTTAAATGTTTTTACATTTATCCAATAAAGGATAGAGTATTAAAATACGGAAAGAATTCAATTTTAGGCATTTATACCCTAATTTTCACGAAAGGTCCACTTATCACCTTTTGACGGAGAACCGTCATTAAATATAGTTTTGATCACTCTTATAAATTATTTAGGACCAAATAAAACTCTTCTTTAGAATCGGGACATTAAATTTTACTTTTTGTAAATTTTTGGTATTTTTCTGATAAAGTTCATTTTTTATGAATAGTGTAAAATGTTGTATTTTAATTCAAAACCTCTTTTTAATTTATTTTTTAATGTGATTAGATTATCTTTTGAATTGGTTTTAAAGTGAAATTAGAAAATATTTTTACCATTAAATCCAATAGTGGTCGTTGGAATCAATTTCACTTTGAAATTGGACTTAAACTGGTGTTAATCTTTTGATACTTATTGTTTCGCAAAAACACGATATTTGTCATGATAGCGGGAATTAATTATTAAATTAATTAATTTGAATTATATGTTTTGAATTTTGTAAAATGGACTTCATTTTTGAATTCGGAATATCAAATATAGCTTAGGGTGAATTTTTGGTAATTTACTGAAAAACTTCAATTTTTGATGAATAGAGAAACCACTATGTGGTAATCAAGCAAACTGATTTTTCAGTTAAATGAATGTTTACCACTAATGTGTATTGAATTTTTAAAATCCGACATATATGGTTGTCATTAAGAAGTAAAATGTGGTTCAATGAGATTAAAATAAATTTTTGGTGAATAGTAACTTTTTTTCATTAATCGCGATTAGAGGTAATTAGTGTAGTTTAAGGTAAAAATGGTATTATAAGTATGCGAAAACACCATGAAACTTGTCCTAAACCTATTGGGTGAGTCATGGCCGACCAAGACAAGCCATGGGCCAACTTGGGGACCCCATAGAGCCACTTTAGTTGGAAAATGACATTAATATATTTTTATTTAATGTTAAAGTGAAAATGACACTAACATAAATTGTCTTACTAAAATAATTTTTGAGTGGGGTTATACAAGTCCAAATTTTGATTGTAAATAGTCATTGGAAAGATAAAAATATTTCCTACATCATAGTATTTTTTTATAATTTTTCGACATTAAATAAATTAAATTATATATGAAATAAGAATGATATACCGATGACATCATTATTTGACGATTTAAATAAAATGGAAAGATAATGAAAAATCTAAAACCTACACATGTCCAAAACCAATTGGATGAGTGGATTTCAAACCCGTATCACCTTATCCACTAATTATATCAATGTGGGACCTTTTAAAACCGAAACAAATTTTCAAATAAAGTAATATTTCTTTAATTTCCAAAAGTGCCCCTCCTCTCCTCTTATAAAAGGCCCCCACCTCTACCCCATTTCACATACTTCTCAAGCCTTTGGCTCGGCCAACCCCTGCCCAATTACTCTCTCCAAATCCCTCTCCTCATACTAGAGGATTCCCTTTGGGAAGAATCCTTTCAAAGGAAGCCTTTATTCTCAAATCAAAAGTGAGTTACACTTTTAAAGGTAATTCATTCTCTCTTGTTCATTTGTTTTATTTTGCTTCTCCAACCCTATAAACTCTTTTTATTTACTTCTTTTGTAACAAAAAAAGTATCTTCAATATACTAGGATGTTGTTATAATATTTATTTGAGCTACACTCTCACAAAACTACATCAAATGGTTAAAGAACATACGGTTTCTGTGGATGGTGAAATTCTGCCTCCCGAAACGATGATTGTTCAATACTCATTTAACACCTTCAAGGGTGGCCATTATGATGTCACTATTTTTATATATGATATATAATATGTTTATGTTTTCTTTAAGCTTCTGTATTTTTCATTTTTGGCATACCTTTATGGTTCCCATTATGGGTAAACACGATATCTTCATTTAAGGAAGTGCGGACTACCGCCCCCTAAAAGTGATGTGATTCATTAATGCCATATGTGGGACGTGTAAAGGATGGATTTAAAGTTATTATATATGATGTTATACTGTAATTATAATATACCTCTATATCGTTATTATTTATTTCCATTAAAGTATGAGATAGAAATGAAAGTAGCGTTCATGCATACGTACGGCTTACCGTCTCCATGAACGGTGCATTTCATTTCTTATCCCCAAATGTAATGTACTATTAAAATTACATGTATATAATGTATATATATAATTAATGATATATCTAAATGATGAATATAATTCTGGAATTAAAATATACATACCTCTCATTTAGTTTTAATTCCATTAATATGACAAAGAAATGAAAGTAGCGTTCATGCGTACGTACGGCTTACCGTCTCCATGAACGGTGAATTTCATTTCTTACCTATAAATGATTATGTAATATTATAAATACATGTACATGCTGGATATATATGATATATATGATATCCAAATCAGGAATTTCATTCTGGATAAAAAGAACTTTTGACCACATGAACAACATGTAATTGTAAGAAGTCAACTTTCGACTTAAGAACCAAATATTGACAAAACAAACATTATTAACTTAAATGGTTACATAATGTTTATAACATGGCAATAAGTGATATAAAAAGAATAATGAACTTTAAAAATGTTCTTAATCAAGTATAAATTAACTCAAGTTTATTATTCATGACGTTAAAGAACGATCGAGTCAAGTCGATCCCAAGGTAAAAGACTTCGTCTCAATCTCCTTTCATTGAGGCATATTTCGTTTTATACACAACTTTCTTTTATACGGTGTATAAACTCCTTTCACTTTTACTTTTATACAAAAAGAATCTTTTTCTACGAAGCGTTTTACTAAACGACAAAAAGGAATGTTTTTTTAACGTACGTGGTGACAACGACCTTTTCCGCCGCCGCGAGTATTATTTGATCTTTGGCTTTCTCAACAAGCCGTAATGTTTTTAGAATAAAATAAATACCATATACCCTTTTATGTATTTTGGTATTGAAAATGGTTTTGAAAAAGGATTCTATTATGTCAATATATTTATGATATATTGTGATTGAAATGTGGAAATGTTATCATTCCTTTATATTGGTTTTATGTTTTATGATTTTATACTGGTACTTGGACATTTCAACGGGTGGTTACGTTATATACCATATGACGGGTGGTGCCGTGAATACCAGTACGGGTTGTTACGTTATAACCTCCAATGCATTGGGTATGGAAGTCGGCCGTATGGCTATTCCATTAAGTATGTATGGAAATTGGCCGTATGGCTATTCCATTAAGTGATATGTGTGGAAGTCAACCGTATGGTTATTCCACTTAAGTATGTTTATGTCCCAAGTTACCTTTATATATTCTATGTGTTCTTTATATGGGTTTTATGGTAATCTTTTGGTTACAAAAAGGTGATTAATGATACTTTCTTCAGTGAAGATTTTTTTTACTACTTCATGAAGGTGAAGGTATTTCTTTGATATAGTATACATGGTTTACTTGATGTTTGAAAAACTAACAGTTTTCATTCTTTTTTTATCCCTTACTGAGCTTTTTATGCTCACCCCAAGTTTTTCGAAATGTTTTTCACAGGACTTAAAGTGGAATAAGGTCAAGGATGGGATCAAGGGAATTTCATGCTATCTAAAACATGGAATCTAGACATCTTTCTTTTTAAGAGTTTTTATTTTATGGAGACTTAGTAGAAGTTCCTACATTGTAATCTTTTAAGATGTAATAGTTATGTTATAATTCTCTAAAACTCTAAACCTTAAAAGATCCTCAATGTGAATTATTCATTTAATTCAATATTAAGTAAGGTTTAAGGCTGAGGCCTTATAGTTGGTATCAAAGGACGGTTTAGACAACTTTAGGAGTTAGAAAAGTGTTAAATTATAATATTATTGAAATGATATAGCATTTAAGGATTACCATGTTGCTTCGCCTAAGATATTTCTATGTTCAGAATGGTTTTCCGCAGAGGAAACAAAGCAGCTATGTTGGGACGACATCAAGAGGAAGACAACCTTCCAAATCAGCAACCTGAGATGGTCGGAATCGGAACTGAACAGTTTGTTGCAGTGATGGCACAGTTGACTCAGGCTATAAATGGTGGTGGTATCCATGCATGAGATCAGCCAGATCAACCGCAGAGGAACATGTCAGTGGTGGAACATTTCATGAGGAAACATCCCCCATCATTCAGAGGATCATCTGACCCTATGCAAGCTGAAGGGTGGATTAAAGCACTGGAGAAGATTTTTGATGTCATGGGGTGTTCAGAACATCAAAAGGTTAGTCCTGCTGTTTACCGTTTTGAAGGTGAAGCTGATCAGTGGTGGCCGATGGTGAAAAATATAATGGATAGTGATGAGATTGAGGATCTTCACTGGGACGAATTCAAAGGTATGTTTCTTGAGAAATATTTTCCTAAGGTGGTTCGTCTTAGGATGGAAAAACAGTTCCTATAATTGAGGCAGGAGGATGATTCAGTGGCTGCTTATGAAGAAAAGTTCACTCGATTGGCAAGGTATGCTCCAAACTTCAGACGAGATCTTGATAGTAAAATAAAACGTTTTTACTCAGGGTTAAAGCCAAAGTATCGAAGGGATTTAGCTTCTCGTGAGTTCAAAAGTTATGAAAAACATGTTCGATGTGCGGAGAAGGTGGAAATGGAGTTTTCCGATGATCAGGTGTTTTATGACAAACAACAAAATAAGAGGTCTAGTTGGCAGGAAAAGGGGAAGAATTCATCAAAGAAGCCAGGAGGTAAGAAAACCAAATATCCATCTTGTGAGAAGTGTCATAAAATGCATCCTGGAGAATGTCTATCCAAGTCTGGTAAGTGCTTTCGGTGTGGTAAGTCTGGTCATATTGCTCATAACTGTAAGGAAGACGATCAAGCAGGAAATGAAAAGCCAACAGTAAGATGTTTTAAGTGTAATGAAATGGGTCATTATGCAAACGAGTGTCCAACGAAGAACTCAAGTGGGGGAATGCAGCCAGACTACAAGCAGAAAGGGGTGGTGAAATCCTTTGCAACAACTTCAGCAGATGTTGGGCCATCGAATGAAGTGGTATCAGCTCCAGGGAGCTCAGTATTTTTCGAAGATTGACTTGAGGTCGGGGTACCATCAGTTGAAAGTAAAATAAGCAGACGTTCCGAAGACTGCGTTCCGTACTAGATATGGCCATTATGAATTTGTAGTTCTGCCTTTTGGGTTAACCAATGCACCTGATGTATTCATGGACCTTATGAATAAAATTTTCCCTGAGTTCTTGGATAAGTTTGTGTTTTGAGGATTGGGAAGAGGTTATGTGTGCCTTGTGATTCACATTTTAAGAGAGAGTTGTTATGTGAAGCTCATAGTTCTCTGTTTTCAGTTCCTTCGGGCAGTACTAAGATGTATAGAGATCTGCGGGAGTATTACTGGTGGGATGGAATAAAAAGAGATATTGCTGATTTTACTGTGAAGTGTTTGACATGTCAACAGGTTAAAGCAGAGCGGCAGGGATGCTTCATCTTTTACCAGTGCCAGAGTGGAAATGGGAAAACATATCCATGGACTTTGTTGTGGGATTACCGAGGACATCTTGAGGTAATAATGAAATTTGGGTTATTTTTGATCGCTTGACCAAATCTGCTCATTTCTTTTCTATACGAGATACTTTCTCTCTTGATCAACTTTCCCGTCTGTATCTTAAAGAGATAGTTAGGTTACATGGAGTTCCTCTCTCCATTGTATCGGATCGTGATCCCAGGTTTACTTCTAACTTTTGGAAAGGCCTTCAGAAGTCGTTGGGTACTGAATTAAATTTTAGTACAGCTTTTCATCCTCAATCAGATGGGCAGTCAGAACAAACAATCCAGACATTGGAGGATATGCTACGAGCTTGTTCTATGGATTATCAGGGAAGTTGGGACCAACATCGTTCTTTGGTTTAATTTTCTTATAATAACAGTTTTCATTCCAGTATACAGATGGCACCATTTGAGGCATTATATGGGAAGCGGTGTTGAACTCCAGCATTTTGGGATGAAGTGGGTGAAAGGAAACTGATGGGACCAGAATTGGTAGAAGAGATGACAGAAAAAGTTCAGTTGATTCAGAAGCACATGAGAACAGCTTAGAGCAGGCAGAAGAGTTATACGGATAACCGGAGGAAGGATCTATATTCTGAGGTAGGTGATCAAGTTTTTCTCAGGGATTCTCCTTGGAATAGTGTGATGAGATTTGGTAAGAAAAGAAAGCTGAGTCCAAGGTTTATTGGACCATATGAAATTCTGGAGAGAGTTGGATCAGTTGCATACCGGGTGGCTTTACCTCCGAGTTTATCTCAGGTACACAATTTTTTTCACGTTTCGATGTTGAGAAAGTATATGCCAGATCCATCTCATGATTTGAGTCCAGAGGTAGTTCAGCTGGAAGAGAACCTATCTTATGAGGAACAACCGGTCCAGATTTTTGACCACAGGGAGCAGGTGTTACGGAATAAGGTGATTCATCAGGTAAAGGTTTTGTGGAAAATCCACTTGATTGAAGAGGCAACATGGGAATCTGAAAATGCTATGAGGGATAAATACCCCCACTTATTTCGATAGCGTACCCGATACGCAACGATGAGTTTCTTTGAAACTTACGTAGCACACTAGTAATAAAATAATAATATTTTAAATGTTAGTTAACAAGTAGTCATTGTACTGGAAGGAATGGATAGAAATAACTAAAATATGATTATATATGCATTAAAATGTTTTTTCATTTATCCAATAAAGGATAGAGGATTAAAATACGGAAAGAATTCAATTTTAGGCATTTATACCCTAATTTTCACGAAAGGTCCACTTATCACCTTTTAACGGAGAACCGTCATTAAATATAGTTTTGATCACTCTTATACATTATATTGGACCAAATAAAACTCTTCTTTAGAATCGGGACATTAAATTTTACTTTGTGTAAATTTTTGGTATTTTTCTGATAAAGTTCATTTTTTATGAATAGTGTAAAATGTTGTATTTTAATTCAAAACCTATTTTTAATCTATTTTTTAATGTGATTAGATTATCTTTTGAATTGGTTATAAAGTTAAAATAGAAAATATTTTTACCATTAAATCCAATAGTGGTCGTTGGAATCAATTTCACTTTGAAATTGGACTTAAACTGCTGTCAATCTTTTGATACTTATTGTTTCGCAAAAACACGCTATTTGTCATGACAGCGGGAATTAATTATTAAATTAATTAAATTGACTTATATGTTTGAATTTTGTAAAATTGACTTCATTTTTGAATTCGGAATATCAAATATAGCTTAGGGTGAATTTTTGGTAATTTTCTGAAAAACTTCAATTTTTGATGAATAGTGAAACCACTAAGTGGTAATCAAGCAAACTGTTTTTTCAGTTAAATGAAAGTTTACCACTAATGTGTATTGAATTTTGAAAATCCGACATACATGGTTGTCATTAAGAAGTAAAATGTGGTTCAATGAGATTAAAATAATTTTTTTTGGTTAATAGTATCTTTTTTTCATTAATCGCGATTAGAGGTAATTAGTGTAGTTTAAGGTAAAAATGGTTTTATAAGAATGAAAAAACACCATGACACATGTCCTACACCTATTGGGTGAGTCATGGCCGACAAAGACAAGCCATGGGCCAACTTGGGGACCCCATGGAGCCACATTAGTTTGAAAATGAAATTAATATATTTTTATTTAATGTTAAAGTGAAAATGACACTAACATAAATTATTTTACTAAAATAATTTTTGAGTGGGGTTATACAAGTAAAAATTTTGATTATAAATAGTCATTGGAAATCTAAAAAGATTTCCTACATCATAGTTTTTTTTATAATTTTTATACATTAAGTAAATTAAATTATATATGAAATAATAATGATGCAGCGATGACATCATTATTTGACGATTTAAATAAAATGGAATGATAATGAAAAATCTAAAACCTACACATGTCCAAAACCAACTGGATGAGTGGATTTCGAACCCTTATCACCTTATCCACGAATTATATCAATGTGGGACCTTTTAAAACCGAAAAACATTTTCAAATAAAGTAATATTTCTTTACTTTCCAAAAGTGCCCCTCCTCTCCTCTTATAAAAGGCCCCCACCTCTACCCCATTTCACACACTTCTCAAGACTTTGGATCGGCCAACCCATGCCCAATTACTCTCTCCACATCCCTCTCCACATCCCAGAGGATTCCCTTTGGGTATAATCCTTTCAAAGGAAGCCTTTAGTCTCAAATCAAAAGGGATTTACACTTTTAAAGGTAATTCATTCTCACTTGTTCATTTGTTTTATTTTGCTTCTCCAACCCTCTAAACTCTTTTTATTTACTTCTTTTGTAACAACACAAGTATATTAAATATACTAGGATTTTGTTATAATATTTATTTGAGCTACACTCTCACACAACTACATCAAATGGTTAAAGAACATACGGTTTCTATGAATAGCGAAATTCTGCCTCCCGAAACGATGATTGTTCAATACTCATTTAACACCTTCAAGGGTGGCCATTATGATGTCACTATTTTTATATATGATATATAATATGTTTATGTTTTCTTTAAGCTTCTGTATTTTTCATTTTTGGCATACCTTTATGGTTCCCATTATGGGTAAACACGATATCTTCATTTAAGGAAGTGCAGACTACCGCCCCCTAAAAGTGATGTGATTCGTTAATGTCATACGTGGGACGTGTAAAGGATGGATTTAAAGTTATTATATATGATTTTATACTGTAATTATAATATACCTCTATATCATTATTATTTCTTTCCATTAAAGTATGAGATATAAATGAAAGTAGCGTTCATGTGTACGTACGGCTTACCGTCTCCATGAACGGTGCATTTCATTTCTTATCCCCAAATGTAATGTACTATTAAAATTACATGTATATAATGTAAATATATAATTAATGATATATCTAAATGATGAATATAATTCTGGAATTAAAATATACATACCTCTCATTTAGTTTTAATTCCACTAATATGACAAAGAAATGAAAGTAGCGTTAATGCGTACGTACGGCTTACCGTCTCCATGAACGGTGCATTTCATTTCTTACCTATATATGATTATGTAATATTATAAATACATGTACATTCTGGATATATTTGATATATATGATATCCAAATCAGGAATTTCATTCTGGATATAAAGAACTTTTGACCACATGAACAACATGTAATTGTAGGAAGTCAACTTTCGACTTAAGAACCGAATATTGAAAAAACAAACATTATTAACTTAAATGGTTACATAATGTTTATAACATGGCAATAAGTAGTATAAAAAGAATAATGATCTTTAAAAAGGTTCTTAATCAAGTATAAATTAACTCAAGTTTATTATTCAGGACGTTAAAGAACGATCGAGTCAAGTCGGACCGAAGGTAAGGGACTTCGTCTCAATCTCCTTTCATTGAGGCATATTTAGTTTTATACACAACTTTCTTTTATACGGTGTATAAACTCCTTTGACTTTTACTTTTATACAAATGGAATCTTTTTCTACGAAGCGTTTTACTAAACGACAAAAAGGAATGTTTTTTTTAACGTACGCGGGGACAATGACGTTTTCCGCCGCCGCGAGTATTATTTGATCTTTGGCTTTCTCAACAAGCCGTAATGTTTCTAAAATAAAATAAATACCATATACTCTTTTATGTATTTTGGTATTGAAAATGGTTTTGAAAAAGGATTCTATTATGTCAATATATTTATGATATATTGTGATTGAAATGTGGAAATGTTATCAGTCCTTTATATTGGTTTTATGTTTTATGATTTTATACTGGTACTTGGTCATTTTAATTGGTGGTTACGTTATAAACCATATAACGGGTGGTGCCGTGAATACTAGGACGGGTGGTATGTTATAACCTCCAATGCACTGGGTATGGAATTCGGTCGTATGGCTATTCCATTAAGTATGTATGGAAATTGGTCGTATGGCTATTCCATTAAGTGATATGTGTGGAAGTCAACTGTATGGTTATTCCACTTAAGTATGTTTATGTCCCAAGTTACCTTTATATATTCTATGTGTTCTTTGTATGGTTTTATGGCAATCTTTTGGTTACAAAAAGGTAAGTAATGATACTTTATTCAGTCAAGATTTTTTTTACTACTTCATGAAGGTGAAGGTATTACTTTGATATAGTATACATGGTTTACTTGATGTTTGAAAAACTAACAGTTTTCATTCTTTTTGTATCCCTTACTGAGCTTTTTATGCTCACCCCAAGTTTTTCGAAATGTTTTTCACAGGACTTAAAGTGGAATAAGGTCAAGGATGGGATCAGGGGAATTTCATGATATATAAAACATGGAATATAGACATATTTCTTTTTAAGAGTTTTTATTTTATGGAGACTTATAAGAAGTGTCTACTTTGTAATATTTTATGATGTAATAGTTATGTTCTAATTCTCTAAATCTCTAAACCTGAAAATATCCTCAATGTGAATTATTCATTTAATTCAATATTAAGTAAGGTTTAAGGCTGGGGACTTATAGAGAAGGCTTCGAGAAAAATCATATGGTGGTAGATTGGTTGTGACCACACAATGGCATGGGGTTTTTGAAGAATATATCTGGGTATTATTTTTATATGTGTTATATACATAAGACTGTGCAAAGATGAAAATGTTTTCTTTCTTTATTCCAATATGGTATTCCATTGTGGAATTCTTTTGTGGTATTATATTATTGTATTCATTTCTAGTAGTACATTATGCTATCAATTATGGTATTCCATTGAGGTATTTCTTTTTTGTATTCCTTTGTGGTATTCCACTTTATATTCCAATATGGTATTACATTGTGTTATTTCGTTGTGGTTTTAAGTGTCCCACCATGTATTGATTTACTCAACCATAAAACGGATTTTCCCGCACAATTTTTTCTTGTACATGTGATCGATCTTCTAAAGAAGTCCTAGGAGGACCAATAACAGATGGTGCATGGTGAGACTAGACAGACTGATGTTTGTTTTTATGGATTTTAGATAGCAGTTACAGTACCATTACTTATAGGTTGTACTTGTTTTATAGGATATTTATAGTGGGATAATATTTTTCCATGTTTACTTTACAATAATTTTAATATCATACACTATTATGTGATCATAGTGGTATGCATGGATTGTTTACAAAGTGGTTTTTAAATTTCATCATTTTCTGGCTAGGAGATATATACATGTGTACATGTACAAATGATAATGCCATGCATTTGTGGGATATGACTACTCAGTGCTAATCACCAACTCATGGCCGATTGGAGGTGGTCTTTGGGTAGTCCCATAATGGTCCCCTCTAGGATGGTTCATGAAATTTATCTATACCATCAGTGATCGTATGCAATATGCAATTGTGTTTATGATGTATTTGTGGAGGCATTACCTCATTGGGGATTCCTCCATAGTCTTTACAGTTTACAATGGATTGATTTATAGCATTACTCAATGTGATTCAAACTAGGAGTAGTGGATTTGATGAAATTTCTCAATGATTTTGATTTTTACATCTTCTCTTAGAAATAATTAATGTTGTGGACAATTTGTTGAAAAGGGATTGTAGGAAAGAATTTTTGTTATCATTTTGGGAGACTCAGTGAGAAATAGACAAGTTAGAATCCATTCACATTGAAGATAGTTTGGATTATGGTTGATGATTTTTTTTAGATAATTATGATTCATTCATTAATGAAGTAGGTAGAGGAGTCTCAATGTGGATATATATAGTTATATTTGAAATACCATTCGGTCAGTCATAATGATTCTCTTAAGGGATGTTCAAAGGATGGGTATACCTAGTTGTTGTTTAATGGGAGGTTATTTTCTCTATTATTGATGCATGAGAGAGTCCTTAATTAATTTAAAAGGCCATATTTAATAGTAAAACTAAGAGAATACAATATGTTACATGGTTTGTGGAGTCAATATTTCTAGCCCTAGATGAAATGTGAGGTTGTGACACTTTTTTAGTAGCTAGTAGTTAATGGTCTATCATCTTGTTACTTATGGTTTGATAATGAATTTTTATGTTCTAGAGAGGAAATGGGATAAAATGTGAATGTTTTTCATGATAGGGTCACACCATTAATATTGTATTGTGATTCTATATAAGTTATTGTCAATCACTACACAAAATCGGCATACTTTATAGTAATCAATAAGTCATGAAATTTGGATGCTTTTTTTAAGATGTATGTGGATGAGTTGGTGTTGTTGAATGGTTTTATGAGGTATATTGTATCATGTTTGGGAAACATAGTTACGTCTATGTCTATAGGGTATTACAGTATTATTTTTTCCCTAAGTAAAACCCTAGCACTGTGTTCCACCCATAGATAGACAATTATATGGAGCAGACCAACCATACAATAGAAGATATTTTGTGGGAGTTTATATTATTTATTGGATCATCATGATAAAAACACTGCACCTTGGTTGTGTAATGTCCCGGAACTCTCCGGCCCATTCCTTTTTCAAAAATAAGGTAAAGAAGTGTTCTGGAGGGTAAAATGGAATTTTCCAAACTTTCCATATTTTTGAAACTACACGCCTTGTAGTTTGAGTATACGTCGTGTACCCCCTTACTGAGTATACCCCATGTTGCAGACCATGTACTTGCTGTGTGGAATAATGGGTGAACGTCGTGTGTCCAGTTCTACAGGCCGTGTAGTCCTTCCTCGCGTACGCGTTACCAGTCAATGGCCATGTACCGTGTTGGAGCTGTTTCCATGCCGTGTGAAATAAATGAGTACATGTCGTGTGTCTATACTACACGTCTTGTAGTGCTTCCCCGCGTATGTGTTACCCTCAAACCATGTGTTGACCTTTCAACGTCCGCGGAGCCATGTTGGAAGCCGCGTGGAGACCGTGTGAAAGAACCGAGTACACTCCATGTACCATAAAGTACACGCCGTGTACTTTTTATTTTCATGCTTATAAAAGGAGGGGTCCCCTCCTATTTTCAACTCACCCCTCTCCTCTCCTCTCCTCTCCTCTCCTCTGAGCAGAGCTCTCTCAAGAGACTCGAAGGCTCTTCCTTCCTTAACTTCTTCGTCCGAGCTCCGATTTACAATCTGTTAGTGGAAAAGGGATCGTAATGATGAGGCCGAACTTCCGAGCCTAGGTCTGTTTTCTTTACGTCTGCCCTTCCTTTCCAAATTCCACCTGAGAATGTTTTTTCGGGTCCCGACAGAAGTGGCGGATGCCGACATACGTCTTCTAAGGTAGATACGGTGGAACGTTGCGATCAAGAACCTGTTGAGGTAGGGATATTACCTTTCTCTCTCTAATTTTGTGCATCATGAGGGGTGGGTGTCTTCTTGTTTACGTGAAACACTTTTGAATCAGTTTTAAATGAAGATAATAACTGGTTAAAGAAAGGGGTTGGGAAGTTGTGATTGTTGGTACTTTATATCCTGTGATATTATGTTGTGAATTGAATGAACTTCTGCCTATGGAAAATCACGGTCGTTGGGGGCCTTTTCTTATGCAATTAAATGTTACCCACTCATTCTGTATTTTCTTATGGATGGATGCTTGTGGAATGTGGAAATTGGAAAATCACGTAAAGTTGTCTGATTAAATGAAAATCTGGAACCCTTGTGTGATCACCCTGGTTAAACAAAATGGATTAATGAACATGTGGGTGTTGTCTCGGTTACGTGTCATTTGTTGGGGGTATTTTGTGTGTTGTTGTGGATCTGGTGAGCAGCGGGGCTGCTGTCGACTTGGTTGTGGGTTGGTGTGAATTTTGTGTTGGTAACGGATAGTGGGGCTGCAATAAATGGTATTATATGGATGATGATGTGTGGTTTCGGTGCAGTTGTGGTTATGGAGGTTGGTAGTGGGGATGCAGGGTTTGGTTTTAATGTGAACGGGTTATGGGTTGTGTTTATTAAATTAAATTGGATGTGTTAAAAAATGGTGGGGCGTGAAACGGAAATAATAATCAATGGGGTTGGTTGGTTGACAAGAGGGACTTTGTTGTGTGGATTATGTTTTTCGTAACTTATTTTGTGGATGGCAAGGAAATGTTTTACGAACGTTTGGAGTGGTTGGTTGTGTATAGTAGCCCAGTAGTTAAGGAACTAAATAAACTATTTATACTTAAATGTGAAAACCTAAAGGGGTTTGGGTTTGTTTGTTTTATACATGCTTCGTAGTATCAGTGCCAAGGCACATTGTCAGTTTCTCTTTTTAGAATCCATAGGTTGGGATTTGTGGTTGATATATTTATATATATCTGAATTTTTGTGTTTTATCGTACCCCACCCATGTTGACCACTAAGTTCCGAACACTCCCATTTTATGGGAGACGGTGTTTTTCCCTTAGTTACTACCTCCTTCCTGCTCTTTATCCCCTGGGCTATCATGGCTTGAGGCGACCATAAACCTAAGAATCATTTGGTAGGTTTCGATTGGGGTGGTTCTAGGACAAGACTCCTCGGGCATGTTCTACTGTTTCCCAAGAATCATCGAGATGAGGCCCAGGTGTTTGCGGGCGGGATACGTGGTTGTGAGGCCGAGGTGTGTGCAGGCGGGATACGTGGTTGTGAGGCCCAGGTGTGTGCGGGTGGGATACGTGGTTGTGAGGCCCAGGTGTGTGCGGGCGGGATACGTGGTTGTGAGGCCCAGGTGTGTGCGGGCGGGATACGTGGTTGTGAGGCCCAGGTGTGTGCGGGCGGGATAGGTGGTTGTGAGGCCCAGGTGTGTGCGGGTGGGATACGTGGTTGTGAGGCCTAGGTGTGTGCGGGAGGGGAGAGTGTGGCAGTGTTAGGACATTCGTCGTTAGGAAGAGCTACTAACTAAAGGGAAGTGGTGCGGGGAACCCAATACTCTTGTTCTTATATAATACTACTACCTATTGTGCTTGTGTTTTTGATGACTGTGGCGGGTGAGGTTTGGTGGATAGAATTCCTTGATATTTTTCTTCTGTTGTTCTCACTGGCCATTAGGATGTCTCCCCACTTGTGCACGAGAGATGTTTGTTTCCCTACTGTGTATACTTGTATTCTCACCCTACGTTTACTTTCAGGTTTCCAGGAGGACTACCAGGGTCGTGCGGGACCCTACTAGTTGGACAGTTGGAGTTGTTTTTGTTGTTGTACCTTTTCTTTTGTTTTGGTATTGTACATTGAGATTTCTTGTACTGGTACCTTGTTATAAAATTGTTTAAACATGCATGTGGTCTTGGTTTGGGATTATTTCTATACACTTTTTCTTTTTCTTTTTTGGTGGTTGACTTTTCCTATTTCATGATCCTAAATAATAAAAAAGGGTAATGCCTCCAATAATTGTGAAAACTCATACCCTTGGTGCTAGTTTCCACCCCGGGGCCTACTAGAGGCGGGACTCGGGGGGGTCTTTATCTCCCTCTAACCATTTCCAGCTTAGGAGTGGCATCTTTGGTGGGAGGGGGTTGTGACAGAAGGGTATCAGAGGCGAGGTTGAGGGATAGGATGACGTCTGGAGTTAGGCACAGTGAGGATTGCATGAGATGGTAGGGTGACAATGTTTGTTAATCTTGGTGTGTGACATAGGCCAGGGAAGACCGGCTACGACCTGTGATTTTAGGGCCCCCCATGATCTGATGCAAGGACTCTAAGCCTACCGAATGACCAAGTGAGGATACATTAATTGAAGGGTAAGAGGCCCTAGGTAAGGTACATGCATCATCATGGTTGTGATTCACTTGATTTGGGTGTTCTGGGAAATAAATTGAACTAAAATGATAAAAATAAACCCTTGAGTTTCCTTACTACTTGGGCTTAGGCGATCCTTGTTTACCATACATCTATGGCACCTGGACGTCATCCCAGGGTGGCTCAGATGGCCGAGGACCAACAGATGCAGGCGGTCGATCAGCTGAGGATTGACCGAGCGGAGGAAGATAGCCAATGGCAGAAGAGTCTCCATTCATTCCAGTGGAAGACCCTCAAGAAGTACGAGGGTAGTACATCAGATACAGAGATGGAGGGGTGTCTTGAGGAGCTAGGAATCACTTTTACCTTGATCCAAGCTCCGAGGGAGTACTAGGTTCCCCTAGCAGTCAGTCAGTTGAGAGGTGTGGCGCGGCAATGGTGGAAGCTCTACCTTGGAGTGTGGATAGAGGTAGAGGTTCCATGGGCTGACTTTGACAAGGAATTCTGAGAGGAATTCATTTTTTTCCATGATCAAGGCGGAGAAGAGGCATGCGATAATCTCCCTTCAGCAGGGGAGTATGTAAGTAAGAGAGGTGGGGATCAAGTTAAGGATATCCTGCGCTTTGCTCCGGATCTCTTTCCGGATGAGGAGTCTCGGGCGAGACATTTGGAGGTGGCACTTCATCCTCCGATCTAGTATGTTGTCACCTCGTTCCCCCTTCCACCGTACATGGATGTACAGAAGAAGGCAGAGGCTTTAGAGAGGACGCACTCGCTGGGAGGTGCACCATGTGAGGGGATCCAGCCAGGCTCATTGACGGGGAAAGAAGTCAGCAGCATGTCTCCTGCGACGAGACCTTCCAGGTTCAGGCCAGTGGGGAGCAGGCCCAGGCAGTTCCAGTTCTGATCTTCAGGTCCTCGTCCATTTTTCACGAGCCCAATACCGAGGTGTTTTTCTTGTGGGGGTTTCGGGAACATTCAGATTCGGTGCCTGACCCGAGCTCAGTATAGTGCAGGTGGGCAGGTTCAGTGCCCACCTCAGCACCACCAGTTTTCGGCGAGGCCCTTCAGCAGCAGCAGGACCATGCTCCTCCGAGGGCAGACTTTGCGGTAGGGATCCGACCTTAGGGTACTCCTCAGGGAACTCGACCAGGGTGTGGTCGGGGAGGTGGACGACATCAGAGAGGCATAGGAGCTGGGCGTGGATAGTTGTACACAATAGAGTTAACAGCTCCAGCAGGACCAGAGGTGGTACGAGGTACAATTTGTTTGTTCAACACTCTTCTTTCTACTTTGTTCGATTCAGGAGCCTTGCACTCCTTTGATTAACCTAGTCAGGCCCATTATTTGGGACTAGACGTAGAGAGACATTCTGTGCCACTAGTACTGAGTACACCAGTTGGGGGCCTGACCAGCGTATCTTGTGTTTTTCGGGGATGTGGGCTGACGTTGGACCACAACGATCTAGTGGGGACCTTCTTCTATTACAGATACAGCCATACGATGTCATCCAAGGCATGGAATGGTTTTTTTCTGTTAGTTCCGTTATAGAGTGCTTCCGGATAATAGTTGTGTTCTCCGACGTGGATGGGCAGCACATATCTTTTGTTGGCGGTAGGAGCTATCAGGCATGAAGCTGGCCTGTGGAGCCTCTCCATTCCTTGTTTGGGGGGTTATTAGTGGTTACAACTGATACAGATATGATGGTTTTCCCAGAGGTTATTGGGGAGTTCCTCGATGTTTTAATTATGGAGGATGTGACTCTACCACCACCACCCCCCCCCCCCCCCGACGAGACGTTGAGTTCGGGATAGACTTACAGCCTGGTGCCCATTCGATTTCGATGACCCATTATCGAATGGAACCTTTGGAGTTGCGGGAGTTACAGATTCAAATTGATGATCGGATGGAGAAAGGTTTTGTTCGACCCAACGTGTCACCATGGGGTGCTCCAGTTTTGTTCGTGAAGAAGGAAGATAGTGGTCTCAGGGTATGCATAGACTAATAAAGGTTGAACCAGGTAACGGTCAAGAACCATTACCCCCACCCAAGGATAGATGATCTCTTCGACCAGCTGAGGGGAGTAGGTTGGTTTTATAAGATTGATCTACGATCGAGATATCATCATCTGAAGGTGAAGGACAGTGACATATCGAATACGACTTTCAGGTGCAGGTATGGGCACTTCGAGTTTGTAGTGATGCCGTTTGGAGTTATGAATTCACCGGTTGTGTTCATGGGACGTAAGAACATTGTCTTCTGGGAGTTTCTGGACTGGTCCATCGTTGTGTTTATCGACGACATCCTAATCTATTAAATATTAGAGGAGGAGCACATTGAGCATCTCAGGGAAGTATTTGAAGTCCTTCGACACCACCAGCTTTATGGGAAATTGTCGAAGTGTAAGTTCATGAAACAAGAAGTAAACTTACTTGGGCACGTGGTGTCTCAGCATGGAGTGTCATTGGACCCATCAATGGTGGAGGAAGTTGTTTCTTGGGAAGCACCCAAGATCATGGCAGATGTTTATAGTATCATGGGGTTAGCAGGTTACTATCGGAGGTTCGTTTCGGACTGCTCTCGAGTTGCTGCACCTTTGACAGATTTGACTAGGAAGAACGAGGTCTTCCTATGGAGCGAACAACGCCAGAACGCTTTTGACTACCTGAAGGAGAAGTTGGTCAGTGCTCCGATACTCAGGTTCTCTGAGGAAGGTATGTTGTACGAGGTGTTTTGTGATGCTTCTGGCCTTGGTCTGGGGTACATACTGATGAAGAAGAAGGGAGTGATTTGTTATGGGTCTAGGAAGTTGCGCCCTCACGAGCATAATTATGCCACCCATGACCTGGAGCTTGCAGCAGTAGTGTTCGCAATGAAGTTGTGGCCACATTACCTCTTTGGAGAGCGCTTTGTGGTCTTCTCAGATCATAAGGTCCTGCATTATATCTTCTCCCAGCATGACCTGATCTTACGGCAGTGGAGATGGGTCGAGATTCTCCAAGACTATGACTTTGAGATCTCTTACACTGAAGGTAAGGGCAACATTGTGGCCTATTCCCTATGAAGGAAGTTGCATCAAGATGTGGTTCGGGAATCTGGTGATGCTTGGAAGGCAATGGGAGAGTTGGCTGCCTTACACTTGGATGTCAGGGTAGAAGGTGTTAGAGGCTGTTTGTTTCAGATGATGGTGCAGTCCTCCTTGATGCAGCAGGTGGAAGAGTCTCAGTGGGGGGACTCCGAGGCAGAAGTGATGCGGGATCGTGTCGATCAGGGGAACGCTCCAGAAGGATGGTCAGAGGACAGCCAACATCGGATGCTTTTCCATGGAAGGTTGTTTGTTCCGCAGGCGATGCGTGAGGGAGTTCCCCTTGAGTTCCATAGCCCAATCTTAGCGATACATCTAGGAGTTTCAAAAATGTACTGAGGCCTGAGGGAACAGTTTTGGTGGCCCGAGGTGAAACGGGAAGTGGCGGAGTTTGTGGCTACATGCCTACTGTGTCAGGAAGTGAATGTTGAACACCGTGTTCCCAGTGGTTTGTTGCATCCTTTACATGGCCCCAAGTAGAAGTTGTATGATATATTGATGGACTTCGTCACAGGACTACCCAGATATCAGGGAGGTTATAATGATATCTGGGTAGTGGTGGATCGTCTGACGAAATCATCTCACTTCTTAGAAATTAAGGAGTCAGGTCCGATTAGTACCTTAACACAGAGGTACGTAGATGAGGTGGGTCACTTTCATGGAGTTCCTAGTACTATAATCTCATATCGGGATACTCGGTTTACCTCATGAGTCTAGAGGGGGTTACATCATGCTTTTGGCACCCAGTTGTGCCTTAACACTGCTTTCCACCCCAAGACTGTTGGGAAGATGAAGCAGACTATCCAGTTGTTGGAGGACATGCTACGAGCATGCATTCTGTATTTCTGAGGATCATGGGTACAACACTTGCCTTTTATAGAGTTTTCCTACAATAACAGCTTCCACTCTAATATTGACATGGCACCGTTTGAGGCTTTGTATGGAAGGCCATGTTGTTCACCCATTTTCTGGGCAGAGGTTGGTGAGACATGTGCTTTTGGGCTAGAGGTATTGCAGAGCACCACAGAGAAAGACCAACTTGTACGTGAGAGGATGAAAGTGGCTCAGGACCGACAGAAGTCTTATGCTGATTATCGGAGGAGGCCCTTGGAGTTAGATGTGGGGAATCATGTGTTCTTGAAGGATTCCCCTCGACAGGGGAAACAGAGGTTTGGGAAGGGGAGAAATCTCTCACCCAGGTTCATCAGACCTTTTGAAGTGTTGAGGCGAGTCGGCGAGGTGGCATATTAGCTGGCCCTGCCACCTCAGTTGGAGAAGGTTCATGATGACTTCCCCATCTCCCAGCTTTGTCGGTACTTACACGATGAATCCCACATTATCGAATGGGGGGAGTTATATATGGGAGACGACACGACCTTCGAGGAATGACTAGTCAGAATCAAAGATCGTAAAGAAGAAGGTGCTCCGTGGATGGACCATTCCCTTGGTTCGTGTGTTGTGGATGCATGGCATCCTCGAGGAGAGCACTTGGGAGTGGGAGACCCAGATGCACACTCGTTACCCGGAGTTGTTTTGACTTGTGTTTTTCCCTTGTTATTCTGGGAATTATGTTGATGTTGTACTTTGTACCCTTGTTATATGGAATGCTTGTCTTTTCAGTTGTGAGACCTTTTGTTTCCTTGTTCCCTAGTAATGTGTAACATGTCTGGATGTGTGTGAAAGGGAAAAACCTTACCCTTAATCGAGACCCATTAATGTAGATGCGATTGAACCCGTGCCGGAGTGTCAGTGCCACCTAAATTGGATAATATCTCGACAAAGTAGAAGGAATTTATAACACATATGATTAGGGTTGTTGGTTGGGTTCCTATTATAACGAGAACCCTAAGAGGTATCCTGTTTGGTTCCTCTAGGTTGGTTTTTGAATTCTTTGGGATGATAATGTTTTAAGAGGTATCTGATGTAATGGCCCGGACTTCTCCGACCCATTCCTTTGTCAAAAATAAGGTCAAGAAGAGTTCTGGAGGGTAAAATGGACTTTTCCACACTTTCTATAAATTTGAAACTACACGCCGTGTTGTTTGAGTACACGCCGTGTACCCCCTTCCCAGGTATACCCCGTGCTGTAGACCGTGTCCTTGCTGTGTAGAATAATGGGTGCACGACGTGTGTACAGTTCTACACGTCGTGTAGTCCTTCCCCGCATACGCGACACCAGTCAATGGTCGTGTACCGTGTTGGAACCGTGTTCTTGCCGTGTGCAATAAATGAGTACACGCCGTGTGTCTAAACTATACTCTGTGTAGTCCTTCCCAGCATACGCATTACCATTCAATGGTCGTGTACCGTGTTGGAGTCGTGTCCTTGCCGTGTGAAATAAATGAGTACATGTCGTGTGTCTAAACTACATGTCGTGTAGTCCTTCCCCATGTATGTGTTACCCTCAAACCGTGTGTTGACAAGTCAACATCCGCGAAGCTGTGTTGGAAGCCGCGTGGAGACCGTGTGAAAGAACCGAGTACACACGGTGTACCATAAAGTACACGTTGTGTAAATTATCTTTTCATGCCTATAAAAGGAGGGGTCCCCTCCTCCTTTCAACTCACCCCTCTCCACTCCTCGCCTCTCCTCTCCTATGAGCAGAGTTCTCTCAAGAGACTCGAAGGCTCTTCCTTCCATAACTTCTTCGTACGAGCTCTGATTTACGATCCATCAGTGGCCAAGGGATCATAACGATGAGGCAGAACATCCGATCCTGGGTCCTTTGTCTTTCCTTCGGCCCTTCCTTTCCAACATTCACCTGAAGAGGTTTTTCCGAAACCCGATAGAACTGACGGACGCCGACAGATGTCTTCTAAGGTTGATCCGGGGGGCGTTCCGATCAAGAACCTGTTGAGGTAGGGATCTTACCGTTGTATCTCTAATTTTGTGCATCATGTGGGGAGGGTGTCTTCTTTTTTACGTGAAACACTTTTGAATCTGTTTTAAATGAAGATAATAACTGGTTAAAGAATGGGGTTGGGAAGTTGCGATTGCTGTTACATTATATCCTGTGATATTATGTTGTGAATTGAATGAGATTCTGCCTACGTAAAATCACGGTCATTGGGGGCCTTTTCTTACGCAATTAAATGTTTCCCTCTCCTTCTATATTTTCTTATGGGTGGAAGCTTCTGGATTGTGGAAATTGGATAATCATGTAAAGTTGGCTGATTAAATGAAAATATGGAACCCTTGTGTGATCAACCTGGTTAAACAAAATGGAATAATGAACATGTGGGTGTTGGCTTAGTTACATGGCATGTGTTGGGGTGTTTTTTGGGTTGTTGTGGATCGGGTGAGCAGCGGGGCGGCGGTCGACTTGGTTGTGGGTTGGTGTGAATGTTGTGTTGGTAACGGACAATGGGGCTGCAATAAATGGTTTTAAAGGGATGATGATGTGTGGTTTCGGGGCGGTTGTGGTTATGGTGGATGGAAGCGGGGTTGTAGGGTTGGGATTTAATGTTAACGGGATATGGGTTGTGTTTATTAAATTAATGTGGAAGAGTTAATAAATGGTGGGGCGTGAAACAGAAATAATAATCAATGGGGTAGGTTGGTTGATTAGAGGGACTTTTTTGTGCGGCTTATGTTTTTCCAAACCTGTTTTGCGGATGGCAGGGATATGTTTTACAAACGTTTGGTGTGGTTGGTTGTGGATAGATTCCCAGTAGTTAAGGAAATAAATAAACTATTTCTACTGAAATGTGAAAACCTAAAGGGGGTTGGGTTTGTTTGTTGTATGCATGCTTCATAGTAACAGTGTCGAGGAACGTGCTCAGTTTCTCTTTTTAGAAGCAATAGGTTGGGCTGTGTGGTTGTTATATTTATATATATCTATATCTTTTGTGTTTTATCACACCCCACTAATGTCGAGCACATAGTTCCGAACACTCCCATTTTATGAGAGAGGGTGTTTTTCCCTTAGTTACTAGCTCCTTCGGGCTCCTTCTCCACTAGGTTTTGATGGCATGAGGTGACCTTACACCTAGGACTCTTTGGTTAGGTTTCAATTGGGGTGGGATTAGCCCAAGACTCCTCGAGCAGGTTCTACTGTTTCCCACGAATCTTCGGGATGATGCCCAAGTGTGTGCGGGTGGGATATGTGGTTGTGAGGCCCAGGTGTGTGGGCGAGATACTTGGTTGTGAGGCCCAGGTGTGTGCAGTCGGGATACGTGGTTGTTAGGCCCACCTATGTGCGGGAGGGATACGTGGTTGTGAGGCCCAGGTGTGTGCGGGCGAGATATATGGTTGTGAGGCCTAGATGTGTGCGGGCGGGATACGTGGTTGTGAGGCCCAGGTGTGTGCAGGTGGGGAGAGTGTGGCAGTGTCAGGATGTTCGTAATTAGGAAGAGCATCTAACTAAAGGGAAGTGGTGCGGGGTACCCAATACTCTTCTTCTTATATAATACTACTACGTATTGTGCTTGTGTTTTTGGTGAGTGTGGCTGGTGAGGTTGGGTGGATAGAATTCCTTGCTAGGTTTCCTCTGTTGTTCTCATGGGACATTAGGATGTCTCCCCACTTGTGCACGAGAGGTTTAGGTTTCCCTACTGAGTATAATTGTTTTATCACCCTACGTTTACATTCTGGTTTCCAGGTGGACTACCAGGGCCGTGCGGGACCCTACTAGTTGGACAGTTGGAGTTATTGCAGTTGTTGTACCTTTGTTTTTCATTTGGTATTGTAATTTTAGCTTTCTTTTACTTGTACCTTGTTATAAAATTGTTTAAACATGCATGTGGGATTGGTTTGGGTTTATTTCTATAAACTTGTTCTTTTTCCTTTTTGGTGGTTGACTTGTCCTATTTCCCGATCCTAAATAATAAAAAAATGGTAATGGCTCCCATATTTGTGAAAACTCATACCCTTGGTGCTAGTCGCCACCCCGGAGCCTACTGGAGGTGGGACTCGAGGGGTCAGTATCTCCCTTTCACCATTTCCAGCTCAGGAGGGGCATCTTTGGTGGGAGGGGGTCGTGACAGGTTGAGATTCATTATAATATAGATACAACTCATCCATTATTATGTCTTTATTTGAGGTGTTTTATGGTAGGTCGTGTCATTCTCCATTGAGTGGGTTTGATGTTGGGGGATAATAGTTCATGGAAATGATGTGTCTCATAGAAAAACATAGAAGGTTTATCTTATTCATGTTTGGATTATTGAATAGTTGGACTGAGATAAGTATTATTTCCAACTAATGAGGTTTCCCTTATAGTTTTAGGTTTCTAAAATAATTTATTATGGTTTCCCATCATTGTGTATGGTGGAGGTTTGGAAGGGGATTAAGCTTTATGGCTTGTTTGTTAGGCCCTTTGAGTTGTTAGTGTAATTGGTAAATGCGGTGTATCTATTAGTATTTTTATCATTGATAGAAGGGTTCACTATAATATTTCATATATCACAACTACATGGGTATAATTCAGATGGATATCACATAATTAACAGAGGAGAGCTGGACATTGAAGATGAGGTAACATTCATAGAAAGATTGTATAGATTAAATATCAGCAAGTAGATATCCTTTCATTGGTTCATGTGTTATAGAGGAATTATGTCTAGGTGGATAGTACTTCGGAACAAGAAAAATAGATGTGTTATATGTACCTAGAGATGTATTATGATTTTCATTTCTCTATTTTTCATGTTATGTAATGTTTGGATCTTTATATTCTATGTGATGTAATATTTTTATTAATATGTGATGTGTGATGAGTAGTTCACATATAAAAATGGGGGTCATGATTAATAATTGAGAAAAATTAAATATGGTGTGATTTAAATCTTGTGGGAGAGTCAGTGTCAAGAAAAGAGGATAATATCATAACACGGGGGATGAAATTTATAGATTTTTATGTCCATGATAGTTTTTCTTGAGACAATTATTGGTTTGGAATTTATTAAAGTTGGATGGTTTTTTTGATGTGGATTTCATGTAGAGTGGTTATGGGATTGTTTTTTTGGAACATTTGGATTGAATTATTGGTTGTTTGTAGCATTTGCGGTATGATGATATCCTTTATATGTATTACAAGAGGTTTTTATTCAGAACCCATTTCATTTTTTATTGGATTAGTAGTCATGAGGTTAAAATTAATTTGATGTGTATATAATGTAATTTAAAATGCTTTCTTAGCCCGTTACATTTCTATTTGTTGTGTTTGGATTTGTTCGTGTGTTGTTTGGTGAGTTTTTGGTTGATGGTGGAGGAACAATAGATCTACTATATGTAATTCAAAATGAGAATTCATGTTTCACATCCTATAAAACCCATGGGTTATGTCCATGTATACAGGAAAATGGGGATCCCATTAGATGTATTACATATCATGTAGATGGAATTCAATATCTTTTTTATTAAAGGCATAATACTATACAGTTTTTTACATAGTTAAAATTTTAAAAAAACCCATGGATGTAATCCTTGTAATGGTTACCCAAAATTAATCTTTGACATTTCAGTTTATTTTATATTCCCATGACCAAATTTTCATTAATTGAGTTGAACCCACCCCTATAACATTGGTGGATCCCTAGATGCATTTGGAGGATTATGTAGCCACATCTTTCTACAAAGATATATTGGTTGTACTTTATCCCCATTGGAAATATATGAAAACATCTTCACCCTACAAGGTGTTTCTATCCTTTACATTCTTCAGTAATATGATGTGAAGTTTCTTATTGATTTATGTCCTGATATGGGATTTTTTATGATCATTTGATATAGTATAGGATTATCTATAGATTCCCATTCATGATTTTGTTTTTCAAGTGTTTCTTATTTTCCATGTTATGTGCAGTGAGTCAATAAAGAATCAATGAGTTAGATAATCCATCATTTAGATTTATTGTATATCATTATCTAGGGGTTTAAACATGATCATATATATTATAATATGGTTTTTTCTTAGTAAAAAATATATAATTGTGTAATTTAAACTGATATAGTGGGGGAATAAGAGAACAAATCACATGTTTTTACATATTTGATGTTAATGTGAAAAGAATGATTTTATAGGATTGATTCCCATCCAAAAATTGGGATACATGTGGGACTTTTTTTGGATAGATTACATGTTTATTGAATGGTGAATCCATTATTATTTTCTTTTTATCACCTTATAATAGAAATTGGATAAGCAATTTTATATGGATAATTATATGGATTTTTTAGATTATAGATTAAAAGGAAAGGGAAAAAATAATGAGAATGATATAAAACTCCATTTTATTGAACATTAAAATTATTTGTGATTGGTTTATAGGTATTTAATTTATGTGGGAATAAATATGTTGTTGATGCATGGTTAGGGAAATATTGGAAGATTATTTGTTGCTACGTCATAGGGGGAATCCGGGTTGTTTTAATATGGGTGTTCTTATGGGTAGTGAGGCAATTAATGATTGTATATGATTTTGCGAATGTGAGGTGGTTACTGTTTGTACATGATTTTTGGTTACAGACGTGGTTAATATTTTGATTTTCTTTTGGTTTGGTGAAGTTGTTTATGGGTGAATGTTAATTGGGGGTGGAAAGGTGGTGGGTTTTTTCATGATTTTGTTGTTTTCATATGATGGTATGATTCGGGTGATGCGTTTCTTATGATGGGTAGTTCTGTTTTTCTAGATTACAAAGACATGGAAAAAAATTAATTGTTTAAAACGGTTTACATTTGTTTTGGTTAATGTTATTTAAATGGTAAATGAAAAAATAAAAGATGGTATATGTTGTTAAATATTGTTGATTTTTAATAATAAATTTAATGGAATGTATAATAGAATTTGGTTGGAATATGATATGTCTCCTGTGGCTTTTATAATTTCAAACAATTTAGAGGTGAAAGCAAAACTGATGATGTTGAGAATTGGCAGAATTTTCTTATGAACACATATGTTATTTTGAGTGAGTATATATGTTTATAACATTACATACCTTGTGATTTTTATATGTACTCTACCAACAATGATCATTATTTTTAGACAATTGTATTTTAATATCGGGGTGTTATTTCCAATATCCAGGTGATGATAATGGGTGGTTGGATATCCGTTTATTTCTAATCACTCTTCAATTAAAATATATCTACATGGAATGTAATGGCCTAAAGTTTGTTAGTGAACTAGGTGATGTACTAGGTTATTTCAACTATGATATTATTGATCCAATTGTGGGTTGGTGGCCCACGTGTTTTTGAGAATCATGTGATAAATGTTATATTGGGTGGTGTCCCATATATTTTTTTGATGAGATTTGATTTGGTCATGTTGTGGTGTGGGTTATGGTCTCGGTCATACATGGTAGAAGAATTTCATGAGTTTGATTTCAATCATGTTCATGATACCCTAATACTTCAGTTATGGTAGGGGGTTTTATTTGATGGCTAGTTTTATTAGTGTGTTATGTGATTTGAAAATTCTTTTGGAGTGGTGGTATTTGTTATTTGTAAGAGTTGGGATCTTCAATACATATGATGTTGAAGTTTGGCAGTGGAAAATCAGTGGGAATTTAGTTTGTGGTATGCTTCATAAATATTGTTTTTATTATGTTACCATTCGTATTTTGTTTTATTTATGTTGATTTCCATAGAGGGGTTTTGATGAATAATAGACATGTTAGGTGATTTTGGTCCAGATATTTTCCTACATCTGAACAAGTATTCTTTTTTCACATGCTCAATAGAGACATTACTTTTCTTACTGATTATTCTTATATGATCATCCTTTATATATAAACATAATTTAATGATTCCAATTGGATTATATGTACTATTCAAGACATTACTTTACTATAACTTTGGAATGTTTTAGTGTCTCGAATTTTGTTATTGGGTTTTGGTATTGACTTTAGAGACTTTTATATATATGATTTTTTTCCATGTACTATTATATTTTTTTGTTTCAGTTTATATTATTCCATGGAATTGTTTGTGGATGATTCATCTTATCTCCTGTTCCATTACTATTATTGAGTGTAATGCATCCCATTTCATGAAATTTTTATTCTTTTGGTGGTAGTTTCTAACTTAGGGACTATGGGAGGTGGGACATAGGGGTTCATTAACACTCTCTAATCAATGTGGTATCATTTATGGGAGGGGTCATGAATATATATTAATATTATACATGATGTTTCTATATTAATTTATGAATGGATTCATTTCATTCAGTTATTTTATATTAAATGTCACATGTTTTCAATATTTTACCATTTCAATAATGGCTGATCCACATTATACAATGATAGTTAGATTATTAAAATTTAATATTCTCTCAGTTACTTACATTTTTAGGTTGATTTTTTTATTCTCTCATGTTATCTTCAATTTTATATAAACCATACTAAGAATTTTATCTCAGTATTATTTGATTTTCTTTTCTCCATCATATGGAGAATAATTATTTCATTCAGCTGTCGTGGATATACTTTATTGGATATTGATTGGTATTATGTATTATTTTTATACGCCGATTGTAAAATGGGTATTATGTGTGTACCTGTTTCTCCAAATCATCCAAACTGATCAGTCTATATGGAATTGACCAGTTTTATCTATTGAAATTTAATACAGAAGCCACATGTTCTAGGTTACTGGGTTTGAGGGTGATACACACATAGGAATTACCATATCTACATTTTTTAGTGTGATATGACTATAAACATACTAAATAACTCTTAATAGTATAATGGTGGGACCACACATATTCATTCATGAATTTCACCACCTTGGAGACCATCATCCTACACTATATCATATTTCTTATATCATCACCATTGTGTAAAATACTTCATATTACACAAATATTTTCAAATATAATCACTCTAGTAAAATTTAATACCTCAACCAAATGTATAATATCAAAATTTATGTTGTACCCTTATCTTATATATTTCACCATTAATTAAATAGTATTGTCATATAATTTTCCAAGCATAATGTTTTAGGTTTTTAATCAAAAGGCCCACAATTTTTTCTATGGAAACCATCTTGAACCCCATGTTATTGCCCAGTTGATTAGATCAAAGGAAATCCATAATTGGTAGTAAAATCATATATTGCATTATTATTGAAAATTAATTTTGAACTGATTAATTAGTATTTCAAAATTATCAAAACATAATATTTTTTGTTTCTATTTTCAATCATAAAATAATATAGAGATATAAACTAATATAAACACCAAGAAACCAAGAGGAATGCATAAATATAGATTAAAACAATACCTACCTTATGTCAATAAAATGAATATGATTGAATATATATTATTTGTTTAGTCTAAATTGGGAATAATCATGAAATACGAGAAATATAATTGAGATTATGTATAATGAGACATGATCGGTGAAAAATAAGAAACAACTTGGAATATTAAAGGTGAATTAATGTGTCATGTTCGAATTACCTTCAAATAAATTTCAAATCAATGTATACACAAGTGAGGTGACTAATGAAGAAGATCTGTCTTTAGAATTGATATTATTTTGAAAACAGATAAAAAAATAATACCAAAATATTTCTAGTTGTTATAACAATGTTCCACTTTATTAATTTTTTTTAAAAGAATATAAATATTTTTAAAATTCCTAGAAATTGTTCACAAATTTTTTTTTTAATTAATGAACCCTTACTATTTTTACCGAATTACCTATATAGGTATCCTAAAATAAATCCTTCCTTTTCCCACAGTTCCAAATTTTCAAACTCATATATATATAATATATATTTTTTACTAGGGAATAACTACTATATATCATTTTAAATGAAATATACAATAATGACAATTCTATTTCTCCATCTCATAGTGACACATGTATACCTTACTATTATTACCAGATGACATTTAAGTTGTATTATATTTTCCCATTTGTATCAAAACATAACCCATAGTTAAAATTACTGTCATAGTAATATCTGAGTTTCCCCCATAAAATATCAATTTAATTAACAAGTGAATGTTTATTACTTATTATTTCACTCATATGTATGAGTAAACATTTATATAGGGTGACCGTTAAATATTGGAATATTTATTTTTATTTGTTGACTTCATTATTTATTTATTCATTATTACTCTAGGGAATCATTTAGAGAACATTAAAAATGCAATATATTCTCATATGTGTTACTTAGTATTCTAAATATATATATATATATATATTAAAACTACAGATTTAATGTGTTTATCTCAGGGGAAAATCATAATTCAAATAGTCCTTAATAATGTGTGACTTAATATTCTTAAATAATTTCCATAATGTATGGTTCTCATAAATTCATGATTGTATAAATGTTTCAAAATTCCTTCAGGACAAAAACATTCCTAGATCCATTCTTAAATACTTCTAACCTCTCAAACACCACCATAGAGACACTAAAAACTAACTATAGCTAAAGTGTTTTCACCAAAAAAATCCCTAAATTATAGACCACCATAAAGACTAAAATTTCATCATACATTGACACATTTGACACCTTATCATTTCACAAATATATATAATTGAACAACTATATCTGAAGAATAGAATTATAAAAATAATCAATTATATAACATCTCATTAATGAGAAATTAAAAATATTAACTAAACAATTTCAAATTTGGAATATTTTTTAATTAATTTAAATAGTTTTTTAGATATATAAAATATTTTTTATACAATAACATTGTAAAAGTTATTATTAGCTTCCAAACATATGGATTCTGATTGGTGATAAGTTTTCTTGAAGATCATTAATCCTTGTTAGTGAATAAAATTTTCTATTACTCCCACCTATCAGACATCAAAAACAATGTTTCCCAAATATAAATAAATTCTACCTGTACATTTATACAATAGGGAACATTATACCTTATAAATTCTTATTTTTATAATAATAAATAACAACTAGATTATCCACAAATATAAAATCATTCTCAATGTATTGCCATTGAATTTTAAACACATGAAATAGAATGATAAAGAGTTATCAATTCAATAAAACACATAATTTACTATTTATGGAGCTATAACCCAATAGTAGAGTTAAACCATTTTAAACCATATTAATTTTCAATACAATGCAATATTACCCCATGAACATGGGTTCTAATTTTAATTTCCACTAAATATATCTATTATTTAATTATGGTGACCCCCATAAAAATAAATTATAGACCATCAAAAACTCCATAGTATGAAACTATTATTGACATAAAACCAATACCTACTTTTAGTCCTCAATAATATATTTTGGTTAAACAATGTTCTTAGATTCCACCTTCTGGACAGTCAATCATGTAATCATTGACTCTCCATCTTCTAGCAAGCCTAAATATAATCAAAATGTGAAAAAATTAACCATCAAACATAAAAATAAAGATTGTATATATGGTTATGAATAAAAAATATAAATCAAGGAAAAATTCCACTATAATATCCTTTATTATATATATAGTATTATAAAACATCACTCATATTTGAGGATGATAATATATTCTCCTATACAATTACATGTTTGGGCCACTTATAATGATTGCATGAAGTATGATATAATGTTAATAACATTTAATAAAATGATACTTTTATTTTCCCCATACAATCGTATTACGTGTTACACAAGTACCATTCCTAGATCATCAACAATGAATGTATCTCTAATTTTTAGATAAAGTGCAACCTTTGTAATCAATTCCACAGGAAACAACACTAAAATAATGCTTTTGGACACCCAAAAAACCCCATTAAAAAGCAATATTAATATAATTCTACAAATAATTATCAATATTTATTGAATATATTAGAATAACGAGACACTTACATTCGAACATCACCATCAAAATAATGGATAAAAATTTAATAATCCTATAATATTACTATTTATCCCATGTCACTAATATTCTATTTGTACATTCAGGTGAAATATTATTGAATATTGAATCAAAATCCCATCAAGAGGATGGTTATACCCTCATAAATTATATATAATTTCTTATTGGGCCTACAAAACAACCAAAAAAATACAAGATCTCATTATATGCATGTGAAAAGTATTGTGGCTTCCTCTCGCCATAATTAATATCAGTCATCACTAAACTATCTAAATATAGCAGTTGAATCCATCATGCAGATATAAGGAATGAGGAGGTAATTTCTATTATCAAAAGGTTACATAAACCATGATGTCCTTAATAATAAATTAATAACTCCAAAAAAGATTTTCAATATTCAACTTAGTACAAGACATCTAAAAACCAATTCCTGAGTCTCCGAACACTATTTTGTTATCATGACATTCCTCTTCCCTAGTGTACGTTATAAATTGAAATTGAATTAATATTTCGACTCAACCAGACTTCACTACTAGTGGTTGAAACTCAAATATCAAGAAAAATATTTCATTATATTTTCTCCCATAAACAATGAGATCCATATTCCAATAAAATAGTGACACCAACACATCATGGATTGAACCACAATTTCTAATTCATGATAATGATTCAAAAATTTTCCCCCATATAGATAGAATTACCTTAACCCATAAGGGACAATGTAGTCCCCAACATTATAAACACTCTATGTCTTAACATTACTACATTATAAATTATTATATTCACCTAACCATGCAAAGGTAGGGTCGTGATATGTATAGTGTTTAATTTCAATGTTTCATATAAATGACTTCCTAACAGGTATCTAAATAGAGAATCATCCCCCTAATTATCAGATACATCATTCTAACCACAAATAAATTATATATATAACTATATACATTATGATATGTAGAAATTAAAATGATTATTTATATATATTGAATATTTATTGGAACTTTCATAAAAAAACTATAACCAGGTACATCATGAGGCCTTCTGGTACACCAACCTATGATATATCATGCCCCTGAATGTTCACATGATTGATAAAAAATGAAATATTTCATATCTTGGAATACACATTGATGATTTTTATTTTTTTTCTGAAAATATTTTTGACTATTATCCCCAACAATCACTAAATTTAAAAAAACATATTCCAATAAAAATAAAATAATTTTATAAATGTAATGATGAATAGACCAATTCATCTTAGAAATGATACTATTAGGGCAGTGATCAAATAGAATCAATTTAATAGGTAAAAACTCAGACATTTAATCATCTAAATAGTTTATTTGGGTTTTAAGATAAATCTCCATTATATGGTGATATCTCAATTTCAATTTATTCTTATATACCACTATAGACCCTCTTAGTTGGTTAACCGTATCTTCTGTACAATGAAGTGGATACTAATTTCTAAACACAATCTTGTAATAATTATGATAATCCATATATAATCAAAAAATATTATTTCTTCTTGACTAATAAACATACGTAAATATCCTTAAGAGAATAAATTATATTATATAAAACCCTTCACCACTAAATCATACTAATTATCCATCTTCTCTCGATGCATTATAGAATCCATGCAATATGTTAGAATATATATGGATTTATCCCATTAATGATATCAATGATGAATAATATATAGTTATTAATTTAAAATATCATGGAATGATCAGGAAATCCTTCATAAATATAGTTAATAATTAAAGGAAATGTTTCATAACATATCTCCACATCACCCAAAATGAGAGTAGATTACCATGATATAATACCACCTTGAATCATATTGTATGATTCTAAATAACATTCATACATATCATACTCTCAAATATAAACATATATATCACCTATACGAGTAATATTTGATAGTAATATTTGTTAAATTTACATATGGGTTCAATATTGAACTAGAAAATCCATTAACAATATAAAAAAACTAAAAATTTCAATTTAATGAAATAAAAAATGAAATATATCACGTCGATCCATAATTTATCACTCATAAGACCAATAAAACCCCCTTCAAACATCTCTAAAAATGTGTTTCTTTGAACTTATATCTATATAGTTACTCTTGATATTGTTTTAGATTCCAAATAGAGTATAAACAATTAACACATTGAATAATATAATGTTTTAAATAGTTTTATTTTGGAATATCCTAAATGGTATTCAAATGATTGGATTCATGACCCTTATCCCATACCTTTCTCACTTGATCTGTACCACAACTATAGATGATTCAATTATGAAAATACTATCATATTAAACCATTAATTTTATGAATGATGTAACTCTGAAAACTGCTTTATTATACCAAAGAAAATCCATATCTTAAACTATATATATGTATACATCCATAATGAATATTTTTCTAACCATAATATATTATTATTATTTTTCTATCATATATTCTAATTCAAAATCTTCTATAAGTTAGTTTAATTTTGATTAAATTTCTAAATAACCACTATATTTATAACACTCTATAGTGGATGGCATTAATCGTTTCCCCAACTTTTCATCCCACCACTGCTTGTGTTAAAAAAATCAAACCATAGATTCAAAAAGTTTGGTATCCACTTATTAGAAAACTTATTAAAATAGAATCTACACTCAATTAACCAACTCCATTGGATAAGGGCTCCATTCCAGACCATAGAAAAATATGATTTGAATTAAAATTACTTATAAATGAGTAATAAATAATAGGATATGGGGAAATCATATCTCGATGGATGAATTTACCCATCTAATTCATGGAATATCACTAAAATTTCGAAAAATGAATAGTATAGAGTATGTTTAAAAATATCCATATGAGTGAGATGCATAAAATCTAATGACCTGGTTTATTATAAGGAATCCAAGATTAACAATCCTAAAATAAGTACTAAAAATCTATTCATAATAAACAAACATGATGGACATCCCAATATAGAATATCCTATTACATTCAAGACTTTTTTATAAAATATAAACCACATGCTTCTCCCTCCTCTTAGTGGCTATCGTGTGGTGGATAAATATATGTATAGTTGAATTGAATCATTAATTATCACCTTGGGATCCACACTAACATGTGAAAATCATTATGTAAAAAAAATTAAAATCATTGATTTAATCAAAAATTGAATCTAAAAATATAATTTATTCCCTTATAATCTACTAGAAAACCTATAACATGATATAATTGATTTGATCATATCTTGTTAGATATAGAAAAATAAAGATAATTGACTCAAATATGAAAGGGGGTTTCTCATCATACACCTCCTAATTATCTACTAATGGCCATTGTGTTGTAGTGTCCCCATAACAACAAAGAGATGATTCAAATGGTTATACTCCAATACATTGATTTTATATTTTCTATAGAAATAATGTGTTCAATATCTTGTTTCACACACAAAACCAAATTGAAATTAATGTACGATACATTATATTCATATTATATTATAATATATTAATGTGGATATTATAGAGTGGTAATAAAATTTAAGTATAAAAATATATTTAATGAGATTCATGAATCTGTGTATAATGAAAAATAAATTGATATATTAAAACAAATAGAAGAGTTAATTCAACTGGAATATCTAAATAACTAATAAAATAATTCTATTATAAAAATTGTATATTCCTAAAAAATTATGTATTTGTGTTTTGTATATTTTTTAATAAAATTTTACATATTATGAACTAATTTTTATAGAATTTATTTTGTATTGACAATGGTTTAATTATTTATTGATAATAAATAATAGAGTAGTTATTATCTCAAAGTAATTTTCATACTATAAAAAATTCATCATTATATATTATATTTAAATTTTAAATGTAAACTCCAATGTTTTGAAATTATATTTTCACAAATTCAGAATAATTTTGGTTTAATAATATCCAAATTAACATAATGGGAAATTAATGTATTTTTACTAAATTTCAATTTTATGTTCAATTATGAATAAAATAATTTATGAATATAGTATATAAGATATTAAATTATTATGAAATAAATATGAATATAAAACTATTAAAGCATTTTCAATAAAAAAATTATTATTAAGACATAAATTATTCAATTAAAAATATATTTTTGAATTTAAAAAACCCATGTTTAAAATTATCAATATTACCTAATGTTATTGAATAATTTTTTTAAATTTTATTATTTTTACTAACTTTTAAAAATGGAATATTTGTTATTTAATTTACTAAAATGGAGTGTAGTTTTATTCTATTAGTAATAGAAAAATTAATTTCTCAAGCACAAATACGTATATAATTTTATCTTCTTATAAATCATGATGCATAAAATTGAAATTCTTATCTGAATGGTTTATAAGAATAATATTCACTAATATTTAAAATAATACTTTTCACCCTATGAGAAATTATATGAAAAATATAAATTAATATATATAATAAATATGATCAAATAACATATTAATAAATATTTTACTTTTAGTCACTAAAATATAACAACATAGGTAAAAAATTAGTTTCCATAGTAAAATCCCATAATGGAAAATGTGAAATCTTAGAGAGTAAAAGTAATTTAAAAAATTTAAATAGATCTTTTAAACACTATTGTTGACTATCTATAGTCATTACACATTCCCCAACTCCATTATTGTATATTATGGAATATATGGACACTATAATAGAGACTATAACATTTATATTATATTAAAAATCCATTTCCCACTAATTTAAAATAATCCTTTATCAGTTAACTTATCTTTATAATCAAATCCATTTATATTGACCAAAAAATCAAAAAACATTAAATATTATTAGAAAACCAATCCTTGTAATTTTATTATTCTGAAAAAGATTCCCTTGAATGAATTGATTTTTTTTCAATGGTGTATCCCAAGGAGTAAGGAAAAAAAATTTATTACTAATTTTTTATTTATGTGATTTATATCACAAAAAAATTTCATTAATAAATTTATTATAATTAAATAATAATGAAATCAATAATTTAAATAAATTTATTATTATTATGTTGATTTAATCAACATTTAATACCCTTTCACTTTTTCCTAATAAAATGAAATTTTTTTCATTCTTAAATAAAGATGTAACCGCTACAAAGGGGCATATATCCTTTTTAATATTGTCTATTATTATTAATAAAACATAAATATATTCTGAGTAATGGAATAAAAAAATTTATACTTAGTTAATATGATTTTAAAATTATGATATTATTCCAAAATAATTACTTTCCTCACACATAAATTATATTATGTTAATGCCTAGATATTTTTGAACTCCTATATGAATATTGGATTGAATTTCTATTAGGGGAGACTAACGAAATATAAATAATATTTGATAAAAGATCATGACAAAAATCATCTTCAAGAATCACAAATAAAATACATATGAAATGAAATTTTTAATTTAAAAATTATTATTATAAAATAAATATAGATCTAATAATTTTATTAATATGATATAATATGGAGGTATTTAAAGTAATCTATAACACATTTGGGTATACATGTGTAAAATCATTGGTTTTATGTATCTATATCTATATTTATTGATATGACGTGCATGCATCAGTTGTTTCCCTTTTCAATGTACATATTGATGATGGATTTATTTTATTATTATTATTTAATTAATATTTTTAATTACATATTCCATCTCATGTTCTATATTTAATTGGGTTTCAATTCAAAATATAATTAATTTATAATTATTTATTTATTTATAGACTATATTCTTGATAAATGATATATATTGTGCATCGTGACTCAAATTATATGATTTTATCTGAATTTAATAATGATTAACATCATTTAATATATTTTTCATTTCAAAAATTACATTTAAAGATATTATGAGGATCTTTTTATAAATTGAAATTAGATTCATTTGTTACCCTAGTTGCAAGGTTTTAACATTTCAATTTTTCCCCATGGAGGTAATATGTGTATTCATCACAAATTTAATTTTATTTTGGTATATTATCAATGTATTTTATTTAAAAATATTTTAATTAAATTTAATATATTAAAAAATAAACATCATGTTATCTCTTGAATTGATCTTAATCCAGGTGATTTTGAATCCATTATGGGTTTTGATAATTGATAACATATTCCATTGATTAATTATGTTTCTAAATGATATTTCTATCGTGTTATAGTTCATTCCAAATATAAATGTATTTTTATTATATTTTATATTCATCTATAAGAAAAAATTAATTTTAATTTCCATGATCCCTCTATGATGAGTTTCATTCTAATAAGTGAATAACATACTATGAATAATTATAATTCTACCAATGTATGAAAATTGATGTCCATATCTCTTTTTATCTTCAAAATAATGTTCTTCTATTCAAAACATGAAATCCATATATGTTTTATTTATTGTTGTCATCATAAATATCAATATGTATTTTCAAAATAATGATTTATCACACTCTATATAAATTATATTTCAATATATGTACTTTTAAAATATTTTAAAGGTATTCCATTTCATGTTTATATTTTTATATTTCAGTTTTCATTGCCTATAAAGACCCATTATTCATTTCTAAAAGAAAAAATAATTTAATTTCATGCAATGTATTGTATTAAATTTTACCTCATGTTGCCTTCCTGGTAAATATTTCAATATTGAGGTTTGTAAATTCACCTCTTTGAGGAGATGCTACAATAATTTTTTTATAATATGTTTTTAGGGTTTCAATTATATGATTAATCTTTTAATTATAATATTTTTTGATCCTTCTGTGTTATAATAAATTAATTTCGTTATAAATCCAATTTAAATAATAATATTTTTTCAAACTAATTATTTTATATGATTATGTAATTCTTTATCTCAACTAATGTTATACTCATTGAAGTTTTCTTAAATGGATGATATTTCCATATATGTCAACATTAGGTAATGTTTGTATATTATAGACATAATATGAATTATTGATAATATACACAATGTTTTTATGGATTGATTGTCAGCATATAATTCAATTTATTTATTAAGAATCATATAAACATAAATATATTACCATTAAAATATATGGTGTTAGTTTCAGGGATTTTACCAAATATATATCTTCATTTTTATTACAGAAATACAAGAAATCAATGTACTAAAATATTCAATATAAATGTTTATTTTTTTAATAAATCAATTTTCTTATTTATTATATAGTTTACTTATTCAACGAAATGATTAATTCATTGGAAATAATTACTGATGTATGAGGCATCATAAAACCCGTCCATTCCTCAAATATTCTCAAAAAAATAAAATATAATGCATATTTGGAGTATACATTACAATTTATTTTGGTTTTGGGGTTTTGCAATTCAAAAATTGTAAAAGTCCTGGAATAAGTCCTTGAAGGTTTATAATGTCTTAAATATTGTTCTTTCCAAGTATAAATATACAATTCCATCGCCATGGATTTATTTATTGATGTCAATATGTTCTTTTATTATACATTTCTTTAATTTTATTCAAACTCATCCTATCACTTATATAGTATAATTTTTTAGATTTTATATTTGATAAAATTATATATTACTTATTTATTCATTGAGAGAAACTGATATAAATTTTCCCATAATTAGTTATTGATATCACCCTTCTTATGTTTCCATTTGCCTTGTTTAAGATGAAAAGTATTAAAAATTATATTTACAAAAGAATACCATTTGTTAATTTTTTTTGGAGATATTGAAAACAAATCATGGATTATGTATCTTTTAAAATAAGGAAAATATATTAATTTTATGTGAAATAACTATACTATTATATATAATTATTTCAATTATTATCTAAATATCTAAACATAAATGTTTTGGGGATTTAATATATGAAATATATGTTATAAGTCAAATATTTAGGGGTTATCAATTTTAAAAATATTACCATTACAATCAAATATGGGTTAATATACTCACTGAAGATTAAATTTATATTTGGAAAGAATTTTTGAAGAATAAGTGGGAAACGTAATAAAAAAAATTACCCAGATAAAAACTACACGAAACAACCCCTCCCCAGCAACTCTATCGATATGTTAAGTCTCCACCTTATATTACTGCTCAGCAAGCAATCCCATGCATGGTTGCATGGGCCTGGTACAAATGGAAAATCCATACACTCTCATTTATCCAAATCTGAATTGTCATGCATAGATTGATGATTCATGCTCTATAGTCCTCATCTTGTGCTGATCCTTGTAGATTTCTTGTTAATTCTACAATAAAAATTCAGAATAAAAACAAATAGAAACACTAATTTCAAAATTCAAAATCCACCAATCAAATTATAAAACCAACAAGTCGCAAAAAAATAGAAAATTTATCATCCCCGACGATTTCATTAAACTTGTGGCTTGAACTCACATCCCAATGAACCAGTAAAACCAACATGCTGCTCAGCCTCAGAGGGAATGGATGACTCATGGAAATAATATGATGGAAATAAAATTCAGTTCACTATTTGTGAAGAATATGGGCATAAAACATAGGTAAATTTCTTCTGGGACCATAACAATGAGCCATGTGGACAATTATATGACATAGACAAACTAATAAAAAATTATTAATATAGAGTTTTGTTGAGAAAATACATAGACTAAGGGAAATTATCCAGATCAGGTCTATTATTTATATGTCAATAAAGATAAAATACCTCTTTATCAACCTCTATAATGGGATAATGGTTGCGACTATGTAATTGGTATTAATGAAGTGGATCATGGTATTTATAATATAGTAATCCTCTATTTTTGAGTAGTGTATTACATATATACATTTCATTAAAGTCCCCCATATATAACAAGTATGTTTTCCCAGATCACTAAATCACCACCCCAATGATTTAGAATAGAATTATATCAAGAAACCACAAGTTATATATTTAATGTTTATCAATTTGAATTTTATGAGAACATTTCATATGAAAATTATATTATTATTCCTTCAATTGAATATTATATGAGTTTTGAAATGGCTTTGTTCTATCATTATAAATGAAAATATAAATTTTAGAATAAGGGAATCACTTATAATATCTACTAGTGAATGTTTATCAATGCATTAATCATTATGAACAACCTTTGTAAGAACATTCAATGATAATGTTGTTAATACAAAATACATAGGGTCTGTTTGATCAAAATCATTAGATAAAATGAAAATATTTTAAATTTTAAAATTAAAAATGAATAAATGAATTTCTTAGTCGTATCCATGTTAGTGAAGATGATATCCCATTATTTACTATGTCTCTTGTTTTGTTCATCATCTTGATACAATTCATTAATTTAATTTGGAAAATAAAATATTTTGTTCTGTTGAATTGAATTATTTAGGGTTTGGTATATAACACTATATAAGTTCAATATGTATTCTTCATTTAAGTGAATATAATTTTCATAGATGCTGTCACACCCAAAAACAAAATCAAATAATACTACAATAGCTTTTATCATGGTAATATTACAATCATTAAAATATAATATTTTAATAAAGGTATGAAATTTGATTGTGTAAATAGTTATAATCATTATTTAAAATCATCATTAAAGGAGAGATATATATTTTTTTTAAAAAGTTTATTGTAAATTAAAATTTCATAGATAACTACTAATAATATATTTCTAATAATAAAAATACATTTTCAAAAAAAAATTACTTTTTTAGATCTGTGTTATTTTTCTTGAGGATATTAAATATTATATATTCTAATTTTTATTGAAAATAAATTTTTGTTAAAAATAATTAAAATTTTAATTTATTTCAATTAATAATAATAATAGATTGTAAAAAGTTCATTATCTTGTTAAAAACATGTTTTATTAAATTTTATACTTCCCATTAAAAGATAAACTATTAATATCAAAATATTATTTTTTTAAACATGAAAAATATTTTTGGAATAGTTATTGAATAGTAGAATATGTTGAATTCTTACATATTTTTCTGAATTCATTAGTTTTAGATTAATAAATAAAAATTTAATTTATAAATATAAAATATATTTAATTATTTTATCCCAATATATGAATGATTATAAAAAATAAGAAATATATTTAATGGCCATATTTTAATTTCAGGATAAATTTATTATTTTAAAAATACTATAGTGAATTTATAAAATGCATGAGTGACATTTTAAAACACCTGATATATATATTTTAATAAAATCCATTTCCAGTGCAATTCCATTATGTAATTATTAAAATAGTGTAATTAACATGTAGATTTATTTGAATGAAACATAACAATTATTTTATACAAAAATAACAATTACTTTAATGAAAATCCATAATAATAATATGTTTTCACAAATAATAATGTTTATCACCTGAAATTAACAATTCCAATGAATAGTTTTAATTATATTTTCAATGATAATAAAAAAAATTATTATCATCTTAATTATTTGTATTTGGTGAAATAGATATCATTTTTTATGATGTCAAAAAAATGTAATAAATAGAATATGTATTATCCATTAATAGTAAATAACTCAATAAAAAATTAGGCAACATAAAAAATGTAAATATTTAAATAATTATTTTTAAAATAAAAAAATTATATTAAAAAAGTGTCTGACCTTTTGCGGATGACCATTAAATTATGATTCCATTCCACTATTGTTTTAGTGTCCACTAGTTGTTATATTTCTCCCTTGAATAAAGAATTTATTTTATATATTATTACAATTATTCATTTACATCCACAAATAAATGGATCCATGAAAACCCAGACTGGGGAAGATTCTCCAAAACGATTTCCAAATCCCACAAAAATATTCAATTATACAACTTATTGGTTGGGGTATTCTAAAAATTTATCCCATCAATATCTTTATACTGATTATAAAGTAATCATCTAAGGGGAATTATAAATAATATTATTTACACATTTTCTATTTCATTTTATCTCGTTCTTATTAAACCACATTAATATTTTTTTAGACATTATAATATAATTTTTTTTAATAATAATAAACAAAAATTATATGATGATTACATAATAATTTATAATAAACAATGAAATTTTACTTGGTAAATAAAAACCAATTTCATGTTTATGGGTAGAATACCACATCTTGGATGGTGACCAATTTAATTTTTCATGTAGTTATTCATTATTTATTTGTGTAATATCCCATGATTTTAAATATTTATTCTATGATCGATGGATACAAGATACAAAATACCAAGATTATACAAAAACAGGAATATTATAATTTAAATTGACCTTCATAAACTAGATATTTTATTTCTGTGAATGAATAAAAATTACCAAATTTTGAAATATATAATGGGTAATATCATTGATAATTTATTAATTTATTATTTTGATATAAAAAATAAAATTATATTAATGTAGGTTTATTCATCAAATTCCAATTTTCACTAAAAGAAATATTTATTTCTTTTTTATGGGTTAAAATAACAATTAATTAATATAAATTTTATTAAATTAATTTTAATAGGTTGTCCAAATTTGATTAATATACCATTTTTTATTTTTAATCAATATCAATAGAAACAATAATAATTTTTATACCATAGTAAAGATTAAATTATCTAATTAATGGTTAAATATTATATGAAAAGGACTGTAAAAGAACCCTAAAACATTTCATAAATTTATTGGGTGAGTTATTCAGAAATATACTAATTACCTATTATGTAATATTGAATTTTTTTAATTTTTTGTTTGATTATGACCTTAATAATATTTTATGTATTTATATGTAAAAAATATCACAACCTTGTTTTTTATATGAAAAATAGTATTAACAAATAGACTATACAATTAGTTATTAATTCAGTTTTGTATGAATACTTATATATCATACACATGATAATTTATTTATAATTTTTACTGGTGATATAATTTAAATAAATTCATGTAAAAAGATGACACAGTAATTATAAAATTGATAAAAATTCATATAATTGGTACTAAAAATATCAAATTTAATATAGTATTAAATAATTAATGTGATAAATGAATTTTTAATATGAATATTATAGGTTGGGAATTTAAGAAAATATTTTGGTTTGACTTTTTTGGTTATGGTAATAATTTCAATATAAGGAATATTCCTAATAAATGAAATTAATCAAGTTTTATAGTGAATAATTTTAAATTAAATGATGGGAAATTCATAAAAATATGTAGAATCGTTGAAGTAGTTATGATATGGTGGATAATATCAACAGCGGTTCATAAATTTTGTGTTTTTACATGTATAGTTTCTAGTTTGACCCTCAATGAGTAAAAAATCCTTATTTTCGCAATAAGAGTGAAAAGTATAAAAAAACTGTTGAAGCAAACATATAAGTGTAAAAACATTTTCATAACATCACTAAATTTTAGTTTATGATATTATTTTGACAAATAATCTTCCACTATATAAAATAAATCACCTAGAATAAAATTTATGTTTAAAAAATTATTTATATTAATTTAATAAATTGATAATTTCCCTGACTTCCCCATTCTCTTAAAAAGAGGACGTAGTTATATTATTCTGTTTATGTATAATGGAATATTCAATTTAGTATATAAAAATAAAAATACATTAAGTACTCATCTGTTTACACACATTTGAACTTTTTTTATCTTAAAGACTACTTATAGAATTTTTCGGTGTAAACCGTAAGGCGTTATCTGATGAAGAGGTAGCGCTCTTAATTAGTTTGTTTTGTATTATTTCTTATTCCACTTCCTTAACATATTAATTAAATAAGATGATATAAAAATATAAATATATCAAATATAAAAATATTTTGTTATGTTAATGATATATAATATATAAATATCGATCCTCTATTCGATAGAATGAAATATTTCATTCATGTGTTAGGAGGAATACTTCCATACAGACTGAAGTAATTCATTTTACAACATTGCCACTCATGGTGGGTTATAATGATGGAATAAATATTTATATATGATAATTATGATATTTATATTATTATTAATATTTAAAATATCTTTTATTTTTATATTCTTCAATTCATAGAAAAATTATAATGATGTTCATATGTACATGAAGACTACCACCTCTATTATAGACTTTGATTTTATTTCATTATAGAATCACATAGATGATATATATATGTATATAAAAATAAAAATAATAATAGTGTTTACATCATTTTTATAATTATTGGATTATAAAATAATACTTACCTTCTTCTCATAACAATGATTACTATATATTAATGTTACTCATGTTTATGTACATTTTACTATCTACAGGATTGTAATATAGTTCATTTTTCATACTCATCATTAATTTTTGGATTTGATAGAAAATTTTTAGTAGAAAATTATAATAATGTAATGATTATTATTATATTAATGATGTAATGATGACGTTTATTACTATATTAAATGTACCATATTAGTTTTTAATTAATTAACCAAATATCATCAAAGCATATTATATAATAGTAAATTCAAAAATTTACTGTAAATAAAGTTGTTATAAATGAAATAAATGGTTTAATAAACATGTGATTGGTTATCATGATTGTATTTAATTATAATTCATTTATCATTCATGAAGATAATGAATATATGTTATAATTCATACTCGAGGTAGAGGATACATTATCATAAAATCACATTTATTTATGATATTTATATTTTTTCACAATCATTCTCTTCTAAGTCAGTTGTTTTAAAATTTATTAATTAGTGTATTTATATGAAGATAAAATCAATATTAAATTAATTTTATATAAAATTATTTATAAGGATTTATGAAAGGAATCATTTTATGGATTTTTTTGACATTCATTACAAATTTAAAAATAAATATTTTATTTTAATGTATTTGGCGAAATTAACATAACCCGCCACCATAACTGTTATTTTATATTTATATTCTACTAAATGATCTCATTTTTCCACCAATGAAATAAACGACATTCATTTTTATATGGATTTTTGTATTAAAAAATGTATTCTCAATAAATAGGAAATTTATATATTCAAAAGTGTTTTATATATGGGTAATAAAGTGTTTTAAAGGGATTCATTCATGATTTTGTCCTTCAATATTCATTTTGAATTTACGAGACCCATTATAGTTTTTGGTTGAAAATAATGTTTTTTAAACAATGGATTCTCAAAAATATTGCTCCAATGAAATTAGTAATGAATATTTTACCTAGAAAATTATATTGGATATCAGTCGTATGGTTTATTCAGTTATATAGGATTTGTAAGGGTTTTAAAGTGATGATTATCGAAGGAACATGAACAAATTTTCAATTACTACATATGGGTTATGATAAAAAATACTTTTATTAATAAATGAAATATAATGATTTGATGGATATATTATGCCCATTTGGGGAAAAAATACGTTTTTTAAGAAAACATTTGTCTTAGGGTTTCAATATTCTCACATGAATAACATGTTTAATCATTTTATATCAATTATATATAATTATGTACATATAAAAAATATTTCTAATTATTTTCATATGTTTTATTTAAGAGTAAGGGAAAAGAATAAGTAAATTTGAACTACACAGAGAGTTGTCATAAAAAATGTTTTAATATCAATGGGTTTCTATAATTATCAAATTGATACTAATTCGATGTTCTCACTTTGTGAAACATGTCTACCCATTTTATGATATTTTAAAAATGCCATAAAATCTAAAATGAAATTATCCTTTGGAATTTATGTAACTAAACCACATTCTAATCAATGAATTTTTTTAATGTTTATGGATTTGTCCATAAAATTGGTGTTTGAGGATGGTTTAGACAACATTGGATATTATTATTTCCATGTGTCAATATTTCATAAGTGTTATATATACCTTAATGGGATTACATGTGAAAGATTGATTATAAGTTCACTGCATTAGACACCAAATTTTATGGATTTAATTGTTGGATTTAATGGTGAATAATGATTTTTTATAGATTGGGTTTATAAGGGTAATTTATATTTTTATAATGTATTTAAATGCTAAAGTATTATGAAATTTATAAGTGTATTTAATTTTAAAGGACCATTCTAATTTTTACATTAATTAATAGACATTATGTTTTAATTTTTTTACTTTATAATGATTTAGGATTATTTATCTATATAGAAGGTATGTGTTCTTTCACAAATATATCATCCCATCAGGATTATTTCATTATCACTACTTATGTATAATCCCATTAGAAAATATTTTTGACAACATCATCCGTATTATGATATCCCACATGAAATATTGTATTGTTGAATTAAAAAATGATTACTGGTTAAAAAAATGATATATTGTTATTTTATTAATATTATGATTATTTGCAATCACCGATAGAGGTTTTGATTTCAAAATTTGGAAAAAAAATGTTTGATTGAATCGATATATTTGAATGATAGCATAATGAAACGGTTAATATTTTTGGGAGAAATATATTGATTATTGAAAAATATTTGATGTATATGATCCCATTATGATTATCATTGAAAAAGGGATATAGAGGGGAAATTACATTAAATTTTTTGGACATATATTTGAAGGTATGGGTATCTTTTTGGGTGTATTTGATTACATATTTTTATATAATTATAGTTTATTTCAATTTGGAAATATATGATTTATTATATAGAAAACCATGTGTTTGGAAATTGATTTGGTGATAGAGTGAGTATTGTAATATATGAAGAAATGTTACATATTATAGAGAATATTATATTCTTATGTTAAATACAAAGTTAGTATACATTTCTTTTGGAATAATTGTTTATTTATAATTTAGTATAAAATAATATTTTCTAACCACTTTTTGGTTATTATGTTCATCTAGGGAAAATACTATCATATTGTAGAGATTCAATGATTTCGGAATATAAATTTCTTGATATGAGACTTTTAGATTGTTATTTGTCAAGTTTAGATAAATTTATATTTTTTCTAAAGAATATGTCATCATTATTCGGAACATGACCATAGTTGTGAATGTTTTGAGGAAAATTGAAAATATTTATACAATACATGATACGTGCTGAATATTATGTGTTACTGTTTAATACTTTATATTTGTGGATTTATTCTTCATTTTATACTTCTTTATTTTGGTAATTATCATATATTATTCTAATTTTTTTAATTATTTATAATACAAGGATATGAGGAATAATTGGTTTTCAATTGTAGAATAATTAATCATTTGGAGTTTATTTTTTTTCTTCATAAATGAAAAGGTCACCATGAGTACTAATCCATTAAAAAATATATGTTTTTCTAATAATTTGATAAAAATTTGAAATTTTAATTTTTATGTATGTGTATTTCCTATCATATTTTTATCTGTGGAAAATAAATTTTAAATTCTCTACAAATGTAACTTCATGAAAAATATTTCTCATTTTACATTTTTTATGATGAAATAATAGTCATTTAGAAAATTCATAGTATTTTTGTTTTATGGCCGTCAAAATTTTCAGGATTTTTCATATCTATGTGTTCAATGTTTTCGGTCATTCCTCCATCATTATTTAAACATAATATTCAAATTTCATTTCTATATTTTTAATTCGCACTACTATTCTCTTATTTGAAATACAAAAATGTGTTAACCCAAATAAATATTGTACATAAATTTCTCTCTTATCATGAGGGTTTTTTATTATTTCATTTTAAGATGTGGGGTTCCAAAAAAGATATTTTAAAATGTCAAATTTTGATTACTATTATTAATTTCAAACATCATGGATGTAATTTCATAGAGGGGTGAAATTTGGAATTCTAATATTTCATAATGTTACACTTTATTTCATAAAGATACACTTTATTCGATGGAGTGCATGATATGCAACACCGATAATAAACACAGAATAAAATACAAATATATAAATGTTTCCATTATAAAATATTTTTCAAATTGGAGGGAATAGATTTTTTAGACTATATAACTGGATATATATGATTCATAAACAATAATAATCTATAAATTAAATCATATGTAATAAGAACATATTTTTTATTAAATTATTATTATTTTACATAAATATGTATTCTTCAAGAAAATTATAAGAATTTATTACTTTTATTTGTTAATATTATAAATAATTTATTAAAAATATAGTTAAAAAATTTGTTTGATTTAATTTATTATTCAATTAATCATGGAAAAAATTTCGTAATATTAATTAGTGATGTTTTTTTTAAATAAATGTTTTTCAAATTTAATTTGAAAAATAATTATTTTTTAAATTTTTTTATTGACATTACTGTTAAAGACTAATTTGAGCCTTTTGATTCGAATTGATAAAATTTTAATTTTTTTAAATGACTCTCAAGAAAAATTATAGTTTAAAAATATTTTATTTTTCAAATGGAAATGTATATGAGAAAACATTATTCATAACAATTTTTAGGATTAATTGAAATTTAATTTTTTAAATTCATTTTTATTATCTATAAAAAAATTCATATTGAGATATATGTGGTAAAAATTTTGAAAATATTTCATATTATTTATAATCAATATGAGTAGTAACTAGATAAATGTTTCTAACCATTATAAAGGGAAAATCGAATTTATTTAGGGTAAAAATAATACGATACAGAAAATAGATTTATACTAACTCATTTTTTTGACTCCACATTGACCAAAATCACCTTATATTTGGGTATATTGTTATTTATCATTTTTTTGTTATTATGGCCTTTAAAATATTTTAATAAAATAAAAGGTATAAATTTCACAATAATTGTTTAAATAACTAAAATATATATAAAATGATAATAAAAAGGAATACATGTTTTGATAAAAATACTTATTTGAAAAATAAATTATTATTAATAATCATAATAAATTATTTCTATTTACATTATATAAATAATTATCTTGAATTATTAGAAAAAAATGATGTTTAATTTTTTCAAATAATAAAAATATATATTAAACAATATTAATAATAATAAAAGTATAGTAATATGACATAACCAATGTGATAAAATTATTTAATAGATTCATATAATCGCATATTTATGTAAAGAAATATATGGATATTTTTTTCCCAAAATTTATTAGTTTTTTTATTTATATTATTATCATATTGACATCTGTGTTATTTTATAATAAATAACTCGATATTAAATGATATTAAATTATTAAAATGATTAGAATCTTCCAAATTATTATGATATCATATATATTATCCATTTTGGTTATATTGGTTAGATTATATCAATTTATAGTAATAAACATGATCCCCAATGAGTTAAATTCCTTTTTCATGATAAGTGTGAAAGAAGATAATTAGAGGATAAAAAAATAAAATCAAAAAAAATATCCAAAACATGAATAATTTTTATTTTCTAGATTGTTTATTCCCATATCCATATTATATTCAAAACATTTCTTTTTTTAAACAATTATAGTTGAAAATTAATTCTAATTAATTATATATTTTCAATATTTCCAAGAGTGCCACTCCCCTCTCTTATAAAAGGGAATATATTTTTCACTTTACATCACTCTCCGAGAGACATTTTCATTAATGAATCCCAGAAGAAACATCAATATTAAAATAATTACATCTTTTCATTGTACTATTTTTTCATTAATCCAATATGGGTTATCATTTCACGTAAACCATAATAGGATTTCAGAAGAAGCAGTATCACTCATGACAAATAGTTTTTAATTTATTTCATCTTACAACACCTCCAACCCTTCATTAAACAATGAGTTATTATAAAATTAGTATATAATATAAAATTACATGTTATTAAATTAATGGAAAAAAATTTATCCTTCTCTAACCACCATCTAATTGGAAGTAAATCTATTGCTTATGTTTGTGGCTCACTTCCACTACATAGACTAATATAATTTATTATCAATCATCGAGTCGAATGGATAGATATAACCAATAAAGTAATTATTAAATATTATATTAATGAAATATTTATTATTTATGAATTTCAATATATCATATATTTTCTTACCCTTCCCTTAACAAAAAAAATTATAACACCATTCATGCATATATGTGGATTTCCAAATCCATGAGGCGATATTAATCATTTTTTTCACTAAATGACATTGATGATTTATAAAGGAGAATTTAAATATTTTATTTAATATTTATTATCATATTATCACCATAGAAATATAAAATATTAAATAATTTATTTATAAAATGATCATTGAAAAATATAATCTTTAGTCATGTGTACATACGATATACCATCTCAGTGATTATAACATGGTTTATATTATATAACCATGTTTAATGGTTGTATTTAAAGTTAATTTTTATTTATGTAAATTAAATTTTTTTCATTATTGTTATTCTAGGAATGATAGTATAATGACAACTTTGATAATAGAAATCCTATCAAATTAATTTTGAAACAATGACAATAATTTCAGCAAAAGGAATGATATAAAAAATTAATGATGTAATTGTATATGACATCGTCGAAAATTAAATAAATGTAATAATAAACTTGATGAAATTTATCATTAAATTAGAAAATTTTCATAATTTTATTATTCTTTATCATAATGAACATACATTTTATGTTATAATCGAGGAAAGAATAGCTATTATTTAAAAACACATTATAATTATTATAATGGTTTATTTTCAAAATCATCCTCTTCCATGACTGTGTTTTTAAAATTTGTTTTCTAAATATATTTTAGTGGGCTAATGGAAACTATTAATAGAATTTTATGCCAATTTCAGTTTATTTTTTTTGAAAAATGAATCATTTTATATTATTTATTTAAATTCATTACAAAATACAAAATGAATGTTATATTTTAATCTATAACTAAATAACAATCATAATGACTACCATAACCCTTATATGATTTTTTGTTTCCTTTAAAATATTTATTTTTTCTTTAATAGAAATCCACATTCCTCATTATGGGTATTATGGTATGGAATTGTTTTATGAATATAGTTTTTTTATATCCAAAAGCGTTATTAAATATGCATCAAAAGATTTTTAGGGATTTTTTAATGATATGGTCTATGAAAATTGTTTAAGAAGGGTTTATCCATAATATAGGTTGTGGGTGAGATCGGTACAACATATATGAATGGTTTTCCACAATAATGATCTAATGTGTTGGATAATTATTATTTTCAATGGATAATGGTATATGATTCTTGTCATATAGTTATTAAATTTGTAAAGGTGTTGTCAGGGCTCTGAATTGATGATGTAACAAGGAACATTCCTGAAATTTCTTTGCATGTATTTTTTTTCATGGAACCCCTTTGATATCAAAAGCAATGATAACAATTTCATAATTATATATTATAACCTTTTATGAAAAAATGCTTTTTAGGGAAATAATTTTTCTTGGGTATTTATTTTTTCATGGTAATTAGTGATTTATTCTTTTTTGTATCCTATAATGAGTTTTATGTGCTTATAAATTATTTTATAAATTTTATTCATCGAGTTTCATGATGGTAAATGGAAAATGTTATTTTGATTAAAAATTTATTATTAATGATTTAAATTACGAAAAAATGTTTATTTATAAAAAGTATCCAAATTGTAATAATCCTGATTATAGCTGCAATAAACTAGAATATAAAATTAATAATGTATTAATCCAAATTATAGCTGCAATAAACTAGAATATATAATTTTTAGGTCCAATTAATTATAATAAAACTATATTACTATAAAAATAACAAACATTAAATGACATAAATTCTAAAATTATGATTATATAATAGTGATATTATTCCAAAATGATGAATTTGTTTGATATAATCACGTATAGTTTAAAAAGTTTCCATGTTTGGGTGGGTATAACCACCTATAAGAAAAATAATAAAAACATACATTATTTATGACTATATAAACATAAATAGATGTTATAAAATAAAAATCTAGACTATGATCCAGAGAAAGCCTGCACCTTAAAATAAAATTAAAAAACTGAAAAATTTGTAGTAAAATAGGGTTTACAAATGCCAGAATTGAGCATAACATGCGCGTCCAAGTCAGCAAGATGTGAGCAAAATTCTAGGATAACAATGGGCCATCATGAGGAGACCTCAATAACCGCCCTCTTGGACAGAGAATCAACAACCTAGTTTGCTTCTCTATAAAAATAACCGACATCCAGTTGAAGACGCTTAAGGAGACGCAGGCATGCAATCCATGATGGGAGAATCTTCCAAGGAACATCCCTGGACTTTTCCCACAAAATTTGCACCGCTGTAATTGAGTCAGATTCTACCCATATGTGCCTCTAACCATGGTGAACAACATAGTTGAACGCTTTATTCATATCCCATAATTTAGCATCAACCGCAGAACCAATTCTGATATAATGATAAAATCAGCCCTTAACAAAGCCCAAATGGTTACAGAATAACCCACCACACCCAGAAGGACTTAGTGTACCAGATGTCACACCATCAATATTAACTTTCAACCATGATGAAATGGGAGGAACCCATCTAATGGATTTTAACATTAATGGTTTCTTGACCCTGCCAGACACCCCAAGCATTTTCAGCATTATGATATCAGAAATATTATTATTCACTTACCTGATTGTATCTTGGAAGTAAGTTACACTTATCTGTAAACAATAGTCGGACTAGAATTTAATGTGGGCTTTCAGTTGTCAAAAAATAACCTGATTTCATGCTCTCCAAATCTGAGCAAAGGCAGCCACAACAGTAGTGAAAAGAAGTGACAAAACTTGCTCACTTTGACCAGATGTAGTGACTGAGTTCATGGAATCATCAAGACTGTTCAATGATAACACAGTCCCAAAGACCACTTTAAAATGTTCCCAAAATCAACAAGTGAAATTACAGCCAATGAAATTATGGTGAATTGTTTCTTAATCCTAGTTGCACAACTAGCAACAAGAGGTGAAATTTATTCTTGTTCGTTGTAGAAGGTGTTACACAGATATCTTGCATTTCTAAATCTACCATAGTATCAGGTAATTGGAAGGGAGAATGGAAGGTTTTTTAAAATTCTGAAACCACAACGGAGAAGTTGAATTGTTTCCATATAAGTTTCTGTAATACTCTTTTGAAGTGAACCTACAACAGTTGCTGGGTGTGTAGATCAATGTGTCAACTTCCATGAAGTTATAACGCTACATAGCCATCTTAGTATGATCTGGCAGAAAATTCCAAAGATCTTTGTCTCGGTGCATGTCAGCGATTGAGATATCCTTCAGTTGTGGAGGGATCTCAATGAATTCTATGATGGGCCTATCCAGCCACTTCATTTTCCAGAAATAAAGGTTGAATGCCCGGGAAAAAATCAAAGAGGAGAATTACATGATTCCAATATAAGCATGTTTAATGGCAGGACATATGGAGGAGGACACATATGCTGAGTACCCATTATGTAGCATTGATATGAATCTATGTGCAAGAAAATCTAGGGAATCATCATTAGAAGTCAACAAGTTCCATGTTAATTTACTTATGACAGCATCGTTGAAGCCTTTCTGGTCTATAACTCTGATGCCCCCCAATTCAATGGGTTTAATGAAATCTTTCTAGGAAATAGAGATATTTTTATTTTCATGTAATCACCCTATCTATATGATGTTCTTGATTAAACATTGATGTTTTTTGATAAGTGAATGAGGCCATCGATAAACTGAGAAATCATAAAAATATATTAAATAACTAGATTTTATATAAAATACTAATTGTATAATAAAGTTTTTTATGCTTTTAAAAATGATATATTATCATTTGAAATATTATTATGATACAAAAAATTATTGTTTAAAATTACCAAATATAACATCAATGACTTCATCATCAATAATCATTACTAAAATATGTTTAAATACAATTTATGACAATAAAAATAATCATTAATCACCATTTATAATAGCCATTATTATTTAAAAATACTATCATTTAATCTACAATCATTAATAGAGATATTAAATATGAGACTAGTACTATGTAGATAATCAAAACCAATAACATCAAATAATGAAAATAACATATAAATATATAAAATACATATATAATAAATTATTATACATTATTTTCTGAATGGTTATAGTTATGAATACCCATCATTTATCAATGATTCAATGTTTAGATAAAAATAATTTCTTATTTTTAGAGATATTATTTGAACATTATGTAATATCTAATATAAAAACCATATCTAATTGATAGTGTTGGTAATTATTAATTGAATTAATATTGTTTTAATAATTAACATTAAGTGTTCTATCTATATATTGATATGAAATAAGAACTATTATATCCTATAATATAGCAATGTTTATGAGACTATAACATTAATTTTCTTGTCCAGGATCCTAAAATAACTAATATATACTAATCAAAATAGACACAATTTCTTCAGAATTAAGTCCTAGTGAATCCAATTCTCAAGGTATAATCCTATGACAGTAAAATATATCATTTTAAAAATGGTAATGGTACATTCAATCACTCAAACAGTGGTAACCTGAATCCACAATAAAACAAAGAATAAGAACCAACCCAATTGTCATGGTGAATGAATCAACCTATAACCAAAAATAAATTAGTTTATTGAAACTACATAAGAAATGGCCATTCTAAATGAATTAAATTAATATAAATTACACATACTTACTCCCCAGTATAATGGTCATTCATTTATAAGAAAATTAATGGCTCATGTTGAATGTGTAGAAATATGAAAACTCATCATTTTAACCAATCCAAAAAATTACATTTAATGAATCCTCAACAAATAAAAATACCTAAGACATGAAAATAACCTATCATGATATCCATAATAGTGTGATAAAAATAAAATCCAAACTATTAATTTATAATCAAATGACTTATCTTGATGTATTGCCTTTTTATTGTTTTTTAGAAAGGATTTAGTCCCATATATTAATAGCATCGGGTATCCAAATGTTTGATATTTTTATTAATATTAATAAATATGTTCATTTAAAAAATCAAAATAATGAAAATGTGGGAATCAAAAAATTTCATGGACAGAAAACATTAATCATCTTTAAATATAACCAAGTAATTCCAAACAAAATAAGATAGTTGGAATGATTTACCTAATAATGATTCCATGCAATGTATGTTGCCTGCATGCATGTATTATCTTTTATCACAGCCTTTAAATGGAAGTCTATATTTTCATAGGTCTTCACATGTTGAACCAATATAATTTTCCCCGCATTGAATCCATGTATCGTAATCTGATTCTTTTTATCAATCTAATCAACATTAAATTTTGTATGACTGACTTGCATTATACTTTCAATAATTCTACATCCATCCAAATTACATATATTGATTAATAAGAACTACTATATAATCACTTTTGTAGAATTAAAGATATTCTCTTGGACTATTGTGCATTCAACTTTTTCCACATATACACCCTATAGAACTCAATATTTTATGGCCAACTTGGTCTTTGAGGTGAAATCACTGACTATTAAAGATACAATAAAATGTTCTCCATACATACAACTACCACATTGATAGTGTTCAAAATTATATATATGATTTGAAAATAAATTCCTTAATTACTACATTTTTTAGTACCATCTACTTTAAGTATCGATTAACCTAATTGAGGCTCTTATTGAAATTTAATTAATTTAAATAAGTATATGGTAAGCATGGTTTTTGATAAGATAGATTGGTCCTTTCTAGGACTTTTTTATTCTCCTTTTTGTGCGAGATGTTTATAAAAATGTGGATAATTTTCATACCATTTATCAAATCATATCAGATACAATTATTTCTCTATGGAACCTACTCATAATTTGACATAGTTTAGAAGTCTGATTTGGTTCTACTTGGTTCATGAACCTCAATGGATGTTGACCCAAACATATTCCATTTCTATCTTATAATTTATTTCTACTAGCCTTTATTATCAGCATTCTCCATTTTAAGGTCCTTAAATAGTTAGATTCTACCACGAAAATTTATTGAGCTAATAAAAACACACTATCTATCAGAACTCTGCCGAAAATAAGGTATACCATTCTTCCTTGGAAACTCCTTCATTAGAGAGAGAATGGATGACTCATTAAGTTATTTACTACAAATATGATTGATATTATCTTGTTAAATGGGTTCATAATGCTAGTTTCCTATACTGTCATATGTATTAGCATAGGAGAGGGAGACCTTCATATGTGATGAGGGAACCACTGCTTCCTGCAAATATGACTATGATCTCTCAAATGACAACATAGATTGAAAAATATCACTTCATCAATTTCATCACGATTCATAGTTATCTTATCATTCATAGGATAATCATACTTGGTTTCTTATCTAATTTCCATGAGATTAAATATGGGGTTCTGTGATAGAAATCCATATTAAACCGACGATCATGGATGACCTCCAAACCCTGTGAATCTCCCTATTACCATGTGTAAATAAAGGCAAAATATGATCTAGATGATTGAAATTTGAATAAAAGGCCATTGAGGATACTAATACCACTTCATGTTTTATGCACAAATATTCATTGACAATGATCCATACCCACTACAATGAAGTATTAGAAACATAGGATCAAAAAAATATGAGGATAAATTGGGTGACATACATAACATGTTCTACTATATAAATATAAAAGAACCACATCCAAATTTCCAAGAATTTGAATAATTAATGGTTTTTTAAACTGGAGATATGGTTTAATTATTCTGAACCACATTACTATTTTCAAAGTATGTCACTTCATATTGAAATAATATGTCCACTAAAGGAGTTAGAAATGAGAAATTTTTAATGTATCAGCTTCTTTATACTATCCCATGATCAAATCCTGAATCGATGAAAACTAAAAATTCATATGAAGTATGTCGAGTGGGCCAAATGTAAACTGCATATGTAATCCCAAAAAACCAATGAAAAAAATTCTATGTATTACAAAAAATTATTTTCAGAGGTAAATAGATCCACCATGGTTAGGTTCAGGTGGTAAGAAATTTTCATCCACTTTGCGGTACATATCTCAAGATGAGGACATCCATCTAAAAAATAAGAAAATTGTTGGAAGAGATCGATTGTACAGAATTGATGTTATAAATCAGTAATTTAGAAACTGAGGATAAGAGGATATTGATATGTGGAGGATTATTAATGCACACCCACTCCCCCTCGTATCGGTGACGGACTAGGGAGAGATACTCTACCACATGTGATATATCCACATCACTATAGATCCAATCTCTCCTGATTGGTTTTTGATATATTTTAGTTATAATTTTATTTATTTACAATCATAAATTACTTTGGTCAAATTATTCATCATTTTACCCAACACCATACAACTATTTTTCAAGCTGAATTATTCCTTATTTTTAGTTATTCAATAATTAATATATTAAATAAAACTCACCACATATACTCTGTGTAAGTAACAATAAATTCCCCTAACAATATAAACTAAAATAGTGTGTGAGCGGTGTATTATTGATTTAATTTAATTTTTTCACATGATATGTCTTTCATAAAACAATATTTTATTAATGTCTTGAATATGATGTTAAATATCTTCTAAAGGCATGGAAATAATTATTTGATCTTATTCAACCGTCATGAATAGATCCATGATCATTAAAATGGTCGGTATTTTTTATTTCTAATATTATTCATTACATTTTGGCCCCAAAGTCATTAACATTATCTATCAATAAATGTAGTGAAACATTACTTGATATATACATGAACAATTTTAAAAATAATTTCATTGTGGGTATTTGTCATCAAGCCTTACAATGAAACACTATATCAAAAAAAATAGTTTGATTCAATTTATATTCCCATTGTTTCTTTTATATTATTTAAACTATAAAATAAAATTCATTTTAATCACTATTTCAACATTGGGATATATTTGTGTGTCATGGTGAGTTATACTACATCATAGAAAAGATATATTGAGTTGACACCTCATGTAATTAATTTTTCATCCTTTAAATGGTATCTTAGTGGTTGACTAAGATATAAGATTTCATCGCTTCACATTTCGGTAGTTTCATTATTAAAATTACATGATACCAATTTCATAGGTGCTGGTGTTCGTGATATATAGTGACCAACAGAGACTGTGTGGTGGCCTTTGAAGGTTTATACAAATATTTTCTTTTCTCTAAGGTTATCCTATATTTTCATAAAGTGTAACAATATGGTATTCAAATCAATACATAGTTACATTTTTAAAAATATCCCTACAATGTAAATCATAACGCAGATCCAGTTTTTAATATATTGTAATTTTCTAAAACAACATAAAAAATTAGGCAATGATTTAAATTATTTTCGGGATTCCCTATACCCTATACCATGGAACACCAGTTCTGCACACCATCTATACAGGAAATATTCTTTAAATTGGATACCTCTTAGTCATATTCTGTGCATTCTTCTTTATTTTACCAAGGTAATATTGGATTCTTTTTTCCAATTATAACAAAAACGAATTAAATATATTTTGATAATATTTAAAAAAATTATATAATAGTTTAAAAAAAGTTAATTCTATTGAGGGTTAATTAGAAATTTTATAATTCTACGATATAATGAATATTTTTTGAATAAAATAATAAGAATAAATAAAATTCATTTTTTAATATTAATATTTAATATGTACTTTCTGATGAATCCGTATACCCACACAAAACAAATTAAAATTTCCTCCAACATTGAATACAAAAATGAATCAAAATGAAACACCACCTTAGAAATAAATATAAATAAAATAAATAAAATAAAATGACACTCAATGGAGACATAAATTTTTTAGTATTCACAATGAAATATCAACCATACATAACACATGATAAGAAAAATAATTAACTATGTATATTATTTTATATGTTGAAAATTTGGTGTACTATCTTTTCATATATTCAAATATTTTAATATATTCTAATTAATTTTTCCATATTTTTATCTTCATAACAGAAATTTTTTTAACCTCCTTAAATTTGAAAAATTATTGAACAGTTAAGATCATACCATTAGTACGTCTACTATTAAATAAAAAAAATGAACCAAAATTTTCCAGTTTTTTTAAAACATCATAATTTATTGGGAGGAATTAATAGTAAAATATCTACCGACTCTGAAGATTTAGGTATGGAAGAAATGGATGTCTTAAAAAAATAACAATGATGAGGTTAATTTATATACCATTAGACATAATATTCATAATAACTCAATAAATATATCATGTTTTAAATTATCACGTCACCCCTTGCTCCAATTATAAATGCAGGCACATTAAACACTTTAGAAAATGAGATATATATTTTTTTAAATTTATTTATTTTTATATTAACTAATAAATAATAAATTTTATTCCAATTTAATATCCACCACACAACCCCAAATGAAAAATAAGTTGAAAAGAAATTGTTATTTTTTATCCTTTTACGACAAATCCATTTTTTTCTAAATTGTAATGGAATAAAAAGTAGATTTCAATAAATGATAACAAGAACCATTTCCAAAATATCTTAGGAAATTAAATGATCTAACCTAGATACTCTTTTTCCATGAAAACCAATCCACTGCTGATAGATCCAATAGGGAATTCCCAATCTCTATGGGTTGGTGACAAGCACCTAGAATCATACAATGTAAATGTGGGTACAAATTTTACAAAAACATAGAAAGAAAGAGAAAAAATTTAGTGTGTGAACATGAAAACATTACAAGAATAACTATACAAAAAGAAAAATAGTTATATAAACTACAATGTAAAACAAAAAAAGAACCATAATAAAAAAATAGAGAACTCATATCCCAATGGAAAAGACATTCCATGAAAAAATATCACATTTAAATACAACATCAAATTGGTCATTTCCCATTTCTCAAACTAGGAATGCAGAAATCTACAAGATTCAAAAGAAACATGTAGTTTATGAGATAAAAATATAGTAGTTTCTCAATAAGGATTGAGTAGTTAGATTCCACAATTAATAAAAAAATAATTCTTTTAATTATAAATACATAGACATAGAATTCAATCATATATTTAAATCAAATCATTCTTCTCTGATCAAATTATTGAAAATATTTCCAAAAATGGCTTAATAAACATGTTATATAAAAAATTAAATAAATTCACGATCCATATGAAAATTAGCTTAGAAATAAAAGAATATATATAAAATTATAAACAATAAGGAACACGGTCATCTTCCAAGAGGTAAGATAGTTCCAGTTTTTGGATCCTTACAAACATATATAATGAAAATGGAAATAATCACACATGCCTCTGTGACAAAAGAAAAAATTAGACTATGTGGTATCCCACTTTGGATAATATCATCCCATATGATTATGTTATATTTATAAAGAATCAATATATTTCTTGGTAAATTCCAATCTATCTTGTTTGCTATAACAACTCACTAACTACCTAGTCCTTCATGTGATAAAAATAAAATAAGTAATACTATATTTATTTCAAAACTATTCAAAAATGAAATTAGTTAATTTTTTTTCTTTTTCAATAAACCAACAGATATTAAGAAAAAAAATTTAATCAAATAATTAATTTTTAAGGGACAAAACAAATGGGTTCTTATTAAAATTGTGTAAGACATTTTTCACTTATAAAAAATTGTTATAAAATCCCTAAATGAATTTTTAAATTAATATTCAAAATTTTAATATCATATTTTTTTATTCAGCATTTTAATTCAAAGAAATTAAAAGAAATTCTATTAATATTACCCAATTCAAGGAAATTGGGGTTTTCAGAATTTTCAAGACAAACCAAAACCAATTTCCAAATATATAAAAAAATAAAATTTTAGAATATAATTGAATAAAATTTAATTTAAATTAATAAATTTAGGGTTAAATAAATATTAAATCAAAAATAGACTCACCTACCTCTGGATCACGGGATCATGAATCATAAAGCCCTAAATAGGAAACTCAAATGAAGAAAATTGGAAAATTAGATCCAAGAACCATACCTAAAATCATGATATAGAACAATGGGGCTTATATACAACTAAAAAACAGAGATCTAATAATCCTTGGTGAGGAGAGAGGAGAGAGAGAGGTATATGTAATGAGAAACGAATTTATATCAGTAAAGTACCGAATAAATATCTAAACACATTGATTCATATTGAAAAGGTTTCCAGGTACAAAAAAGAAGACATTGAGAGCCACATCAACCCTGGAAATTTTAATAAGGTGATTTTTGGTAGATCATAGAAAAAATAGGTTGTTCAATTAATTTTAATAATATTTAAAAATTATTAAAATATGTGCACCTAGTTAGTTGTGCAGGGCAGGTCGATTAAGAAAATCATATTCTCTAATTTTTTACCACCTACTATAGGGAAGAATGTTTTATCAGTGGTGGGTGAATCATTTCCCAAACTACATTCCTTGTTAGTGAAAACAGTGAAAATCCTCACTACTTGGTTTTGTATGGTTTTCACTAGTTTTGAAAGAGGTTTGGGAAAACTGTCTACCAATTGTGGACATCACTAAATCCATGCAAACATTCTAAACCTTATCCTAATCATCCAATAAAAAATACCCAAAAAAATAATTAAAAAACATAGGGTTAATTGGTAATTTAAGAATAGTAATAGTATTTTTTATCCTCTCCACCATATTAATTTTGTGTCCCTAGAATATCAAATAAAATGATTCAAATCCATAATGGTGTGACCACTTCTCTGTCGTCTGTGCCTCTCTTTACCATGATTGATTAGTATTAGAACCATGAATAAAATTAATTTAATGAAATGAAATCTTCCACCCATTATGTACCCTAGTTTTAGAATAAAAAATCATGACTGGATTCTCAATCCATGATAAATGATGCATGTCATTGAGATCTCACCATCTTCAAATTCGAGATTTGTCATATAGACACATTCATAGCTGGGATACATTAAACATGTTATATTTCTATGTAATATATGGTTGACGTTCTACATTTTTTAAAAACATCCCCAATTTTTCAACCACATCAAATGGCCCCTTGAAGGAAGATCTCCCAACTAATCGATGAGCTAACAAAGGATAAACATTCTTGAACTGAAGATAAATATATAATAATTCTAATGGTCAATGATTATGTTCAAAAAAAATTACCATAAAATTTACATCAATATTTTATGGAGAATAAATTTAATTTTTAATTTATTCTCTTTGACCAAGCTACATCCAACCATGGAACATTCATAAATATTTGACCAAGAAAAAAGTTTATTTAAAAGGTAGATTATACAAAGGCCTCAAAAAGAGTAATATGTACCACAAACTAGTATCTATTTTCATAAGAAAAATGAACCAACCACATATGTAAATCCCATGATCCACCAAACTCATGAATTTAGGTGTGTAACATATCTAACAAAAAATGTATAGCTACTTCTTTTGGTCCATCAGACAATAGACGGTACGTTGTACTCAAATGAACCATAGATCATAGTACTCTTGAAGGTTTACCCAAAAGAGAGAAGTAAAATGGATATATCTATATGAGACTATATAATATTTAACTCCATGATAATGATATTTTTTAAAATTTATATTTCCCATATTTTTAACATTTTTTGTAACATGAATGGGTATAAATTGATCAGATTTGGTCTACCTATCGATCACAAATCATATCAAATTATTCTTTCATGTGGAACTCAAAAAAACAAAAATTTCAAGAGAGATATCATACCACATCCATGTTGGGACTATATTTGTCTATTAGAAACCCGCTGGTTTATGGTGCTCCACCTTTACCTATTAGAAGATATAACATGAAGGCACAAATTAAGCAATAAAATGTCTCATACAAGGCCACTAAAATCATCACAACATGTTATAGAACATCCATTTGATTAATGGGTGCACACCCCATATGTTATTATGGAAATAAACCATCAAATATTTCTTAACTGCCAATGGTAGTACAAAAATATTATAATAAAATATAATATATTCCCTTGATAATGACTACAGACCTATAATATCCCATCTATAAAGAGAGTCTCTACTTCAAACAAACACATCATCAATTAACTTCCCCGGAATAATAAACTCAATATGAGTAGAGGTCAACTAATAACTTTCCACGGAATCCTCATCCCTTGATTTCTATACTTTAATACAATATTTTGAAAAAATAGATATCATATTCCACTCTTCTGATGATTCATTCACATCATGTGTCAGAAGGTTCCTAATCAATGTATATAGAATACAATTAAATTTACCCATGGTATAAGGGATTTCGTAGTAAAAGGAATGTTGTGATTCCACCACAATACTCAATTGTAGATTCATATATTTTTAGAGTAGAAATTACATCATAAATTCTAGTATGAAAACATGTTTAACCATTCTATAAATGGTAGTTCCACCTACTCTAATGTGCATGTATAAGAAATATATGTTCAGGGTAATTTTGTATAATATTCTTCTCATGTGTCCAATGATGAATAGTTCCATATGTAAAAAAAATATCAGCTTTGATAAATACACAAACAAAACTGGATCCTAAAGCTTCACAAAATACTACATTTCCATGTTTGGCCTCAATAAGAGTAAACCACACCACCATAGTCAAATTTAGTTTCTTCTAAACATAAAAAAATATAAAATTTAACATACTATGAAAACAAATCTCCCTTCTCTTTTAGATATTTCATGCAAAAATACATCTTTTTAATGTCCTTTAAAAACCAGTGATAATATCTAACTAATTCCACAAATCATAGAATCACAAAATCAGTCTATTGTTTCTTTAATATCATTACAACCTTAACCTACTAAGGATCTAATCATATTCAATTTCTCGACACCATTTTTCCCAATAAATTCACTTCCTAAATCCATAATTCAAATTTTTATAAACATTAATAAATTCATCTACTTCCTAAAAATTCTATAACTACTGTCATATTTCTCACATGACCCCCATCAGACATAGTACAAATATAAACTCTATCCCTTAATACTACCATAAATGTATCAACATACTTAGTGAATATAATGTTCATTAAGTAGATAAAAACTACAAGATAATTGGTTAAACCAAATGGAAATACAAGGTTCTCATAGTGGTTATACAATCTCAAAAAGAATGTCTTTGAATATTATATTATTTTATTCTAGTGTAATGGTAACCATATCAATGATCAATTATTGAGAAAAACCTCTCTCATTAAAACTTTTCAAATAGATAGTCAATAAATATAAATTTATATTTTTTATTTACCATAAATGATTGTGTTTTCAGTATTTAATGTGAATGTTATGTGACTCTTAAGCATTATTACCATAGAAAAATAGTTTCTCCTAAAGTGAAACATTTATGATTATAAATCAGATATCTAATAGATCCTCCAAATGGACTTTCAACTATTTCATTATATATTATTTGATACAATATGAATTAATACACAATGGTTGACTACCATATACTATCTCAATAGAAAATAATACCTCTCACATTTTTAGAAAACCAGATAAATTCGAAGGGAGAACAATAGAAAACTCAATGAAAAATAAGGATATCAAATCATAAGGATGCTCACTCTAGCCCACAAAGAGTAAATATATATTACTATAAATGGATCTGAATAAGACATTCTAGATCTACTCAACCTGAGATTCCATTCTCACTGAATGAATTGGAAATCCCCATCAAGTGTTGTAATGGAAAACAATTAAAAAAACAAGAAATCCAAAAATTATTATTGATAAACCAATCAATAATTAATACGACCTCAAGATGATTCTTGTCAAGACAAAAAATCACATGAAAGGTCAATGTTTAATAACGTGAAAAAATATGTAGGAAAAAAGAGACCCCAGTCACTTTTTTAGAGGGGGTGTACTAATATCTATGACATAAAATAAAAAATCCATATGAATATTGTGTAGATAAACAATATGATTTTAAATAAATGAATGCGCGACACCTGTTTCAAATAAAGACATCACTAATGATGAAGATATAATGATGCTACCTCTAGAAATCATTAGAAACATTTCTGCTTCCTTTAGAAACTCTTCCATGACATGAAGAGGCTTCATTCCTTCAGCCCATGTTTGGAACCCCTTTTTTCTAGAATCTTATGATTTCCCAAACATTTTAGTATTTCTTGATGATATCATCATAATACGAGGAGTAGAATAGTCAGTGAAGATCTTCAATAGGTAACCCAAGCATCCAAATCAACCACATATCTTAGGATACTTAGTGAAAAAAAATATGTCATGTTCCCCAACTATCCAGATTGTTAAAAAACCAAACAGACTCTACCATGAACACTATATCATTTAGAAAAAAATCAAATTCCATGAAGTACCAATATAATCATCATGATTCATATACCATATAGAGTATGTTCCATAATCTCTATGATAAATAATTATATCCCATAAACCTTGAATTCATAGTGAGGTCCAATAACATCATCAATACTATATCAATCACATCAATATAAAAAGTTAGCTTCAATAAGATGGCCTAATAAAAAACATATTAGATCGAATTCTCATCCTTTACCATTGATTTTAAATATTCAAATTTGATATTATATATGGATAAAACTACAGAAGATCAGAAAAATAATTTTCATATTTTTTCATGGCCCTATAAGCCTTTTTTTATTTAGAAAACTCAAATGCCTTAGAAAACACCTTATACTCATGATTTATTTGGTAAGTAAAAATAGATTATTATTATTTTCAATATAATCCATTTTTTTATTTTCCATCACCATAACATGAAAAAATGTTCTTCTTGATCAATATAGCTTGATGGTGTCTCATTTCACCTTGATTTCATCTACAATCTCCAAGAACACAAATTGAATATTTATATATCTCAACCATTCCTTGGAAGGTATATGATTATAAATGACTAGGATCATAGGTATGATTTGATGACTAAACTATTGATAAAGATTCTATAAAGAATCACATTGAGGTTCCAATGCTGGACCCTGAATATGAATAGGTTCATGATCATTTCTAAGAGCATGTCAATCACACATGATAACATCAACTAGATTATTTTCTATGGGATGAATTATTATTTGTGGTACGTAAAAAACATCTTATAGGATCCTATTAACTTGTTTTCATGGAGGAATTATTATATATAACATACAATAAAAACCATTAAGACATCAGATTAGAAGAAAGAAAGTGTTATAAGGGTAATTAATCCCAATAGATAGACAAACAAGATTTTAATTTCAATCTATCCAAATTAAATTATGATAAAAGGCCAGTTCTAATCCTCAATATTTCATTCCTAAACCTCCCCATGTGATAGAAGTCCCATAATAGTGAGACATTTCAAGGATCTCTGTCTTAACTACAATTGTAGTCCAAACATGATTACAAAATAGAATACTGACAAAAATGAAATATTTTTAAACTACACCTTTGATTTAAATTTTTCATGAGTTGCCCTCGATTCCCTAGTACCCCGATTACCAATACATCACATTCATTGCATGAATGGAATTCCTAATATGAACATGTTGGATACAGGAAAATAAAATTATTAAATATAAAAGTGGGAATGAATATTCCACAAACAGAATGGAATTAAGAGATACAAGTCAGTATGACCAAGAGAAAACACCACTAGGTGAAATGTACCATATGTAAAATTATTATAAATAAACCAATATAAAATAAAAAAACCATATAAATATATGATAGACAACCCTCATCCTAATGTACACAACTCCCCAAGACCAAATATCTGTAGAATCTACCTCCTCAAAGTAGTGAATTCCTTTTTCTATAACCATGAAGGACAAAATATAAAAACCTGTAACGGTATATATATGGTATGAGAAAAATAACTATTTGGGTATCAACCTTGATTTTATAATAATATTCAACATTTTATTTACCAAATAAAAAATTAAATTGTTAATATATAGGAATGTAATTTTAAAATTATATTTTTTAAAAATAAAGATCTATACATTAATTGATTGTCATTATTTCTAAATATTGGATTAATTTTTATTTTATAAGAGATTGTTTATTTAAATTCATGATTCTCATGTTAAAATGTTTCAAAAGATGAAATATTTATCATATAATTTACTACAAGAATCATCGTCATCTTCTAAGAGGTATGATAGTTAAAGGTTATGGGATCCTTACGTAGTTATATAATAGAAAAAGAAAATTAGGAAACATTTCTCTCTAAGACTGAACAATGAATACTAACCAATATCTCAATTCGGTTATGAAATTCCTATAAAGTTATGTAAGAGTTATAAAGAGACAATCCATTGTTACAGAAATTCCATCATAGTGTGTTTGTCCATAATAAATCACCAACTAAATAGTCTTGCATGTACTTAAACAACAATAATTAATGGTATATTTATATAAAAACAATTCATAATATTATTTAAAACATAATTTCCATTTCAATAGTCCAATTTTAAATTATAAAAAAACCATGTCTTTAATCAAATAGTCAATTTTCCCAGATAAAATAAATGGATAACTATTTTAAAAAATTAAGATATTTTTCTCAAATAAAAATTCAAAATAAAATCCATTTTATTGGAAAATTTAATTTATAAATTTTAAATTAGACAATTTAAATTCCACATAATCAATCCACAATTATCTATCAATTTAAAAAAGACACCCTAATTCTAGGGAATTAGGGAGGTTTCCGAAATTTTTAGGTGAAATTGAATCCAAATTCTCAATTAAAATATAATTATGTTTTTCCTATATAATTTTACAAAAATAAATTTACATAAATATTTATTTGGATAAATTATGGGGCCATCATAAGTAGAACATCCTATATCAAGATGAAGGGATCATAAATCAAAAAACTCAAAATGGGGAAATTGAATGAATAATGTCAACATCGATGATCCAAGAATCAAACCTATCATTCAATATATTTTAAATTAGTTATTAGAACCTCCAATAATAATAATATTGAATAATAACCTAGGAGGATAGAAGAGAGATTGAGTGAGATGTAATATGACAGAATATTTATTGGGAATGGACTGAAGAAATATCACCTAAATTTAATCCTTTTTGGAAGTGGTTTGGATGAGCCCGAATTAATCCTTTGGAGTCCTCTAAACAAATAAAGCATAATATGGGATGTTAGATTCAATAAAAAGTCAAAAATGTGTTTGGAATTTTTTTTACTTATTATAGAATTAATAAAAAAGCATGTGCATGGTGTGTGGGGTAGAGCCACAACGTTATAAAAACCTTTCACCCTAACCATGTGCTCGATATTGTATAGTTCAATGTTATCCCTTTATTTCATTCATGGGTTTTCAAACCATGTTACAACATTGGAATCCCTCATTATCTAGGTCTTCATATTTTATCACTAGTAAGGCACATGGTTTGGACAAGCCATAAACTAAACATGAATAAACAAAAATCCCTTTAAAATTTCCAAATTTTTACTTGAATCACCCATTAATGACAACCATCCAACGAGTCATCAATACTAGGATATATGAGTACTTGAGAAATAGTAATAGTTTGTATCATGAAACAACTCAAAATCTTGCCGCATTTAGTAACATCATCCTACACAATGAAAAAACTAGTCACAAAATGAATAATTCTTAAATATAATGAAAAACCATTGATTATGTTTATAAGTTGTATGATATGATTATAATATTATTCTTTTACTATATATTATATCCATAGATTCTTCATGATTAATGAATGATCATCATAAGTCGAGGGTCTAATTAGACGGTCTAACAATAATAATTCATTAATCATTTAATCAATAACTTTGACCAATCATATCATTAACAATAACAAATGAATGTTATTATATGTTACACTTCCAATGATATCTTAATAAATATTCTCCTGAATGAATTACTAATTTAACAATTTAATTTCTATTGTAAATATAATAATATAATAAAAGTCATGGAATTTTAATAAATTATAAACAAACCAATATTTACTTGAGAAATTTGAACTACAGAAATTGTATGAGAATTGAATTTACATGAATTGACTATAATAATAAATTAATGAATCAATAAATTAATAAATATATTAATGGATATAGTAATTAAATTCCCATTTTTAGTAAATAAATTCTAAATAAAATTAAATATAAAATCATGCATTACTATATTACATTGTAAATTATGTCAATAAGATAAGTATATATATGAAAAATTTAAATTTGGGGAATTTCATTTACACTACAACTAAAAATTTATATGAAAAAAATTGTACTTGAAAATTTATAGGATTAAAAAATATATTTCCAATAAATCTCAACCCCTCTATTATTATTTTTAATTCCTTATTCATTCGTTATATATCAAAAAAGAAAAAACCCCATGAATGTGTCAGGTTTATCACATTAATTCATAAACAATAATGTTTAATTGAATTATAATTCATAATGTAAATATAATCATGATGAAATTCATAAAACTATAGTATAAGAGGAAAAAGATCATGTTTCTTTCAAGAAGTATGTATTTTTTTAACATGGCATTTCTTTTAAATTACTCACGTTACTGGTGAATCATAAAGAGATAACCATGTCATATTTTCCAAATGTTTCCTTTGCTATAAATCAAATGGTTCTCTTATAATATTACTTATTTTGATCATGTAACTTCCTTATAGATGATTCAACTATTTAATATATTGATATTTTTATAATATTTTCATTTTCTTCCACTCTTGGTAGTACCCATCCTCCAAAAAAAGTAGATTATTTTTGAAAAATTATTCAACAAGATCATCAACATAGAAAACCAATCTTTATTATTTTTCTTAATTATCATTTTCATATTTAGCCTTCTTCTCCATTTTTTCATTATAAAAAACCATTATAATGGAATCCATATTCATTTATTTTCCTATATATTCAAGTGTTTATTCCACTTTTTTGTTTTTTATAATTAATTAGTTCAGCCTCTATATGATATTTTAAGGAATAAATAATAAATAAATCCTTTAAGAATGATTTGGAAGTTCATGGTTTATCCAGACCTTCTATAAATCCTTTTTATGGGTTTTTATCCAATAGTCTAAAATTGATGATGTTTTATTCTAAATAAATAAATTAATTCCTGGCTATATGGTGACCATTTGTTCAGAAAATAATTTCTACATCTATTAGTGAAAATTGATCAATGTATACTTCATCATGTGACTCGTACATTGGTTATATCATTTCTTCTATCACCTACATCACCATTATCCCTATATCATGCCATTTTATTCATAAAATTTTACTCATTTCCATTGTTTTTCCTTATAGTCACTTTAGTTTCATTGTGGGATCTATATTATGTGCCTTTTCTCAAACCCGTAGACTGTGATCATTACATTGACCAACAATACATGCTTTTATATTTCGATAATTCGGTCAAGAGGCAATCATGACACTAAATTATGCATTGTTTACATTCTATGACAACACAATTATATTAAATTTTATATTATATATAAAATTATAATAATTAAAATATAAAACGAGACTAAACTCAACAAGATTAATTATATGGGAAAATTATTTCTATAAAATACTAAATAAATTAATTAAAAATCCAATTTCCTTAATAATTTACATAAATAAAATGTTACTATATAAGTGAATTGGTAATTATTTAAAGGATTCTAATGTTTATAATTTATACTTCTCACAGTTATCGTTGAGCCTCAAAATTGCAAGGAGAGAGTAAATGTAAAACCCACATATGTGTGGTTTAAAATAAAAATAATTCAATTTTATAGAACTAAAATAGTGGTAAAATTATAAGAAAACTAATAATACCATAAATGAGTTAAAGGATATGATAATGAACCATGAAATTATTTTTTTTAGTATTATGAAATTAATAAAATATAATATTAATGTTATATATAGTGTCATCAGAATCAGTTCTTAGTGAATCTAATGGTAAATTAAAACACCATAAAATCTATATGACAACATTTTATCATGTGTAATTTTACATTATATTACTCAAAGTTATGTTACTAAAAATCATAGTAAAATATTGAATTATAATTAACCCAAAAAATATGATTGATGACTTTGGCATGAACTCAACCTAAAAAACATTCACAAACCATTTAAAAAATGGTAATTATAAAATTACCAATATAGATATGAAACATAATTTCTTAATCAATATTTAATAATCATGCATTATTAAGATAAATAAGTTATTTAATTTGAATCACATATGAATGAGAACCAATATTTTAAACCATTAATATATATTATCACATTATATGAATTAAAAATACAATAAAATGAAAAATAGAATAAAATAACCATGTCATGATGTCTACGATTGGTTTATACAAAAAAATCATCATAAAAATGACGTGTTTACCCATCCATACCCCTTATCCCAATTTCAATGTTAAGTTATTTATAAATTAAAACGTCCATTTATATTTATAGGTTATGATATCTAATTGTTTTTTCTTTTTAAAACATAAAAATTATTTCATATATTTATTTATTATATTGGTAAAAGTTATCATCATTTTCACTGATTCCATATATCAAATTTTTATGAATATTATTCCATTCATAAGGAAATTCATGATATCAAAAAATATAGTAATATTACATAATATAAAATATTTAAAGACGTAATATTATGCAACATACATGTTTATGAAATATAGGGGATTGATATAATCATTAATTTTCTATTTGAACTTGTATGAAAAAAAAATCTACTTAATTTGTGCCACTAATATGATAAGAAATATCACGTACAGGCATGGAATCAAGTGTTTCTACTTATTCATATTTTATTAATGTTTACATGACCATCAACATATTGATGTATTAATATTTGAAACTCATCAATCAACTTTTATCCATTATATCATTGTAATTACATATTAATAATTTTGAATCCTTATCCCATATAAATGACATGAAATGTAGCTATAAAGTCATGTCACTTGTTTTTTTAGTCATGAATCCTCCCTGTGGAGCATGAGATAACATACCAAGATATATTACATTCCATATACCCATTTTTCTTTTTCTACACTTGACTCCACGAAATCCAAGGAATGATGATAATTTTTTAGCATCGTTCTATATGAAATGACACATATAGATCATACTATAAAATATTTATATTATATTATTAATTTGGTTGAATGTTAATACACATAGGTTATGTTGTATTGTAATCAATTAACATATTTTGAAATCATGTTTTAAATTCTTTATTAAATTTAACTATACCATTTTACATTTTAAAAAACACCCAATAAAACTCATGGGTGATTAATTTAATTTTCAGGTTCATTTTCAAGTTTCATATGTTATGATAAATATATTTTCAAACATGATTAATTCCAGATGTAGTTTTGAATATTATCTATTTTCTTCAATCCTAGAATTTATAGGTGAGGTAAAAATGAAAAAAAATTCATTAATACAAATAATTAGACCATATCACAACCCAAATAATGATCATAATATAATTGGGATTAGAGGAATTTTTATTCAAACATAACCAAATTGTGAAAGTATCGAATTTTTATGTTTTAGGATGGTCTAGGTTTACCTAGTTAATGATGAATGTTTGGGGCCAACTCTATAGCCATGAATGATACCTAACCATTTATAACATAACTCCACACCCTAAAAAATTTAAAATTTCAGAAGAAACTATAAACAATAATTTTTCACATTTAGTATTCTATAATACATAATAATTTTATGATATAGATAATAATACATACCATAAAATTTAAGGTACTCATTCTAAATCCAATTTTAATATTTTTGTTAAAAAAATTCAAATTTCAAAAAAACTCCCACCCCATATAGATTTCTAAATCATAAAGGAATACATGGACTATTTGTGGATCAAAAAATTATTCTAAAATTTGTAAAGACACACACTCTACTGACCTAGATATGATATATAAATTAATACATATACATAATTTACAAGTAATCACATCACAAAGGATCAATTTTTTTATAGTTATGGTAAAATAAATACATACATGAATCCACGTTACATTTGAATATAAAAATTAGAACATTACTTTTTAATGTATAATATCATTATTCTTTCATGTACATATATAAAAATAATTTATAGTACACATCTAAAATTCTTGGGAAAAGATTCATAAAATAGGGCGAGCTGAAATTCCTAGTAAGAGTTATGTAATGTAGAAGCTGTCATGAATAATTAAGGAATTATAAAAATGAAATAATCCATTTTGAAAAATAAAAATCTGTAATAAAGTTCAATTTCATCAATAAAATATCTATCATGATTACATAAGAGATAATCAATATGGTAAAGTCAATAACTAAAAAACAATTCCTTATAATTAATAATTGAGTACGAAATCAATATAGATATAATATCATTTTTAAAATATAATAGATAAAAAATGATTTCTAAATGAATGAAATGTTAACTGGTGTATGTAATGATCTCAGGCACCATGATGTGTCTACAATGAAGTCCTTTTATTTTTTTTAACTATATAAAGAAACCTATTTAGTTCTAGAGTATTGATTTTCTTTATTAGACTATAGATGATATAATGTACTATATAGTCCTTATCCCCAACTATCATTGCATATTAAAATATAGTTATCATAATTTGAATAATATATTTATTCATCAATAATGTGTCTTATCATCATATATATGTATTGATTAAATAATACATATTTATCGATCTTCCCCCAAATTATCAAACGAAATTCAATATAGAATATAGTAGGTAAAAATGTTATATATTTTATGAAATAAAAAACACAATTATAAATAGTAATTATTTTTAATAAAAATTGGATGTTAAATGATCATACCTGACTAAATGAAAAAAATATTTTTATTGATTTGAAACAATCCCTGACTATATTACTCACAGTGGTCTAAAGTAATGCAGACCCATATCATCATTAGTAACTAATATCATCCCCTCATTAGAAAAATATCCCAAGATGAAGAACGAAACCATACTTCGATTTATATAATTTTTATTGTTAAAAATGATCCTAATATATCAATATAATAAATAATAATGGTATTAATTCAATATATATTAAGGGAGTATATATAATATATAGTGAATTTTTCATTGACGTAGATAAACACCATCAATATATCATTATAAATATTGATGGAAGTGTACTTTTATGAGAGAAAATACAAATTTTTTTAAAACTATTCGATAAAAAAATTCAATGAAAATATATTTCATTTAAAATAAATATTGATGTAATCTTTGTTTTAATATGATTAGTAGTTTTGGTGGTGGGAAATTATTTAAATAACATACTTGTTAAAACAATGATTCCAGTAAGAATATATATAAAATACCCTATATACTACTCTAGAATACAAATTAAGATTCCATGTATTTTTTTGGTAAAAATTAATACATGGTTAACAATGAATTTAATTATCAAATTTTATAATGAAAAAAAATATTTTATAAATAATCTTTTGAAATGATGTTTTTGGAAGGACAATGAAATTTGGTTGAAGATATAAATTAAGTCAAATTTAATAAAAATAATATTCCAACACATTTCAAGTCCTAAAGAATGGGAAAATGCTAATGTTATATGAAATAAAAATTATATTCCAAATGAGAAGAAAATAAAAGGTGTTTGTTATCCCATTATCAAAGAATATCCTTTAATATATTTTTAATCATAAAAAGTACATATAAAAAATGGAATTTGAAATAAACCCTTACAATGACCAAAACATTTATGTGACAACTAACGAATTCTTATATAATACATGTAAAATTTTAATCCTCATAAAACAATTTGATATAAAAAATAATATATAAAAAATTGGATACAATCATAATCATAGAATATCAATGTCTTTTACGAAGTAATATAAAACATTGACAAATAATTTGGTTATGAAATTCATTACAAGTTTGTATCATATCGAATACCCATTTATTAATTAATTCAAATTAAATATTAAAATAAAATTATTAATTGTCGAGTCATGATATTACATTTCAATTGATAACAATTTATACTATAAAAATTAAATTATGTGCATAACATTACAAGATACCTTAATGAATGGAAATTTAGATGTAGTTTATTACCTCACACATTCCATTAGTTCAAAATTCATTAAACTCTTATATAATTGTATTTTTAATGTTATTAATTTATAAATGAATCATATTATTATTTCTTATATCATATATGATCTTATTATAACATCTTATAACAAGTTTTTTAAAGATCAATATTTATTTTATGTTCTTTCACGGTTAATCACCTTTTTTATTCCTGAATGTTTTTATTAATGTTTTGGTTCATGTTTATTGTAAATAGATCTGTAATATTTTTAATTAAATTATTTATATAAATATTTTTTTATTAAATATATTTTTATAATCATTATTGAAATTTGATCATAGAGAATTGATCACATCGCTTTTTGGAGATGGAAGACCGTACGTACAGAAAAGAGACATTATATTTTATATAACCAGTGAAAAAGAACCAAAATCAGTTATATATTACTATTATAGAATCAATATCATATCATATATTTCATATATATTACATTATTTATTTATTATTAAATTCCATGTAAAGAAAATGTGAAAAATGATTCACATCACTTTACAAGGTGGTATTCCTCTATACAAAGGCACACCATTATCATATATAAGACATAAAGGAAATTTAATGGTATATCAAATATTCAAATTAAATAAGAAAAACATATAATGTAATAATTAAAAAATTTTATATCAATATTTATATCTATCCATCAATAGTTTGTATGGGAAAAAATTAAAACTATTCGTATGATGGTTGTCTACTATGAACATGATCAATAAGTTTGTTTCCCTTTTTATGGAATAAGATATGAATGTTGTTCATTCATGTAAAAAATAAAAATATTTAATGGGAGATAATTTTCTTATTAACATTTAATAGTTATGTATATTCTATGATGGTTGAGAAACAGGACAAAATAAAAACCATCGTTTAAGAACATTACCCCTTATTCAGACAACTTGTTTTAGTTTGAATTAAAATCCTTCCAAGTTTGTATTTATGATCAATATTTGTGATATTTGACATTCAAAGAAGATTAAATATGATATTTTGGAATTTATTTACCAATACAAATGTATTTGGATTTGTTAATGGGGAAGGAAAGAGGTTTTCCTTTTATTTGTGAGGGAGTGGTTATACATGGAATTTTTTAAACGTTTCAATTAAACCAATGATTTTATTTGGAAACAAGAAAAAAATTATTAATTATTAAACCATATTGGATCTGTGTTTTAACTAGATCATGAAAATGGTTTTTACAATGTTTTTATTAAATTTACCCTTATTTTCATACCTAAATCCCTAATTAGAGTTGTTTTTTTCATAATCAAGATAAATAATTATTACTTAATTTAATATTAAAAATATTAAAATATCATGTTTAAATTATAATTTAATATATATAATAGTAATTTTATATATGGAATCCATTTTTCCATCTATGATGTTGTGAAATGGGAAAAAATATAAAATTATACTCATAGATGTGATGAAAAATATTGCATTCCAAGAGGAACTTTTCATATGAAAAGAACATTTTAATAAAAAAAATTAACATCTAAATGATTACATTAATTATAATTTATACTATATTATTATATTTGATTTAAATTTACTTTAAAAGAAGTTAATTATAATTTATCAATGTATATTTTTTAAATGAAAATTCATTATTAAATAAAAATCAGTAATTTTCATGATTCATGAAAAAAATGAAAATGTCCCGAAAAAAAAATATTCAACATATGATTTTTTTCATATGAGGATTTAAAAAATGGAGAGAATTTTAAAATATTATATATAAATATATGTTGAATATAAATTTTATATTATATGCACAAAGCATGATAGAACCATTTTCTTGAAAAATACAACTTTTGAGATGTCGTTTATTTTCTTATTAAATGGTTCATACTGTATTTATAATTATCAAATAACCATAATAATAATAATTTATAATATATTTTTCATAATTTTATATTTATCAGATATTTCAAAATGGTATAATAATGTACTATACATTTTGGATAGGGGTTTCACGTTCCCAAAAATATTGAAGAAATTAAATTTGATGAAATATCGATTGTGGGTTATCTATGCATGGTGTCATTTGTAGAATATTTTATCAATACAATATTTTTATTTTAAACTATTAGGATACTAAATAATTCCCACACTCAATAGATTTGGTCCTTATCTTTTAAAATTGATCTCAGTAATCAATGATTTAAAATATCAAAATACCATAGTTTGATTACTAATATCATAAAAGGATTATTAACCTATCTTTTTCTAAGAAACAAAATTTAAAAATGTATTGTAGTATAGAATAACTCATTACATGTATTTTATATAAAAAATGTTGTAGGGAAGTGAATATATTGAAAAAGATTAATATCATAAGTAAATAAAGAATTTGATATTGGTCTTTGACCAAGAGAATGTTAATGATCAATAAAAATATTAGTAACACAAAATAAAAAATATGTATTGAATTAAAATAAAATCTGATTCAACATATATTATGGTAATTGTTTTTATTTTGTAAATAAAATTTCCAAATGTTGCTGAATTTTTAAAATTTCTAAAAATAAAATTTAATACCCATAGTTAAAATATTTCAATTTTATAAGCATAATTTCACATTTTATTGTTCCTTGGTCAATATATAATTCAATGAATACTCTATGAAGTGAAATTGAAACAATAAATTTTTTATTAAAAAGGAAATCAAATTAATTTGTAAGAGATGGAAATATCCATTAACGAGTTACATATCAATCCATAACATTTTAAATACCATCAAAACCCAATATGTTTAGAAATATTTATCTAATATAAATTATTAATCTATAATCCATTAGAATAAATCCACTGGTTCAACATTTATATTCATTCCCCAATTTTTTTATGTAATACTAATTATATATTTACCCAATCTTCACATAGTCTAGTTTTTTGAAGTGAAATATTATCCCCTGTTAGTTTTGGGTTCAAGCCTTATTGCATTTCTAGATGCGGTGTGTTATCACCCAACATGTATAAAATATTTTTTTAAAACACAATTAATATAATCCAAAGGACATTCAAATTGATTAATAAAATATATTTACCAAAAATGGAATATATGATTGTCATGAACCATACTAATTGGGAAAACACTAAGACTTCTTATAACCACATCTAATACGATATGGCATGGCTACAAGAGCCTAGTATGCATATAATTCAAATGAGAGGCCATATCATATGTACCAAAACAAATGCATAGATGTCTAAACCAAAATAATGAAGAAATTTGAGAATAAAGGAGAAACCATGATTTCATATATCTAGATCCCACACCCATAGTACGTCACAATGTAATTGAATGTAAACCATTTGATATAAGACCCTAACACAAAGATTTTGGAATCAAGTCCATCATGAATGTAAAACTAGGGACTACTGTCAAGGTACCACAAGAAGTAACCTCGATCTTTCTAGACTCACTAAGACATATTTAGTCATGGACAGTCTAGAACACAATAAAATGGTCAATTGTCTACAAAATACATGACATGTGATGTTAAATCTTGGAAAATGGTTAGTATTCAAATACAGAATTGAACACCCCAAAAACACAACGAATATATTAGAATAATACAATCATCTCTACATAGGTGTATATCTAAATCACATAATAACAAAAATACCAAGATATAATTGACATACACACATTGTAATGATAATTAAAATTTTTAGTTCTATCATAGTATTCAACCTTTAGTGTTCCACAAATCACATGTTCTGCAGAACACCCTCAATGAGTTTAAGAGACATAATATGTCCGTTTGAGAGGTATTGACCATAGGTCTCACAAGTGGATGTAAAATTTAATGGCCTGAAGAGATACGATACACATATAAGGATCATTCCCGATAACAAAGGGTACACCAACAACTCAATCGATATTAACCAAATATTTATCAGATTGGTGATGGAATATTTTTTTCAATTATGATATTGTTGACTCCACCTAGGGAATAAAGATGAATTTGTGATCTCACACTGGTCCTCGTGGAGGGAATCGAGAAACTCTATTCGAGAAGTCATGATGACATGATTTTTCTTCTATGTTTAGTTGATCATTACATACTAATAGTTATGTAATAGATTTTTTGAACACATACTATCAAAACATGTCTGTGAAACATGGAATAAGATATTCCGAACAAATTTTATGGATTACATGTTATGTTTTATAGTTACAATTTGTGTCCATTGAAATATGGGTCAATACCATGTGTCAAATTCTCATGATCTGTTTTAATTATATTTTTATAGAATACCTTTGACCAGCTCAGTGGGCCCCAACCCCATGTGGCTTAGTGTTAAATTTTGTGTAGTTATTTTTTTTAGATTTTTAGATCTATCTTCATAAATTTTCATCCTCTTGTCTAATGCCTAAATCCTTAATGTTCAATACCTATCACACATGTGGAACTCTGATATGGGTCACTTGAGGTCGATCATATTCTAATAGATGATTTATTGTAACATCCCAAGTAAGTAATGAATAATAGATATTTTTATCTATGTCTATTAATGAATTAGATAGTGTTTTAGAGGCTTAAAATGAAAATAAATCCAATCATAAGCATGGAATACACTAATATTCTTAAAAGATTGTTTTACTGCCTTTTGATGGAAAACCCTTTTTAAATCAAACTATTGAAAATTTTATAATCTATATTTGTCAAAATAAACATATTAATTATGATTGGGACATTGAAATTTACATTGGAAAATTTTTGATATTTTTCTTACAATGTTCATTTTTTAATTAATAGTGAAAAATACTGTATTTTACATCAAAACTGCTTTTTTATTTAATTTAATTATATGGTTAGATTATATTTTTAATTGGAAATAATGTGTAATATGAATATATTTTTACCATTTAATCCAATGGTGGTCAATAGGACTAATTTCACTTTGAAATAGGTCATAAACTAATGCCAAACGTTTCATAGATATTGTTTCAAAAAACCCCGCTATTTGTTTTGACAATGAGAATTATTTTTAAATCAATTATTGAAATTTCTGTTTTTTGGAATTTGGTAAAATGGATTACATATTTGGAATCAGAAGGTCCAAATTATGTAATCAAGACTCTTTTGTTTTTGAACATTATGAATAGTAACGACGATAATTATCTTTAATTGTCTTGATTAATGAGTAATCAGGTAGTTAAGGATAATAAAATAAAATAATAATAAAAAAAATGGCACCAAAATGTGTCCTAAGGCTACACGTTGTCTCATGGACGACCATGTGATGCCTTGTGCCAAACATGGGGGCCCCATGGAATCACCTATGTGGAAAGTGACTTGTTATCTTTTTATTTTTTTTAAAGAAAGTAAATATAAAAAGAATGAATCACCTGATTAAAACATTTTTAATTTTTTCTACATAGAATATATTTTAGACTATAAATATTAATTGTAAATCTAAAAATATTTCCTACATCATTGTATTTTTTTCATAATTTTTAGACGTTAAATAAATTAAATTAATTTTGACATCATGATGATGCAGGGATTACCTCACTAATGAATGATTTAAATAAAATGAAATGATAATGTAAAATCTATGACCCACACATGTTCAAAACCAATTGGATGGGTTTATTTCGAACCCTTATCACATTAGACTCGATGTATATCAATGTGGGACCTTTCCCATCCGAAAATCATTTTCAAATAAATTAACATTTCTTTACTTTCCAAGAGTGCCCCTCCTCTCCTCTTATAAAAGGCCCTCACCTCTACCTCCTTACCCACACTTGAAAAGCCTTTGGCTCGGCCAACCCCTGCCCAGTTTGTCTCTCCACATCCCTCTCTTACTCCTTGAAGCCTCACTTTTGGCAGACGTCTTCCCAAGGAAGCCTTTGAGCTCAAACCAAAGGGAGTTATCCGATTTTAAGGTAATGTCTTCACTTGAGTCATTTTGTTTTATTTTGCTTCCCCAACCCCCTAATCTCTTTTTATTCATTTCTTTTGTAACACCACCAGTATATTCAATATACTAGGATGTTGTTATAAGAAGGATTCGAGCAAAATTTTCACACACCTACATCTAATTGTAAAAGTACATACTGTTTCTGTGGATGGTTAATTTATGCCTCCCAAAACGATGATTGTTCAACATTCTTTTAACACCTTAAAAGGTGTACATTAAGATGTCAATATATTTATATATGATATATAATATGTTTATTTTTTCTTTAAGCATATGGATTTTTCATTTTGGGAATACCTTTATGGTTTCCATTATGGGTAAACGCGATAACTTCATTTAAGGAAGTGCGGACTACCGCCCCCTCAAAGTGATTTGATTCGTTAAATACCATATGTGGGACGTATAAAGGATGGAAATATGATATTATATATGATATTATACTGGAATTATAATATACCTTTATATCATTATTATTCCATTCTATAAAATATGGAATAGAAATGAAAGTAGCGTTCATTTGTACGTACGGATTACCGTCTCCATGAATGATGCATTTCATTTCTTACCTCTAAATGATTATGTAATATTATAAATGCATGAATGTATTGTATATATATTACATATATGATATCTACATCATAAATACCATTCTGGATATAATGGATACATGAACAACTTGTAATTATAAAGGGCTTATTTTTTACTTAAGTACCAATGATCGTTGAAACGACTGTTATTAACTTAAATAATAACATAGTGTTCATGACATGGAAATAAGTGATATAAAAGGAATAATTAACTTAAAAAAGGTTCTTAAACAAGTATAAATTAACTCAAGTTTATTATTCAGGATATTAAAGAACGACTGAGTCAAGTCGGACCCGAGGTGTGGGACTTCGTCACAATCTCCTTTCATTGAGGCATATTTTATTTTATACACAACCTTCTTTTATACGGTGTATAAACCCCTTTGACTTTTACATTTATCCAAAGGAATCTTTTTTATATGAAGCGTTTTACTAAACGACAAAAGGGAATGATTTGTCATACGTATGCGGCGACAATGACTTCTCCGCTGCCGTGACCATTATTTCAGTTTCGGCTTCCTCTTCAAGTCATACCTTCTTTTTAAAAGAAAATTAAAAACCATGTTCTACTTTTCTTTTATTTTGGTAATGAAAATGGTTTTAATAATGTTTTTATATCAATGTGTTGTATTTATATATTTCGATTGAAAGGTTGAAATGTTATGTTTAATTTATGCATGTTTTATGTGTTACGATTATGTTGAGGTTCTTGGGAATTATTATGAAGACGGGTGGTTCCATGATAAACTAAGGGCGGGTGAGCCCAATATATCTCTCCAATGCATTGGGTAACGTGAATGAGTGAAATGTTAAGGTTCCTCCGAAGAGATTTAGGGAATATACTGTGATGGGTATTCCAAACGTAACCAAGAGGGTTACTCCCTATGTAAGAATGTTATTAATGCCTCAAGTTACCTTTACGTATTATGATTTCTATGATTTAATCATGATTTGATGAGGTATGTTAATGTGCTTATGTTTTATGGGTAATGTATGATTTCATTCTTATGTATATATGTACCCAAGTTTCCTTTCCATATATTTTTATATTCCTTACCATGCTTTTTATGCTCATCCCATGTTTTTTTGAAATGTTTTTCACATGTCAAGGGAATGGTACCAGAAATGAAGATAGTTTCAAGGATGTGTCAAGAAAGAATCCATGTTTTATTTTAGATATGTTTCCATTGATGGGAAAGAAGAATACTATCTTTATGTAACCACTTTGTTTATATATTGAATGTAATGCACGTTTTATTATCTAATTCTCTAAAACACTAAACCCGAAAAGATCATCAATGTGTAATCCTGTAATAACTCAAGATTAAGTAAGGATTAAGGCTGGGGCCATATAGTTGGTATCAAAGGTCGGTTTAGATAAATTTAGGAGTTCGAATTGTACTAAATGATTATCCAAAAATATATTTTTATGGTCAAATTTAAGTGATATAGTATTTGGAGATTACCATGTTGCTTCATCTAAGACATGTTTGTTCAGAATTGTTTTCCGTAGTGGAAACAGGGAAGCAATGCTAGGAAGGCATGTAGAAGGAAATAACCTTCCGAATCAGTATCCTGAGATTGTCGGAATTGGAACTGAACAGCTTTTTGCAGTAATGGCGCAGTTGACTCAAGTGATAAATGGTGGTGGTATCCATGCACGAGATCAGCCAGATCAACTGCAGAGGAACATGTCAGTGGTGGAACATTTCATGAGGCAACATCCCCCATCATTCAGAGGATCATCTGACCCTGTGTTAGCTGAAGGTTGGATTAAAGCACTAGAGAAGATTTTCGATGTCATGGTGTGTTCAGAAAATCAAAAGGTTAGTCTGGCTATTTACCGTTTGGAGGGTGAGGCAGATCAGTGGTGGTCTATGGTTAAAAATATCAGGGGCGCTGATGAGATTGATGCTCTTGACTGGGATGAATTCAAAGGTTTGTTTCTTGAGAAGTATTTTCCTAAGGCTGTTCGACTTAGGATGGAAAATAAATTCTTGGAATTGAGGAAAGAGGAAGACTCAGTGGCTGCCTATGAAGAAAACTTCACTCGATTGGCAAAGTATGCTCAAACTTTTATCCGAGACCTTGATAGTAAAATCAATAGTTTTTACTCAGGATTAAATCCAAAATATAAAAGGTCATTAGCTTCTCGTGAGTATAAAAGTTATTAAAAGCATGTTCGCTGTGCTGAGAAGGTGGAAATGGAGTTTTCCGATGATCAAGTGTTCTATAACAACCAGAAGAAGAAGAGACCAAGGTGGCAGGAGAATGGGATTAATTCTTCAAAAAAGTCCGATGGTAATAAATCTATGTTCCGAGTTTGTGATAAATGTGGCAAAAGTCATGCTGGGGAATGTCTTCTGAATTCTAGAAAGTGCTACCGATGTGGTAATATGGGACATAAGGCTCGTGATTGCACTGAAAAAGATCAAGGGGAAGGTAAGAAAAAATTTGATTTACAGTTAGTGAAATGTTTTAAGTTCAATGAGATGGGTCACTATGAAAACGAGTGTCCGAAAAAGAGCTTGAGTGATGGGAAGAAGTTAGACTACAAGCAGAAAGGGGTGGTGAAATCCTTTCCAACTACTTCAGCAGATGTCGGGCCACTAAATGAAGTTGTATCAGGTAATATGTTTGTTTTTTCAGATTATGCTAGTGTGTTGTTTGATTCGGGGTCTACACATTCATTCACCTCTGAAAACTTGTCTAGTAAAATAGGAATACAATCTCAAGAAATGACTCCTGAACTTGTGGTATAAACACCTGGGGGAAATGTTGAGGCAAAAAGAATTTATTAGAATCTTCCTATCTTTATCTTTGGAAAGAGCCTACTTGCAAACCTTATTGTTCTACCTCTAGTAGAGTTTGATGTTATCCTGGGTATGGATTGGCTCTCTATTTACCATGATAAGATTGAATGTAGAGCTAAAGAAGTTTATTTTCAGAAAGACTTTCATTTTGTGTACAAGAATGATCCCTTACTGTTGATAACATATCAAGAGGCTAAGAAACTTGTATAAGATGGAAATGAATGTTACCTTGAACACATTGTTGAAAATAAAGAAACTGTTCATATTAATTATGTGCCAGTGGTAAATGAGTATCCTGATGTTTTTCCTGATGAGTTACCTGGAATAATACCAGATCGGGAAGTTGAGTTTACTGTTGACTTAATTCCTGATGCTAAGCCAATTTCAAAATCCCCTTATCGAATGGCTCAAATTGACCTTTGAGAGTTGATGTACCAATTGCAAGAATTATTAGAGAAAGGTTTCATTCGACCTAGATCATCACCATGGGGTGCTCTTGTCTTGTTTGTTAAAAAGAAAGATGGCTCAATGATACTTTTCATTGATTATAGGTCCTTGAATAATATCACTGTTAAGAAAAAATATCCTTTGCCTCATATAGATGATTTGTTTGATTAGCTCCAGGGAGATCAGTATTTTTCAATGATTGACCTGAGATCGGGGTACCATCAGCTGAAGGTAAAGGAAGCAGATGTTCCGAAGACCGCGTTCCATACAAGATTTGGCCATTATGAATTTGTAGTAATGCCTTTTGGGATAACCAATTCACCCGCTGTATTCATGGACTTAATGAATAGAATTTCCATGTGTTCTTGGATAAGTTTGTGGTGGTTTTCGTTGATGATATTTTGGTGTTTTCTAAAAGTAAAGAGGAGCATTATTGACATTTATGGGTTATCTTGCAAACCTTAAAATAAAAGAAACTGTATAGAAAATTAAGCAAGTATGATATTTGGTTGCAACAAATTTCTTTCCTATGTCACATTGTTTCTAAAGATGGGATAACTGTTGATCCTGCAAAAACAAAAGTTGTGGAAGACTGGCCAAGACCCACAAATGTAACTAAGATTCGTAGCATCCTTGGTTTGGCAGGCTATTACCGAAGGTTTGTTAGAAATATTTCACAGTTATCTAGTACAATGACTAAGATAACTCGAAAGGGTGTTAAGTTTATCTGGACAAAAGAATGTGATGATTGTTTTCAGGAATTGAAAAGAATATTAGTGAATGCTCTAATTATGGAACTACCTTCCAGGAATGGTATGTTTGTTATATACAGTGATGCTTAATTGAACGGACTTGGTTGCGTCCTAATGCAGAATGATCAGGTAATTTCTTATGCTTCATGATTGTTGAAAACTCATGAGGTAAATTACCCTACACATGATTTGGAATTAGATGCTATGGTTTTCGATTTAAAAATTTGGAGGCATCATTTGTATGGAGTAAAGTGTGAAATATATACTGATAAAAAAAGTTTAAAGTATATATTCACTCAGAAAAAAATGAACATGAGACAAAGGAGATGGCTGGAATTAATCATGGATTATGATTGTACAATTAATTACCATCCAAGAAAAGCAAATAAAGCGGCTGATGCTTTTAGTCGAAAAAGTAATGCTTCATTAGAAATGGTGCGTTTGGAACGTGATCCTTTGGTTAAGGATTTGATGAACATTGGAATAGAGGTTGTTGGTGCAGGATGTTCTTCTGTTTTGTTTCAGGTATCAGTGAGATCATCTCTATCAGACAGAATCATGCAAGCACATAAGCAAGACAATGAGTTGCAGAAAAAGGTAGAGCTGGTTCAGAAAGGTAAGTTTCTTGAATTCCACATTGATAATGATAGTGTTTTGAGATTTGTGAAGAGATTGTGTGTGCCTTGTGATTCACAGTTGAAGAGAGAGTTGTTATGTGAAGCTCATAGTCCTCCATTTTCAGTTCATCCAGGCAGTACTAAGATGTATAGAGATCTTCGAGAGTATTACTGGTGGGATGGAATGAAAAGAGATATTTCTGATTTTACTACGATGTTTTTGACTTGTCAGCAGGTTAAAGCAGAGTGGAAGTTACCGAAATGGATGCTTCAGCCTTTACTAGTGCCAGAGTGGAAATGGGAGAATATATCCATGGACATTGTTGTGGGATTACCGAAGACATCTCAAGGTAATAATGCAATCTGGGTTATTGTTGATCGCATTACCAAATCTTATCATTTCCATGCTATACGAGATACTTTTTACCTAGATCAACTTTCCCGTTTGTATCTTAAAGAGATAGTTAGGTTACATGGAGTTCCTCTCTCCATTGTATCTAACCGTGATCCCAGGTTCACTTCTAACTTTTGGAAAGTCCTTCAGAAGTCGTTGGGTACTGAATTAAATTTTAGTACAGCTTTTCATCCTCAATCATATGGGCAATCGGAACGAACAATTCAGACCTTAGAGGATATGCTACGAGCTTATTTGATGGTTTATCAGGGAAGTTGGGACCAACATCTTTCTTTGGTTGAATTTTCATATAATAACAGTTTTCATTCCAGTATACAGATGGAACCATTTGAGGCGTTATATGGGAAGCGGTGTCGAACTCCAGCTTTGTGGGATGAAGTGGGTGAAAGGAAGTTGATGGGACCAGAATGGGTAGAAGAGATGGAAAAAAAGTTCAGCTGATTTAGAAGCACATGAGAACAGCACAGAGTAGGCCGAAGAGTTATGCGGACAACAGGAGGAAGGATCTATCTTTTGATGTAGGTGATCATGTTTTTCTCAAAGTATCACCATGGAAAAGTGTGATGCGATTTGGTAAGAAAGGAAAGCTGAGTCCAGGGTTCATTGGACCATATGAAATTATGGAGCGAGTTGGATCCGTTGCTTACCGAGTGGCTTTACCTACGAGTTTATCTCAGGTAAAAAATGTTTTTCATGTTTCGATGATGAGAAATTACATGCTAGATCCATATTATGTTTTGAGTCCAGGGGTAGTTCAGCTGGAAGAGAACCTATCTTATGAGGAACAACCGGTCCAGATTCTTGACCACAGGGAGAATGTTTTACGGAATAAGGTGATTAATTAGGTAAAGGTTTTGTGAAAAAACCACATGATGGAAGAGGCAACATGGGAATCTAAAAATGCAATGAGGGATAAGTACCCCCATTTATTCGATAAGTAAATAAATTGTGGGGACACAATTTCCTAAAGGGTAGAAGGATGTAACATCCCAAGTAAGTAATTAATAATATATATTTTTATCTATGTCTATTAATGAATTAGATATTGTTTTAGAGGATTAAAATGAAAATAAATCCAATCTTAAGCATGGAATACACTAATATTCTTAAAAGATTGTTTTACTGCCTTTTGATGGAAAACCCTTCTTAAATCAAAAATTTGACAATTTTATAATCTATATTTGTCAAAATAAACATATTCATTATGATTGGTACATTTAAATTTACATTGGATAAATTTTTGATATTTTTCTAACAATCGTCATTTTTTAATGAATAGTGATAAATACTGCATTTTACATCAAAACTTCTTTTTCATTTAATTTAATTATATGGTTAGATTATATTTTTAATTGGTCTAAAAGATTAATCTGAATATATTTTTACCATTTAATCCAATTGTGGTAATTAGGATTAATTTCACTTTGAAATTGGTCATAAAATAATGCCAACCTTTTCATATATATTGTTTCAAAAAAACCCACTATTTGTTTTGACAACGAGAATTATTTTTAAATAAATTATTGAAATTTATGTGTTTGGAATTTGGTAAAATGGATTACATATTTGGAATCATAAGGTCCAAATTATGTAATCAATACTCTTTTGTTTTTGGACATTATGAATAGTATCGACGATAATTATCTTTAATTATCTTGATTAATGAGTAATCGGGTAGTTAAGGATAATAAAATAATATCATAATAATACAAAATGACACAAAAATGTGTCCTAAAGCTACTGGTTGTCTCATGTCCAACCATGGGATGCCTTGTTCCAAACATGGGGGCCCCATGGAATCACTTTTGTGGAAAGTGACATGTTATCTTTTTATTTATTTAAAGAAAGTAAATATAACAAGAATGTATCACCTGATTAAAACATTTTTAATTTTGTCTAAATAGATGATATTTTAGACTATAAATATTCATTGAAAATCTAAAAAGATTTCCTACATCATAGTATTTTTTTCATAATTTTTAGACTTTAAATAGATTAAATTATTTATGACATCATGATGATGCAGCGATTACCTCATTAATAAAAGATTTAAATAAAATGAAATCATAATGTAAAATCTATGACCCACACATGTACAAAACCTATTGGATGGGTGTATTTAGAACCCTTATCACATTAGCCTCGATTTATATAAATGTGTGACCTTTTGAATCCGAATTTTTTTTTGAAATAAGGTAACATTTCTTTACTTTCCAAGAGTGCCCCTCCTCTCCTCTTATAAAAGGCCCTCACCTCTATCTCCTTACCCACACATCCAAAGCCTTTGGCTCGGCCAAACCCTGCCCATTTTGTCTCTCCACATCCCTCTCTTACTTCTTGAAGCCTCACCTTGGGTAGAAGTCTTCCCAAAGAAGCCATTGAGCTCAAACCTAAGAGAGTTACCCGATTTTAAGGTAATGTCTTCACTTGAGTCGTTTTATTTTATTTTGCTTCTCCAACCCCCTAAATTCTATTTACTCATTTCTTTTGTAACCACTCCAGTAAATTCATTGTACTAGGATGTTTTTATAAGAAGTATTCGAGAAACACTCACACACACCTACATCTAATGGTTAAAGGACATACGGTTTCCGTGGATGGTGAATTTATGCCTCCCGAATCGATGATTGTCCAACATTATTTTAACACCTTCAAAGGTGTCCATTAAGATGTAACTATATTTATATATGATATAGAATATGTTTATGTCTTCCTTAATCTTCTGTATTTTTCATTTTTGGCTTACCTTTATGGTTTCCATTATGGGTAAACGCGATAACTTCATTTAAGGATGTGCGGACTACCACCCCCTCAAAGTGATTTGATTCGTTAAATACCATATGTGGGACGTATAAAGGATGGAACAATGATATTATATATTATATTATACTGTAATTATAATATTCCTTTATATCATTATGATTCCTTTCTATAAAATACGAAATAGAAATGAAAGTAGCGTTCATGCATACGTACAGATTACTGTCTCCATGAATGGTGCATTTCATTTCTTGTCTCTAAATGATTATGTAATATTATAAATGCATGCATGAACTGGATATATATGACATATATGATATCTACATAATGAATACCATTCTGTATATAATGTATACATGAACAACTTGTAATTATAAAGGGCTTATTTTTTACTCAAGTACTAATGATCGTTAAAACGACCGTTATTAACTTAAATAATTACATAGTGTTCATGACATGGCAATAAGTGATATAAAAGGAATAATTAACTTTAAAAAGGTTTTTAAACAAGTCGAAGTTAACTCATGTTTATTATTCAGGAGATTAAAGAATGACCGAGTCAAGTCGGACCCGATGTATGGGACTTCGTCACAATTTCCTTTCATTGAGGCATATTTTATTTTATACACAACCTTCTTTTATACGGTGTATAAACCCCTTTGACTTTTACATTTATCCTAAAGGAATCTTTTTTATTCGAAGAGTTTTACTAAATGACAAAAGGGAATGTATTTTCGTACGTATGCGGTGACAACAACTTCTCCGCCGCCGTGACCATTATTTGAGTTTCGGCTTCCTCTACAAGCCATACCATCAATTTAAAACAAAAATAAAAACCACGTTTTACTTTTCTTTTATTTTCGTATTGAAAATGGGTTTCATAATGTTTTTATATCAATGTGTTGTATTGATATCTTGCGATTGAAAGGTGGAAATGTTATGTTTACTTTATGCATGTTTTATGTGATACGATTATGTTGAGGTTCTTGGGAATTATTATGAAGATGGGTGGTTCCGTGATAAACTAAGGGCAGGTGAGCCCGATATAGCTCTCCAATTCATTGGGTAATGTGAAGTAGTGAAACGTTAAGGTTTCTCCGAAGAGATTTAGGGAATATACTGTGATGGGTATTCCAAACGCAACCAATAGGGTTACTCCCTATGTAAGAATGTTATGAATGCCTCATGTTACCTTTATGTCTTATGATTTCTATGCTTTATTCATGATTTGATGAGGTATGTTGAAGTTCTTATGTTTTATGGGTAAAGTATGATTTCATTCTTATGTATATATGTACCCATGTTTCTATTCCATATATTTTTATATCACATACTTAGGTTTTTATGCTCATCGCAAGTTTTTTTTTGAAATGTTTTTAACAGGTCAAGGGAAAGGTACATGATATGATGATAGTGTCAAGGAAGTGTCAAGAAAGAATCCATGTTTTATTTTAGATAAGTTTCCATTGATGGGAAAGAATAATACTATCTTTATGTAACAACTTTGTTTATATGTGGAATGTAGTGCATGTTTTATGATATAATTCTCTAAAACTCTAAACCAAAAATGATCCTCAATGTGTAATCATGTAATAAATCAAGATTAAGTAAGGTTTAAGACTGGGGCCTTATATTTATAGTGTCCTTATTCAATAGGGAACCATAAAAACCCCTATATATTCACCATGGGTCCAAAAAACAAAACTATGAATTCCAAAATAGACCTAAAATGCATTCCAATTCCATCTTCACACGATCCTTATGAAGTAATGAGTCCAGATCAATGATATTAGATTATAGTTCCATGAAATATGTATTTATAATTATAATCCTCAGTATTTTGGTTGTATTACTGGGAAAACCTAACCGTGATTATTAAATCATGTATAAAAATGAGATAAAACCAGGAAACATGATAAATATTAATGAGCATTAGTTATGTTTGGTTTTCCATAATTCATTTTCATTACGATGTTGAAAAATAAAGATAATAAAAAAATTAAACACCTAATAGAATTCATGAAGACATTTACCATCCTTCAAAAAAACATATTAACAGATCAATCTATTAGTTGATTAATCATTATCTATCAGAAATATAGAAATTGGGAAATAAATACAAATAAAAAACAACCGATTTCATATTGAATCTATCACTGAATACGATTGGAGAAATATCATAATTATGGGTGAGACTATCTGATTTCACCTTGAATTGGTTGTTGATCCTTGATTTGGGATTTGTATATCTATAGTAAATCATTCCACACTCTGAAATAGATATCTGATGATTTTTTGTTTTATGCGGATAAGAATTATAATTCTCCATTATATTATATTATATAATAAATTTTATCACTCTATAAATGGTTAAAAAAATATTTTATATATTGTACGACCATGATGGTTGTTCCACAAACTCACCACATTGACGAAGGTTATGTCATTTGTAGGAAAAACCCACTTTCTGAACTGAATAACGCCAAAAAATTAATTATCCAATCACCCTTTAGAATTTCATTTAGTTTTTATAGAAAATTATGTGAACATGATACTTAATATATTTTATAAATATTATACATTTATTATAGGAACACTTAGCCAAAAAATTTCTTATCATCTAATAGCCCTGTCTCAAAAAATGATCAGTAAAATATAAAAATTAAATATTGGGAAATCCCAAGTCTCTATATTTTCTAAAAAAAGTTGATTTACTTCTTAAAATTTTAAAACAAGGGCTATAGAAATAGATGCGGTTTTTGAGCACAAATCCTAGCCTCCCACTCAGATGAGATCTATTGAAATTTATTATGCCACCATCAAAAAATCCCTATTGAATTCACACACCAATGATGGATCATCTCCTACTATTCCTAAATTTCCACTGGGTTCATCTAAAATGTATATCCATCATTGATGTCAATCATTCCCTAGACAATAATGTCTAATGGGGTTAGGACCAAAAGGGGCCTATATACCCTTATAGGGGGGTGAATTAGGGTATGGATATTCTTTTTCAAAATTCTGCCTGCCCCACTGGATCATGACCTCTTTGTTACAAGGGTCACTTTGTTTGAACATTTGTGTATATTATGATGACATACATTCTTATTTATATGATGATGATGCTTTAAATGCAATGCAGGAAAATAAGCAGGTAGATCGATAGTTTATTACTTGGTTAACCCTCACTAGGCTACGTCCAAGGAGCATACGCCTACAAGTTGCCAGTCGTACCAAATTCCACTAATATTCAGTAGATGTGGATACAAAGTTCGGGCTAGATCACTTCTATGCCCAGGCTCAATGACTTTACAATTATTAAGGTCAGCTCACTACATTCTCAAGGCTCACTCCATGTTTCTCTCTCTTTGGCTCACTGCCGGTGGAGAGGATCACCTTCTTTCTCTTCCTTTTCTCACTACGCTTGGAAGGAATCCACTCACAGTTTATAGACCTGTAGGTCTCTTCATGTGCATTAAATAATACATATTTTTATTTATGTAGATGCTCTATTGAAGGAAAACATTCACCCATAGATAAATATCCCTTTTCACAGAAGGTATCGGGCAAACATTTACCATCCACGCAGCCTGAAAAACACTGCTGGAAATAAACCTTAATTGGCGCGCAAGTCTAACTCGGTGCGCATGTATCGGCATGCAAGTCAAAACAGGCGCGCAATTCCACCTTAGACACTTGCATGAAACAATCTACCCCACCTCCAAACTTGTGTGACTCTCTTCATTTTATGCCCAAACCAACATTGGTGCACAACTTCAAACCGGCGCGCAGCTTCTCACACTGGCGTGCAACTTCACTTGCATGACCCACACACCACTTGCGCATCCACCACACCTGCGCGACGGGAGCTCTGATATCTCAAAGTTTTGAACTCCGGTAAATAATGAGAAGGGGTGGTCCTGTATTTATAGGCCAATTGACCACCCTGCGTGACGACGCGCAAGTCACCTGCGAGACCCAGTCTCGGCGCGCAAGTCTTCTGTCCTCCTAGTCACTTGCGCGACCAACTCCCAAACTTGCGCGAACCTATTTCCACTGCCATATTTTGATCTTATGATCTTGAAAAACATATGGTGCACAATATTCATATACTCCAAGTCCTCGACGCGCAAGTCCCCTTGCCAAAAATACTTTTCTTCATTTGTCGATTTTCAGGCCAAAAAATTTGGCAAGCACTGGAAAACGGCGTCACCTTGTATCTGTTCCATTCTACCGCCTCCAGATCATCTATTCCTTTTGTCGACGTTCTTGAATAAAACATGGATCGTTGACCTCAACTCTTGAACTCAACATTCCATCATGAAATGATCTTTGTAAAAAATGTGTATTTCATTATTTTGCATTGTCAACAATCACAACACAGATGTCCACTTTGTCAACAAACACAATCACCACAAAAGTACTCCAATGATGCCTTGAGTGATTTTTTCCCAACAAATGGGTTATTAATATACCTTCTCAGTTGTGAAAAGTGGAAGTCATCATGTACATGGTCCAACTATGGAGGTATAAATAAGTATTAAAACACCTCTACAACATTTTATAGTATCTATAAAGGGTTAATAAATTTTATAAATATCATTCCACTACATTTGAATCTCTACAATCCACATCGAGGTGAATCCTACTGGAACACAATGTCCTTCTGCTCAAATAAAAAAATATTAACCAATCTTTATGCAATAGACTTCTGATTTATCTATGTTCTGAACATCTTTTCTTGGATATTGAAAAAAATCCCATTAGTTTATCACACCAAATTTGGACCCATGAGATTTAACTCTCCTTGGTCTTCCTAGTAATGTGGTGACTGATATGTTCACACGTAAAATGTACTAAAATTTTCCATACCAATGGAAGAATGATAACTTCTGTTGTAAGAAAACCACACTTAGGGTATGTGATTATTCCGACTAATTACTAGACCGAAATGATCATCTCTTCATAAACAATTGTTTTGGGGTGGAACACTATTTTGAAGCATAAAAGAGTCCAAAAATCCAGCCACAATCCCTTCCAGCACCATAATGCTATATTTTTATTACAAATTGTTGTCAAAAAAAAGTTCAAAACTATGTAGTTAAGTCAGAGTCCTCATATGGAATAGTATATCACAATATTATTAAAGACCAACTTAAAACCATTACATGAAACCTCCCTATATAATTTATAAGTGATATCTATTACATATTGTTTTTGATTGTCTTTGATAACAACATCTAATTGATGGGAAAATTTATCTTATGTAAAAAGAACTCCTCCACTATTATCTTCTTATCATTGAAGCCTCTTGTCAGAATTAAATTCTACATGAAAATATAGTCTCAATGATCCATATTTGTTTCCACATGAATATAGCAATGATTTATCCTTTATACATCCTTATTATAAGCTCCAAAAAATTATTAAACATTCCAAAATATCTTCATAAAAATTCAAAATATGGCCCAAATATTTTTCTAATCCATCCACATCAAATGCTCGGTATGATCCCAAAAATATGGAAAAGAAGCTTCAACTAAATCAACCTCCTTTCCCACTATCCCCAATATTCCCTCCATGTAATTTTTTACCTGTTCTACTATTACCTCACTATCTTCTAAAAATTTTCCACCCTCCCCATCTAATCCTTCAACCAATGCGGAATGCACTAGCATGTCAGCTATTTCTACAAGGGTTTTGAAAACCTCTGAAGAAATCTACTTGCATGTCTTGCCTATGGCTGATTTCACACATTTAGACAATGGAAATCCAATTGCCTTAACATTTTCATATTTACATGATTCTTTACTTAATGATATTGTTACTCTTTCTTTGGGGTGTTTGAGTATTCTTTATGAGGTCTGGATTTTTTCTCCCCCTTGAGAACCATAAAATTTGCAGTCTTCATGTTCACTTGTTTCCATTTCCATGAGAGTACCAACCATGACATCATCCTCATAGTCCATTTCTGGCTGAAAACCCCAATCGTTGTCTCTTGGTTCTCCATATTATGGATGTATAGTGAAAAACTATTTAGGATTAAAATTTGGAATGATATTATTCCTTCCTCCAGTGTCATGCACTAGCGTATTCATGCCAGCTTTCAGCCAAATACCATGGCCCTAGAATTGGCATAGTGAATTAATATTCTCAATGACCTGACATAGAAGTTCATCACCATTGGTGTCTCCATTACAGGATGCCTCCTCCACTATTGCTACACTGATTAGATCCAATTGTTCCTCGCCCTCCATATACCCACCATCCTTAGTGTAACACCCCGACCCCAGTTACCCAGAGTCTGTACATTATTGTGTAACATTGGAATGATCAAAAAATATCAGGTCTCGAAAGACCTATTAGGTTAGTAGCCTTGAAATACTAGATACATTAATAAGTTTTACATTACATCATATAGTAACACGAAACTACAACAACATCTTTTCTTCATATCCCCTCATATTATCCATTCAGGTCATTCATAAAATACTTCTTCACATCCTAGAAAAATTAAAACATTGAAAGGGGTGAACTCAGATGCTCAGTAAGGTTAATAATATAGCGGAAGCTTTCATAAATAAACATAAACATTTAAGTCAATGTATAACTAAAAAAATCCTTTTAAATACAAACTTCAGCATAATATGGAAAAATAAAAAGAAATAATTCCATTTACTTATTCACATGGATATTCTACTGGTCAAATAATCACATGAAATATCAATAGACACTTAGATAATGATGGAATGAATAATTCCAGACTATCATAACCACATAGCCATGGCCTCGTGCCAAGACTACAAATAATATTTTGTCAAGGCCTCGTTCCAAGACACTAGTTTGTCTCATGAGACCTACCGATGCATTGAGGAGCTATAGCGGGCTCCACCTGTCACTTATTAAGTCCAATGCATTCCTCATATGAACAGGTTTATACATATCATAAACCATAACATAATCGTTTCATATAAAACATGCATAAAGGAATCATAAAATTTACACATTTCAATCACAAGATATCAATACAACACATTGATATAATAAAAACACATTCAAAACCATTTTCAATACCAAAAGAAAAGAAAATTAAAACTTGGTATTTATTTTTCATTTAAAAACAGTTATGGCTTGTAGAGGAAGCCGAAACTCAAATAATGGTCACGGCTGCGGAGAAGTCGTTGTCACCGCATACGTAAGAAAAATCATTCCTTTTGTAGTTTAGTAAAAATGATTCATATAAAAATATTCCATTTTAGTAAAAGTAAAAGTCTAATGGGTTTATAAACCATATAAAGGAAAGTTTTGTATAAAACCAAATATGCCTCAATGGAAGGAGATTAAGATGAAGTCCCTCACAAATATCATTTTTTAAATAAAATAGATTTATTATGTGTATTCACTAAAAGTACACATAATTAAAGTAAAAATACAGTATAGGACATAATTATATCATGACATAATTTGAAATTAGTAGATTAACCCAAAGAATTGAAATTGGGTTAAGAAGTTCCCTTAACTCGTGTCAGACATCACTCGACCGTTCCTTAATTTAATGAATAATAAACTATATTTAATAACTTCTTGCTTAAGAACCTTTTTCAATTTTATTATAATTTTTATATCAGTTATTAAAATGTTATAAAAATAATGTATTCATTTAAGTTAATAACGGTCGTTTTGTCGATCTTTGGTACTTGTGTCAAAAATAAACTTCTTATAATTACAAGTTTTTTATGTGGTATAATACCAATTATCTCCTGAATTATAATCATGATTTAGATATCATATATATCATATATTTCTAGTATATACATTCATTCATAATATTACGTAACATTTAGAGGTAAGAAATGAAATGCACAGTTCATGGAGACGGTATGTCGTGCATAGGCATAAACGCTACGTTCATTTCTATTTCTTATTTAATGGAATGCAATCAAAATTATATAAAGTTATATTATAATTAAAGTATAATATCATATATAATATCATATAATCAATCCTTTATACATCCCACATATGGAATTAACGATTCAAAACACTTTGAGGGGGCGATAGTCCGCACTTCCTAAAATGAAATTATCACGTTTACCCATAATGGGAATCATAATGGTATGAAATAAAGGATAAATACATAAGAATAAAGAAAAAATAAACATAATATATATCATATATAAATATAGTGACATCTTAATGGCCACCATGAGAGGTGTTAAAAGAATATTGAACAATCATCATTTCGTGAGGCAGAAATTCACCAACCCTAGAAACTGTATGTACATTAACCATTTGATGAAGGTGTGTGTAAGTGTAAATAAAATAATACTCATAAAAACATCCTATTATATTTAAGATAATAGTTTTTTTACAAAATAATGGAATAAAAAGAGTTTAAGGGGTTGGAAAAGCAAAATAAAACAAAATAACGTAAGAGAAGACATTACCTTAAAATCGGGTAACTCTTTTATGATTTGAGCCAAAAGCTTCCTTGGAAAGAATTGTGCCCAATTTGAGCCTTCTAGGAGTATGAGAGGGAATTTTAGAGAGTATTTGGGTAGAGTTTTCCCGAGACAAATCATGTTGATGGTGTGAATAATGTGTTAGTGGTGGGGGCCTTTTATAAGAGGAGAGAAGGGAACTCTTGGAATGTCATGAAATGTTACTTTATTATATAATGTGTTTCGGATTTTAGAGGTCCAAAAATTATATATTTCTAGGATAAGGTGATAATGGTTTGAAATATACTAATAAAACAGGTTTTTGACAAGTTTATTTCTTAGATTTTACATTATCATTTCATTTTATTTAAATCGTTAATTAATGAGGTAATAGCTGCATCATCATGGTGTAAAAAAAATTAATTTATCTAATGTCTAAAAATTATAAAAAAAATATCATGATTTTGGAAATATTTCTAGATTTCCAATGAAAATTTATAGTCGAAAATTTAACTTATATAACCCCATGTAATTATTGTTTTAATAAAACAACACATGTTTTTGACAATTTTATGTTTACTTTAAATAAAATGTTATTAATGTCATTTTCTTGACCAAGTGGATCCATGTGGTCCCCAAGTTGAGCCATGGATTTTATTGGCCGTACATGACTCATCCAATAAGGGTAGGACATGTGTAAGGGTATTTTCATATTTTTATAATATCATTTTTACCTTATATTTCACTAATTACCTTTAATCACGATTAATAGAACTTAAAAGTTACTATTCACCAAAATTTATTTTTATCCCATTAAACCAAATATTAAATCCTAATGAAAATGATGTATGTTTTAAATTGTAAATTCAATTCACAGCGGTTGTAGAATTTCAATTAAACAAAAAATCAGTTTTTTAACTACGACTTAGTGGTTTCACTATTTATCAAAAATTGATGTATTTCAGAAAAAATACTAAAGATTAACCCTAAACTATATTTGATATTCCGAATTAAAAAATGATGTCTATATTAAAAAATTCAAAACATATACGTTTAATTAATTAATTTAATAATTAATTCTCAATGTCACAACAAATAGAGTGTTTTTAGGAAAGAATATCAATCAAAAGATTGACAATTGGTTATGTCCAATTTCAATGTGAAAAACATTCTAATGAACACCATTGGATAAAATGGTAAAAATTCATTCTAATTACACATTATAACCACTCAATTGTAAAATTTATCACTATAAATTAGTTTGATTAAAAAATTTGTTTTTAAGTATTTGTCAGTATTCATCAAAATTTGAAAGTTCCCAGAAAAATACCAAAAATTCAACATAGTCTAATTTTGATATTTTGAATCAAAAAATGATGTCCATTTTGAAATATAAAATTTATAACATTTCAAAAAGTGTTTAGTACTATTCATAACTGCTACTTTTATTGGTCGCGGTGTGTTAGAACTCGAGGTTGCGTACAACACACGCTGCTCTATTATTCAAAGAGGAGTGTACCATGGAAGCTTGGGGTGTTACACTTAGACTCCTGTACAATATTATCATTAGAAAATTATACAAAACAATTTCTCACCTAAATGGTTTCCACTTCTCCTTGAGGACTTGTCACTATTAAAGGATCCATTTCATGATTGAGCACACAACTAGCCCATGGATCTCCATGAATTGAAGGGTCCTCAAGAACACCAACACATCCATGAGTGTCACATACAACCACGACATTTCCCTAACTAGCATCTGGCCATGAAGGGTTGCCACCTACAAAACCTTCTTTTTCCTTTTAATGAATTTCTTAAACTTTATATCAATGGGAATATCCATTTTTTTAGCATTATAGCATCAAATGATCTCTCATGAAACCCATCTATACCAGTGCTTCAATCAAAGACATCACTAACCCTATCCTTCACATAATCCACTACAGAAACATCAGAAGGAGTCAGGACTTCCTTCCTTAGCTCTTACAAAATCCAGCTTGGAGGCCCAATTCAACTGACTGAATCCACATGTCCCAAATGGTTTCATGAAAAACTATAATCACACGATGAATAAAAATTCACATATCTCCCCCCAGGAATTCCTTACCATCTGTTATCCACAACCAATTCATAGGTGCCTTGGAGACATCAACCTCCACACATATGCGAGGATAGAAAGGATGAAACACTACATCTTTTCTTCTTTCAGATTAGAGGATACAACCAACCAAATTCCTAGGAAGACGCATAATTGAGGCTTTATGGAAGGGTAATGGGAGAGAAGGGTATCTTACCCATAGTGTTGTAGCAGGATTTTTATGTTGCATAAGAAATTGAAAATTCCACCAAAGATAGTAGAAGAATGAATTAAGACATCATCAAGGATCCTTAGACCACACAATTACAAGAACTTCCATCGATCCAAACCAAATAATGACATGCCTTGAATAAAAAAATACCAATAATCATGTTTTCCTATAAACCCTTGGGATTGATGACACGGTGATCAAATTCATCAATCAATGGTATTCAATTACAAAATTGATCCACAAGAGTTATTATGAAAAGATATGAGGCTTTGTTGAACTCTGATGGTGATAAGGAGAGATGAGGTGATCCATGGTATAGATGTAGGACTTTTAGACAAAACAGGTTCATGAAAAATGGAGGAAGAAAATATGTATCCAAGAATGGAAGGAATATTGGGTGGTGATCCTTAGGGTATGAATGATCTCAAGATACACTCCCCTCCAAGGGGGAGGGGATGATCGAATCTCTATCATGGAGGTCTAGGGCATCCCCATGAATCATCAAAGAAGATGAGTATACACTCCTCAAATAACTTCCACATCTGAGATGTGATGAAAAAATCATGGTAAAAATTGATCATCTATGAAACTCTACAGACTCATACTATCTCCCACATGTATTGGGATCTTATGCTATATTTTGAAATCTTCACTCAAATATCTTAGAAGTTGGATGAAATGTTGAGTCAATCTATGTTCACCCAGATGAAATCATTTACCCTAGAGTTATATAGTAATCTTTTCATGATGTCCATGGATTTATAATATGACACCCACTCTGGAACTGTAGGGAGTTTAGCTAATCCCATGGGAACATAGTTCTCAACCATCTAATGTATACAAGTAAAGAATTAAGATACAATATTTTTAATTTCCTTCATCATCCATGGCCTCCAAACCATAAATCATATATCCATGTATATCATTTCAAATCTAGGATGTATCTAAAAAGGAGATGTATTAAACTCTCTTAGAACCTCATCCCACAACATCAGATATGCCATCTTACATACACTAAAAAAACCCCAAACTAACTTCTTTCAAAAAATACTTCACAAAAATGTTAATTGGATATCATAGTATATTATTTATAATAGTCAGTATCTAAAATATTTTCCTAAATCACTAGATTCAAGAGAATATAGGTAAAAACCATTGACTTGAGTTAAACTAGATGATCTCCAACCACAATGAATAACTGAAAAGAGTGAAACTATATTCACACATCATGCATCATTTGAAAAAAAAGTCTTATTAATGAGATCATATTTTAACAGATTACCATTACCATGGGTATAAATATTTTCAATGTGAGAATCATAGAGAAACATTATCCATCATCTCTATCCCATGTCAAGATCAATCTGATGTAAGAAATAATTTTCCCATTTCTGATCAGAATAGTTGATAAAATGTTCTCCCATCAGGCAATGTTTCCACATATTTAATCCGAATAATATAACTAAAAACTCTATATTGTGGATCATGTAGTTCTAAAAATGTGTTCTAACCTGATGTGATCCATACACAATCAAAATCGTCCACTGCATCAGAACCCACCCAAGCCTGGTTATTGATGCCTTACAAGGAAATAAATCCTCGATAACCTCATCTAGAAATATCAAGAAAGGTGTTCTCAATAATATATTCTTCATGAACTAAAAATCATTTTGAGACCACTCATTAAAAATGAATGTCTTATTTTTTAGGTCAGATATTTCAAGGGTGATGATATCAAAGATAAACCTTTCTGTTAATATCTCATCAACCCAAGGAATCTCTACACCTCTGTCACACTTTTGGGTGGCTTCAAATCTTACCCTACCTCAACCTTTGTTGGGTACACTAAGACTACATATGATTAGATAACATGAACATAATGTGGACTACCTGAATCTAGAAATAGCACTTTAAGAGCATCACATAAATCTAGTTATGTTAGAGTATTTCCAGAAACAACCTCACTTGTCTAACATGTTCCTCCTCTAACATTGAGTACTCATGTATATATTCAAAAATTCCTACCATGAAATGTTATAATAATGGCCATTTATCTAGTTGATGAGGCATATTAACATTATACCAGAGTTCTTCATGTCAAATTGAATCTTCATGTTCTCATAGTGGCTATATAATTATCTGAATATTGTATTTGGTATACCCTTTTCTATACTCATAATTAGTGAATTAATGACATGAGGCTAGCCTACAGAAACCATAGACCCCCTCTAAAATGAGAAGATATGTTACTTATCCACAGTGGTGGGCATATGTTCTTTATGGTAACATGGTTCAAGTGTCTGTTGTCCACACATAACCTCAGTCTCATTTATGTCTTCTTGGAGAACAAAATTGAGGATGCCCTAGGTGAAACTCTATGCCAAAAAATACCTTCTTATAAAAGTCTTCCAACCTCACCAGTAGCTCAAAATGTTCTCTAGGGGCCATCCGATATGACATTATAGATATCAGAACTGCCATGTGGTGAAGATAAATGAATACATTTATATATTTCTGGAAACTAAACCTCAACCATCCTCATGGAATGCCTTCCCATTATCCACCACCATTGTAAAAAAAATTTACTCATAAAATATGATAGAATAATGCCCATTCTATCCAACTGTTGGGTGATATTTTGCACACTCTTATCCATGTGGTCGTCCTATGCTACTTCAGTTTCTTTTTCACCAACAAAGGAGAACCTAGTTCAAATATTGTGGAATCTCCATATCATCCTCTGAATAATGTAAAACAAGGAACAAACTATGGTTAATCATTCCATACCTATGATGACATCATAAGGCCACATTGATTCAATAAATACATCTCTTATGAAAATATCACCTCTTGGAGTCAGGTCATAATTTTGGCACAATTTTGTGACCATTGAGCCAACTCTAGGATGATTATCTAAGTGCGTTGGTTGAGTAAAGAGCTCATCCAAAATCTATAAGTCTCAAAAACAATATGTGGAAAGAATGGAATGACTATAAATTTTGAATATCAGGGCTTATGATAAAGAAAAAAAGTAAAAGATTGTTCCTTGTATCATTATCAGACCCTCTTGTTCATAATCCTCAACCCCCAAATTGGTTTCAAACATTTTCCTCCACACCACGAGTTAGGAATGGACCACATACTGGTGGTGGTGGTAAAAATTCCATGTGAAAAACTAAAACTACAGGTCTCCGAACTCTTATGACACATCTACCACTCTATGTTCCTTCCATATCCTTCCATTTCCTCTACCTTTGTGACCCATCCACAATATCTCTATTAGCCACAAATATGTTATGATAATATCATACAATATGTACCTTGATGTCTTATGAGTATCAACCCTTTCCATAGGCTTTCTGGTCCCATCCAAAGATCCTTTAACAACAAAACCTCTATCATGGGACCTTCTCCTAAGACATCTCAAACAATACAGGTCCAAGAAAATAATTTTGGATCTCATCTAAAATGGTCTCTACTTACGAATTTCCACAACTAGAAACTAATCATTATATTTTCTCAGTCAAGAAACTCACAACCACCCAATCTCGAACTATTACCCCGACATATGTATGAATTCATATAAGAATTATACATGGTCTGATGTCTCTATGCAGTTCATACTCAATGGTTTTATTCCAAAAGACATGGCCCTAAACAATATATTTTGAGTACATGGAGAGGTTTCTGAACATTGATACATAGTTATCTATTATCAGGCTTCCTTATTAGATATATATATGATCTTGGTCACATACAAATCATAACATAGACGGAGAGAACACCTCTTTGAATAAATGATCATACTTTAAACATTTTATAGTCACCTCATCATATGATAGGGTCACCAAAACCCACCATTTCCCTACTATGACATGAAAAAATCTACCATCTAGTATCAAAATCATATCTACGTGTGTCGTGAACATACATGTATCATGTGTCACTCAAAAAATCTTGTCCAAATAGGCTTGTGGGTTGACAAAAACGTTGTTGTAGAGATTTCTCTATTGCTAAAACGTGTAATGTGTGATCTTCCTACAAACATCATCCACTGGTACTGTAGGTACCATATTCTTTTCTATAAGTGGTGGCATTTCTTGTGCACAAATTCAAGGTAGAACCTATGAAACTAGTCCCTCTATCCACACCACATCACTAATGGCATACTTCTTTTCATTTGGATGTTCAATAACTACAAGAATACATCACATGTGAATTTATAATGTTATAAATATGTACCAAATTCAATGAGTATATATGGAGAGATATCACAAGATGGACATGAAAAACACAACCCATTCTAAAATTATTTAGGTAGCAATTTTTTTCCTGGAACCAATGTTCTCATGTACCGTGTTAAAAAATCAGTAATTAGGGTCCTGGTGTATGGATACATTAGTAGTCACACCAACACTAAGGCCCCTTGTCTGATTGGATATCTAAATAAAAAACATGTTTTCCCAAAAAATCTCATAGAATTTATCCCTATGGTTGAAATGAGTCCCCTGACACAACACTTTCATGACCCGTCAAAATGGGGCTCATTCTGTAAGTTATTATGCCAACCTCCAATGAAATAGAGGATGTAGACTAACACAATGTAGGCATATAACTAACATTGTAGGAATTAGACTATGTATCAGTACACACTCACACATCACTAATATAAAGAAATGTTGAAATATAAAAAAACTAATCTACCATGCAATAAAACATCTAAATCCAATAAACAGAGTATGACCTGAAGTATTGAATTGTATATAGGTCTAGATAAAATCTCACTGAAAAGACATTGAAGACATTTCCATCTATGATGTGAAACTATTACATGATATCTTTTTACCACATGAACACAATTTACTATGTATGGTCTCACTATGATCTCTGCGGTCGTAGTTCCTATAGGACTCTTCCAAAAGGTCAATTGTCCACACATCAAATGAAATGTTTGGAAAATCTCTGGAATGGGTGAGTATAATAATACCCAGTAGAAAACACTAGTACTATAGAATATATAACATTAGATTAAAGTTATATCAACATATGAATATGTTTATAGAAGTAATTAAGAAAAATATAAATATTTACACAACAATACACTATGTACATCAGTTCGTCACAACATCAATGTCAGCCTACGGTTCAAGATCGAAGGTTCCATGATCAATCATATAGAAGGACACACTCAATGAGTCTGACAGATCTGATGAAATTTGTCTGAGATGTTGTTCTTTTTGGGTCTTGAAAAAGAAAGTAAATGTCGATGGTCTGATGTGATACAATCAATGGACAAGGATCACTACCAAGGCCATAGGGTATAGAAACAACTCAATTTGGATTAACATCCTATGAATATGATTGAGACCCATATAGTTTTCACTACAATAATTCCCATAAATTATCATAGGGAATAAAGAAGAATAATGGATATCACGAAGGGCCTCACATAAGGATTCCAAAAACTATAACAAAGAAGAATGATTGAAGGGATAACTATCCAATTTGTAAGGGTAAAATATATTATTACAATCATGTATTGGGTATGGGTAACACACCGAAACAAAACATGACCAATTTACAATGGAAAATGGATTCAAGAAAATTTTTAAGGAGTAAACAATGTCTATTGGGGTTACACTCCATGTCCCTTCGATGTTAGGACCTTATCATGTAAACGTCCCATGTTTATATCCCTATGGAAGTACACGAAATTTTGTTTCTTGTGTAAATCTTCTCATGAACTAGTAAAAAGATTTTACTTTGTATGTTATGTCCAAACTATGTATGTGTGGATGTAAAAAGTTTCCACATGTCCATGTCCTCCACCCAATGTATGCTTACCCTCTATCATACAGATGGATGCTTTAAGGATTTGTCTCAAGTGTGATACTTATCCTATTCCTGAAACCCTAACCCCTTATATGAGGTCCCCAACGGTGTGTGCCTCCACATTACAAAACATGTATTAATGAAATATCAAGATATAATGATATTGATTTATGCATTTTCTTCTGATCATCTGATGCTCGAATCTACTATTGTGACAACCTATCATGGTTATGAAACATGCATATGGGTTAAATGAGGTTCATTATAATCTAAGCTATGATTTATGAAAATATCATTTGTTTTGGAACCAGAATAAAACACTACCATCATATTCTATCAACGAACTGCTCATACACATTCCCAACGAGTCTTGATCCAATCCTTAATTCAATAAACTCAGGATCCCTACATCGTTCCATGCTAGGATCTATGATATCATATAGTTTCACCAATAAATCATATAAAAAAGGTTGGGGACATAGTATCTAGGTCACATCAGAGGGAAAATGAATCTCGCATGAATTAAACACTTTGAAAACTAGGATAAAACCCCCAAATAAGATATGTATACGTGATACTCGGCCATTTTAAGTTGTCCTCAATAAATTTCGATTATATCATAAAATGAAGAATAATAAAAATTAATAAAACCCCCAGTAGATCACATATAGAATTATCCCATCCCCTAATTAGTTAGAGACATGGATTAATCTGTTTGATGATTGATCTGTGTTGATAATATAAATAGAAATGGGATAATATATCAAACTAAAATAATGTCTCACCTTTATTTGAATAAATTTAAAATTAATTACAATTACATGTTGTTATTATTGGTGATATCTATTGTTTTGGTCTCACACCAATCATCGAACATTGGTTTGGTCATTCTTCAACTACAAAATCACTTTCCATTATCTGTAAAAACTCTCCAATGAATCTCATATTTATACAACTAACCCAAAAAATGTTCCATAATAATTTATTTAATGGGAAAATTTGGTCTTAATGTCAACAGTTAAAGGAAATAATTATATTTAATAATTAATTTAATATTGTTCCCATGATGAATTTTCGATAAATACCCCATGATGAAAATGGATTTCTAATGACTATAGCATGAACCCCTTTTTGAACTCAATGGTTCCCTAAGATTTCTAATTTGGGAACTTGTTTTAACGTTTTTCCCATTTATCAGGAAAAATGTACAGAGATACATTTTAATATATTTATTTTATTTAAAAAATTCATTCTCAGAACACTTGTTCACAGAATCACACACCGTCTTAGGACCTATTATAAAAATGATCAACATAATATTTATGTATAATATATCAAAAATTTAAATTCAATAAAATGATAAACACTATATTATTATAATTACTTTTAACATATTCTCAAAACATTTTGTTATTGTTTCCTTGAGTAACTTTTTTCACAAAAACATATACTAATCCAATGTGTTGAATTACTATACATGTCTCAAAAAATATCCTCAGTCATTATAATATACAGTCACATAAAAAATCACAATAGGTATTTATTCCATAAATAATATGATCACATATACACTAATCAACCTAAAGACATCATTTTTTAACAAATTCATTAATTTTAATCATTTATAGAAATCGTTCCAAATGGTTAGTAAAAATAATTTAAATTTTATAAATCATATCCCCTAGGAATATCAAACAAGGTTCAAAATAAGGCATGTTTTGTTGTATGAGGTTATTCAACAATCTACAACAAATCAAAATTTTTAATGTTATTACACCTAAGTAATTTTTTTAGAAACACATCTAGTTTTAGTAACCGGATATGGAAGTATTGTAAGTATAAGACATATAATATCTACATTATGAAATTAGTATGATGTTATTATATACTTATCATAAAATACTATGATAGGGTAATAAAACATAATCTATGATTTCTTAAATAAAGTTCAATGTTTCTAATGAAAAACCTATGATTCCAACTATAAGGATCTGGTAAATAATAAACTAAAGAATATCACTACATTGTAATATTGATATAAGATAGAATGAATCATTTACTAAAGAAACGAATAGTTTAAAAAACATGGGAAAAATACATATATGGTTTCGATATTAACTTTTTATATACAAATTAAAAAATATATTTTTTCCTGAATTTCATTATATTATATATAATATCCTTTTGTATCATTCATAGCACGGTCCCTGGATTCCTATAGAATGAAAAATAGTAACTATGTACTCAAATAATCAGTAAGATCTATTTAAATGTGAATATATCTTGAGTAAATAAATAATAATTAATATGCAAAGGTAAATATCTGAACACATATTCCATTTAATAAAAATCCAGACTAATAAGAATATAAAATGAATTTTAAATATCGAAATGTAAATAACTGATCACATAGGGAATTTAAATTACATGATTATCAATACTAACTTTGTCATAATCAATAGGGAAAGTTCATAAATGGTAAACAAATTCTATTTAATAAATAACATAGAATGAAATTAATCAATATATTATTTCATTGCACAATAATCATCGATAATAGTAATGTAATTCCTAATTATGTTAATTAATATTTATTGGATGACATGATCTCATGGATCATGATATGTGTATCACCAAGACCATTCACTGGGCAGTTTAATAAAATTGTTATTATCTTTTCTAATAATAGCTTTAGGATTCACCTCATGATATTACTAATGAATTTAGTTGAAATATGATTCTAGGCCCCATCCCTCAATAAATGTTCAAATACATAACTGTATATCAAATAATCAATTTAATTCAGGAAAAATATACCTTATGATCAATTTTTCTTCATTGGTTAATAAATAAGGATTTAAAAATATTTCTCCAAATAAAAATATATTTTAATGTAAAAAAATGTATGTATAAAGGATATATAGTTTATGAAGTAAAAAAATTCATGATAAACAAAATGGGTATATTAGTTAAATTTAATGTCCAATGATGATAAACAAGTGAATATTTAAAGGTAATATTAAATTCTAAATATCATTTTGAATAAGAATGAAAAAAAATTAAATTGTAAAAAATGAAATAAACCATCCATATAATTAATATGTACTTCATCAACACAAAATGTCCATATTGGAGTGTAATTAAAATAAAAAGTATTTTTCATTTATTAATATACATACTACAAAACGTATTTTATATTAATTCTTGAAAAATGTATCATTTTACATTTTAAAATATAATTTTCAAGATACTAAAATTTCAAAAAAAATTAAAAAAAATTCCACTGAAAATTACATTTTCAAAATATAAATAGACATTTAATCATTGAGTGGTCATTATAGAAATAAATTACATACACATTGTACATTTTTAAAAAATAATTCATTTTATATATTTTAAAAAATTCCATATTTTGAAAATCATAATGATGATTTGTTTCAAAACAAACTGTAAAAATTCCAACATGTGAAAATAATATATATAGTTATTAATTTTTTAAAATTTATAAATCATTATTAAAAATATATTTATACAACATTGTTTTGTAAGAAGACGAATTTTGGATTGAATGGTCAAAAAAAATTATATATTATTAAAAAAATCCTCAATCATTTTAAATAATATATAGTATTGAAATAGTATTGCTACATTAAAACATAATGAAAAACTATAGGAAAATAAAATTCAATGGTTTTATTAGAAAGTGGTAAAATTGATTCCATTAGTGGAGATTCATGAATAAAAAATATTATTTATAAAAGGAATCTAATATTAGACAATACAAAGATCAAAACATTCAATTGAAAATTAACCTATAAATAATTTATTTGTCATAATTATAAATCCAAAAAATATTTAAATATATTAAAAATATAATAATAATTAAATAAACACATAATTATAAAATATAAAATACAAAAATCAATAAATATAAGCCATTTAAATGAAATTGATTTAGAAAATTCATTAGCACATGGTAATTTTCATGTCAAATCCACTATGATAAAATTATTCAAATTAAAACCTAAAATACACTGAATTATTAATGAATCATTATATAAAATGTATAAGGGTAATTAATAAACCATATAACTATAATCTGGTTCATAACCTTTCAATACGACTCAATGATGAGAATATGAGATAATGTCCCTTACCTCATGTTTTCCTCTAGTTGAAAATGAATTTACATACATTATAATTATTTTACATATTATATTAATTCATTAAAGAATCATGTTCATATTTATAATACCATATGTGTTCCTTGTATACATTATTTTCACTCATTTGTTAATGATCTTTCATTATAAAAATTATTTCGACTCTTAATTTCCTTGTTTTCTCAGGAATATTTTTCATTAAAGTTCATGTTATTGTGTATAAGATATACATACATATTCTCTATAATGATATTAATATAATAAATATAATTTATTTTAATTTTAAACATATTAATATTCATTATTATTATTTGAATATGTTGAGAAGATCACATGGAATCCTGAAGAATATAGGAGTTGGTAGGAACGAGTGGAATTATCATTTTCATCACAAAAGAAAGTTTAAATAAATGTCTGAAACATTAATTTTATATAATAAATATAATATCATATTTATATCCCATATAACCATTAATGTTTCCCATATTATATTCCATGTAAACTGTGTTTGAAAGAAATTTCATCGCTTTGGGATGTGGTACTCCACCATACCCACAAGGAATATTATCTTATTTTAAATAGAATGGAATGTTATTTGGTATATGTGATACTAAAATTAAAATTTTATAATGAATTCATAATAATCATATACATTATTAAATGAATCACTATATATATCATTTAATTGTGGTGATGGGAATTTATTTAAATTGGTTAGTGAGAAGGTAGCATGTCATACACATGATTGGTAGTTTTGTTTCCCATGTTAACGAGTATAGATTTAATATATGGAATTATCATAAAATAATAACATACCAGAATATTTAGGATATTATGGTCATTATATGATATTTTCTAAAAATATTTGATTAATTTTAAAGAAGAAAAAAAATAAAAATCCACTTTTAAGAATGTTCCACAATTTGCAGAAAACATTTTTAGGTTTTCATGAAAAGTATTCATCGATTGGATTTATGATCATTCCATATAATTTGAGATGTTTTTAAGGGATTAAGGCGGTAAATTTTTTATTTTTTTCCTATTTAAAAGTATTTGGATTTGTTAATGTGGAATGATAGTCGGTGTTTTTAAATATGTGGGCATAGATGACATGCAAGGAATTATTTAAAAATTTCAATTACTCAAATATTTTTATCATTCAAAAATCTCCCAAATGGTTCACTAATAGACATTAGAGTATATATGGTCAAAATATATCAATTAAATGAGTTTTAAAAATTTATTATGTTATTTTATCACTTATATTATAATTTTAACCCCCTTTAAACACGTTTATTCAATAACCGAGATAAATAATCAAAAAAAAAATTTGTTATTAATAAAAATAAGAAATAAACATTTCCTCATTAGATAATACAAATGATTCTGATTCCAAAAATGGAATCCATATTTGTCAATTAAATTAAAATATTTGGAAAATTATAATTTAAATTTATAATCGCATATATGATGAAAAAGTATGTATCCAAAGTAGAAATTTGTATATGAATAGAAGGTTTTAACATCAAAAATGAATATTGAGATTATATCAACGACTAAGTTTAGTTAAAAATTAATAACAGTTAAATTTTTTTATATTAATATCAATTCATAATTTAATTTATCATAGTAAATTATTTTAACAAAATTGATGTTTTCAATACAAATAATATAACGGAATGTGACGTCCCAGACCCGGATGCCACATAACGGCTGCCCCGAGCTCGTTGGGCCACATTTCATTAAGTGAATCTCCCTGAATACCAGGGGATTTCGACGAGAAGTATGGGCCTAGGGTGTGTACATGGGAATATTATTCCCTCATTAGTTGTGTGCATCATAGTGGAAAGAATATAAAAGAATAGTTTATAACAGAAGAAGTACCAATAATATAAATAAACAGTGGAAGTTAAATGTTGCAATATATAAACAATAATAAAAATATCTATATCAACTGATATAATAATAATGATATAATTTCATGTCATTATAAAAACATGAAATCATCGATACAAGACAATAGACATAACATGATCATCAAATTAAAATAAAAAAAACATACTCCATGTTTCCCGAAATCCATCTCTATCATCTGTTATCATGATCCATCATACTACCAAGAAATGAAGAGTTTGAAGTCGTAGGATTCATTTAGTGAACACCTGGAACCATGTAATCTACTCTGGGTACCAAACAACACTCGAAGAAGATGTGAGATAAATTTTAGCGGGCCACCACCAACTGTATCTATAACAACCAGTCCGTCTAATGAATTATCACAGTGTACATGCATGTATAAATAATGTATAGAAATAATTAAAATAAAATAAAAAACCCATCTACCTGATTTAACTCTTATATAGTTAATTAACATTTACCAAATTCATTAATTTAGTAATTACAATTTTATGTTAATAGTTCATGTGTGGTGTAGCTAGTACTAACATCACCTCATGATAGTATACGTAGTGAAGGTCCCAATACATAATAGAGAAACCTGAAAATTATAACTAGTGAGGGAGTTTCATGGTAATAACTAAGGTAACATAGATCTCAATGAATTATAACTCAGTAGTATCTGAGTCTATCTAATGTGTAAGAGAGTAATCTAAGGAGAATAATCCAATGAATTCCACAATAAGGAATTTACCAAGTCCAAGAAGTTCAACCAAGGATAAATGGGGCTATGAAAAGACAGGGGCCTAAGGACTTTCACCAAGGAACCTACTAGCCAATGCAAGATCCAAGGAGTGTATATGAGGTATCATATAATAATAAAGGACCCTACGGTAGTATAACATGCATCCTATGAATAGAAAAGAACATAAGTCTAGGTGGTTATGAACTAAACAAAACTGTATCCTTGAATTGGAACGGATTTCCCAAGACCCAAGGTATTCTACTAATAGAATACCTTGAGAGCTCTAGTTTGTCCATTCCTTTTTGACTTTGTAATAATGTAATCATTTATAATGTTCAAATATTTTCTTTCCTGTGATTTGATATTCTGTGTAGTATTGTAACTGTTTATTGAAGGTTTTTCTATCTATAAAGGAATATAAATTTATTTAGGTTCACTCAGCTACCCTCCATCAATATAGAAAGGGGTTCTATAGATATGTAACCATTATTCAATCTCTGTTGATAAGGCTAAGTTATATTCATAGTATACTTGAAATTGCACAATTGACATTTAATAATCATTTGAAATCATTTACCATAGGCAGGTCAGGTGGTGAGAATACATGGTACGTTCCATTATGAAATTATCAAAAATATCATGTCATATATTATAAGAATACTTACCCTTAGAAATTTCAAGCACGAGCACACCCGAATGGTGGCTCAAACATGATGAATCACTAAAACTCAATTATGGCATAACAATATACATGTGGTGGATTGAGTTGTGTTTGTAAACACTATAATCTAATCACATATTTGGAAATAGCATAATCATATGATTCTAGCATGTATAATCATGGATGGTAAATTATAGAATAGTATTTCAATGAAATCGGTTGGCCCATCACGAATATTCCATGAACAATGATCATTAGGTTTGAGTTATAAACCACTCATCTTAGTGTTGTATTATCCTTCTCTTCTAATAGAGGTCTTTTATTTTCCTACTATCTTATAAGATATTGGAATTGGTGAAAACTGATCAAATGAAAATACCTATGATAAGAGAAGGATAGACAAAGAATGGATTAAGAGAGCTTGATTACTAGCCGTTGCACATTCAATGTGATGAACATAAGCTCTATCAGGTTCTTGATAATGGAGAAATCATAATCACTAGATTTGGACTTCAAAATGGACCAAAAGGGTGAAAATAGGGGAAAATACCACAAGTATCTGAGTTGGGGAAGAATAGGGTTGTAAATAAATCATTAAGTGAAAAAAAGAAAATTAAAACAAAAATCTAGCCTTTTCAAAATTTGTTCGCATGGTTTGTCAAAATGTGCATTATCCATGTTACACAGTTCTTCCTGAATGGTTTCTCTGCATGGTCTGATCAATGTGTGTGGAAGACATTCACATGCACATAGGGAAAAAAGGGAGCTCACATGGATAGGCCGCACGACCGTGTGCCAAGCCAGTTTTACCCAAAAATTTGGGTTCTGGGCTCTGAACAATCCCAAAACACCCTCGCAAAATTTAATAACTCATTAAGCATCCATATTAAGACCAATGTAATGACTTATACCAAATGAAAATATCCATACCTACGTGAGAAATTGGGTTCTTACAGTCATTCCCTTAAATAACATCACCCCTCCCAGTTCTCCTTCCATGGGTAAAGAATCTTTATCTGAGAACATCTCTCAACACTCGAAATGTATGTGGGCTTCCCTCTCCCATGTATCGTCTTGTACTCGTCCATGCTTTCATAGCTCTTGTATGATAGGAACAAACATGCATCTTAGAGACTTCATGTTTTGGTGAACTATGCGTACTAGATATTCCTCAAAGGTACCATCAACATCTAACTCAAATTTATCTGGATCAAAAGTATGGTATGGTTCCACATGTTATTTGAAAATCTCATACAAGAAATATGTTGTTCATGGGATGGTTCCTATAAGGTATTAGGATCCAATAGACTACAAGCGGGATTGTATCTAGAATATTGAACGACCTGATCTAATGAGAGGAAAATTTTAATTTCTTTATTAATCGTATGTTCCCATGCATGGGTGACAACTGAAGAAAAACATGATCCACAACCTTGAACACAAGGGGTCTTTAATGGTGATCGACATATGATTACTTTCTAGATTTAGAAGTGTCATACATTTTATAATAAGGAGAACCTATTCTAAAGTCTCCATTACAAGATGATGAACTAGAAGGGTTGTCTCACCTACCTCTTTCTAGACCATGGATGAATGACATGGCCTACCATATAAGGCCTCAAAAAGAGGAATCTGGATCATTGAATCAAAAATCTTATTATAAGAAAACTCGATGCGAGGGATATGCTTCTCCCAAGAACTGGAAATATCAAGGACACAAGATCAGAGCATATCCACTAGAACCTGTTTTGTCTATAAACATTTTCCATCAGTCTAAGGGTGAAAATCTATGCTTAGAAGAACATGAGTCAACATAGCTTTATACAAACCATTCCAGAACCATGAAGTGAATCGTGAGTCCTGATCTGAAATGATATTATGTGTAACCCCATGTAGTTGTATTATCTCATGTAAATAAAGTCCTCCCAACTCATCAACTCATAAATTCACACATATAGAAATGATGTGGAATGATTTTGATAGATTTTAAATGACTACCGAAATAACATCACTACCCATTAGTGACCAAGGTAAACGAAATAATAAATCCATGGACACATCCGCCCATTTCAATTATAGGACTGGAAGTGGCTGTAACAAACATGCTGGTCTTTGGTGCTCCACCTTTAACTGATGACAAGTTTAAAACCATGTGAAAAATACTGCAATCGGACTCTTAATTACAGGACACCAATACTGGCATCACTTATCTCAATACATCTTTGAGATACCTGGATGAACCACCCACTTAGAAGTGTGGGACTCTTTCATCAACAATATCATATCTGTAGGAACAAAGATAAATCAACACCAACAGAATACATTATCTCTATCCACATACCAATCTAGATGAGGGTTATCTCATGATATACTCTCACAGAGAACCAAACCTTTAAAATATGAGAACTTCAATCTTTTAACCATATCAAGAAGGGAAGAGGTAAATGTTAATTATAATAGATAATACATTTCATGACTGTCAAGAAACATTATATGATGTTTAGAAAATAGGGCCATTAATATCCATTCATTACTAGCTTCCTGTACAACTTATGTTTGAGTTTTTCAACTCAGTGCATTAGTGACCACATTGCGATTTCTTGGCTTATATGCATGCTCAAAATAAAAGGATTCTAGATATTCCAACCATATCTATTTTCGGAGGTTAATTTTATGATGAGAAACTATATTGTTTAGTATATTGTGATTAGTATACCCCACAAAGCACTCACCTAATAGATAATCTCTTGCAATGTAAGTCATGGACATCTACTTGTAGTTATAGGTCTTTCATTGGGAAATTTCTATTACAAGGTCTAAAGTGTTGAGATCCATAAACAAAGACTATGTCTTCCTGCCTCAACACTACACCAAGGCTAGTTCCTAATGAATCAAATAACACTATATAACCTTTTCTAGGTTTTATAAGAATCAGAATCAGTACCGAGATAACCCTCCATTTCAGAAGCTGAAATGATTTCTCACATGCTTCTGACAACATGAACATAACACACTTCTGTGTAAGTCAAGTAATAGGTGAATCAAGATTTGAGAAGTCATAAATGAAATTCTAGTAATATCAAGAGATCCCTAAGAAAATCATGATATCAAACATGTTCTCATGCAACTCCCAATAAACTACAAAAATAACGTTTTAGGGTAACAATATACTCCATATTCTCAAATAACATGACCCAATAAGTGGGCCTAGTCAATGAAGATGTCACACATAGAATATTTATCATAAAGTAAATGATCTATTGGTGTACTCAAAAAAACCATCATGATGGTTGGCATGGTCATTACGATAGAGGGTATACACCAAGATGTCGTCTAGAAAGACCACAAAATAATTGTCCAAATAGGTGTAGAAAACATGATTCATCGAAGACATGAAAACGACAAGTGCGTTCGTAAGAACCAGTGTCATAACATGATACTCATATAGACCATTACTACTAAAAAAAATTTGTATGATGTGTGTCAGATGGTATGCCTCACACTCGATGATTACCAGATCACAGGTCAATCTTAGAGAATACATTTTATCCTAACAGTTGTTAAAAGAGATCAACAATTTGAGGAAGCAGATACTGATTCTTGGACGTATGTTGGTTCAACCTTAGGTAATAAAAAAATATACATAAGGTTCAATCCTCCTTCTTAGAGAAAAGAATGGGAAATACTAAGAGGATGTAATAGGCCATATAAAACAGTTTTTCTATAGGTACTCTATCTTTTGATTGAGCAATTGATTCTTAATAAGTTTCATCCTATAGGGAGGGATGGGAACTGAATCTGCTCCTCAAACAAGCTAAATTGTAATCTCCACCTTTTTCATATGCGGTAATCCAAATAATTAATTAGCAATGACTTCCCTGAATCAATCAAATGGTTGAGGGAAATTAGTTTGAAGAAAACCATGACTCCCTATGAAAATATTTGCGCTCTGGGAAGTCACTCCACCAAGACCATAACGCTTTAGTCCAGATTTCCCTTCCTGAATATCCCTGTCCCATTGAAAATAAAATTTCTTCCTTATGGTGTTGTAATAGGGACCACATATTTACAGATGTCTACAAAGGCATGATAATAGACCAACAAGTTCTACCTGATAGTGAAATTAAATATTGTAATCTCGATAACAAAGATATTCCACATGATTGGGTAACGTCAAACTATATGGGGACAATCCTTGCATGGGTGTATTCCCTCCATACGTATTTTCAATAGTGTTTCGAGGGTCATTACACAAAAGTTTTATTGTATCACTAGTCCATTGTTGTCCACAATAGATTAATAAATGATAATGTTTCAAGAACTACTATCAAACAATGTAGAGAAAATAGTGGTTAATACTCGAATAGTACCTTGTAAATTAGATAGTCCTGCAACCTGATCCTTGGGCATCAGCTGTAAACATTCTATTGATATTATCCATGGACTTGTATAATAGATGGACTTCCATGATCATGACTTCACTGTTGGCATTCCTGGGAATGCATGGTAGAACTACCACAACCATGACCTCCTCCTCAGCCAGACCTACCGATGTTATTTCAACTCCCTCTCTGATGTGATACAAAATTACTCACTCCGGAAATTGCATAATACTTTGATCCATTCACACATGAATGTTATCCAAAGGTATTGCAAAAAAGCCAAATATGACCTATACGAACACAAGCCTAACACTCTATAGGGTCTCTATCACATTGGGGATTCTTATTCCCCAGTCTTCTACACTGATGGAACACCATATGGATATCAAACCGAATATTCTAATGGCCCCATACCTAGAGTTAAACCTAAATGGAATTTTTCTTATCTTTAGAAGAATTATTGGCCTAACATGGTGTTGGTCTTTTAAACCCAATACATGTGTCATCCTTTAGGTTATTCTCATTAATAAAATCCTGATAAGTAATTACAGAAAGAGATGGAAGGAGAAATTCATACACCTGAGTTCAAATGGAATAATAGTGCTCATCATCAAAATATTTAGAACACAAAAGTTCATCACTAGCTAGAAGTGGATTGAAGAACTATAAATCAATGAAATGTGTAGAATATTTGATAACTAACATAGAAACCTGATCAAGTTGCATAAAATCTCTGGATATACGTGATCTCAATGCCTTAGGAATAAACTAATCATAGAGGGTATCCTGAAAATCAACACATAACATATTGTGATGATGATCGGCCTGGGTATCCACGTCCAACCAATACTTGGCTGAATGCCGAAGAATGTATGTTGAAATCATGTCTTTCTATTATGGATGCATTTAAAGATGCTCAAAGATAGGTAGATTTTCCTCTATCTAGGACATAACATCCGGATAACTTCCATCCCTTGAAAAAGTAGAAGGATGCTTCTGCTAAAACACATGGGTCAGATCATCCATCGAAGGTGCAACTAGTGGAGCACCATGCATGGACAACATGAGACGTAGGAAACTATCACAAGATTGACCATCTATGCTCATATTAGTTAGTACAGGAAGTGCCTCACGAGGCCCCCTAAGATGGAAGAATAATGGCTCAGGGACCACCATTTATGGATCATGATCATCGCCACCTTCATGGTGAACGAAATGAGGAAGACATGGTGGCATTGGTCTAAAAATTCCAAGAACATGCCTTAGAAAAACAATATAACTTAGGAGATAACATCACTAATGTATTATAAACATAAGATAACTCACTAAACAATGAATAATACCAAAAATAACCTCTTTGAAGGCAAGGTATCAGTATGTAATCATGTAAATGTTTCATGACATTTTATAGTTAATTTCAACGTTCACTCCTTTACATTTCATAAACATGACAAGGTTGGATATGGATGTGCAACCAATTTGTTTTTGATTTACAGATTCAATAGATAAAGGGTATCCATTTCTGATGAATCGATTCCCATACACATATCACCCGTAACAATACCCATATAATTATATTATAATTTCTTGACTCGGTAAATTAATCATCCCAAACCATGAGGGCCCATACACCTCATGAATTGAGACAGAAAATCACTAAATTGTAACAACTAATAGTAAATATACATGTAAATATCAAAACATACTTCAATACAAACTTTCATATAATTAAAAAGAAAATTAATAAAATACCCTATATGGAATTGAAATATTACTAAAATATGTATTCTAGGTGCCTATAATGATGCATGTTATAGTACTAAATTCCCTCACATCATTAGGGAAATGAGGAAATATAATCCTCAAATAGAATTATAATGAACCACTCCACAAAATATGTGGATCACCTAATGGTGAAATAATATCAACTGTAATAGGAAAAATTGAACAACAATTTCATTTTGGGTAACTTGGGTTTTACCCCAAACATAGGTTCGCAATGCCCAAGAACATCTTATGACCAGGTACCAAGGATTACAATTATCCAATATATTGTCTCCAAATAGTGAAGCATGAAAATATACCTCATATGATACCAGTTTGTGAATTTTGGAACTAAGATGCCACTTAACAGGTGCCCCAATCCCAGTGGGCCTCATGTCTTCAAGTGCATCTCCCTGAACTCTAGAGGTAGCCGACTAGCAATGAGGGCCTAGGGTGTCTGTTGGAAGACTACTACCCCATTATCAGAGTGTATCATAAAAAAAGTATAAAAGAATAGTAAACAGTGGAAGGAATACAAATAACATAACTAAACTGCAAAATCCAACTGATGAAAAATATAAATGAGTATAATAATAACATGATGAACTAGTACAATGATGATGTAATTTAATGTCACTAAAAAATTTAATACATTGATACAAGAAAATAAGAATAACATGACCAAAAAAGTAAAAAAAAACAGGCTAATCCATGCATCCCCATATCCAACTCAGTCATCTGTAGTCAAACTCTATCCTATAAGCAAGCAATCAATTGTTTGAAGCTGTAGGCGTCCCTTTTTCAACAAATGAAATCATGTAATCTACTCCAAGTACTAAAAAAGCCCCATATAGGGTGTGAGATAAATCTCAATGGGCCACCCCCAATGGCTTCTATAACATTTAGCCCATGTAATGGAATATAGTAGTGTGGATGCATGTATATATAAAGTAAATCATGAAGTATAATATGACTAAATATCCATGTAACTACATCAAACCTCATTGGTGTCTAAAAATATCATCAGTTCACTAATTATGTAATTACCATTTAATGTTAATAGGTAATGTGAGGAAAATCTAGCATAGAAATAACCTCATGATAGTGTATGTAATGAAGGTCCCAAGACATAAAATGGAAACCTTCAAATGATATCTAGTGAGGCTACTCTAGGGTTATAACCAAGGTAACCTAGATCTCATGGAATGCTAACTTCATAGTATCTAAATATAGCCAAGGTGTAAGAGTGGTATAAATGGAGTGTAATCAAATACATTCCATAATAAGGTACCTATTGAGTCAATTGTGATCAACCAAGGTAAAATTTTTCTAAGAAAAGATAGGCCACTAAGGGCTCTCACCATGGCCCCTACTGGCCATTGCTAGATCCAAGGAGTGTATCTTAGGGATCATGTAGTAATGTAAAGAATCGTATGGTAGTATTATATTAATTTGAGGAATAGATAAGAACACGATTCTAGGTGGGTATCAACTTATGAGAAACACATCCTTGAATTATAATGGGGTTCCTGAGACCCATGTTATTCTCCTCTTAAAATCCAAGGTGAGCTAGTGTAAGTCCATTATATATGTATATTGAAATCATGTAATCAGTCATTAGGTTATAGCCTTGTCTTTCATTAGATTTGATAGGCCAAGTATCATTCAAGCCATGTATTAAAGTATTTATTAACCAATTCATCATATTTAATTATTGAGGCTCCCTCTTATACCATCAATCAAAATGGAACTGGGTGCTACAGACATGTATCCTTCCTTCAATCTATATTGATACGACCATTCTATATACTTAGTATAAAAGCAATTCCACATTTAACATTTAATAATAATTAAAAATAACTTATCCTAAGTGGGTCAAGTGGTAAGTGTACCTAGTACATGCCATTGTTTAATAATATTTAATAATATGCCATTTATTATAAGAAGACTCTCCCTACGAATGGTCAGGCAAGGGAACACCCGAACGGTTGCTCAAACGTGTCAAAAAACTAAAACCCAATTGTGGAATAACCATAGAAATGAGGGTGATTGAGTTGGGGGTGTAACCTCTAACAACTAATCACATATTTGGATAGAGAATAACCCTATGATGTGAAAATCTATAATCATGGAAGGTAAATTTAAGTAATGGATTTCGATGAAATTGGTTGGCCCCACATGAATATTCCAAAAAAAAATTGGGATGTGTTATAGACCACCATCTTTAGTGTTGTACAATAATTCTCCTCCGGTATCATCCCTAGATTTTCCTTTGATCAGAGTAGATCTAGGAAAAGGTGAAAAATGCTCACATGGGGATACATAAGTTTGGGGAAATAGGGAAGAAGAATGGATTTAGATGACTCATGTACATACTGTTTCACATCCAACGTGACAAATGACTGGATGATGAATTTTTGGATGAAGAAGACCTCACGATCCCGAGATTTAGCCTCAAAAAGGCACCAAATGTGCAACACCCCCCCACCTCAGTCACCCCGAGTCAGTGCATTATTAAATAACATTGGTATGATTAAAGATAACAAGTCTTGAAAGACCATTTATTTTAGTAGCATTGGAATTACTAGATACATACATATTTTTTTTACAATACATAATTAAAAAACAACAACATTGTGTCCTCTTTGAATACAATAATATCCCTTAACCTATCCCAATAGGTCAAACATAATATACTTCATCACATCATGGGAAAAATAAAACCTAAAAAAGGGGTGATCTCAGATGCCCAGTAAGGATAACAATATAGAAGAAATTATCATAAATAATCATAAAAATCTATGGCTGTATATAAGACTAAAACACAATACATTTAATGTAAAACATCAGCATAATATGGAAAATATAAATAAAATAGTTCCATTTAGTTTTTCAAATTTATATTATACTAGTATAACAATCACATTTAATATCAATAGCTTATTTCCTAACGTTGGAAGGAATTATGGTAGACACCATAACCACATAGTCAAGGCGTCGTTCCATGACCATAAATAATATTTTGTCAAGGACTTTTTACAAGACACTAGTTTGCCTCATAAGTCTTACTGATTCATCATAGATCTATATCAGGCTCCACCCATCACTTACTAAGTCTAATGCATTCCTCATATGAAAAGGTTAAAACCTAATCTAAACATTTATATTAAAACTAGCTTACAAAATGTACATATTTTAATCATAAACCATGAATGGTATAAAAATTAACATCCCTAGTCAAACCCAACTCATTCAATACAATATAGAATATTGTATTATAATAAATTAACATCAATCTAGAATAATGACTACTGGAAATTATTTTTTTATTAAGAAAAACACTTTTTTCAGGAAAAGTGAGAAACCATAAAGTTCAGAAAAACACCATACAACACCAAGAAAAAAACAGAAACAACCTCTTCCAAGCAGAAGCAGCAGCCGCTATCTCCAATTAAATAACACTCAGTGATCCCATGCAAGCATGGTCCCTCTTGATGGAAAAGACATCCCTCTCAATCAACCAAATCCCAAATGACCTCCAGAGGAGATAGCAGCGTGCTCAAGCCCATCAGAGCCGCTCTGAACCTCATCAAAGGCAAAACCATGAATCATGCTGGAATCAAACACCAAAATGAAACTAGGGAAACATAGGATGATAAATAACTTTCACATTTCCACACTCATTAAGGGAGAGTGAGAAACCAATCTTTTTCTAGAAAATAAGTGAGAAAAATCATTTAAAACCAATTGAATTCTGCCAGAGTCTGTATCCATAAAAAAATTCTAGGATATATTGGATACCTGAGAGTGTGGATCTCCCCTTATCAGGTCTTCAAATAATGAATTCAGTTGATTCCAGACCTGAATGTACTCCTCGAGCCTGATCATCCCCTTATTGAGGCCCCCAACCAGGATCGTGTCCTTTTTGTAAACCCAAATATATTGTTCCTCATTAAGTTTCACTTCGATATTCCGGCCCATCATCATGGTTGCATCCTCTATCAAGGCATTGAGAAATAAAACATTCCCTATCTCCTTATCATCCAACTCATAATCAAATCCAAGGGTAGTTCAGGCTGAACAGGTGGTCTTAGTTGACACCTGACCTCACTGTCCATCATCGCATACATTTTCTTTTTTGCTGACCGAGTCTTCATAGGAGATGGAAAGTATGAATAGTCTTCCTACCCATCCTACTCCTATTACTCATGTTTCTCCTTGAACCAGTTTCCTCTTCAGATAAACCCTTACTGTCCTCAATGAATTATTCCTCCCTGCCTTCATTAGTACAATCTGGATAATCATGTCCAATGATCCAACCTTCCATATTGGGGCCATCGAGGTTCTTCCTTATGTATTTACCTCCCACAACCAGAATAGATGATTCATCAATAGACTCTGCCTCAGCAAGTCCTTCAATCATGTTTCTCAAGATGACTCGGGTCCGGGTTGAAGAGTCGGCACCCCCTGGTAGATTTCCAGGGCCCGACCCCCCTGCTTCCGAAATACTGGTCCGGAAAGGCACCTCCATGACAGTCCCCTGCAACTGAGGAGGGTCACTACCCAGTGCAAGCACCACGGCAGGGGCCTTCTCCTTGTCATCCAATATCTAGACCGTGGCAATGTTACTCCCAATTCCATGCGAAACTCCTGCCTCCTGGTTAAGAGATTATCCCACCCTCACACTATAAAATTTGTGCGAAGGGGGGATGTCGAGATATGATTTCAGCTTACTAAAAATCGATGCCACCGTTGGTAAGCCCAGGGCTATCGACGTCTTATGCACACATGAGCGTCATCGCGATTTCCACCCAGACTCTTCCATAAAAACAACTCTGTGATGTCATGTACTGGCCAGAGCCTGACCCAAAATCTCTGCTTCCTCATGAACCCCTTCTGCCTTTACACTGCCCTTGTTCCTCCTCACACTAGAGCGAGACCTCTTGTGACAGCGTTCCAGCGAATGACCAAATCGCTTGTTTCTGGACAAAATTTCATGCAGGTTTCATAGACGACATGTTGCTTGTATCTATATTCCTCGCCCACCGTAATCCACACATAATCAAATGGTTATCATGACACATCCATTTCAATACACGTGAGGGAGTTAATAGGGTGACAAAGCGCATCAGTTCTACTATCCGAACACATATACCTACCTAACAGATTTCCCAACATGCATATCACAACAGTATTTTGATAGGGAAGGTAAAGGTTAGGAATGCTAACACATACAACCATAAATGGAGGATCCTACTTCATATGAAGATCGAAAGACCACTGAAGAAGCATGTATCTGAGACCATCAAAACATCAAGGAGCGCCTTCCCAGGCCTTGATGAGGTCTGCTTCCGATGAAAAGTGTATCATAATTTGACGGCTATCGAGAAGGCCCACAGTCGCCCTGTCCTCCAAGTCCCAAGCACCGAAGATGAATATGTCGAACGCATCAACTAAGGGTCGTCGCTCGTGAAATATATCAACTAGGGTATGCTACAAAATATTTCATGATTTTGAGAACTCTGTAGTCGAAATATGTAGGTTTGGGCATCCTTTAAGTAAGATAGGGACATTCGGTCGGAGTGCGATTTGAGGGAAATGGGGAAGAAAATCTGGATTTGAATACAAATTATTGAGGTAATAAAAACATTATAATATCATTATAATAAAGGGGATAATAATTTACAATATCAATATGTAGTATATACACCATATAAAAGTGAATTGGTTCATAACAAAAAATTCGTATAAATGGAATGTAAATTGATATAAAATACGTTATAAGGACAGTATCCTTAGGTTAAGGATAAATAAATAACATAATTATGTGTCAAAAATATAAATACAGTCAATATGACTGGATATTCAGTGTAAATCAATATCTATTCATTCACACATATTATTGTAAAAACAATACCAATGGCTTGGATGTTTAACTCAATGAATTGAAATTGAGTTAATATTTCTCTTATCAAGTTCATTCGATGACATGAGAATTTATAAATGTTATGATTATGTGTATCAAAATATTATCCACACAATGTGGAGTGGAAATTACTATATATTTAAATAAATAGTTATTTCACAAATAATCATGGAGTAAAATAATCAATGAAGTTTGAGTAAAAACCAATGAGTGGAAATTGATATTAGAAATTACCTTACCGATATGGTAATATAAAAAAACATACACCCCATAAAAGATGAATCAAAAAATAAATCTTTAAAGACCCATAAATTAAAATATATTACACAAAGAATACAATCACGGACTTTAAATACACCACAATAAAGGAAATAGTGGAAATATTTCATGAATCTCTCACGAATAAGAAGTGAGATGAAAACCCCTTACATTTTACTTTTATGTAGTCGAGGGAACATTAACATCATATATAATAGTTAAATCACATTTATTAAATTATACAAGTATCAAAAACCTAAATATTTTATCATATATGATCTTCTAATATCTCATTGTTAAAAATATTTCTTGTGGTATCGTTGTTTCAAGTGTTAACTGATTCGTTTTCCTTTAAATGGTTTGTTACCTATTTCATATTTGTTATAGATATGATGTATTTATTAATATAAATAATGATAATAAATTCATTTACTTTCTTTTAACAATAAAATAAAAATTATTCTCGAATGGTTGGGATGGGGATTGAATCTCATTGCTTTTGTGGAGATGGTAATCCATACGTACGTACGAGCAAACCTATCATTCCATTGATGGTGGAATCATATTTACTTTCATGGTATATCATATATAGAGTATAATTAAAATGATATATTTATTATTTTCATCAATTATACTCATTATAATACTGATCCAAATAATAAAGTGTTGAATAACAAACTACACCACGACATGGATACGGTAGGCCGTACGTACGCATGTATGCTGACATTGTAATTCATAGGATTGGTAGAATAATGAATATGGTTGTACCATATTTATAATAAAATCACATTATATAGAAGTAACTAAATTGATTATATTGGTTTAGTTAAAAAAGTAAAAGGACGTGGAAGAAGATAAGAACATTGAAAGAGGTGATGAAATCATGACCTCTTCTTCGAGTGCTTCTTTTTTATTTGATAAAAAAGGGGTACTTAGGTTGGATATTAGATCAATATAAGGCCTCTAGATTTAATTTCAAGTAGTTTAGAGGATATTTGATCTGGGTTTGGCTGAAAAAATGGCTTTGGAGGTGTGCAATTAAGAGAAGGGGATGTACCCTTTTTATTAGAGATGTTAGGCTTACTTTAAGAAAAGCATGAAATATTATATTACTATAAAATCATTTTCTATATATAATTGATCAAAAAAGATTTAGTTTGAGTATACAATATGGATTATTCGAAACATTATACAAAAAATATGTTTTAGACAATTTTAGGTCACCATATTAACTTTATTTTTGGATTTAACTATATGTTAAGTAATTTATCTTTTACCATGTATTCTTGTATTATTATATTATATGGTTACTAAAATTAAAATAAAATACCAAGAGAACCTCATGTGGTTCAATAATTACATTTATATCATTATATATGTCCTATGGTAAATCCATATATTTTAAAGACTATTATAAAATTTTATAGAATAGTATTGGTTTTATAAACAAATCTATGTAAATTTTGACACTACTTAGTATTTTGTTTCTATGAAAGTCATAATAATGTTATTACATAGATTAAAATACACTTAATCAACCATAACATGTAATAATAAACAATAAAATTCATGGAATGTATCAAAAGTCTCACTTTAAATTTATTTTAATATATATTATATTAATTATTTTATGTTTTCATTAATATGGTAATTACTATATCACCATTGTTTCATAAAAAAATTATTATTTAATGTCTAAAAATTATAAATAAAATAAAATGATGAATAAATTCATTTAATCTTTTTAATGAATATTTATAGTCAAATTTATCTTATATATAACCCTGTATTAATAATGGTTGAGTCATTAAACATTGAATTTTACTCTTTTAACTATTCTTTAAATAAAATAATAAAAATTTTCCTAATCTAATCCAAGGAGATCACAAATGATCATATTTTATTTCTAAGGTTTATTTTGGTTGAAATACACTTATCGAATATAATTAGGACTTTTTTAGGGTAATTATTTTCTCATTTTTACATTTAATTAACCTATTGACTTTTAACGGAGGTAAATATAATTCAAAAGATACTATTAACCAAAAAAAATTCATTAAATAGAACCAAATTTTAGTTACTGATGTCAACTATGTCTCTTGGATATTTGAAATTCAATACACAAATTCTATATAATTATGCTTTATGTAAATTTTCCAATGTTCCTAGAAGGTGGTTAAAAGACATTAAAAAGTTCAATAAAATTATATATATATTCTTGTTATAAAATTACTCAAATGAATTAAATTGGAATAAGATAGGTAGTTGTTAAATATTTTGACAGTAAAATAAATTTACATAATAAATAATTATTTTGTTTTTATGTACTATGTTATAATTTTCACTTTTTATCAAAAAATTAATGTTTTTAGAAAATACCAAAAAAATCAGATTAAGTTAATTATAATATTCCAAATTCAAAAATGATTTCTAATATACCCAATTTATAATATATGAGTTGCATTATTTAATTTAAAATTAAGCCACGTTGTTAAATCCAGAAAGCTGGTTTTTGAGAAGCAAAAAGTATCAAAAGATTGAAATGTGTTTATTTTAAATTTAAATTTAAAACTACTTCCAATGACCAAAATTGGATTAAATGATAAAAATATTATTTAATTGTACTTGTAAACCATTAAAATTTATAACTATAAACTATAAATAATTTTCATTAAAAATATTTTTTTTAATTAAAATTAAGTTGTTTTTTCTATTTATGAAAATATAAAAGTTATCAAAAAAAAAATTATCCAAACAAAATTTTTATGTACCACGTCGGAAAAAAAATTTTAATTTGATCAAATTTAATATCTAATGGTTTCAAATATTGGATTTAATATGGGTTCTACATTTATGGCATGAAAAACTGCCTTTTTAAAAAATAATTATTTTGTTTAAAAATTTGAATTTTTCTTGATATTATTTTGTAATAAACACAAAATATGAATGTAAAAATTACATGGTACATATATAAAATTCAAAATGATGTTATTACTATTAATTAATGATTTTTAAATGTCTAGTTTGATAGGTCCTGGTGCTCTGGAACTCAATGTTGCGTAATTCACAAACTATCATGTTATTCAAAGAGGAACGTCCATTGGAAGCATGTGGTGTTAAAAAAATGGTGAAAATGGAATAAAATCACACTTTTTTTCATGTTGGGGAAGAGGAGGGGAGTAAAAAGATCATCAATGAGAAAATTGTAAATTTACCCAAACATTTAGCATGCAAAAAGTTTTTCTGCACTGTTTATCAAAACGAGTGCATACCTTGCCAGACGGTTATACATGAAAATTTTGTCTGCACAATTTGATCAAATTTTATGCAACACATGCATGAGAGGAGGAGGAAATGGGGCGCTCTCACGGTTAGGTCACACAACTAGGTGACAAGGCAGTTTTCCCAAAAAAATGGTTTTTGGGATTTGAATATGCCCCAAGCACTATCAATCCCTTTAATAACTCATTAGGCATCATAATTAAGTCCAAAGTAAATATTTAGACCGAATAAAGTACCTTACCTGAATGAAAAACTGGGTTATTACATAAAAAAACTCATTGAAATATGATACATTTAAGAAAAATAAAAAAATTACCCTAAGATAAATTTGATATAATTATTTCATTAAGGAATTTCATTATGAAATTTTTTTTATTCCATGAAAAACTTAATTTAATTTTTTTTGTAAAAACCACCAATAACTGATATCTAGGTAAATATTGTTTTATAATAAAATTTCTATTTCTATTAATGATTCTTATTTTAATTCTAGTCAATATATTACCATAACAACCATAATATATTTATAGCTATTTTTACCCACCAATTTAATGTCTTGTTTATAATGATATACAATATTACAGTTAATTTAGGTATATGGATTAATTTTTTATAGGCTATCAAAGGGAATAAAATTAAATAAATTCATTTGGTGGTTTGTTTATGTTCATGTTTTTGCGTCAAAAACAATATAAAATACATCTTTTTTCTTTAATAATATCAATGTGTTAAAAATTCATATTTAAGGTGGTGTTAATCATGAAGTTAAGGCGAGGCCCTGTTTGTTCTCATTGTAATGTTATGCATCAAATTTTCCATTTTAATAGAATTAGTTCTCTGATATACTGATATAATGTACATTATATTCATTATAAAACATATTTTCATTATTAAATTATACAGATCTAATATTTTTATATTATTTGTTAAATTTGATGTTTTATTAACATAACAAAATGTGATAATTTTACACAACGGTGATGAATTCCATATATTATTGATTTCACTATAACATTTCCATCCATATAACCATATTATAATCCTTCATAGATAGAATAACATGAATGGATGGTTATCTATTATATTGGTTGATTCAAGGGAGTAAAGAAAGATATATTTAATATTAGGTTTTTAATATTGAAAAGATTAATAACATTTTTCATTGATAATTTCATTCCACATATAACAAATTCATTGTTCCTATTGAATTTAAACACCATTCATTCTATGTACTAATATGTTCCTTTACATTTGAGTGATCCAAAAAATGGATTCATCATGTATATAATTGAAAATTATTTTTATGATTAAGGATTACATTATTATTTGTGGGCAGTGGTTTTACATCATAAAAAAAATCCAACCAAATTTACGGAATTGAAAGTGTTAAGAAGAAATTTAACCAATGAAACATCTGAAATAATATTGGATAAAATAATTATTTTAATGAAAACAATTTTTATATATATTTCTTTAGATTTATATATGAAATATTTTTGGAGTGAGGCATTGAGGTAGAGTGAGATTTGGAGGCCTTGTTTCCCCATAATTTTTTTAAATATAATATGTATTTCAATTTAATATGTAGGTATTAGTGTAGAAAATGTGTAATATATTCTTAAAGGAGGTCCATATCAGATGTATAACTTCACTATTGAGTTCGTAATGTGAGTATTACCTTAGAAAATTCATAACATTTTTCAGTATCTAGTGCTTTCGAAGTAGCTGTCACGAGAAAAAAATATTTAAAATAAATAAATAAATAATTTTTTTTAATGAAGTGACCTTCTTACTATATTTAAACATGGTTACACTTTCACACTTTTTTCAGACTCACATCCTTATATTACACGAAATTATTATAGAGTAACCTTTATAAGATTGTTGAATTATATATTTTTATAACATCTTATTGATGATAGTGCACCAATGTATTTCTAGAATATAACCAATGATGGTCATGCATAACAAATATTCATCAATTATCGATCCAAACTTCTGGAAGAAAATTTTAATTGTGATCACCATACCATTATTTATCCGCGGTCGAATTAAGACCAATTACATGAACAAGTATTGATTCACTTAGTGATTTTTGATTTTATTACAGTCGATATTTGTGTTTATTGTCATAAAACCACTCGTCATTAATTGAAACATAAAACAATAGATTAAGGCGAAACAATTAGTGGATCGAGTTTTCTGATCACATCTTTTGGATTATGGATTTATCTAATCATTTCATCATATGGTTATCATGGGTAATTTTATTGTTCAATTTTTCAAAGATCACCTCGTATTTGATTATTGTGGAACCATAATTTTGAAAAAAAATTATATTTCATGGTTGAAATTCATTATTGGTGTTGTGATCAAGGTGTGATGATGATAACAGATGATTAATGGAAGGTTAAAATTGATTAGTTTTTCTTGTTCACCCTAGTTTTGATGGTGTAGTTAAAAACATTTAATGTGGTATTTTCCAATGTGGAATCGATGAAAAGATTTATGATCTCTATTGCCAAAAATGTTAGATGAACCAATATCATTATTTTATAATGACCTTGAAAATTACATCGATGTGGATAATTTTGTAGAAGATATAGAATATTTAATATGAAATCCTAGGTCACATGGTATGAAATATAAAATGACACACAATATGGGACCCCATGTGTGTTTCTAGGATTTCCATGGAGAGTTAAAAATGAAATTCCATTGGACATTTTTCAAGACATGTAACACATTATAGGTGAATATGTATGCAAATTAGATGATACATGAGTTTTACAAGGCTAATGTACATTTACACAAACAGAGTATGTTTCCAATGTCTAGTATACTTGGGAATGGTCAAGATTCATACGAAGTGTTTCGTATGATATCTACATTATCTTTTCTATTCAAACTGATAATTTATCTTAAAATATACATGTTTTGTGAGGAGATAACTCATTAGAAAACCATGTGTTTTTTGGACCTTTTTTCACACCTAGTACATGTTGTATCCTTCATATGGGTATTTAAAACCCTTAGTTTCTTCATTATGTCCTATATGAATTTTATTGTATTTCATTGGTCCATGACATTGAGGGTTCGACATTTTATTATATACACATCTTAGGATTTAGACCTCCTCTATGTGATGAGTCTAATATAGTGTTTTTGGTGTTCCTCATTGGGACTAGATTGTGATCCTCTATCATTTTGCAACATATGTGGGGTTTGTGAAATAGAAAAGACCTCCATGAGAAATTATTTGACCCTCATTCATTATTTATGTTATATTAGCGTTAATATTATCATTGTAATATAATTCCTCACATGGATGATTGGTCTATATTGGGATTGTGGTGTCCCCTAATGGTCATGTGTATAATGCCATGTCTATCTATTGAGGTATTTAGAGACCACTGATCAATATTACAAGGGTCCCAATAATCATGATCTCTTTGATGAATTTCTGTAGTCATAGTCTGGATCTTGGAATAGTTTCTCATAGAATTATCATTTCATTGAGAAGAATCATCTAGCTAGACATTTGATTTCTATTGCTTAGAGTTGGGGTACTTATCTTGAGTATATCTACATTCGTTTTAATGCATTGATAATATTATCGTTCTTTTGAGCATAATATTGATGATGATTCATTTTTATTCATTTCATTGTGTCTGAATAGTTATTAATATACTCTCCATATATGGGATCTTCCCACAAGTTTCATATAGAATGAATATGAAGTCATATTAGGTTTTTTATTAGGACAAAAAAGAATATAGTATATTATAGCTTGAGCATGATAGACCAATGTGTTTTTAGGGTTGTTATCATTAGACATAGTTATCTCCCATGAAGCATGTTATACACTCTATTTTTTTAGGATTGTATATGACCCCTACTATAACATTCATTTCATCAATGTTGTAGTTTTATTGTGAGTTCTTATATATATTCATGAATTAGTTTCAATTTTCTTATATATCATAATTATAAGGGACTGGATGTGTGTGTGTGTGTGAAGTTACTTTCTGCTAATTCTTCCAATGTGTGTGATACAGCTACTCAGCATTGTTCACTAGCCCCTAGCCTATTTGAGGGAGGTATGAGATTGTAATGATTCTTGACATACTTGGTAAATTATTTACAGAATTGTATTAGAGAAGTCAATTCTAAAATAATATTATAGTCAATGATATTGGTTCATGATTTATGGAATCTAGGTTATGTATCATGAGTTTGGATTTTAGGTCATCGACTATAGTGCTAGTGTGGCAGATGTCACATCTATACATAAGTTCTCTAATTACATGGAATCTGACTCAACACATGTATGCATCAGTTACAGAGAAAACATTATTACATAGATCATATATGAAACTGTTATGATTTCTATGTCCTTATTGATTCAGTTATCTAATTATAATATTTTACTATTAAACATCATATTTATTAAATGATCAATATATAATGAATTGCAACAATTAATACACTATGTGATCTTGAGAATGATCTACTAAGATATGAGGATTTAGTATAAGGGCGTATACAATAGAGAGTACCTCATGGTGGTTTACCAAATGTACCAACTACTATTGAAAAGGAACTAGAACATCCATTTCTAGATTAAGATGAATGCAGTCTATGTGGACTATATGAGTTTGAAAAGAAAAACCTCTATTGTTTCACCATAATCCAGAGCCCCTAGTTGATGAGGACTCTCAATATGTAGTCATTCATGTTTTACCCCTTTTTAGGATTCTTTCAGATCTAACGGTTGTCATCATATAAATTCTACTTTAGATATTCACTAGGTGATGGTGGAGTTATGTGACTCAGAAACATGATTAGATAGACCTCTCCTAGCCACACATTAAACGTCTCATCAGTGGGTAGTTTTTTCATCCATATTGCGATCAATGTTCATTACAGTGCTTCTAAATTAGTTGTAGGTCAGTTTGATGGTGCTGAAGTATTCTATGAGTTATACTGATATCTGATGATACTTCATGGAATTTTTGAGGTTTTTTTTCAGATCATGAACCCCTGATCAGTTTTTATGATGGGATATAATATATTTACGGATATATATTTTAATTACCACATTTTTTGGAGTGATAGAGTGGGCCATGGTGATGGAGAGTATCGATGATGTTTTGGTTTACCATTGGATGTTGGTAGTGGGAACCAAGGGGATGTTACCTAGAAAGTATGTAGATAATGGTAATCACAATGATCAAAGGTTGTAAGATTATTCAAGAGTCAATCCCATGAGGGTGTATCAGAACACATGTACATAAGGATTTCTCTTGTTAGTCGGGAGAGTGGTTGTGTTTCCCTTGTGATGGCCAAGGACAAATTTCATGGGATTTCAAACCCTCAGTATAGTTAATCGGGATATGGTTTAGGGACCACAATAGTAGAGACACAAGAAGGTGCAATGTGATATATGGGAATATTAATGTCATAGAGGGTAAGGTAGAGTAGATTATGATGATATTGAATTTGACCTATTACCACCACCACACACAGGTTGTTAACTCTATGATCAAAGATCTTGAGAAAATGGATGAGGCCAACTATAGAGTATAGAGGCCTATATGAAACGTACTCAAGGTTTTATACGAGGCATGATCTGGGTAATGTCTACCGCATCTAGAGATTTGACAAGAACCTGTGTGAGATTCTCCTTTATTTTAAATTATCTAGTTCAAAATCATTGAGATCTTGTTTATTCCTTTAGCTTGACCATTATTCTTAAAATCACTAACAAGAGGAGAATTAATGATTTCACCATTTTTCAAAATGTGAGATATGATTCTTTGAGTAGAGATATTTTGTATGGAATATATTTATATTATCTATTTGGCCTTATGTAATCATATTAGGTAATGAGTGGTTATCCCCTATTCATCACCAGATTAACTGATTTTTGAAGAGTATATAGTGTTTCAACAATGATGAGATGATGTTTTCATTTTTGGGTGAAAATAAAACATTGAAAAAATATGAAGGACTCATGAATATGAATGTGTAACTGATTACTACTAGTTATCAAAAATTACTCATGTAAAAGTGTATTTTAATGGTAAGTAGATACCTGATTTTTTGGAGTAGTATGAGGAAGTCATGCGTGGGGAAATTTCAGGTCTACCTCTCCAAATGGAATTTGAGATATTAGTTGAAATACAACACATGAGGGCCTCAATATATTCATCAATATATTAGATGTCTCCCACATAGATTCATGATATTCTATTGTTGTTGGAGGACATGTAGTAGAAAGTATTCATGACACATAATGTTTCTTCATTGGTAGCCCCACTATTGTTCCCCAAAAATGTATATGGGAGCATGGGGTTTTGTGTGTATTTCCCATTCATAAAATAGGCGACCATAAAGAAAAAGTGTCAACTTCCATGTATTGAATACATATTCAATCATTTTATAGGAACATGATGGTTCTTCAATATTGACCATAGATCATATAATTAAAAGTTATGAGTATGAGATGAGGATTTGACAAGGTCATAATTCAGAATTCATAATGGACACTATGAGTTCTTAGTTGTGCCCATTAACATAAATAACAACCATAACTATTTTTTGGTACTCAAGAACCTTAGAATTCAGCCATTATTAAAGGGGTTTTTTTTATATTAACACAATATATCATAATTTACTATGTGTCTAAGGAGTAGCTAGTGAGACACATGAGGATGGTCCTAGAAATACATGAAGAGAACCTTTTATATAAGAAGCTCTAGAAGAGTCAATTTTGGATTCATGTTCCAAACATTCTAGGAAACATAATCTAATTTGTATGAGTGGAAGTGGTCTTATCTAAGGTTCATGATGTTCAATCTTAGAACCGACAAATGATTATTACTTAGGATCAACTATTACTTATGTTTTTGAGTTTACTATAGGAGTATGGAATCTAATTTACCAATTGGGATATGACCTTTTAAATATATATTCAAAAATAAAAATCCTTGCGGATGAAAATTTAAAAATTATTTTTATGAGTTTAGTTAATGGTTAATGATTCCTCTTATATTTATATTTAAATGGGAATATGTCAAATATGTAGTGTTCTATAATGAATATTATAATTGGTTTGGTTGTGTTCTAATGAAGATGAAGTATTTGAATTTATATGGTTCACGTCTATGGATATCACATGAGAAGAACTTTACAACCCACATTCTTGAGTTAGTGGTGATAGACTTCACACTAAATATGTTGGGACACTAACTAATTGGTGATTTGTTTTTTATTTATTTTTACAACATGTGTTAATGATTATATTATCATAGAATGATATTAACATGAAAAAGATTTCATGGATTGTGTTTCACGAGGAACCTGAAATTTATATTTTATAAACTCTTTTGAAAGGAATAGTTATGGAAGGTTCTCTTAGCTAGAGATATTGTACACTATTATTGGTTGAGTAGTTATCTTGTTTACTGTTGTCCTTCAGGGACAAGGATGGTTCATCATAACCCCAATTGATGTATTTTAAACATCCTTTGTACAAAATGTTAGTGAGGAATAGCTTGACACTACCAACTATTGGACCACATATATTCTGATATCCACTATATGTGCTCTTGAAGGACATTTTAGAGGCTGGGAGAACATTATGTTTTTTACTGGACTGATGATGGTACTAGTGGCATTTTTGGTGGAGGAGATGAGGGAGTTTTGTAGAGACCGATACTTGATGTACATGGAGATTACATTACTTTTACTGAATACTTAATACATTATAAAAATAGACACAGAAGGACCGTAATAGATTACTGTCTTTGAAAACTCGGAATATAATCTTCTAATTGCGAGGATAGATCTTCAACATCTCCCATAATGATCATCCCCTTTTGTTTTCTTACATAAAACCATTCCTTAAATATCTGAGAAAAGAAAACAGATAAATGGTGATATCAAATTCCCAGTAATAGTATGCATGGAGAAAATAAAACAAATCATATACATTTGAACTTAAGAAACATGAACATAATGTTTAAACATCAAAATCATGAGCAATGACATAAAACATGGCAGTACGTAAGGCATATATCATAAAAAACATTAATAATGATAAAATATCATCGAAATAAAACATGTAAATTGTGTAAACCATTAAGCACATGTTATTATTTCCATAGTAGCCAAGGCATTGCTGCGAAGACAAACTTAGAGGAACATATACCTTTCTGAATCAAGTACTCTCCTCGTTCAGGTCCTGTATCACTAAACTAGATTAACATTACGTTCCAGCCATGTCTATCTCATGAGAAATAAACCTTTACCCCATGCATTGGAGGGAGATATAGGTCCCACCCATCTAATAATTAAATCATTATTTCGTGTGCCACAAAATAAACATACATCATTCATAATAACCCAACGAATAAAATGGGTTCATAAACATCATCCAATAAAAACATAATCCATATAAAAGAAATGAATATAATTTCATCATAAGAAAAATAAAATCATGTAAAAAATAGAGACATTATACTTGAACCATTAAAATACTAAATAATGTCATCAAATATGGAAAGTAGTTTTGATAAAACACTTGAAATTAATTCATGAGGAAAATATCCTTTTTTCTTCAAAATCATTTTATTTTTTCAAAATTCCATGAAATTAAAAAATAAAAATAATTTTTTTTAAATAATCATGAAATTTTGTAGATTAAGATTCATGAAAATATGTCGTTATAAAACCGTAAAAATCCGTTCATGCCGTATAAGTTAAAAAACCTTCTCCTCGTATATTTGTCGGACAAATCAAAAAAGTTCCCCATATGGTAAAAAAAGAATGATTCTTCCATAACATGTGGTAAAAGTAAAAAATGGGTAAAATGACATTAAACCTACGTGAATTTTTTTTAGAAAACATGCACTTGGATGATAACAATAACCCCAAAAAATACATATGAATAACAATCATGGATAAGAACGAGATTGGAATAGTTATCCCTTAACTTAGGTCTGATATGCTTTGTACGTATCCGAACCTACTTTATAATGATTCAAATAATGTCATTGAATTATTACAGAATCATATTACTTGTTATTATATCATATATGGTTCACTTATGTCTTTATATTCCCCTTTCTTTTGTAAATTCCATTTTAAAGCAGCGTTTTGGGTAAAATCGTTTTATTTATCGTACGTGTTTGGACATGTGGTTCTAGATATTATTATTAGTTATATCATGTTTTTATTACTTCTATAATGTAAATAATGATTTATATATCATATATATTCAGTATATATATATATATAATAGATAGATAAATGAAATGAAATACACTATTCATGGAGACGGTAGGTCGTACGTACACCTGAACACTGTTTTCCTTTCCTTATTGACATTAATTGAAGTAAGTATATGACATATATATATATATACATAAATATAATAGATTTAAAATTCATTATATTTCATTATTATCCATTATATATACTTTATAATCAATCTTGATTGGTTAACATGGAGAATGGATTTCATTGCGTCATGGAGACGGTAATCTGTACGTACGCACGAGCGATGATATCGTTCCCATAATTATTGAATTGAATTGTATTGGATGATATAATATATAAGAATCAGTATGATGTTATAATAACAATATATAGTTATTTTTTACACCATTATACCCATCCAATGATGGTGGTGGTATAAAAAACAGATTACACCACTGCGTTGAGACGATTTTCCGTACGTACTCACGCGCGATGATTTCAATTTCAGTAGGATGGATAGAAGGTGAAATGGGATTTTTTAATATTTATAATAATATATAATTTTATTATTGATACTGATGTTATTACATTATAATTAATCAACTAAATAAGAATAAGTTGAAGAAAAATGAAACTTGAATGAATCGGTAGAAGAGATTACATCATCTTCGACGAACCTTTTTAATCTTCTTATTAGGGCACTAGAGTTGGTCTTTTGAGAAGAATATAACCTCTATGAAATAACTAGATAGGTTTAGATGAATAATTTCAAGGGGTTGGCTGAGATTAAAGGCTCGACGGGTGTGAAGATAAGAGGGAAGTGGTGCCCTTTTTATAAGGGAGGTGAGGGGCACCTTTGGAAAAACATAAAATATGATTATATAATAAAGTCATATTTGGATTATAATAGCTCTAAATTGATTTATTTAGATTTTAATGTGGGGATGTGTAGAAATACTCTCAAACAATTTGTTTTAGTCATGTTTAGGTTACTATTTTAACATTATAATTTAGATTAAACTCAAAGTTAAATAATTTAAGCTTTGTCGTGTCTTTTGGTTTTCTTACACTATATGGTTAATAGACATACTATAACAAGACAAACGAATCCCAAGTATTTAATTATTAATATATATAACCTTATCTAAGTAATTTTGTCGATCCTTATATTTTTATAAATATAATTACAATTTATAATATAATATGTTTTTTAAAAACTATTTTATGTCAATTTTGACATTATTTGGTAATTGAGTTTTTTGAATATCATAACAGAATGATTAATTCGAACAATGTTAATTAAATTAATATAAACATGTCATATTAACCTATAAAATTATTGGAATTCATAAAAAGTCTAAAATTACATTTATTTGGGTATTTATTATATCAATTATTTTATTAGTTCATTATCTAGATAATTACTGCATCACCATTGTGTCATAAATAATTTAATTTATTTGATGTCTAAAAATTATAAAGCAAACACCGACATGTAGGAAATCTTTTTAGATTTCCAATTAAAATTAATAGTCAAAATGATAATTTATGTAACCCCTTATATAAAATTAATTACTAAAATATATTTTTTAATGTCTATTTTGTCTTTACATTCAATTAATTAATCCAAATTGTCATTTTCACTACTAAGTGGCTCAATGGGGCCCCAAAATCAACCCAACGATGCCCATGGTCGGAAAATACTTATCCAATAAGGTTAAGACAAGTGTTGAGGTAATTTTGAATTATTATAATATGCTTTTAACCATGAAATAACCAATTTACCTTTAACAGCAATAAATAAAAGTCAAAAGATACTATTCACCAAAAATTATTTTCATCTTATTGAACAACAATTTACTTCTTCATTAAAACCATGTATGTTGGATTTTTGAAATTCAATTCACAGAAGTGGTAAAATTTCATTTAAATGAAAGAGTCGGTTTTTTAACTACGACTAAGTGGTTTCACTATTCATCAAAATGGATGTTTTTCAGAAAAATAACAAAAATTTACCCTAAGAAATGAAGTCTATTTTTCCAAATTAAAAACATAGAAGTGTCATTAATTAATTTTAAAATTAATTCCCGTTATCAAAACAAATAGTGTGTTTTTAAGAAACGATAACTATCAAAAGATTGACACTAGTTTATGTCCAAATTCAAAGTGAAATTAATTCCAATGACCAACATTGGATTAAATGGTAAAAATATATTCTAAATATTCATTAAAACCAATTAAAAAGATAATCTAACCATATAAATTACTACAATGAAAAAAGTTTTTTTAAATTAAAATATAGCATGTTTTTACTATTCATTAAAATATGAAAGTTATCAGAATAATATGAAAAATTTATCCAAATTAATTTTATTTATCATGATTCCAAGGAAAAAGTTTATTTTGTCAAATTGAACTAAGAAACATTTCAAAAACTAGATTTAATGTGGGTGTGCCATCAAAAGGCGGCAAAACTGTATTTTTTAAAAATACTTATTTTACCCGAAAAAAATATTTAGTTCATATACCATGTTCTAGAAAATATGTTAGATGAATAAGAATGTTATAAGTTAAAAATTTATTTAAAACTATTTATAACGGATATTCCATAAAAATATTATAACAATATATCGTTGCTTAGTGAAACACGGTATTGCGTACTACACACGCTTTCGAGGAAGGTCATGATTGCGTGTAATGCAAGCCAAGTCAGGGCTACATGTAGTGAAAGCTTCCTATGGTGTTTCATATAACATAATAAATACTTATTTCATTTATACATTAAAAAAATCTATAATTAAAGTTATGTAGAATAATTTCTACAAAACGAACTTGAAATTGTGTGTACCACGAGCCAAGAATAGTGTTGTGTATACTACAAGCTAATACGGTGTTGTGTATAGTACAATCTAATCTTGGTTTAGTGTACACTATAAGATAAAAAACAAATTAAAAAGAATATATCTCATAAAATCTATGGGTGTTACATTATACACCCCTTAAAATGAATTTTTCCCTCGAAATTTGTCAGACTCATAAATTGATTACTACTTGATAGTTTCTTTCATATAAACCCACATCGTTAAAAGGAATAATAAAACATAATTTTCAAAAGTGAAGTAAGAAACGTAACGGTTATCCAAATTAACTTATCAATGGGTTTCCACCTAGAAGAACATAGGTGAAAATATGGATATGGAAGATAAATCTAACCATAAACTTTTGATGTAGAGTGGTAGAGAACATGGCTATAAAAAAGCCAACAATCACAAAGCCATAAATTTTTGATGATCTAAGGTATAATATGATTAATCAGATATGGGGGTAATAGGAATACATTTGTGGTTTTCAAGATCATTTCCCTAATGTTGAAATTTATTTTAATTATAAGAAATACTTACATTATTTTTGGTACAATCTCAATATTGTTCATGCCTTGAACAATTTCCACTTCATATCTTAATGAAATGAAGTTTAATTTTTATTCCGTGAAGTGATAGTAGATCATGTGACAGAATGATAGGGCATTCCATCTATCTCATACATAATGATAGAAATAGTTATATACATAAGTCCATTTATGGTGAGATTAATCGTATATGGTTCCAAAAATGGAATTATACTTCATCTATCATACCACATATTAAAATAAAACTAATTTATAAAAACCTGGGACTTCTTAAAGGTCAATGGTAGGCGATAAAGGCCTGTGGCACTTTAGTTGTGGGTTAAATCCCTACAACATTGTATGACGCGACGGGTTGTCACCCGTCCTGGAGGTTGTCCCTTTTTCTAAGACTACATTATTATAACATTCCTACTATAATATCAAAAAAATTTCTATCCATAAACAATAATATCTTATGTATAACATAATTCTTTCCAATCTTTAGGCTTATCCATGATACTTCGGTCCAAACTCATAGTATAAAAAAATGATTACTGGAAAGGTCACATTACAAGCATGTGAATTCCATCACATATCCTCAATATATAATAAGATATATCTTGTTGGTCACATTCCAAATATGTGAAAACCTAAATCATGTATTCTATTGAAACATATATTCTGTTGAAACATGTATTAGTATAGAACGTTAGTCAAAACATGAATGATTTCAAAAGTTAACTCTTTCCACATACCAAAATCCCAAAATTTATATATACTAAAACTAGGATATCACTTTGTCATTATATCATTCATGAGCTCATTTAATTATCTTTTTTTCCCTTCATTATGTGCATATCATCTTCTTTCAAAAAATATTTGAATAACATTTAATGGTTACCAGTACCATTCATCATATACCTTCAACAACTCAAGGAAAGACAACAGTGTAACAATCCTTAGATTTTTATTTATTCCATAGTACCATAGATTATTCTTGATAAACATACAATCATTCCACTACCATCTTAAACCACTGACTAAGCTTCATTATTTCTTTAATCTCATATATCATTTGTAGTCTCTTCATCATCATCCACATAAATACAACCCATATGACCATTATTATTCTCTTCATGATATTTTCCCTTAGGGAATTGGTTTTCATAATGCCCCTACATTCCTCATTTAAAACATTTAATCGTTTTCAATGTCATAGCAATACCATTATCCTTTTCCATGGTGTTAACTGAACCTTTTCCTTTGCACTTACATTCTTTATGTCCTTCCTTTCCACACCCAAATTATCATCCAGTTCCTTTGAAACATTTTCCTTGATGCCTCTTACAACATGATTTACATGAGGAAAATTGAACTTTAATTCCTCCTTAATCATCATGAAACTCCATCTTTCTCTTATTAGATGAGTCGGGATACCTACCAAAGTTGAGATTATTGATCATATTGTGAGATTTATGATTATTCATAATAATTATGTTTTGACTTCCAAATAACTTTTCATTTGGTTGCTCATGAAGAATATCATTCCATTGCCCATGAAATCCTCCATTATTTTGAATCTTCTTGTTTCCATCCATTTTCTAAAACCCAAAAAGAATATAATTAGTGGAAAAAATAATGATATTAAAACAACATAATAAAGGGGGAGTACCTTCAATATATAATATATTTGGTTTAATTATAAGAACATTAAAGTAATTCTAAGACGGTAACCTATACGTATACTTAACCTTAGGGACATCCCTATACATACCTTAGAAATATCTCAAGGGATCATACTAATGTTTTCACATCTGAGTTTCCAAAGGTTAACTCAACATTTCCTCTGATACCAACTATAGAGACCCATACTTGACATACATTGACATAACATTACTTTTGCAGAATACTTAATACATAAAAAAACAGTCACACAAGGACCATAATAGTTTAGTGTCTTTGAAAACTCGTAATATAATCTTCTCACTGCATTGAACAATCTTCAATATCTCCCACAAAGATCATCCCATTTTGATTCCTTACCTAAAACATTTCATTAAATCCTGGGGAAAAGAAAACATATAAATGGTGAGCTCAAATTCCCACTAAGGGTAAGCATGGAGTAAATAAAACAAATCATATACATTTGAACTTAACAAAACATAAACATAATGATTAATCACCAATATCTTGAGCAATGACATAAAACATGGCAGTACATAAGGAATAGATCATAAAGAAAAATTAATCATGATAAAATATCATGGGAATAAAACATCTAAATTGTGTAAACCATTATGGACATGTTATGATTTCCATAGTAGCCAAGGCATTGCTTCCATGAACATCTTAGTGGACAAATATCCTTTCTGAATTGAGTTCACTCTTCATTTCAGTCCTGTAACACTGAACTAGAATAACATTCCATTCCATCCATTTCTATCTCATGAGATATAAATATTTGACCAATGCATTGGAGGGAGATTTAGGTCTCACTCATCTCATAATGAAATCATTCTTTCGTGTGCAACAAAATAAACAAACATTATTCATAATAACCCAACAAATAAAATGGGTTTCATAAAAATCATCCCATAATAACATAATCCATATAAAATAAATGGATATCATTGAATCATAATAAAAATAAAACCATATAATCAATAGAGACATTATACTTGAAACATAAACATTCTCAATAATTTCATCTTAGATAGAAAATTATTTTGATAAAAAACATGAAATGAATTCTTGAGGAAAATATCCTTTCATCTACAAAGTCATTTTTATTTCAAAAAATGCCACCAAATTTAAAAAGAAAATGATTTTTTTGAAAATAATCATGTAAATTTTGTCGAGTAAGCTTTAGGAAAATAAGGCGTTATAAAAATGTACAAATCATTTCATGCCGTATAAGTTAAAAAATCATTCTCCTTATACATTTGTCGGACAAGTCAAAAATGTACCTCATATGGTAAAAAAAGAATGATTCCTTCCATAACATGTGGTAAAAGTCAAAAATTGGGTAAAAATGACATTAAAGATATATGAATTATTTTAGAAAAAAATGTACATGGATGATAACAATAACCCCAGTAAATACATACGAATAACAATCTCGGATAAGAATGAGATTGGAATAGTTATCCCTTACCTAAGGTCCGATATGCTTCTTACATATCCGAACCTCCTGTATTTTTATTTAAATAATGTCATTTACTTATAAAATAATAATATTCATTGTTATGATATCATAAATTGTTCACGTATGTCCTTATATTACCCGTTCAATTGTAAATTCCGTGTTAAATAGCGTTTTGGGTAAAATCGTTTTATTTATCGTACGTGTTTGGACATGTTGTTAATGATATTATTATTACTTTTATCATGTTTTACTTACATCCAGATTGTAAATCATGACTGATATATCATATAAATTTAGTATATATATATATATAATAGATATATAAATGAAATGAAATACACCATTCATGGAGACGGTAGGACATATGTACGCATGAACGCTGTTTTTCATTCCTTATTGACATGAATTGAAGTAAGTATATGACATATATATATATATATAAATTAGCTTTATCATGTCATATATTTAATTATTATTCATTATATATACTTTATAATCATTCTGGAATGGTTAACTTGGAGAATGCATTTTATCGCGTTATGGAGACGGTAATTCGTACGAACGCACGAGCGATTAATCGTTCCCATAATTATTGAATTGAATTGTATTGGATGATATAATATCTAAGAATCACTATGATGTTATAATGAAAATATATAATTATTCAGTACACCATTTTACTCATCCAAGTAAGGTTGTGGTGGAAAAACATATTATACCACGGCCTGGAGACGGTATTCCGTATGTACGCATGCACGATGATTTTGTTTTCCGTAAGATGGATAGAAGGCGAAATGAGTTTGTTTCATATTTATAATAATATATCAGTACATTAGGGATACTTATGTTATTACTTTATAATGAAACAACTAAATAAGCATAAGTTGAAAAAAGAAATAAACTTGAAAGAATCGGTAGAAGAGATTACCTCTTCTTCGACGCAATAATTTTAAACATCTTCATAGGGCACTATAGTTGGTATTTTGATAAGACCAGAACCTAAATGATATAATTATAGAGGATGAAAGAGGAATTGGTTGGGGATGTCCGATCTTAAAGGCTCAAAAGGGTGTGAAGAGAAGAGGGAAGGGGTTCCCTTTTTATAATGGAGGAGAGGGGTACCTTTGAGAAAACATAAAATATTATTTTATAATAAATTCATATTCGGTTTATAATAGCTACAATTTGATTTATTTCGAAGATAAAGTTGGTATGGTTCTAAATAATCTTAAAAAATGGTTTTAGACCAATTTAGGTTACTATTTATCCTTATCATTTAGATTTAACACTAAGTTAAATAATTTAGCCACTACCGTGTCTTCTTGTTTCTTACACTATATGGTTAATAAACATACTCTAACAAGCCAAAAGAACCCCAAGGGGTTAATTATTAATATATATAACCTTATCTATGTAATTTTTCTGATTCTTAGACTTTTATAAATAAATAACAATAAATAACATAATATATGATTCAAAAACTAATTTCTGTCAATGTTGACACTATTTGGTAATGATTTTTTTTGAAAATCATAACAGAATGATTAGTTCAAAAAAAGTTAATTAGATCAATAATAAAATGTCATATTAACCTATAAAATAATTTTAATTCATAACATGTCTCAAATTACATTTATTTGGGTATTTATAATATCAATTATTTTAATATGTCATTTTTATGTAATTACCGCATCGCTATTGTGTCATGAATAATTTAATTTATTTAATTTCTAAAAATTATAAAAACACACCACCATGTAGGAAAATTTTTTATCATTCCAGTGAATTTTTATAGTTGAAATGATAATTTATATAACCCCTTATAAAAATTAATTACTAATTGATTATTGTTAATGTCAATTTTGACTTTACATTAAATTAATTAATCCAAATTGTCATTATTACTACCAAGTAGCTCAATGGGGTTTCAAAATAGTCCCAAATATTTCCATGGTCGTCCACTACTCATACAATACGTCTAGGACAAGTGTTAAGGTAATTTTAAATTATTATTATATTATTTTAACCTTGAATTACCCTATTTACCTTAAACCGCAGGAAATAAAAGTCAAATTTACTATTCACAAAAAATGATTATCATCGTATTAAAACACATTTTACTTCATGATAACAACCATGTATGTCAGATTTTTGAAATTCAATTCACAGATGTGGTAAAATTTAATTAAAATGAAAGAGTCAGTTTTTAACTACCACTAAGTGGTTTCACTATTCATCAAAAATTGTTGTTTTTTAGAAGAATACCAAAAATTTAGCTGAAGCTATATTTGATATTATAAATTCAAAAATTATGTCTATTTTTTCAAATTCAAATCATAGGATTGGAATTAATTTATTTTAAAATTGATTCCCATTATCAAAACAAATAGTGTGTTTTTAAGAAACAATAACTATCAAAAGATCAACACATGTTTATGTCCCAATTCAAAGTGAAATTAATTAAAATGATCATAATTGGATTAAATTGTAAAAATATATTCAAATTTTACATTAAAAACAATTAAAAATAAAATATATCCATATAAATTATTGCGATGAAAAAATTTTGTTTATAATTAAAATATATCGTGTTTTTACTATTTATTAAAATATTAAAGTTATCAGAATAATATGAAAAATTTCTCAAAATTTAATTTTTATATCCTTATTCCAAGGAAGAATTTTATTTTGTCAAATTGAACTTATAAAAATGTCAAAAATTAGATTTAATATTGATGCACCATCAAAAGGTGGCAAAACTAGATATTTTTTAAAAAACCCTATTTTACACGAAACATTTATTTAGTTCTCATACCATGTTCTTGAAAATATGTAATATGAATAATAATGTTATAAAATTAAAAATTTAGTTAATACTATTCATAAGGCTAGTCCATAATAATATTTTAACAATATATCATTGTTTAGTGAAACAATGTATTGCGTACTACAAACGGTATCAAGAAATGTCTTGATTGCGTGTAATGCAAGAAAAGTCAGGGTTGCATGTAGTGCAAGCTCCATTTGGTGTTTCATATAACATAATAAAAATCATTTCATTTATACATTTAAAAAAATCTATACTTAATGTTGAATAGAATAATTTCTAAAAACGAACATGAAATTGTGTGTAACACAAGCCAAGAATAGTGTTACGTATACTACAAGCTAATACGGTGTTGCGTATAGTACAATCTAATACTGGTTTAGTGTACATTAGAAGAAATCAAAGAAATTAAAAGGAATATATCGCATAAAATCTCGGGTTGTTACAAGTTTCATATATCCCCTTTATCATTAAATCATGGGGTGGAAAAGATATACCAGGAACATTTACATTTGTTTTGGTATCCAGGAATGAATAGTAGTGTTGTAGTGTTTTTCTCCATATTCCACACATGTCAGCAAGTGAAGTCGGAGCACTAGGATCTAATGGGATTATTTCAACACCTTAAATAACTAAAGTGGTAGTGGTATATTATATCCATGGAAATAATTATTGTAATACCACATACATCAAAGTGAAATGATTCTATATATGTAATCATTGTCTGAATCAACATGTTGGCCCACATCCTAGCCATATGAGAGAAAATATCAATAGAGTGGTTGGGATTATATTAACTGAGGAGTTAGTATGGATATATTGATTTAAATTTATAATCATTTCAGACCATGATGTTCGTTTCATGTGAAAATTTTGGAGACAATTGTTGGTGGCCTCTTAGACTAATTTTTTTAAGCATGATATTTCACCCCTAGAATGATGGATATATTAATATGAGCATTCTGGTATTGTAGGACATGTTGTAGGCCAACATGATGTATTTTATTAAGGTTGGGGTTATTACCTATACTTAATAGATAATTCGTGAAACATAAACTATAATTCCACCCTTGGTTTATCTACATTTCAGTCCTTATATGACAGACCTTATAGGTCACCATATTGTTTGACTTATCTAGGTGACTTATTACTCATGGGGAAATAGTTGTTGTTAGTGAAGGCATAGAAGGTGATGATCACCCAAGAGTAGACCAGGGATAAATAGTATTACCCCCACTTTGGACCATTTATGGTGGCCAATGTATTTTATGGATGCATAGTAAAAGGTCAATTTATTATCACCTTGACATGGATTAGTGTAATTTTTATGGGGTGACATGCACTATATGATATTCATTAGTCCTTTCTAGATAATGCGTAGAGTTGTAGAGGGGGTATACCAAAACACTTTATCACTATTGTTGGACCAGGAACATAAAATATACAATGTTATATAGATGAGGAGGTATCTGAATGACCCATCACATGTTATAGACTGGGGTGAGCTGAACATTGATGATTAATCTTACTTTATTGAGTACAGAGTGGATAAATGAGGACCTTTAGAGGATGATCCTTCATCAGTGCTTGATTCCCTTAGTATAGATCCTATGGAGTTATGAGAATGTTAAAGAGGGAACCTAGAAGTAGGTGACCTATATATGGTCCTAATACCCTCATATTTTATACTATATTTTAATCATTTTGGGGTGATAATTTTGATAGATTGGAGAATGTGATGAATGTTTTTTCTTGTAATTCTTTCGAATATTATATAGATTAGTTTTTTGAGTTATCCATTGAGACAATGTGAGATACTAAGGACCAATGTGCTCTATATGAAATTTTAATATATATATATAATATATTAATAATATTCACAGTAATTGTTTCTGAAAACATTAAATAAAATTAAAATCTGTGTTTAAATTAAAAATATGATGTATCCATCGAGTTCAAAAACTTAATTTTTACAAATTGAGCGACAAAAAAATTGTATTCCTCGAGTGTTTTTGAAAATTTTATTATAGGAATAATATTTAAAATGATTTATTTTTTATTAATTAATTTTATTTTCTTACAAACAATGATCCACGTTCTCTATTTAAACATGGTTATACCACAGTACTAGGGTTATCCGCCTAACATAGTATTGAGTAGAACTATTGGAGAGGATCTATTAGAAGAAAATAATATGAAAACAATCAGATCATATCATATTAAAGATCATGCACCAGTAAATTTTAAGGATCTCAATAATGATACGTATGTATAACCATTATTCATTAGTAATCAATCCAAACTCTAGATAGGATACTTAATTTTTTATTTCCATCCCATTATTTATCAAATCTCTAATGTGATTTAATTCTGTAAACATTGATTGATTAATCCATTGAATATTACATTGTTTATTTTGGTTATTTCTTTATTTATTTTAATATCTATATTCAGTAATCCAAATATATTACAATGTGTTGAGGTTTAACAAGAAAAGGATGATGTTCATTCATGGAATCATGTGGCTTATGGATATCGCCCACTTTTCCTTAACACGTTCATCACAAGTATTTTATTTGGACATTAGTTTGATTGTAACATTCCAGGTAAATAATGAATATCACATTTTCATATTAATTAATATTTTAAAATTAACTAATATTTTTACTTCAATGGGGATGCTATGTTTGATGGAATACCTGATACACAACTACATGTTTCTCTGAAATCTTATGTTTCACACAACGCTGATTCATACTGAAAAATAATAATATAATATTATTTTAAATATTTATTAACTCTTAGTATTGTATTGGTGGGAATGGACCGAACTAACTACAACATGAATATACATTTTTGTTAATTTTTTTTAAATTTATCCAATAAATTTTAGTGCCTTAAAATAAGAACGAATCTGATTTTAAGTATAAATGCTCTAATATTCTTTAAAAGGCCGATTTCCACATTTTGATGGAAAACCCTCCATAAATATTGTTTTAGTCACTTATTTATGTTATATTTGATATAATATAATTCATTTTTATAATTGAGAAATAAAAATTTAAATTGGGAAATTTTTAGTTATTTTTCTGATAGAATTCATTTTTTATGAATATTGAATAATAATATATTTTAATTCAAAACTGCCTTTTAATATAAATGATTTATATGGTTAGATTATCTTTTTAAATTGTTTTAAACTGTAATTAGATTATATTTTTACCATTTAACACAATGTTGGTTATTGGAATTGATTTCACTTTGAAATTGGTCATAATTAAGTATTAATCTTTCGATAGATATTGTTTCTTAAAAACACACTATTTATTTTGACAACGAGAATTAATTTTAAATTTAATAATGCAACATCTATGTATTGAATTTGGTAAAAAATTGATCATTTTTTAATTCATAAATTCAAATATAGCTCATGCTGAATTATTGATATTTTTCTGAAAAACATGAAATTTTAATGAATAGTGAAACCACTAAGTAGAAGTTAAAAAACTAACTTTTCATTTAAATGAAATTTTACTAATTATATGACTTGGATTTCAATAATCTGACATAAATGGTTGTAATTAGAATGTAAAACATGGTTCAAAAAGTTGAAATAAATTTTGGATGAATAGTAACTGTTGACTTTTATTTACAGCGATTAAAGGTAAATACGGTAATTCAATGTAAAAAAATGTTATAATAATAAATAATTACCATAAAACATTTACTAACTTTTTTGGAAGTGTCATGGCCGACCATGGGAATCTATGGGTCAATTTGGGGACCGCATGGAGCCACTTGGGAGTGGTAATGACACTTAGATTAATAAATTTAATGTAAATACAAACATGATACAATCAAATATCTTTTAGTAAATTAATATTTAAATGGGGTTATATAAGTTATCTTTTACACTATAAAATTCATTGTAAATATAGAATGATTTCAAAAATCTTGTAATTTTTTTATAAATTTTAGACATCATATAAATAAAATTATTTATGACACAAAAATTATGTAGTATTTACATCATTAATAAATGATTTAAATAAATAAGATTATAAATATTAAAATAACATCAATAATCTGTCAAATTAATATTGGATGAATTTAATTTGGCCATGAGTCATCTTATCTTCTACCTTAATGAGTTTTTCACCTTTAGAAACCGAAAATCATATTATAATAAAATAATATTTTCACACATTCCTAAATAACCCCTCCTCCACCTTATAAAAACCCTTCACTTCTTACCCATTCCTCAAACCTCTCAAGAACCATTACTCATCCAAAACCTTCACATATAATCTCTCATGATCACCCATTTTCTCCTAGAAGCCTTACTTTAGGCAGAAGGAACTTCAAGAAGTCCTTTTGGTTAAACCCAAAGGGAGTTAGCCGAAATAAAAGTAACGATAAATATTAAATTATTTTCTTTTATTTTACATCTCCAACTTGTAAGCACATTTAATTACATTGTTTTATAACAAAAACAGTATACTAAATACACTAGGATGTTTTTTATGGGTATGATTTAAACTACAATTACAAAAACTTCCATCTAATTGGTAAAGAACATACTGTTTATGTGGTTGGAAAACTAACGCCTCACGAAATGATGATTGTTCAATTATCTCATACTACCTCTCATGGTGGACATTACGATTGAAATATATTTATATATGATATATATCATGTTTATGTTTTCATTGTGATTCTTTATTTTTATATTAAATTGTACATTTATGGTTTCCATTATGGGTAAACATGATAATTTCACTTGAAGAAGTGCGGACTACTGCCCCCTCAAAGTGGTATGACTCATTCATTCCATATGTGGGATGTATAAAAGGTGAAGTTATTGAAATTGTAAATGATATTATAATATAATTAGAATATAGTTATGTATCATTATGTTTAAATTCCGTTAAATATTAAATTGAATTAAATGTAGTTTTCATGCGTACGTACAACTTACTATCTCCATGAACTGTGAATTTCATTTCTTATCTCCAAAGGTTATGGACTGTTATAAATACATATATATAATGGATATATATTATATCTAAATTATGAATATCATTATGGAGATAATGGAATCTTGACCACATGGAAAACGTGTAATTATAAGGTGTTCATTTTTACTCAACTACCAAATATCGACAAAATGACCATTATTAATTTAAATGATTACATAATGATTAAAACATTGTAACAAGTGATATAAAATGAAAAATAAACATGAAAAAATTTTCTTATACATTTATAAATAAACTAAAGTTTATTATTCAGGAAGAACTACCAACAAAAAAGTTAATTCAGTAACGAGGTAATGGGTTTCTTATCTCACATTTATTTCCAAGAGATTTCAATTGTCTGCCTCTAATTTATGGCATGTGGTGTAATTAGTACTTTAATTTGATATATACTATCGTGATCCTCTTTATTCCAATTTTATTATTTGAATAATTTGGTGGTTACTAACTTTTGGACATATGACTCTATTGATTACAATGTGGTAAGGGATTTTCATCTCACTTTTTATTCCTATGAGATTCATGCTATATTTGACAGTATTTCCTTCTGTGTTGTGCATGTACTACCCATGATTGTATTCATTGTGTAATATACATAAATTTATGTGTATTTTAATCTTCATTTTATGATCCTTATTTCTTGGGTTTTATGTTTCTAATGTTACCAAATTGTTACAAAAACCTTTTAACCAAATTTTCATTCCTTGTGTTAATATACTTACTTTTAATTATGTCATGATATGATGATACATGGAGTCACTATTTATTTATTTCTGCTCTAAATTTCCACTCTCTATTTTGTGGATATACTTTTGATACACATAATCACTCCATTGATAAATTCCCAAGTCCTCAATATGAACTTCGTAAGAGTAATTTTAACTCAATATCCATTCCTTATGTTAAACATCCAAGTCATTGGTTTTGAATTAGAAAGAACATGTGTGGATTTAGTATGATTTATTTACACATAATATCCAATAATATTTAATGTATTTATATTTGTCACAAATTATTATGTAATTGTTTTATCCTTAATCTAAGGATACAGTTTTTATAAGGGATTTCATCTCAATTTACATTTCATTGAGACTTCATTATCATTAGGAACCAATTCACATTTATATGGTGTATATACTGTCCTCTGGCATGTTATATCATTAATAACTTTATTATCATGACATTATAATGTTTTTAATAAATTTTATTCTTCAATTATTTTTATTCAAGCGTCTCTCATTTTGTTAAAAACACTTTCACTAAAATATCACTTGAAATGTTTTAATGATTTATTATTCTAAATATATATCATTAATGTAAATTTTTTATAAATGGGTTTTAGGATTTATTTATATGAACATTAATGTTCTCAAATATTAATTCATTAAATGATTCAATGTGTAATGGGACACTTTGCTTCAAAAATATCTTTATTAAATGTTATAAATGAATTTGAAAATGGTTTTATAAAGCATTGTTTATTTCAATATCTTGATTTGATATATTTTAATGTGAAATTTTATATTTCCTTCAAACTTGTGTTATGTGTTATGAATATGTTATAGTTATTGGGTATTTTTGACGTATACGGGTGGTTCTGGGATAATCCAAGGGCGGGTGTGCCTGAGATAGCTCCCCAATGAATTGGGTAACATGATAGCTAAACACAAATGTTTATCATAATAGATATAGGAAATATACATTGATGGGTATTCCAAATGTGACTCCCTATGATGATATGATAGCTGAAATGTAAGTATTTTATGAATTCCATGAGTTACCATTATGATTTATTATTTCTATATGTTATTCATAAATCATACGATTTTATGAGGTAAGTTATGATTGAAAATTATGGTTTCATTGAATTTTATTTATTGATGGGTTAATGTTTCTTTTCATTATTTTATAACCCTTATTAAGCTTTTTATGCTCATACCAGGTTTTGAATTTTTTTTTCACAGGACAAAAAGATGAATATAGTCAATGATGATATAAGGGAAAAGTCATGATATCTAAAATAGGTAACTATACAAGTATCTTTTTTTTCAAGAGTATTTATTTTTTGAAAAATTGATATTGGGTAGTAGTGTCTACATTTAGTATTCAAGTTATTATGTAATACTTATGGCATAATTCTCTTGAACTCTACAACCGAAAAGATCCTCAATGTGAATTCATGACATATTTAAAGATTATGTAATGTTTAAGGCCATGTCTTTATGTTGGTAATAGTGGTCAATTTAGATAACATTTAAGCTTAGTGTGTTCTTTTAGCATAAGTTACATTACCATAATGGTTAAGATTTTAACAATATTCATAGTTATTTTAGATTAATTGAATGAGTTTAAGATTACATGAATAAGTATATCTTAGTATTTACCATCCTCATAAGATATTATATGATGATTTTACTGATATACTCGTACATATCGTTATGGTTTTAGTAAATGGATGGACCTAGTGGCACCAATGTAACAGTGGATGGGATGAAAGATGTGATGGTTCTCTGAATGAGAAACTAAATGAAATGGGAGCTGTAATGGGAAATCTTGTTGTTATTCTCAACCAACTATCTGGAGCAATGATTGAACACCCGAAGCTTGGTGTTTTTTATAATGCATCATATATGCGAGAACCAAATCCCTAGGGATGTACAGGTAATAATCATAAAGGTAAGTATATTCAATAACCTATGTGTTATAGTTGTGGAAAGAAACACATAGGAAAATTTTACAAAGGGATGGGAAGATTCTATAGATGTGGAAGTGAAGGTCATAAAACAAGAACCCATCATGGAAAAAAGGAAGTATCCAGTTGAATACAAGAAAGGGAAAGAAGTTCATTCTGAGGGATCAATTGAATGTTTAAAATGTGATGTTCATGATTATTATACAAATAGATGACCTACGAAGAAGTTTTGGGAATGGGATCACCAGGATCATACAAATTTTTTATCAATACCTAATTCCATTATGATTGTGGATGAAAAAAATGACAGAGACCAATGAAAGGTATGGATTATTTCTTAACATATGTTTTTATATTATTAAGTCTTAGGATATGATTCAATATTTTGTTTGTAGGAAAGAAGTATTTCAGAATAAGCTGGTAAAGAATGGTTAATGGATCATGAATAATGTTGAATGATAAAGAAGTCAACATGTATGGGATTAAAGAGTAATGGTAGATTTTAGGATGTCGAAATGATTAAATGTATTAAGGATATTTAAATGATGGGATCACATTGGAAGACTTTATATAGTATGTGTAACCCAAATGTTATATATATGATAATGTTATTCAACGAATAATTATCTTTTCTTTTGATGTGTAATGGTGGAATTTTATTTTGTAAGAATCTATGTTTATATTATGGACATATGGTGATTTGGGTTATTTATGGAAATGATTAACCTATCATAGAGAATATGTTATTAGGTAAATTACATTTCATAACGAGACTCTAAGAGTCGTCAATGTTTTTTGAAATAATGTTAAGATTTACTATGGAAGACTATGTGATAAAATACTTCTATGTTTTTGTTTTCAATATTATTTTGAATATTTTTAAGAAAAATTGTAAAATGAATGAACTTTCTTGAACTTCAGGTTCTTTTGGTTGAATTTTGACGATTTAGAGTACTACTTCTTTTTATAAATGATTATCTTTTTTGGGATTATCTGATCACGTACTAACCAATTTTGGATTTGTTTGATGTATAAATATAGGGGAAAATTTGGTTCATATTTTGTGGATCAAGTTATTCTCTAGAAGTTGATTATAGCACTTTCAATGTGAACAAGTCATCTTAAATACTTACCGTTTGGAAAAAAGACGAGTTTGTGATATAATTTTATGAAAGGATGACACTCTATATGATAAGTACGTATATTTCCATATGATCTTAGTCAAGTTATTAATAAAATTATTCATCTCTATGAAAATGATCTTGATGAAAAAATGTTATAATCTCCATTCTATCATCAGAATTTTACCCAACCACAAATTTATGGTATTGTGGTGGTTAACATTTCATGATCAAGTTCTATATCACTCTCTATTAATCTATGAGAGTTAGTTTCTCTTCCATATCCATGTTTTCATGGAATCCTAGCATCTGTTGTATTATGTAACCTTGGTACTTCTCTTACATTATTTTAAAGTGGTAGTTTTATTTACTCTTTTTTTGATCTGGGACTATAAATGAAGTTTCTAATCGTAATTTTAAAATATCGAGGACATAATTCTCAAAAGGGGGGAAGGATGTAACATTCCATTAAAATAAGAAATATGACATTTTCATATTTATTAATATTTTTAAATTAATTATTAATTTTACTTTAAAGGGGATTCTATATTTTATGGAATACCTAAAACACAACATCATGTTTCATTGATATCTTATGTTGCACACAAGGTAGAGTTATACAAAAAATAATAATAAAATATTATTTTAAATCCTAGTTAAGGCCTAGCCATTGTATTGGTGAGAATCGACATAAATAACTATAGTATGAATATACATGTTTGTTAAATGTTTTTACATTTATCCAATAAATTTTTGAGTCTTAAAATAAGAATGAATCTGACTTTAATAAAAAATACTCTAATATTTTTTAAAAGTTCGATTTACCACCTTTTGATGGTAAAACCCATTGAATTATAGTTTTTTTCACTTTCATATTTTCTATTTTTCAAAATAATATTCTTCATTAGATCCCAAACCTTAAAGTTTACTTTGGGAATTTTTTTTCCTTTTTCTGATAAAATTCATTTTTTTGAATAGTTAAAATTATTGTATTTTAATTAAAAACATCCTTTTAATATTACTAATTTATATGGATATATTATCTTTTAAAATGGTCTTAAAGAGTAATTAGTTTATATTTTTATCATTTAATCTAATGTTAGTCATTAGAATTTATTTCACATAGAAATTGGACAAAAACAAGTATCATTCTTTTGATAGTTATCGTTTTTTAAAAACACGCTATTTGTTTTGACAATTAGAATTACATTAAAATTATTTAATGAAACATATATGTTTTGAATTTGATAAAATATACATCATTTTGGAATTTGGAATATCAAATATAGCTTAGGCAGAATTTTTTGTATTTTTTTGAAAAAACATCAAATTTTTATGAATAGTGAAACCACAAAGTAGTAGTTAAAAAAACTAACTTTTTCATTTAAAGGAAATTTTACTACTTTTGTGAATTGGATTTTGAAAATCTGACATACATTCATGTTATTAATAAGTAAAATGTGGTTCAATAAGATGAAAATAATTTTTTGTGAATAGTATCTTTTGACTCTTATTTACCTCGGATAAAGGTAAATATGGTAATTCAAGGTAAAAAGAATATTATAACAATTAAAAATTATCTTCACACATTTAATAACATTATTGGGTGAGTTATGGCCGACCATTGGCATCCTTGGGTCTATTTTGTGACCCCATGGAGCCACATGGAAGAGATAATGAATCTTTAGATTAAATAATTTAATGAAAATACAAAAATAACATAAAAAAATATCGTTTAATAAATTAATTTTTACCTGGTGTTATATAAGATATACTCTCTAATATAATTATTCATTTTAAAGATAAAAATATTTCCTACATCATGATTTTTTATAATTTTTAGATATCATATAAATTAAATTATTTATGACACAATAATGATGCAGTATTTATCTCATTAACAAATGAATTAAATAAATAAGATTATAAATATTAAAATAACTTTCAAAACCTATCAAATTATTACTGGAAGAATTTATTTCGACCATTATTCATCTTAACTTTCATCTTAATGAGTTTTGGTCCTTTTAAAACTGAAAATCATTATCTAATAAAGTAATATTTTCACACTTTCTTAAAGAACACCTCCTCCACTTTATAAAACGCCCTCACTTATAACACATTCCACACAAATCCCAAGACCCTCTTCTCACAAAAACCCTTCCAAAATAAGCTCTCAAGATCCCCCTATTCCTCCTAGAACCCTTACCTTATGCAGAAGGCACTTCAAGTGGTACTTTTGGTTCAATACAAAACGAGTTACCTGGATTTAAGGTAACGATTTCTATTAAATTATTATATTTTATTTTACTTCTCAAACCCCTAAAATATTTTTATACCTTTATTTTATAACAAAAACAGTAACATAAATACACTAGGACGTTGTTATGAGAAGGATTTTAACTACACATACAAACACCTCTGTCTAATGGGTAAAAAATTTACTGTTTCTGTGGATGGCAAACTAACGCCTCACGAAATGATGATTGTTCAATTATCTCCCACATCTTGTCATGGTGGCCATTAAGATGGATCTATATTTAAATATGATATATATTATGTTTATTTTTTCTGTATTCTTCTGTATTTTTCTTTTATATTATAACATTATTGTCTTCATTATTGTTAAACATGATTTTTTCACTTGAGGAAGTGCGGACTTTCGCCCCCTCAATGTGATATGACTCATTCATACCATACGTGGGACATATAAAGGATAATGTTATTGAAATAATATATGATATTATAATGTAATTATATTATACCTATTTATCATTATGTTTTAATTCTATTAAATATGAAATAGAAATGAAAGTATTGTTCATGCGTATATACGGCTTACCGTGTCCATGAACGATACATTTCATTTCTTATCTCCAAGTTTATGTGATGTTATAAATACATATATATATATACTCGATATATATTATATATTAATCATCAATATCATTCTATATATAATATAATCTTGACCACATGGACAACTTGTAATTATAAGGTGTTCATTTTTACTCAAGTTACAAACTTCAACAAAATGACCATTATTAATTTAAATGATTCGATAATGTTTATATCATTGTAATAAATGATATAAAAGTAATAATGAACATGAAAAACGGTTATTAATCAAGTATAAATTAACATATGTTTATTATTCAGGAAGAACAAGGAATAAACATGTCATGTCGGACACAAGGTAAGAGATTTCTTATCTCACGTTTAATTCCATGAGATTTCCATTGTCTGCCACTAATTTATGGCATGTTGTGTATTGTGTACTTCCGTTTGATATATATTATCGTTATTCTCTTTATATTCATGTTATTATGTGAATAATTTTGTTTTTGTTAAATTTTTTTCATACGATTTGATTGAATACAATGTGGAAATGTATTTTTAGCTCACTTTTTATTCCCCTGAGATTAAGGATTTATTTGCCACTATTTCCTTTCAGGTGGTGTATTTACTGCACATTATTTTATTCATTGTGTAATATAATTCAGTTTATTTGTATTTACATCTTCATTTTATGATCTATATTTCATGGTTTGTACATTTTGTATGTTACCAAATTGGTACGGAAACCTTTTAACCCAACATTCATTCCTTGGGTTAAACTTATAATTCTTAATTATGTCATGATGTGATTATGTCGGTAATAACTATTTATTTTATTATGTTTTAAATTTCCACTCCCCTTTGTGTGTATATACTTTTTATACACATAATAACTCAATTGATACGTTCTCAAGCCATCGATATGAACTTAATTAGAGTAATTTTAATTCAATTTCAATTTATTGAGTTAAACATCCAAGTCATTGAATTTGAATTAAAAAGAACATGTGTGAATTTCCGAAGACTAATTTACACTGAATATCCAATCATATTGAGTGTATTAATATTTTTCACACATTATTATTTAATTGATTTATCCTTAATCTAAGGATACCATTTTCATAAGGTATTTCATCTCAATTTACATTCCATTGTGACTTCACTATCGTTATAAACCAATTCAAATTTATACAGTGTATATACATTCCTATGTCATATTAAATAATGAATCTCTTTGTTCTTATGATATTATAATATTTTGATTAAATTTTATTCATGAATTGTTTGTTTTCATTTGTCTCCCATTTTGTTAAAAACTCTTTATCGAAAATATCATTTTAAATGTTTTAATGATTTATTATTCTAACTCATTATCATTAATGTCCAGGTTTTAAAAATGGTTTTTAGGATTTTTTTATATGGACGTTAATGTTTTCAAATGAAAATTCATTAAAATATTCAAAGTGGTATGAGACACTTTGATAAAAAAAATTCTCTATTAAATGTTTTAAATGGATTGGAAAATGGTTTAATCAATCATTGATAATTTCAATAAAATGATATGATATATTGGAATGTGGAAATTGTATCTTTCATTTATAGATTTGTTATGTGTTATGATTATATTAGGGTTATTGGTCATTGTTTACGTATGCTGGTGGTTCGAATATTAACTTAGGGAAGGTGAGCCCGAGATAGCTCTCCAATGCAATCGGTAACATGAGGAAGGTAAACGTTAATGTTTCTCCTAAAAGATTTAAGGGATATACAAGGATGGGTATTCCAAATTTGACTCACTATGTTGCCGTGATAGTAACAATGTAAGTATTTTACAAATGCCTTATGTTACCTTTATGATTTATGATTTCTTTATGTTATTCATAAATCGTAATATTTCGTGAGGTATGTTATGATTGAAAAGTATGTAATAATTAATTTGTATTTATTGATTGGTTAATGATTATTTTCTTTATTTTTTAAGACTAACTGATATTTTCATACTCATCCCAGGTTTTGAAATGTATTTTCAAAGTACATAAAGAAGAATTGGGTCAAGGATGACATCAAGGAAAATTCATGCTGTCTAAAACATGAAACATGACATGTCTCTTTTTTTCAATAGTTTTCTATTAAAAATGGATTCTAGGTAGTTTTGTATACATTAAATATTAATTTTGTTATGTAATAGTTATGGCGTAATTCTTGAAAACTCTAAACATGAAAAGGTCCTCAATGTGAATTCCTGACATAATTCAAGAATATGTAATGTTTAGGGATGGGTCCTTATATTGATGGATACCCAAAATTTGATCATTTTCTCATCATTCGTCATCTAAATGGATAAATAACAAAGGATTAGATTGTGATATACTATGTGATATAGGTTTTATTGAGTCATAAGACGATCAAGAGTGTATGGGAATATATTTTTGGTTCTTGTTCATCCCATTTGAGATGATGTGACAGCAAATGATGTGTGTGCCTATTTATCAAGTGGAATAAAACTTGGAATGGAAATATATTATGATGGTAAGGTTAGCAGTTTTCAAATAATTGTTTTTCAATGATATAGGATTAAAATAGAAAAAAATGAAAATGTAGAATAAGAAATAGTGGGATCTGTTTATCCTATATTACCTGGCACACAATATTGATCTACACGGTGTGTGGGAGAACTTGTGTGGTTCTAGGGTTACCATAGAGTGTTAAATATCCCATTCTGTGTGACCCCATAATATTTAATTTGACTTATTATTGCTGTCATAGATCCTAAACTAAATATTACATGTGAAAACTATAGATGAATTAAATAGACACTAACAGAGTATTCTGAAATGGTCTGGTGTATATGACAATATCTATGAAGCTTATTCAGTGTTTTGGCTGTTCTCTAAGCCATTTTTACTCTTCATAAAATTAATATATTTGAAAATTTATATGCATTTTGACATAGAAAAACAAGGGAATACCAAGGATTGGATGTACTCACTGTGTAACAAAATTAGAATCCATGTACCCCTAATAAGTGTGTTTAGATCCCATTGTTTCTTCATTCAGGACCAGTATCAACTATGTGTCCTCCCTTGGCCCATTCCCATGATGTTACAATGTGGAATTAATTACACAACTCAAGATTTTGATCCCCTCTAGAGGATAATTTTATATAGAGATTTTGGTGTCATTCTTTAAGATCAGTGTGTTAAGCACTATCATTTTATAAACTAGGTTGGGTTTATGGAATCAAAATTAACTCATTGTGGAGGGAATATATCCCTGATCTGGATAGGAATTACCTTACTGTTCACAGTATAATTGGATTTTTTACCCAACATATCAGGATGATCAAGATTGATATTGTGTTTTATGACAATGATATCGTGTGCGATCCCCTATATTATTATAAATGACTTCAGATATCAGTGAGCATTCCTGAGTAGGGTTCAGTGATCATTTGATCAGGGATGAGTCTATCCAAAGAGAAAATTGTTTATGGACTTGATATATAGGGATTTACAATTTATTTGAGAAAAATTATTTATATGGATGTTTGGTTATAACGACATAAAGGTGCAGTGTCATTCCTGAGTATATATAGGTTTATTTTTTAATGAGTGTAAGGATATATATTTTTTAAGAGATAACTATTCTTGGTGATTGCTGTTAAATTATTAATGAGTATCCTATTAAGATTTTTGTCCTCACTGTTTCGTGGGAGTTTTGTAAATATGTCATGTATTATGTAGAAAATAGCCACATTGATTGTGTCATGGGTAGATAGAGAGATATTGTGGAATCACAAGATTTTGATTGACATATGTGTGTTTTAGGTGGATGCATTTGATCATAGTCTTCTCCCATGGTGACGGTTGGAATCTCTATAGATTTTGGATGGGCTTGCATTTTTTCCCTTCTGACACTTTTAGTATTTTACTATAGTACCATGATTGTAAGATCATAATTTAATGAATGAAATGGGTTTTGTTATTTTAAATATAAAAAATTAATGGGATTTGATATTGGTGAATTTATACTAGAAAATTTAGATAATGCATCCCGTGTGTATGATATTCCAACTCAGTGCTGGTAACCAACCCCTGGCCCATTACATTTGGTCTTAGGGTAGTCTCAATTCTGGCTCTGTTGGTATGGTTTGGATAATTATCATAAATATTATTCACATTTTTGTTTTATGTTTTTTAATCTAATCATATAAATATAAATTAATATAAATTTCTACCAAAAAAACCTAATTAAAATTACAATATGTGGCATATTATTCTAGTGTCAATGATTAATCAACAACCTAAGATAAAATAATATGGAAAAATCAACCAAAAATATTGTTTAATTTGATTATAGAGTTTGTTTTTGTATTTTGTTTCTTATACCTCAAGTAAATAACACTAGAAACAAATACTAGTATTCCACATATCATTATTCTCATCCCATTTCTCTTTTATTTTGTGGAATATTTTTTCATTTATAGAACATGTGTGCCTTTACTTATGATAAATCAAATTTTCTTGTTATATTGAATAGATATACGATATTGAATCTATGAACTGTTAGTGATAACATTATATTATACCATAATCACTATCACCAATAATGGTTGGGACAAAATGTTAAATCAAAATCAGGTAGCACTAAAAAATGGTGTAACTCACTAAAATTATAAAATAAGAACAATGTATTTTATTTCAAATGTGATATGAAAGATCAATATATGATAACCCATTAAATATATTTCATTAAATGCAGTATTTTTAATAGCTTGTAGGACACACAAACCCATGTCTAAATTAACCATAATACAATACACCAGTATAACCATGTTTATAAACTGGTGTTCTTGAATAGTAAAATATAAATTAATAAAATTATTGATATTGATTAATTATAAATAAAAAATAAACATTTAAAAGAAAAAAATGTCTTCCGAAGATACTATATTTTTTAAAGGGTTTAAGTCACTCTTTTCACAAAAATGTTAAAATTATTTTTGACAACCATTAGAAAATATATTTAAAAAAAATAAATTCATTTTTCAAATAGAAATATCAAAAATATTATAGGGATAATTTTTTTTTGATTTTTTAAGATGATTCATTTATAGATTAATAGTGGTAAAGGTGGGTTTTTATTGAAAACTGTATTTTCATTGAATATTTTTTTTAAAAAAAATTATTATTATTATTATTTTTATAGTAAAATTGGATTATTTCTGTTAATATTAAATGATTTTGTGCACTTTTATTAAATATCATTTTTTTTAAATCATTTAATATTTTTTTGGATATTTTCTTTTTGAAAACACACTTTTACTTCCTATCGGTGAGAATAATTTTTAAAATGGATTATACACATTATTTGAATTGTATATTAAAATATGGATTCAATATTTGGAATCATAATAATTTATATTATATAATATTTTCATGTTGATTTTTAGAAATTATGAATAGTAAAATATGTAAAAATAAATTATTGAGGTTAAGGTAAAAACTATGTTACTTGGGGTTAAACAAAATAGATAAGATTTAAAATGACTAAATATGTTTAAAACCCAATTATATGTCTATTTAAAGAAATTATTACAACAAATGGAGTTAATTATTCATTTTCATGTCTTTTAGAATGATAAAAACATGGTTTTAATTGTATCTATTCAAAAGGTCCATATGGGTCCTCTCCCCCACTTTTAAACGGACACCCCATTTTCTATACTCTCCAAAATTACTATGAAATTTGGTTTATTTAAACCCTAAAATAATTATTTCATTAATCATATTAAAATAACATTGACACCTTTTTTGATCATAAATACATCCTAACAATATATATGGTTCAAACAATAATATGTTCCTTAAAGAAGAGGTATCATTCTAAAACAACTATTGGCATTTAATTTTTTCATCCACCACCCTAATATATTTTTTACTCATAATAATATAGTAACAACATTATATCCCATATAATTTCATGTTATTATGTTAATTGAAAAACCTATATTCATCTTCTCGTCCATCAAATGGAAAATGAAACCATAGATCTAGTGTATTGGGGACTACCACATTACGGACAGATTAAATTCATGCTCAATAACCACAATTAAATGATTGATATAATTATTGATTAAAAAAATAAATATTTTATTAGTGGTATTATTATAGTTCAAAAATTTTAATATAACATATAACATCTTATTTTCCATTCAGTTAAAAATACAATATTGTCTCTCGTGTGAAAGGTTGAATATTTCCTCTTGAAGTGATGTAATTATTTTTTTGATCAATACACAGAATGAAATAATGAATAATTTAAGGAATCAATTTGATAAATATTACATGAAATTCGTTTTGTTAATTTCATATATCAAACATTTACTTAACCATTAACCCATTTACTGAATTATAACATCACTCATGTGTACACATAACCAAACACATCCATGAGGTTATGTGATGTATTATTCATTTTCAATTTTAACAAGTTATTCCAAAAATAAATATATTTAAAATAATTTTATTTATTTCATAAATATGATTTTATATTATATATATATATATAATATACAAATTAACTTTTGATTTGAAGACAAAACATTCATTTCAATACAAGGAAAAAACCCTGAAACTATGTAAATAATGAATTATTAGTAAAAAAGCGGTGATAAGATATAATAAAAAAATAAATTAAAATTTTATAAATACAAATATAGGTAATTTTTAAAAAAAATATAGTTAAAAAAATAGTTATAATGGAGTTTAATGAATGATCATCCAAAAGGAAGAGTGAGGTAAGGGACTCCATCATATGTTCTCATCATTAAGGCATATTGTATTGTTGTTCAACTAATTTCCACTATATAGTGTGAATACTACACAATCATCATATTATATAATGAATATATCATATAAAATTTTATTTTATGAATCAATTCTAATTATTTAATACCAATATATTTTAGACAATGACTCCATGTAGTACAAGAAATTGTCACAATTTCCAATTATTGAGGCATACTTTTTATGTTTACATAATTTATTTTAAATGTTTTACCTACTACAAAGTGTTCATGTAATATAATGAAAAATTCAAATATAATGGTATTTTATATTTCAATTATAATTATTTCCTCAATGGGAATTTTAAATGAATTTTACCAAGTGGTAAGTGTCTTTATTTCAATTATTATTTATTAATGTATATTAAAATATTATAAACATTATTTGTTTTCTGTGGTGTATATACTCCCCCTTTGACATCTAATATCAGGATTAAAAAATTTCATTGTATTTTATTTAAAATTTGAATGTATTAATTAATACGTATTTCACTTAAAGATAATTAAGTTGTAAAGAATTTCATAACACAAATTCTTTTCATTGGGTTATGTTACATATTCATTAAATTTGATATTCGTATATTATTTATTAAAATAATTATCAATATATTATTATTTATTTCCACTTTTTTTATGTGGAGTAAAATTTTATACACCTTATATATTTATTGGTTAATACTCACTTCCACATTATGATGTTTACAAGTGTTTATTTCATAATATAATTTCTATCAGTGTTTTTTATTCACGACCTTAAATTGAAGGAAGTTACTTTAACATTTGACAATAAATAATATATTTTTCATGTACTCTTGTTTTTAATTAGTTTCTAATTTTATATAACTACTTTAAAATTATTTTTTATTTAATATGAATTACAAATATTTTTAATAAAACTTGACTATTTTTCATTATTCATTTTAAAATACATTGTCATTGAAATCCATGTTTCATAAAAAAATTACTCATGTTTTTAACCATTTAAAAAATATTTATTAAATTAATTTTTAACCATGATTGAATGTTTTTAAAAAATAAAAGTATTATTCATGATATTTTATTAATGAAGCCCATTTTTTTTATTGAAAATGTCAATGGAATCAATATTTTAATGTGTACGACAGATATAAAATTTTCTTTCATTATGAAAAATAAATTTATTAAATTTTCCATTATATTATTAAATAGCTATTTTCAATGAAAATTATTATTAAAATAATATTTTAATTATTAGTTTAAAAGAATCAATGAATAATTTCATATTTTCATAAAAAATGATTTTAAAGACCTTTATATTTTATTTCTATTCTTCATGTAAATTTACTCATTATTTTACATATTGTACATTTTGTTTAATTAGTAGTTATTCCATACTAATTAATGTTATGAATAATTCAATGTCATTTTGATCGTGAAAAATACTGACCTTCACATTCTTGATTTATTTTTGTAATCAATAACATTCCAATGAAATATTAAATTTCCATTGATCATTGGAAACTAAATTTGTTATAAATATTCATATTATATATAAGATATATTAATATTATAAAAAATATATGTCATATCTAAAAATGGTATTTTACTTTTAATGTTATGTGATTTATTTGGGATATTATTGTTAATTTTTATTCCTTACTAGATATATATGTGTTTTGATATAGACAATTATTTTTGAATTATATCGACGATTCAATATATGAGGAATGATTTGGATACGAATATATAGTTTTCTTATACTTAAAGATAGCCCCTAAATGAATTTTCATTCTCAGAAAATGATTCAGTTGACAAGCCATAGTTTATGGGTTTGAAGTGTATATCAAATTTGAAGTTTTCAACTATCTTCTAATACATCGTAAAAATAGAAGTATTACGATTATTCAATAAAGATGTAAATTAATTAATAATTTACTTAATCAAGATTCCATTTATTATTTTCAATGATATTTTCATAATTATATTACATCTGGTTGAACTATATTCTTATTTTATTGTTTACTTGGATTGTGTTTTCATTTATTTACATTTCCATATTGATAGCTTCTTATCTATATATGGGAGTATATTTATTGATTTAATGTAATGTGTTATAATTTATTTAAATTAATGTATTTACTATTAAATTCATATTATCTAAATTGAATGTGGGATTATATATTTATATTTCCTAGTTTATTATGTTTTTAATTCAATATTTATTTCGCTGTATATAACACTTACTAAGAATTTAATCACTCCCATATTTTTTTAATTCCTAAGAATCAATGATGTATATTAATAATGATATTAAAATATATTCAATTGAATATTATTTTTTATTTCATATGTTTATTTAAAATTGGAAACTATTTTCAATATCATAAGTGATACAAAACTCCGAACCCAAACACATAATCATTATTTAAAAAGTTGTTGTTTTAAAACAGCCATTATATTTAAGGATTTTTTAGGATTATATAATATATATATATATATATATGTTTCATAAATATATTGAAAAATAATTAGTAAATAATCAATCAATATTTGGCAATGTCTTTTTTTCTTCAAAATATGTTATATTCAAAAATGAATTTTTTATTTCTTTTATGAAACAATATAATACTTAATTTCATGATTATTTTGAAAATTTATTCAATAGTTTTAGATAAATTTTTATAAAGGAATATCATGTTTAACATATCATTAAATTTTGATATTTTTTTTGAAATTGATGATTTTTTAGTGAATAGTGAAACATAATGTTATTAATTAAAATTATCATAAATTTTGAAAAATTTAGTGACATAAAAAAGAAATTTTAATATTCGTTTGAGTTCAATTTAATATAAGATTTATTATCTTTATTTAATTGAATTAATATCAATTACGTCATCTTTATAAAAAAAATTCTTCTATGTTTAACTTTAGGTTTCAAAACACATTTGTTAAAAAATGGTTTAAAATGAATAATTTTCCCTAATTATGTATAATTAAAATAAAAAGTACTTAAAATTATGTAAATAAAATTTATATAATAAATTTATATATACGAAGTTAAATTTTTAAAATCGAGATTACTAGTTAAAGAGTTAAATACAAATTATATTTTCATTAATGGGTGATTTTTGAAAAGGCTGCATTCCATCATTCTCGTGGGTTCTGTATTAAATTAAAATTATAAAACATTATAAATTGATTTTTATAAAATTTATTCCATATTTATAATATTAATAATTAATATTGTATAATAACTTTTACTTAATATTTGAACAATATGAATAATATTTGTAGTAAATATTAATTAAAATTGTAACAGGGAAAAAGATAATCAAGGATAAAAATAATTTAACATATACTATAAAAAATGTAATCCAAATATTAGGAATATTTTTAATTTCTTATCATTTAATATTTTGAACTTTATAAATTATTATTTAATCATTTGGAATAAATATATGTATATATTAAAATGATAAATAAAAAAATTTATTTTTATGTAACATGCATTTCAATTCAGATGAATATTTTAATGACATGATGAATATATTAAATATATAAAATTTTATTAAAATGTTATTATTATGAAGTTTTTATTAATGAAAAATCATCATATAATTCTTATGAATCCTACTGTAATTTTAGTAAGTGTTCTAAAACTGTTATTGTCAAAAAAATGTAACATTTATTATTAAATGTCAATTTTTTTTCAAATTTATCAATTAAAATTGTTAGAAATTTACTTGTATTAAAAAAATTTATTTTCTGAATTAGAAGAATGAAATTATCTAATGTTTTTTTCATAATATTCTGAAATAATCGATTTTTGGGTAATAATTAAATATTGAATAAGTATACGGTGGGTACAATGACATCGTAATAACCAAAAACTGAAGTTATAAATATAGTAAATAGTATAAAAGGCCAAATCAATGTTTTAACTATAAGAGAATTTAATTTTTTATTTATTTTATTAATTTTATAAAGCCTTTAAAAATCCACTAAAAAAATTAATATATTTTATGGTTTTAAAATAACATTTTGATATTATGACTCACTTCCATATCAGAAAGGCTATTATTTTTTATCCCACAACCATATAAAATATTGAATCCCTATACTATTAGTAATAAACCATTAGAATAAACCATTGTAATATTTTTCATGTTTTTTATTTATAGGTATAGTGTCCAAAACCAATGTTTCAGAAATAATATGCAATTCATCAAAAATTATGATATTTTCCCACCCGTGGTCCAATTTATCTTCACAAAAAAATCTCTAGATAATTTTTTTACTTTACCATAATCTCTATAGTGTCCTTATATGGATCTCCTATGCTCTCAGGAAGCTCCTTCCATTCATTTAAAGTCCCACTCTTAATGTATGGGAACTTCTACTCTACCTTTCAATTCAAACACCGTCATTGAAATTATTCTTCTTTATTTCGGTTGGTTATAATTACATTACTTTATAGATATACCCATATTTTCCAATTTACTTTATTATATTGATATATCCTTTATACCTTAAACTAAGTCGTTTCTATGATAAAATTTCCTAAGATATTTGTAAATTTTCATTTCTATTCAAGAATCTATTTTATATAATTCTTCATATTTTATGTTTGTGGTTTTTTGGGTATGTTCTACTATGAACAAATTACTAACAAAATTATGTATAAATTATTATAATCTATTTTATATATCATTAATAACTCTTATGAACCATTTTATACACCCATCACAAGGCATAAATTTTGTCAGGGACACTCTCATTATCCACTTTATTAATGTTTCTTCATTTTATTATTCCTTTTGTGTTCCAATTACTAAAGATTTCAATGAAATTTAATATCATTTTATTGGAAAATAAGTTATAAAATTATGATATTCCAATATATGTCTTATTAAACAGTTTTATTAATAAATATGTCATGTTGTTATGTTGCCGAAATTTTATAGTGATTTTCCATGCACTTATATTTCATCTAATGTGGAATTAAGAGTATTTATTCTAGAATCATTGACCTTTAAACAAAATATGATAAAGAATTATTCTGTGTTGTATGGTCTATTTGGAACCCATATGTATAAGAAAAAATGAATGTGAGAGGTGTACCCAAAATTATATAGAAATCTAATTCATTTGGTAATGTTTAGTATCCTGAGATGTAATCGTCGGTTAGGGAGTGAACTTAATTACTAAATTGCACTTTCTCCATCAAAATATATTTTCATTTAACATGTACCGATGTTTATTTTTTGTTGTTTTTTGTTTATTTAACATTTCCCATATTTATTTTATGTTATCATGTTATATCATGCCTTATTGTTCATGTTTTTGATTATCACTCATTTAATTCCCAATTTAATTTTCTATTCTTTATCATGTTTTAATTTATATATGTTATTATATACTAATTATATTATTTTTCTTTATATCTTACATCTTTCTTATGTTTTTCCACAGATTATGACAAGAAATTTTACAGTACGAAGGAATATTATGAACATGTTAAGTTTGTTTTTAATAAATATGATGTATTCCCATTATTATTTTTTATTTAATGGAAATACTATGCAAATACATTATTATTATAAATCATAAAAAGTGTTTTACATGTAATATTATTAATTAAATCATGAATTGATGTGTAATAATGAGTAGAGTTGTTATAGTTGGGATCAATGAAATCTTTAGTTATTTTTGGTACTAAGATTAATGAAATATAGTTAAAGCCTTAAAGAAAAGACATTGTTTACGAAAACAACTCTAATATTTGTAAAGTATAGAATGTGTGGTTTATCAAAAAAAATTCCATGTCTCGATATAAATGGTGGTCATGGATCAGTCAAAGATTTACATAGGGGTAAAAATTAAAACAACAAATTGACCTATACTCGACTATGAAATAGTTCTAAAAAATGTTCCTTGATGAAAACCTAATTTGAGAGTCCAAGAGAACATTGATTGGTAAAATAAAAAGTTCATTATGGAAAATTATTAATGGGAAACAACACCCAAAATAGTATATATTAGCAAATAGATCATTGATAACATATATTGATGTTGAGAAATTAATATGTTATATAATAAATTTCATTTATAGGTTTCCCATTTAATTTTTCGGGGTTCAATTTATTGTTTTTATAATTTTAAATAACTCAACCCTAATTTTTCTTTTATTCATTATAATGTCCAAAAATAGTATGAACCGAGTAAACAACCAATTTTAAGGGAAATGTGATGAGTTCCCAAATGATAGGTCTAACATAATGGTAAATCAATTATAAAATCGAGTAATAATTCTAATGAATCTATCAAAAATAACAAATATAAATCTACTACATTTTTTAATTCTCAGAGATGTCGACAATAAGATGAATATGATATTTCATCTAATTTCATTTGATAAAGGTGATATTGGAATGGAGACTCAATCCCATGAGTGAAACAAGTGCGAGAAGATGAACCTTGGTAAATGCCATTGTGAAAGTTGGAGATGTGTTAAATACTAAAATATAGAGTTGAATTTATCCAATTTCAATGAATAATAGATAATGTAATGGATAGAAATGATGTTCAATGTAAGGTAATATATAATGTTCTATGTAAAAATGTTGAGATATTTAGAAATATCCAAGAAAATATTCTATTTTAAGTGTCATGAAGCATGATTGTCATAAAAAATATCCCGGATTGAGGGGATAAGAACATTACAATGATGTGATAGATCTTGATGACTCTAGTACATGTAGTTTCTCGAATGATGTATTTCTGTTAATTCCTAATTTTAATAATTATATGTTTTCTAAGAATATCAATTCACCGCCTGAAATATTTTACATCATAAAAAATATGATTTTTTATTACATGTTTATGTTTATGGAAATTTTCTAGTTGAAAATATTATATGTATAAATTTCGTTAAATTTGATGTTACACTATTTATGAAATCGTTATCCTTTTATAAAACCAATTCAAATTACAGGGAGAAAGGACTCTCCCTCAATACAATGAATCAACCATCGACTATATAAAGGAATAAGGAGGTGGAAATTATTTATTATGGATGTTATTGAACTATAAATAGTCATATAAATATTAATTCTTTTTTCATTTGGGAAGGACCTACATTATGGAAATCATTGTTGTGTAGATATTAATGTTCTTATGTATGATTATTTGAGAGTTATTTTTTATACGTTTTATATCAATGAAAATTTGGATATATGAATTGGGAAACATGAAAGGATTGTTCTATGGTGTTTTTTTCTACAATGACTTGTGATTTACATTGAATGTTAACGATGAACTATAAAATTGATATATTGAAAAAGTGATTTTTCAGAAAAAATGATTGAAGTATTGGAAAAAATTAATATACGATTGATTTTGGTCAATACCAATAATGTATATAGAGGATACTTCCAAGTATAATTTTAAATTTTGAAGAACTGATAAAAATTTTGACGATTTATATGAAAGAAGTTTAGTATTATATTATTGGGAATTATATTACGAGATTAAATATTTTTTGGGGTCATTAATGATCATTCAAGATATGTTATTTTTGTTTAATATATATATACACAATACGATAATCATAGATTAATTATATTTTGTTTTTTTAGGTCTAGGATGAAGGGTATGAGAAATCTTTTTTGGTTAAAAAACACATTAATTTTCTGGATATTATTGATATATTTGGGTATTTTCTAGGGTTATAAATTTGTTAAATATTTAGGAATAATCAGTCAATTTCGGAGATTAATATATTAATTTTTTATCATAGTTCACACTAAAAATTTTAGATTTACTAAAATGTAGTAATAAGATATTCTTATTCTTTCTTTTATTATGTGATGTGTTATAAGTATATTCTAGTGCATCAGGCATAGAAAACTCATCGTGAGTTCTCATTATTAGGAGGAAAATACAAGATATTAGTAACAATTATTTATATGTTTCAAGAAATAATATTTAATTGTGTTACTTGTCCATGTGATAAATTTATTTACTAAATCTCTGAAAACATTCCTGAATAAAAATGATTTCATATTATGATTATTTTTTATGAATCGACAGTCATTTTATCCATAATAGATTTATGGTATTATGGTCAATAAGCTTTTGTGGCTCTTTTTCTATAGTAAACTCAATTAGTTCATTGTTGTCAGTTTTCTCTTCAATGTATATGTTATCACATTCAGCTAAATTTATACTACATTAAAACATAGTCAGGGGTTGACCATTGTACAAACCATTATCTATTTTAAATAGGATTTATTATTATAAATTTTTTACGATGTGGGTTTTAAATAAATATATTTTCATGCTTCAAAAATAATATCTGAATCATTTTTAAATTTTGATGATTAAATTTATTAAATAGATAATTAGTTTAACTCTATGAGTTTATTAAAATAGAAGACTATGGTCGATTGTGTATGTGATACGCAACACTGATCCCAAACAAACAATGATTGTTAAAAAAAATATTTTTTTAACAGTTCCTTTATATTTTAGGATTTCATTAGGATTGAATAGTTTATAATATATATATATATATATATATTATACATTTTATTGTAAAATTGTTAGTAAATAATTGTTCAATTATTGGTAATTAATTTTTGAGCTGCAAAATATGTTTTTATTAAAAGTGATTTTTAATTATTTTTATGAAAACAATAATTATTATTTTCCTGGAAAATTATAAATCATATTTGAAAAAATGTTAAACCTTTTGAAATTTCTATATAATTATAATCAATGTTTTACTTTTTGGATGTTTTTACAAAAATATAGAGTTTCCATAGAATAGGGAAATTTAGTATGTTTAGTAAAATTGTAATTTATTTTGATAAATTAAGTAATATAAAATTACAAGTATTCATTAAATAATTTTCAATGTAACATGTTTTTTATCGTTTCATATTTAATTCAATTAGTTACATTCAATTAATCATTATTCTATATTTTAGTATAAGATTATTTTTATCAAAAAAAACATGTGTTAAAAACCAATTTCAATAACACTTGATATTTTATATTTTAATTAATTTAAATTAACCCTAATGAGAATTAATAAAAATGTTATATATATATATATATATATATTTTAATTGATATTCATATAATGAAATTTATTTTTCATAGAGTTAATGAAAATTAATTTTCCGAAAAAATGTATTATTTGAAAAACATATATCCATCATGTTTGAATGTTTTATATTAAATATTATTATTCTATCTATGATCCTATTATTTCACATAGGTACAGATCCTTTAAATCTTGGTCTATTTTTATGATTAAGAACTAATATGGATTCCTAATGAGTTATCAATGTCTTAGTAGTGTAAGGTGCTTGTTCGAAGCCTTGAAACACATATTTTTGGGGAATGATCCATTGTGCACGTTTGGTGCATGGTTGGTGCATGGTTTGCCTAACCATATAATGGACTATTTTCATGATGATCCATATTGAATGGATGGCCCATCACCGTGTGTTCTAACCATTCATGTTCCCCATCTTCCCAGGTTCCCATGCATGGCTTGAGAACAGTTTGTAATGCCATGCAGCCAGAGTGTGCACAAGATATTTTATGGGTGAAATATATATTTTCCCTTAATGATCCAATTATGATAACTTATTCTTCCTAATAAAAGATCTAGTGGTATTACCCAAATTTATCTCTTTTTGGAGATCATTGATGGTATATGCTATGAATTGAATTATCTCATTCATTCAGAATAAAATCTAGATTCCGCAAGTTATTTCAGATGTGTAATGTTGAGTACCCGATATCTTTTAAACAACTCTTATTATCACTTGCTCTTGACCAAATTATCAACGTGTGAACTTTTTTATTATTTTCTTAGATCTACTCTGATTTGTGCCACATCAAGTGTTATAATGGAGGAGGGGAATCATGCATCCCTAAGGTGGGTATCGTATAAATCATCCCTTATGTTCATTGATTTTGGAATTGTTGTGTGGGGCCCACCTATTTTATTTCATGACAATAATTGAATTTATCATCTATTATTATAATAATTTGAACCATATGGATATTCATTTTCCATATATGTGAATAATTTTGGGTTGTTACGCCCACAACTCCATCCATCCCCTGGAGAGTCTTTTCCCATATTTAGGTTTTTAGTATTTGACATGTTTGATCCACCATTTTGGTCTGACTTTGGTTGAATATCCTAGCAGTAATGTATTATATATTAAATGAATTCAATTAAATTGTGAATTTCATAATGGAAATTATCATGTATGATCACCACATGACCTGCCTAATGTAAGTGCTTCAATAGATAATTAAATGTGAAATAAAAATTGGCACATTTACCCAGTATATTAATGAATTTATTATGCAATAAGACATATTCAATTATTGTGGATCTCTCTTATACATTACATCAAAATGGAACTGGTTGATACAGAAATGTAACCTTTATTCAATCTATTTTGATACGACCATTTTATATACATAGTATGCATGCAATTCCACATTTAACAATTAAAAATCATTCATAATATCTTATCCTATGTGGGTCAAGTGGTGAGTATTCCTGGTACATGACATTTTTCAATTCTAATTAAAAACATGTGTTTTATTGTATGAATACTTATCCTTATAAACATTAAGCAAGGGAACTCCTGAATGGTTTCTCAAACCTGTCGAGACACTAAAACCTAATTGTTTCATAACCATATACATGAGGCAGATTGATTTTTCGGAGTAACCTCAAACAAAATATCGAATATTTGGAAAGAGAATAACCGTACAAATAGAACAAGAATAATACTAGAAGGTAAATTTTATGAAATGGATTTCGATGAAATCGGTGGGGCCCACATGAATATTCCAAAATAATCTATCTTTTTGGAAGTGTTATTGACCACCATCTTTAGGGTTGTACATTACTTCTCCTCTTATATCATCCCAAGAATTTCCATGGATTAGATTAGATCTAGGAAAAGGTGAAAAACGCTAACATGGTGACACATAAGTTGAGGACAAGATAGAAAAAGAACGGATTAGGAGGACTCATGTACATACCTTTTCACATCCAACGTGATGAAAAAATGCGCGATCGGTAGTTGGATGAAGAATATCTCACGATCCCAAGATTTGGCCTTCAAAAATAACCAAAAGTGTAACAACCCTACCCCAATTAAGAAGAGTCAATTAATTATTACATAACATTGGCATGATCACAAGATATCATGTCTCAAAAGTCTGATATTTTAGTAGCCTTGGAATTACTAGATATATACATATTTTTTTAAAATACATAATTAAAAAACAACAACAATGTGTCACCATTTAAAACAATCATATCCCTTAAATTATCCATATAGGTCAAACATAATATACTTCTTCACATCATGGGAAAAATAAAACCAAAAAGGGGGTGATTTCAAATGCTCAGTAAGGATAAAAATATAGCACAATCCATCATAAATAATCACCAAAATTTAAGGCAATATATAATACTAAAACACAAGCCAAATAAAGTTAATCTTCATCATAATATGGAAAAGATAAATCAAATTCTTCTATTTTCTTTTTCACATGGATATTCTACTATTCAAATATTCACAGTTAATATCAATATCTTATTTCATAATGATGGAAGGCATAATGTCAGACACCATAACCACATCGTCAAGGCCTCGTTCCATGACTACAGATAAGATTTTGTCAAGGCCTTGTGCCAAGACACTAGTTTTCCACATGATACCTTCCGATTTATTGTGGATATATAGCGGGCGCCACCCATAACTTACTAATTCCAAGGCATTCCTCATATGAAAAGGTTAAAACATAATCTAAACATTTATATTATAACTAGCAAACATAATTTATATATTTTGACCATTAACCATGAATGGAATAAAAATAGCACATCCATAGTCAAATATAACTAATTAAATACAATATGGAAGATTTTATTATAATAAATAAACCAAAATCAAGATCAATGAAGGATATTTATATTGAATGAAATAATCATTAAAACTATTTGAGAGAAATATCACTTTTTTCTCGAAAGCATCTAAAAGTCTCACTATTTATCAAGAACCGTTTAAAATATATTTTTAAATCAATGTGTACCATACAACATTGATGCTTTTAAAATGAATTTTAATGTTAATACATTTATTTATATATAAATAAATCTTTAAAACCATTTTTAAAACATGTACTATAATGAGAAATATTTTGAAGTGTAAATCGTTAAAATATTTAAAATGATATTTTCGTTAGAGTTCCCAACTGAATGAGAGATGCTTGAATAAAAATAATTGAGGTAATAAAAACATTATAATATCTTGAGAATAAAGTTATTCATTATATAATATTTCATAGTATAGTATATAAACCATATAAAAGAAATTTGGCGTATAATAACAATTGAGTATCAATGGAATGTAAATTGAGATGAAATACATTATAAAAACAATATTCTTAGGTTAAGGATAAATATATAACATAATAACATGTGAAAAATATAAATACAATCAAAATGATTGTATATTTTGTGTAAATAAATCAGTGTACATTCAAACATGTTCTTGTTAAAAAAAATACCAATGCCTTGGATGTTTAACTCAATGAATTTAAATTGAGTTAAGATTACTCTTGTCATGTTCATATCAATAACATGAAAACTTATAAATGGAGTAATTATGTGTATAAAAAGTATATCCACACAAAGTGAAGTGTAAATTACAACATTAGTAAATAAATAGTGATTTCACACATAATCTTAGAGTAAAATAATCAATGAAGTTTTAGTGAAACCCAATGAGTGGAAATTGAAAATCAAAATTCCATTACCGATTTGGTAACTTAAGAAAAATACACCCCATGAAAGAAATATCATACAATTAATATGTAAATACCCATAAATTAATTTTTATTACACAAAGAATACAATCACAGACATTATATACACGACACGAAATGAAATAGCAGAAATATAGCACGAATCTCTAAAAAATAAGAAGTGAGATGAAAAACCCTTACCTTGTACTTTTCTATAGTTGAGCTTAATTTAACATCTTTTATAATAGTTAACTAACTCTTATTGAATTATAAAAGTATCAAATACCTAAATACGATATCATATATGATCTTCTAATACAATACTGTCTCTCGTGTGAATGGTGGAATACTGCCTATTGAAGTGATGCAATTATTTTTTTTGAACAATACACAGAATGAAATAATGAATAATTTAAGGAATACATTTGATAAATATTACATGAAATTCGTTTTTTTAATTTAATATATCAATCATTTAATTAACAATTAACCCCTTTAGTGAATTATCGCATCACTCATGTGTGCGCATAACCAAACACATCAATAAAGGTATGTGATCCATTATCAATTTTAAATTTTAACTAGTTATTCCAAAAATAAATATAATTAAAATATTTTTATTTATAAAATAAATATAATTTTATATTATATATATATATATTTATATAACATATTCCAAATAACTTTTTATTTCAGGACAAAACATTAATGTCAAAATAAGGAAAAAATTGTGATATTATGTAAATAAAGAATTATTGGTAAAAAAGCGGTGATAAGATGTAATAAAAGGATAAAATAAAATTTTATAAATATTAATATAGGTAATTTTTAAATAAATATAGTTGTAAAAATAGTTATAATGGAGTTTATAGAATGATCTTCCAAAAGTATGATTGAGGTAAGGGACTCCGTCATAAGTTCTCATCATTAAGGCATATTGTATTGTTGTTCATCTAATTTCTATTATATAGTGTGAATACTACACAATCATAATAATATATAATGAATAGATCATAAAAAAAGTTATTTTATGTATCAATTCTAATTATTTAATCCCATTATATTTTACAGAATGATACCATGTAGTACACGAAATTGGCTCAAATTTCATTCATTGCGGCAAATTTTTTGTCTGTACATAATTTAATTTAAATGTTTCACCTACTACAAAATTTTCATGGAATATAATGAATAATTCAAACATAATGGTATTTTAAATTTCAATTAGATTTCTATTATCCATGGAAATAATAAATGAATTTTACAATGTAGTAAGTGTCTTTATTTCAATTTCTATTTATTGATGTATATTAAAATATTATAAACCTAATTTGTTGTATATGGTGTATATACTCCACCTTTGACATGTAATATATGGATTAAAAAAATTATTTGTATTTTATTTTATAATTTGAATGAATGAATTAATACGTATTTGACTTAAATATTATTATGTGGTAAAGAATTTCACAACACAAATTATTTTCATTGGGTTGTACTACTTATTCATTGAATTTGATATTCATATATTATTTACTAAAATAATTTTCACTATATTATTATTTATTTCCACTTGTTTTATGTGGAGTAATATTTTATACACCATATATAATAATTGGTTAATACTCACTTCCACGTTATGATGTTTAGAAGTGTTTATTTCACAATATAATTTCTAGGAGTATTTTTTATTCACAACCTTAAATTGAAGGAAGTTACATTAACATTTGACAATAAAAAATTTCATTTTCTTGTACTATTGTTATTAATTAGTTTCTAATTGTATATTACTATTTTTAAATTATGTTTTATTTAATATGAATTATAAATATTTTTAATAAAACATGACTACATTTCATTATTCAGTTAAAAATCCATTCTCATTGAAATCCATGTTTTATAAAAAAATTTGTCATGTTTATAACCATATAAAAAATATTTATTAAATTAATTTTTAACCATGTTTAAAATTTTTTAAAAATCAAAGTATTATTCATGAAATATTATTAATATACCGATTTTAATTTTATCAAAAACGTGGATGGAATCACTATTTTAATGTGTACGACACATATAAAATTTACTTTCATTATGAAAAATAAATTTTTTAAATAATCCATTATATTATTAAATAACTATTTTGAATGAAAATTATTATTAAAATATATTTTGAAATATTATTTTAAAAAATCAATGAATAAATTTATTTTTTCATAAATAATGATTTTAACGACCTTTATATGTTATTTCTATTCTTCATGGACAATTACTCATTATTTTAACTATTATACATTTTGTATAATTAGTATTTATTCCATACTTATTAATGTTATGAATAATTCAATATAATTATGATCAAGGAAATTATTTACCTTCACATTCATGATTTATTTTTGTAGTAATTAATATTCAAATGAAATATTCAATTTCCAGTGATCATTGGAAATTAATTTTTTTTATGAATATTCATATTATATATAAGATATATTACTATTATAAAAACTATATGTCATCTCTATAAATGGTGTTTTACTTTTATTGTTATTTTATTTAATTGGGACATTATTAATAATTTGTATTCCTTACTCGATATGATGGTGTGTTCATATAGACAATTATTTTTGAATTATATCGACTAGTCAATATACAAGGAATGATTTGGATACGAATATATAGGTTTCTAATAGTCATAAATAGTTCCTAAATGCATTTTCATTCTCATGAAATGATTCAGTTGACAAGCCATAGATTGATGGGTTTGAAGTGTATACCAAATTTTTAGTTTTCAACTGTCTTCTGAGACATCGTAAAAATAGACGTATTATGATTATTCGTAAAGATGTTAATTAATTAATAATTTACTAAATCAAGATTCCATTTATTATTTTCAATGACATTATCATAATTATATTAAATCTGGTTGAACTATATTCTTAGTATATTGTTTACTTGGATTGTGTTTTCATTTATTTACATTTCCATATTGATAGCTTTTTATCTATATATGATAGTCTCTTTATTGATTTAATGTATTGTGTAATAATTTATTTAAATTAATTTATTTATTATTAAATTAATATTATCTAAATATAATTTGGGATTATATATTTATATTGCCTAGTTAGTAATGTTTTTAATTCAAAATTTCTTTTTCTGTATATACTCCTTACTAAGCATTTAATCACAATCATATTTTTTTAAATTTCTAAGAATCAATAAAGTATATTAATAATGATATTAAAATATCTTCAATTAAATATTATTTTTTATTTCCTCAGTTTATATAAAATAGGAAAGTATTTTCAATATCATAAGTGATACAAAACACCGAACCCAAACAAATTATCATTATTTATAAAGTTGTTGTTTTAAAACATCCATTATATTTATGGATTTTTTTGGATTATATAATTTATAATATTTATATATATATTTATGTTTCATAAATATATTATGAAATAATTAGTAAATAATCAATCAATATTTGGTAATGAATTTTTGTTCTTCAAAATATGTTTTATTCAAAAATGAATTTTTTTCCATTTATGAAACAATATTATAAATAATTTGTTGAATATTTATACAATTTATTCAACAATTTCTGTCAATTTTTATATATTAATATTATGTTTAACATATCGTTAAATTTTGTTATATTTGTTTGAAAATGCTGATTTTTTAGTGAATAGTGAAACCTAATCTTTGTAATTAAAATTATTATTAATTTTGAAAAATTATGTGACATAAAATAAAAAATTTAATTTTAGTTTTAGGTCAATGTAATGGAAGATTTATTATCTTTATTTAATTCAATTAATATCAATTAATTCATATTTATAAAAAAATTCTTCTATGTTTAACTTTATGGTTTAAAACACATTTGTCAAAAAACGGCTTAAAATTACTAATTTTTCCTAATTATGTAAATTTAAAATAAACCTTACATAATATTATGTAAATACAATTTATATAATATATTTATATATATGACATTAAATTATGACAATCGAGATTACTAGTTATAGAGTTAAATACAAGTCATCTTTTCCTTAATGGGTGATTTTTTTAAAAGACCATATTCCATTATGATTGTGGGTTCTATATTAAATTAAAATTATAAAACATTGTAAATTTATTTTTTTAAAATTTATTCCATATTTTTAATATTAATAATTATAATTTTTTAATAACATTTATTTAATTTTTGAACAATATGAATAATATTTGTAGTAAATATTAACTAAAATGGTACTGGGGAAAAAAGATTATCAAGGATAAAAATAATTTAACAAATACAAGAAAAAATGTAATCCAAATTGTAGAAATTTTTATAGTTTCTTATAATTTAATTTTATGATCTTTATAAATTATTATTTAATCAATTTGAATATATATATATATGTATATATTGATATGTTAAATAAAAATCTTTATTTTTATGTAACATGCATTTCAATTCAGATGAATATTTTAATTACTTGATGAATATATTAATTATATAATAATTTTATAAAATATTATTATTATGAAGTTTTTATTAATTATAAATGATCATATAATTCTTATGAAGCCTAATGTAATTATTATAAGTGTTCTAAAACTATTATTGTCGAAAAACGCAACATTTATTAATAAATGTCAATTTTTTCAAATGTATCATTCAAATTAATTATAAATTTACTTGGATTAAAAAATTGTTATTTTCTAAATTAGGACCATGAAATTATCTAATGTTGATTTTTTCATAGTATTCTGAAACAATCAATTTTTTTGGGTAATAATTAAATATCGAATAAGTATATGATGTGTACAATGACACCGTAATAACCAAAAACTGAAGTTATAAATATATTTAATAGTATAAAAGAACAAATCAATTTTTTAACAAAAAAAATAATTTAATTTTTTATTTATTTAATTAATTTTATAAAGCCTTTATAAATCCACTAAAATAATTAATATATTTTATGGTTTTAAAATAACATTTTGAGGTTATGACTCACTTCCACATCAGCATGGATATTATTTTTGTAGCCCTTAACCATATAAAATAGTGAATCTGAATACTATTAGTAATAAACCATTAGAATAAGCCATTGTAATATTTTTCGTGTTGGTTATTTATAGGTATAGAGTCCAAAACCAATGTTTTAGAAATAATAAATCATTTCTAAAAAAGTCAGATATTTTCCCACCCATGGTCCCATTTATCTTTGAAAAAAAACTCTAGATAATTTTCTTACTCTAACATCATCTCTATAGTGTCCGTCCATGGATCTCCTATGCCCTAAGTAAGCTCATTCCATGTATTTGAAGTCCCACTATTAATGTAGGGGAAGTTATCCTATTCCTTTCAATTTAAACACCTTCATTGAAATTAGTCTTCTTTATTTCGGTTGGTTATAATTTCATTCCTTTAAATATACACCCATATATTCCAATTGATTTTATTATATTGATATATCCTTTATCCTCTTTTATTTTTACCTTAACCATATTCGTTTCTATGATAAAAGTTTCTATGAAATTTCTAAATTTTCATTTCTATTCAAGAATCTATTTTATGCAATTCATCATATTTTATGTTTGTGGTTTTTTTGGTTATTTTTTTCTATGACCACATTACTAACCAATTTATGTATAAATTATTATAATCTCTTTTATATGTCATTAATCCCCCTTATGAACCATTTTCTACACCCGTCACCAGGCAAAAATTTAGTAAGGGACACTCTCATTCTCTTCATTATTATTGTTTCTTCATTTTATTATTCCTTTTATGTTCTAATTTTTAATGATTTCAATGAATTTTAATATCATTGAATTTGAAAATAGATTATAAAATGATGATATTCCCCTATATGTCTCATTAAACAATTTTATTAATAAATCTGTCATGTTTTTATGTTGCCGAAATTTTATAGTGATTTTACATGCCATGAAAATTCTGTAGTGAATACCGTAACCATTTTATATCATGGGAATTCATGTTTATACCCTTATATTTCATCTAATATGAAATTAACAGTATTTATTATAGAATCCTCGTCCTTTAAACAAAATGTGATGAAGAATTAATCTGTGTTGTATGATATATTTGGAATCCATAAGCATAAAAAAAATGAAAGTGACAAGTGCACCCTAAATTATATACCACTATAATTCATTTGGTAATGCTTAGTATCATGAGATGTAATCTTCAGTTAGGGAGTGAACTTAATTACATTATTGGACTTTCTCCATCAAAATATATTGTCATTTATCATGGAACAATGTTTTTTTTCATTTTTTATATTGATATATCATTTCCCATATTTATTTTATGTTATCATGTTATATAATGCCATACTATTCAGTTTTTTTGATTATCACTCATTTAATTCCCCACTGATATTTCTATTGTTTATCATGTATTAATTTATATAAGTTATTATATACTAATAACAATATTTTTCTTTATATCTTATATCTGACTTATGTTTTTCCCCAGATTATCCCATGAAATTTCCCAGTATGAAATAATATAATGAACATGTTAAGGTTGTTTTTAATAAATATGATGTATTCCCATTATCATTTTTTATATAATGGAACTAATATGCAAATACACTATTATTATGAATCATAAAAATTGTATTACATGTAATATTATTAATCAAATCATGAATTAATGTGTAATAATGAGTAGGGTTTTTATAGTTGGGATCAAAGAAATGTTTAGTTATTTTTGGTTCGAATATTAATGAAATATAGTCAAAGACTTTTGGATAAGACATTTTTTAAGAAAAAAACCCTAATATTAGTAAAGTATTGAGTGTGTGGTTTATCAAAAAAAATCCATGTCTCGATATAATAGGTGGGTGTTCCTCTAGAATAGATTTACATAGTGGTAAAAATTACAACAATACGTTGTCCTATACTGGACTATGAACTGGTTCTAAAAAATGATCCTCGATGTACACCTAATTTGACACTCCAAGAGAATATATATTGGTGAAATAAAAAGTTCATTATAAAAAATTATTAAGGGGAAACAATTCCCATGCCAGTTTGTATTGGAAAATAGATCATTGATAACATATGTTGATGTTTAGAAATTAATATGTTATAAAATAAATTTCAGTTATAGGTTTTCCGTTTAATTTTTGGGGGTTTCCATTTATTTTTTATAATTTTAAACAACTCAACCCTAATTTTTCATTTATTCATTATAATGTCAAAAAATAGTATGAACCGAGTAAACAACCATTTTTAAGGGAAATGGGATGAGTTCTCAAATGAGAGGTCTAACATAATGGTAAAACAATTATAAAATCAAGTGATAATTTTAAAGAATATATCAAAAATAACATATATAAAACTGGTAGATTTTTTAATTTTAATAGATATTGACAATAAGTTGAATATGATATGTCATGTATTTTCAGTTGATAAAATTGATATTTGAATGGAGACTCAATTCAATGAGTGAAACAAGTCCGGGAAGATGAAACTTGGAAAATGCCATTTTCAATGTGGGAGATATGTTAAATTATAAAATATAGGGTCAAATTTATCCAATTTAAATGAATAATGGAGAATGTAATTGATAAAAATGAAGTTCAATATAAGTTACTATATAATGTTCTATGTAAAAATTTGGAGATATTTAGAAATATCCAAGAAAATAATCTGTTTTATGTGTAATGAATCATGATTATCATACAAAATATCCCGGATTGAGGGGATAAGAAAATAACAATGTCGTGATAGATAATGATGAATCTAGTACATGTAATGTATTGTAGGATGAATTTCAGTTCATTCCTAATGGGAATTATTCTCTATTTTCTAAGAATATCAATTCTTTGCATTAAATATTTGACATCATAAAAAATTTGATTATGTATTACATGATTATGTTTATAGAATTTTTCTAATTGAAAATATTATATGTCTAAATTTTGTGAAATTTTAGGTTACATTATTTAGGAAATGGTTATCCCTTTATAAAACCAATTCAAATTACTGGGATAGGGGACTCTCCATCAATCCATTGAATCAACCGTTGACTATATAAATGTATAAGGAAGAGGAAATTATTTATTATGGATGATATTTAACTATAAATAGTCATATTAATTTTAATTTTTTGGCACTTGGGAAGGACCTATATTATGGAAATCATTGATGTCTAGATATTAATGTTTTATGTATGGGTATTTGAGAGTTATTTTGTATACGTTTTATATCAATTAAAATTTGGATATATGAATTGGGAAACATTAAAGGATTGTTCTATGATGTTTTTTTTTCTTAAATGAATTGTGATTTAAATTGAATGTTAACGATGGCCTATAAAATTGATATATTGAAAATGTGATATTTCAGAAAAAATGATTGAAGGATTGGAAAACATTAAATGCGATTTATTTTGGTCAAAACAGATAGTGTATATGGATGATATTTCTATGTATTATTTTAAATTTAAATGCACTGATACAAATTTTAAAGATTTATATGAAAGAAGTTTAGTATTATATTATTAGGAATCATATTACAGGATTAAATATATTTTATTTTAGGGTGATTAATAATCATTCGGGATATGTTAATTTTTTTAATATATATATACACAATCGAATAATCCTAGATTAATTATATTATGTTTTTTAGGGCTAAGATGAAGGGTATGAGAAATATTTTTTAGTTAAAATACTCCTTAATTTTCTGTATTTTAGTGTTATATTTGTGTATTTACAAGGGTTATGACATTTGTTAAGTATTTTGGAATAATTGATCAATTTTGGAGATTAATATATTAATTTATTATCATAGTTCACACTACCATTTTTAGATTCACTAAAATATAGGAATAATAAATTATTATTCTTTATTTTATAATGTGATGTGTTATATGTTTATTCTACTACATCAGGCATAAAAAACTCATCATGAGTAATTGGGAGGAAAATATGAGATATTAGTAATAATTAATTATATGATTCAAGAAATAATATTTAATTGTGTTACCAGTCCAAGTGATAAATTTATTTACTAAATCTTTGAAAACATTCCTGAATAAAAATGATTTCATATTATGATTATTTTTGATGAATTGATGGTAATTTTATCCAAAATAGATTTATAGTATTATGATCAATAACATTTTGTGGCTTTTTTCTGTATTAAACTCAATTAGTTCATTGCTGTCAGTTTTCTCTTCAATGTATATGTTATAACTTTAAACTAAATCTATCTTACATTAAAACATAGTAAGGGTTTGACCATTGTACATACCACTAATTATTTTCATGAGGATTTCTTATTGTAAATTTTTTACGATGTGGGTTTAATTATATATATATTCATGCTTCAAAAAAAATATCTGCATCAATTTTAAATTATGATGCTTCAATTTATTAGATAAATGATAAATGTAACACTATGATTTTATTAAAATAGAAGACTATGTTCAATTGTGTATGTGATATGTAACACTGATCCCAAACAAACAATGATTGTTTAAAAAATATTTCTTTTAACAGTTCCATTATATTTTAGGATTTTATTAGGATTCTATAGTTCATAATATATATATATATATATATATATTACATATATTGTAAATTTTTAGCAAATAATGGATTAATTATTGGTAATGATTTTTTGAATAGCAAAATATGATTTTATAAAAAATGATTTTTTTATTTATTTTTATGAAAATAATTATTATTATTTTCATGGAATTTTATAAATTATATTTGAAAAAATGATAACCATTTTGAAATTTTTATATAATGATTAACAAAGTGTTAATTTTTGGGAGTTTTTATAAAAATATAGAGCATCTATAGAATAGGGAAATTTAATATTTAAATTAAAATTGTAATTCATTTTGATAAATTAAGTAATATAAAATTACCAGTATTAATTACATTTTTTTCAATGTAACATTTTTTTATCATTTCATATTTAATTAATTTTGTTACATTCATTTAATCATTATTCTATATTCTAGTATGAGATTATTTTTATCTTAAAAACATGTTTTAAAAAACAATTTCAATAACCGTAGATATTTTCTATTTTAATTAATTTAAATAACCCCTAATTTGAATTAATAAAAACGATATATATATATATATATATTAATTAATTGACATTCATATAATGAAATATATTTTTCATAGAGTTAAAGAAAATAATTTTTTCCTAAAATGTGTATTATTTGAAAAACATATATCTATCGTGTTTGAATGTTTTATATTAAATATTATTATTCTATTTAAGATCCTATTATTTCACTTAGGTACGGATCCTTTAAATTTTGGTCTAATTCGGTATTTAATACCTAATATGGATTCCTAATGAGTTATCAATGTCTTAGTGGTGTAAGGGGCTTGTTTGAAGCCTTAAACACTTCTTTTTGGGAAATGATCCATGATAGACGTTTGGTACATGGTTGGTGCATGGTTTTCCTAACCATAGAGATGGACAATTTTCATGATGATCCAAATTGAATGGATGCCCCATCACCACGTATTCTAACCATGCATGTTCCTCATCTTCCTAGGTGCCCATGCATGGCTTGAGCACAGTTTGTTATGCCATGCAACCAGAGTGTGCACAAGATATTTAATGGATGAATTGTAAATTTTCCCCATAATGATCTAATTATGATAACTTATTCTTCCTAATACCAGATCTAGTGGTATTATCCTATTTTTATCTCTTTTTGGAGATCATTGATTGTATTTTCTATGAATTGAATGATCTCATTCATTCAGAATAAAATAGAGATTCAGCACATTATATCAGATGTACAATGTTGAGTACCCGAGATCTTTTAAACAACTCTTCTTCTCACTTTCTCTTTGCCAATTTATCAACGTGTGATCATTTTTATTATTTTCATAGATCTACTCTGATTTGTGCCACATCAAGTGTTATAATGGAGGAGGGGAATCATCCATCCCTAAGGTGGGTATTGTATAACTCATCCCTCGCCTTCATTGATTTTGGAATTGTTGTGTGGGGCCCACATATTTTATTGTGTGAAATTAATAGAATTTATCATCAATTATTATAATCATTTGAACTATATGGATATTAAATTTCCATATATGTGATTAATTTTGGGTTGTCACGCCCACAACACCATCTATCCCATGTAGGGTCTTTTCTCATATCTGGGTTTTTAGTATTTAACATGTTTGATCCACCATTTTTTTGTGTCATTGGTTGACTATTCAGGTGGTAATTTATTATATGTTAAATGGATTAAATTAAATTGTTAATTTCATAATGTAAACTACCTTGTATGATCACCTCATGACATGCCTAATGTAAGTGCTTCAATAGATAATGAAATGTGAAATGGGAATTTGCACATTTACCTAGTATATTAATGACTTTATTATCCAATAAGACATATTCAATTATTGTGGATATATCATATACATTACATCAAAATGGAACAGGGTGATACATAAATGTAATCTTTATTCAATCTATTTTTATACAGCCATTTTATATACTTAGTATACATGAAATTAAATATATAAAAATTAATAATCATTCAAAAGAACTTATCATGCGTGGGTCATGTGGTGAGCGTAACTGGTACATGAAAGTTTTCAATTCTCATTAATAACATGTGTTTTATTATAATAAGACTCAGACATATAAACATCAAGCAAGGGAACACCCGAATGGTTTCTCAAACCTGTCAAAACACTAAAACCTAATTGTTTCATAACCATAGACATGAGGCGGATTGAGTTTTTGGTGTAACCTCAAATAAAAAATCACATATTTGGAACGAGAATAACCATACGATTATCACAATAATAATCCTAGAAGGTAAATTTAAGAAATTGAATTCGATGAAATCGGTGGGGCCCACATGAATATTCCAAAATAAACTAACTTTTGGGATATGTTATAGACCACCATCATTAGGGTTGTACTTAACTTCTCCTCTTGTATCATCCCATGAATTTCCTTGGATTAGAGTAGATCTAGGATAAGGTGAAAAACGCTCACATGATGATACATTGGTCGTGGACAAGATAGAAGAAGAAAGGATTATGAGGACTCAAGTACATACCTTTTCACATCCAACGTGATGAAAAAATGCGGGATCAGTAGTTGGATGAAGAAGATATCATGATCCCTAGATTTGGCCTTCCAAAATCACCAAAATTTTAACACCCCGAGCCCAGTTACAAAGAGACAATGCATTATTACATAACATTGGCATGATCACACGACATCATGTATCAAAATTCCGATTATTTTAGTATCCTTGGAATTACTAGATATATACATATTTTTTTACAATACTTAATTAAAAAACAACAACAATGTGTGAACTTTTTACAAAATCATGTCCCATAAAGTCTCCCTATATGTCAAACATAATATAATTCTTCCCATCATGGGAAAAAAACAAAAAAGGGGGTGAGTTCAAATTCTCATTAAGGACAAAAATATAGCATAATTTAACCTAAACAATAAAAAAAAATTAAGGCAATAGATTAGAGTAAAACACAAGCCACTTAAATTTTAACTTCATCATAATATCAAAAAGATTATTCAAATTTGTTCATTTACGCTATCACTTGGATATTCCACTATTAAAATATTCACATTTAATATCAATATCTTATTTCTCAATGATGGGAGGTATAATTTCAGACATCATAAGCACATATTCAAGGCCTTGTTCCATGACTACAAATATGATTTTGTCAAGGCCTTGTGGAAAGAGACTAGTTTGCCGCATGAGACCTACCGATTTATCACAGATCTATAGCGGGCGCCACCCATAATGTACTATGTCCAATGAATTCTTCATATGATTAGGTTAAACCATAATCCAAACATTTATATTGTAACTATCTTACAAAATGAATATATTTTGACCATTAACCATGAATGGAATAAAAATCGCAAATCCAGAGTCAAATATAACTCATTAAATACAATATGGAAGATTTTATTATAATAAATAAACCTCAATCAAGAATAATTAAGTATATTTATATTGATGAAAATAATCATTAAATATATTTGAGAAAAATATACCCTTTTTCTAGAAATCATTTAAAAGTATCACTATTTATCAAGAACCGTTTAAAATATATTTTTAAATCAAACTGTACAATACCACATTTAATCTTTTAAAATGAATTTTAATGTTAATACATTCATTTATATATAAATAAATCCTTAAAACCGTTTTATAACATTTACATTAATGAGAAATATTTTGAAGTGTAAATCTTTAAAAAATTTATATATTTATTTTAGTTAGAGTTCCCAGCTGAATGAGAGACGCTTGAATACAAATAATTGAGCTAATAAAAACATTATAATATCATGATAATAAAGGTATTCATTATATACTATTTCATTATTTATTATATAAACCATATAAAAGTAAATTGGCGTATAATAACAATAGAGTATCAATGGAATGTAAATTGAGATGAAATACATTATAAAAACCATATTCTTAGGTTAAGGATAAATAAATAACATAATTATATGTGAAAAATACAAATTCAATCAAAATTATTGTATATTCAGTGTAAATAAATCAGTGTACATTCAAACATCTTCTTTTATAAAAAATACAAATGTCTTGGATGTTTAACTCGATGAAATGAAATTGAGTAAGATTACTCTTGTCAAATTCATATCGATGACATGAGAAATTATAAATGGATTGATTATCTATATAAAAAGTATATCCACACAAAGTGAAGTGGAATTTACTACATTAGTAAATAATTAGTGATTTCACACATAATCTTGGAGTAAAATAATCAATTATGTTTTAGTGAAACCTAATGAGTGGAAATTGAAAATCAAAATTCCATTACCAATTTGGTAACATTAGAAAAATACACACCATGAAATAAGGATCATACAATTAATATGTAAATACCCATAAATTAATTTATATTACACTATGAATATAATCATGAACTTTACAAACACCACACTAAATGTAATAGATGAAATATAGAACGAATATCTCAAGAATAATAAGTGAGATGAAAACCCATTACCTTGTACTTTTCCATAGTTTAGTGTAATTTAAAATATTGTATCATAGTTAAATCACTGTTATTAAATTATATAAGTATCAAATACCTAAATAAAATATCATAAATGATCTTCTAATATTTTATTTTTAATAATATTTTTGTAGTATCATTGTTTTGTGTGTTAATTGATTCGTTTTCCTTTATATATTTTGTTACATAAGTCATGTTTGTTATGGATATGATGTATCTGATTAATATACATAATCATTTTAAATTCATAAACATTATTTTTATCCATAAAGTGAAAATTATTTTGAATGGTAATGATGGGGAATGAATCTCATAGCTTTCTTGTCGACGGTAATCCATACGTACATATGAGCTATAATATCATTACATTGATGAATAAATAATATGTAATTGGATGGTACATCATATATATTTAATAATTAACATTTTATATTTATTATTTACATCAATTATATTAATTATAATACCCATCCAAATAATTAAGTGTTGAATAACAAACTACACCACGACGTGGAGATGGTAAGCCGTACGTACGCATGTAAGATTTTTTCGTCATTCATAGAATGGATATAATAATGAAAATGGTTTTTCCATATTTATAATAAAATCACAATATTTATAAGGTACTGTAGTTATTATTTTGATATAGAAACAACAAATAATGATGAAGTGGAAGAAGTAAAGTCCATTGACGGAGTTGATGTAATCTTCGTGTCTTTTTTGGGTGTTACTTTGTTATTTGATCAAATAGGGTACTTAGATTGGATTTTTTATTAATATAAGGACTATAGATTGAATTTTGGGCAGTTCAGAGGATAGTTGAAAAGGTTTTGGTAGAGGATAATTGATTTTGAGGTAGGAAATTAATAGAAGGGGAAATACCTTTTTATAAGATATATTAGGGTTACATTAGGAAAATATTGAAATATTATATTATTATAAAATCATTGTAGGTTTATAATTGCTCCAAAAGGATTTATTTTTAGCATAAGGTGTTGATGGGTCGAAATATTCTAAAAAAATTATTTTTAGACAAATTTATGTCACCATATTAAATTTATTTTATAAATTTAACTCCAAGTTAAATAGCTCGACTTTTACCATGTATTCTTGTATTATTATAATACAGGGTTAATAAAATTAATATAAAATGACAAGAGAACATAATTTGTTTCATTAATGACATATCTATCATTATATATGTCCTTTGGTCAATACATATATTTTTAGGACTATTATATAATTTAATACAATAGTATTGGTTATAAAAACTCCTTTGTGTAAATTTTGACAATATTTAGTATTTAGTTTCTGTGAAAGTCATAATAACAATATTACTTAGATAAAAATACATTTAATCAACCCCAACATGTCATAATCAACTATAAAATTAATGAAATGTATCAAATGTATCACTTAACATTTATATTAATATTTAAAATATAAATTATTTTTCGTATTCATTAATAATGAAATTTCTGTATCATCATTGTTTATTTAATAAATTTAAATATTTTATCATTAAAAATTATAAATAAAATACAATTATGTATTAATTCTCTTTATATTTATTATTAATATTTATTTTAAAATTAATCTTTTGTATGACCCTATATTAATAATGGGTTAGTCATTAAACATTGAATTTTACTCCTTTAACTATTCTTTAAATAAAATAATAATAAATTTTATAATCTAATACATGTGGATAAAAAAGGATCATATTTTATTACTAAGGTTTATTCTGGTCGAAATACACTTATATAATAGAAGTAGGACAAGTTTTTGGGTAATTATAATATCATTTTTACGTTTAATTACCCTATTTATTTTAAACACTTGTAAATAAAAATCCAAAGTTACTCTTATCCAAAAAAAATTCATCCTATTGATCCAAATTTTACTTACTTATATGAACTGTGTCTCTTAGATTTTTGAAATTAAATTCAGAGATGCCGTCAAATTATTTTTCATGCAAATTTTCCAATGTACATAGAAGGTGGGTAAAAGACGTTAAAAAGTTCTATAATATTATATATATATATACAATATTATTATAAAATGACTCCAATGAATTAAATTGGAATAATATAGGTATTATGTATCTATTTTGACCTTAAAATCAATTTAATTAAAAAATAATTATTTAGTTTTTAGTATTATGCAGTAATTTTCACTTTTTATAAAAAAATTAATGATTTTAAAAAAATACCAAAAAATCAGCCTATACTAATTCTGATATTCCGAATTCAAAAATGATTTCTATTTTCCAAATTTATAACATAGAATATGTATTAATTAATTTAAAATTAATTCTCATTGTTAAAAGCAGAAAGCAGGTTTTTATGAAGTAAAAAGTATCAAAATATTGATCTGTGTTTATGTCCAATTTAATGGTAAAATTACATCCAATAACCAAAATTGGATTAAATGATAAATATATAATCCAATTATACTTCTAAACCATTCAAATATATAGTTTTACACTATAAATTGTTTTGATTAAAAATATTTCATTCAAAAAAAGTATGTATTTTTTCATTATTCATCAAAATATGAATGTTATCAGAAAAACACCAAAATTTTATCAAAACTAATTTTTTATATACCTATTATAATGAAGAATTTAATTTCATAAAATTTAATATATAATGTTTTCAAATATTTTATTTCAAATGGGTTCCCCATTTAAAGCTGAAAAAACTCCATTTTATTAAAGATAGTTCTTTTAGCTAAAAATTTGAATTTTTCATTATATTATTTCTAATAAACACAAAATATGGATGTTAAAATTATATGGGAAAAATATAATATTAAATACTATGTTATTACTTTTCATAAATGAATTTTAAACGGCATGTTAGATAGGTCCTGGAGCGCTAGAAGTCAGTGTTGCCTACTTCACATTCTGTCGTATTATTCAATCATAAATGAGTCGTTGAAGCTTGGGGTGTTACAAAAATGGTAAAATAGGAAAAAAAATTAACACATTTTTCTATTTTGGAGAAGAATAGGGGAGAAAATAGATCATCAATGAAAAAACTAGAAAATTACACAAAAATTTATCCCACACATAGTTTTTCTACATGGTTTGTCAGACCATGTGCATTCTATGGGAGACGGTTTTGCCCGAACATTTTGTATACACTTTAAGATAAATTTTTTTCTAGCATTGAACATAAACCAGAGAAAATGGAGGGATTTCATAATTAGGTCACATGACCAGGCGCCAAGCCGGTTTTCCAAAAAAATGGGTTCTGGTCTTTTAATAATCCCAAAACACTCTCAAAACCATTACAAACTCATTAAGAATTCATATTAGGTCCAAATTAAATATTTAAAACAAAAAAATTACCATGCCTAAGTGAAAATATGGGTTTTTATGCTGAAATACTCATTGAAATATGATACCTTTAATAAAAACACAAAAAAATCAACCTAAGATAATTTTGATATTATTATTTCATTGAGGAATTTAATTACTATTTTTTCATTTTGTTGAAAAAATTAATTTTAGTTTTTTTAAGAACAACTAAACTGATATCTAAGAATTTGATTTAAATATAATTTCATTTTCTATTAAATGATTCTTAGTTTAATTCTATTCAATAAATTACCATTACTATTGTAATATATTTATTTCTATTCATACCCACCTATTTAATGTTATGTTTATAATGATATAGAATATTACAGTTCATTTAGGTATGTGCTTTAATTTTTCTTAGGCTATAAAAGATAATAAAATTAATGAAATTCATTTGTTGGTTTTTTTATGCTCGGGGATGGGAATTAAAACGACTATAAAATAAAAAAAATTCTTTTAAAATCTCAATTTTTAAAAAATCCCGATTTAAGGTAGTGTTAATCTAGTAGTTAAGCTGAGGCCTTGTTTTTTCTCGTTGTAATTTTATGCATCCAATATCCAATTTTAACAAAATTTATTCTTTTATATTCTATAATAATTCTCATTAGATTCATAATAAAACATAATTTTATTATTAAATTGTATACCTCTAAAATTGTTATATTATTTGTTAAATTTCTTGTTTTATTAACAAAACAAAAATGGGTAATTTCACACAATTGTGATATTTTCTGTATTTTATTGAGGTCACTATAAAAATTCCATAAAAACAATATTATCATCCTCCATAGATAGAATAACATGAATAGATGGTTATCCTTTATATTTGTCGATTCAAAGGAGTAAAGAAAGATATATTTGATGTTGGTTTTTTAATAATTTAATGATTAATAAAATTTTAAATTGATAATTTCATCCGCATATAACAACATAATTGTCCCTATTTTATTTGAATATGATGAATTCTGTGTACTAATATGATCCTTTCCATTGGAGTAATCCAAAAACTGGATTCATCATTTATATAATTGAAAATTATTCTGATGATTAAGGATTAATTTATTTTGTGGGGGAGGTGGGTTTACATCGTTCAAAAAATACCTACAAGTTTTAAGGAATTAAAATTGTTAATAAGAAATTTAACAAATCAAAATTATGAAATAATATTGTATCAACTCATTATTTTAATGAAACTAATTTTTATATATATTTCTTTATATTTATTTATGAAATATTTTTTGAGCCAGGCATTAAGGTAGAGTGATATTTGGAGGCATAGTTTTCCCATAATTGTTTCAATATAATTACTATATTAATTTAATTTGCATGTAGTTTTCTAGAAAATGTGGAATATATTCTTAAAGGAGGGTCAGATCATAAGTATAATTTCACCATTTAGTTCATAATGTGTGTTTTACATTTGGAACAACATAACATTTTTCTGCATCTAGTCCTTAAATAGAAGTCATGTGGAAAAAATATTCAAAATAAATAAATAAATATATTTATTTTATTTTCATTAATTAAGAGTCCTCCATAATATATTCAAACATGGTTACACTTCAAAAATATGTTCAGACTCACATCCTCAGATTACATAAATCTATTATTGAGTAGCCTTTATAAGATCATTAAATGATGGATTCATATAACATCAGATTGAGGATCGCGCACCAATGGATTTCTTATATATAACCAATGATGGCCATGCATAACAAATCTTCATCAATGATCAATATGAATTCCTGGAAGAACATTTTAATTGTGATCCCCAAACTATTATTTTTCCCTAGTCAAATTTACACCAATTACATAAGAAAATATTGATTCACGTATTGATTTTTTATTTATTTTACAATGGATAATTCTGTTTTTTGTTATAAAATCACTCATCGTTCATTCAAAAATAAAAATTATATTGTGGAGAAATAATTAATGGATGGTTTTCTTCATCACATATTTTGGATTATGGATTTATCCAATCATATCATCCTATGGATAGCCTAAGTAATTTCATTGTCCTATTGTTTGAGAATCACCAAGTATTTGATTATTGTGGAACCATTATATAGATAAATATTTTATTTCATGGGTGTTGTTCATGATTGAGGGTGTGATGAAGGTGGGATGATGATAATGGATGATTAATAGCAGATGAAAATATGTTGGTTTTTCCTATTGACCCCAGTTACGAAGGTGCAGTTATGGACATGTAATGTGGTATTTTCCAAAGTGGATTCGATGAATAGATTCATGATGTCTAGTGAAGAGAATGCCAGATGAACCCATATCATTATTTTATAATGACCATGAAAATTGCGTCAATGTGGATAATTTTGTTGATGAAAACCAATCTTGAATATGAAATCCTATGTCACTTGGTATGAAATCTAGAATGACACACAATATGGGACCCCATGTTTGTTTCTAGGATTTCGTTGGAGAGTTAAAAATACCATTCCTTAGGAAATTTATCTAGAAATTATAGTCATTATAGGTGGATCTGTATGTAACTCAGATGATACATGAGTTTTAGAAGTCTAATGTTCACTAACATGACCAGTGTACACAGACAATGTCCAGTGTACTTGGGCATGGTCAGGCCGCATGCGATGTTTTTCATAAAATATCTACATTACATGTCTTATTCAAACTAATAATCTATTTTAAAATATACATGTTGTGTAAGGAGACATCTCACGAGAAAACCAAGTGTTTTTTTACATTGTTCATAGCTAATACATGTCGTATCCCTCCTATGGGTGTTTAATGCCCTTAATTTCGTCATTATGATATATAAGTAGTTGATTGTATTTCCAGGGTACTTTCCATTGAAGGTACGATATGGTATTATATACACATATCAGGATTTAAATCCCCTCTAGATGATGTGTATTAGATAGTGGTTTTGGTGTTCCTCAGCTGGACTATATTGTGATCCTCAGTCATTTTTCACACTATGTGTGGTTTGTGAAATATAAAAGACCTCCATGAGAAAGGATTTGACCCTCCGTCAAGTTGTATGTTTCTATAGTGTTAATGTTATCATTGTATTATAATGCTTCACATGGCTGGTTGGTCTATATTGGGGTTGTGTCATCCCCTATTGGTCATGTGTCTAATCCCATATTTATCTATTTAGGTATTTTGAAACCACTTATCAATATTATGAGGGTTCTAATAATCATGATCTCTTGATTAAATTTATATTGTGATAGTCTGTCTCTTGGAATAGTTTCTCATGGAATTATCATTTTATTTGGAGGAATCATCTATCTAGCCATTTGATTTTTATTTCTTGGAGGTGGGGTATTTTTCTTGAGTATATCTACATACATTTTTTTCATAGATAATATTATCTTTCTTTTGATCAAAATATTGATGATGATACATTTTTATTCTTTTCAGTGTGTCAAACTAGTAATTGTTATACTCACCCTATATGGGTTGTTCCCACAACTGATGTATCAAATGTATATGAAATCCCATTTGGTTGTTTCATGGGATGTAAAGGAGATAATATAATATATCTTTAAAATTATAGAGCATGGTGTATTTAGGAAAGGTATCATTAGACATAGTTACCTCCCACAAATCTTGTTATACTTTATTTTTTTTTTGGATTGTATATGACGCCTATTATAACATTTAGTACTTAAATGTCATACTTGTATTATGAGTTCACAGATTTATGCATGAATTAGTTTCAATTTTGTTACATTTCATAATTATAAGGGACTGGATATGTGTGTGTGTGAAGTTACATTCAGCAAATTCTTCCAATGTGTGTGATATATCTACTCCAAATTGTTCTCTTTCCCCAAGTATATAAGGGGGAGGCATGGGAAAGTCACAATTCGTTCCCAACTCTGTATATTCATGACAGAGTGGTATTAGGGATGTCAGTTCTAAAATAATATTAGCATTAGTAAAATTGGATTGGGATTTTTGGAATCAATTTTATGCTTCCTCGGATTAGATTTTAGGCAATAGACTAAAGTGTTGGTTTGGAAGATGTTGTATCCATATACAAGTACTCTAATTACATGACATCTGAATCAATACATGTAGACATTGGATACATGGAAAACATTATTACATGTATCATATATAAATGTGTTGTTGTTTCTATGTCCTTATTGATTCAGTTATCTAATTATAATATTTTACCAATTTACATCATATTTATTATATGATTTATCTATAATTAATTCAAAAAAAATACACTATTTGATCATGAGGATTATCTACTAATTTATAAGGCCTTAGTATAAGGGCCTATACCATAGAGAGTACCTCATGGTGGGTTTCCAGCTATAATAACTACCATTAAAAATGATCAAGAACATGGATTTCTAGATGGGTATGTATGCAGTATATGTGAACTATATGAGTGTGAGAGGAAAAAAACCTCCCATGATTTAGCATAATCCAGATCCCCTTGTTGATGATGAATATCAAGATGTAGTCGGTCATGTATTACACCTTTTGAGGATTATTACAGATCTAACGGTAGACATCATATAAATTCTACTTCATAGATTCGTTGGATGATGGTGGAGTTATGTGACAAAATAACATGATTAGATATACCTCTCTTAGTCACACATTGAACATCTTGTCATTGATTATTTTTTTCATCCACGTTGTGATCAATGTTCATTCTAGTGATTCTAAATCAGTTGTAGGTCAGTTTGTGGTGCTGGAGTGTTTTGTGAGTTATACTGATATGTGATGGTTCTCTGTAGAATTTTTAGGTTTTTTATTTTATCTCGAACCCATGATCAGGGTTATAACGGTATATTTTATATTTACTGATATTTATTTTAATTTCCAATTTTTTTGAGTGATGGAGTTGTCCCTAGTGGTGGAGAGTATTCTTGAAGTTTTGGTTCTATCAATGTATGCTGGTCATGGATACCAAAGAGATGTTACCTCGAATGTTTGTAGATAATGGTAATCACATTGATCAAAATGTGTGTGATGATTCTAGAAGAAATACCATGATGGATTATTAGAGAACATGGATCAAAGGATTGCCCAAGTTGGATGGGAGAGTGGTTGTGTTTCCCTTGTGATGTCCAAAGACATATTTCACAGGATTTCCAATCTTCTGTATTGATGATTGGGATATGTTTTAGGGACCAAAACGGTAGAGACCCAAACAGGTGAAATTTGGTATATGGTGATATTAATGTCATAGAAGTGCATGTGGAGTCGTAACTGGTGGACTGGGATTTGACCAATTATTACCACTACCCCCGGTAGTCAACTCCAGAATCAGGGATTTTGAGAAAATGGATGAGGACATATGTAGTGTATGGAGGCCTATATGGAAACTACTCAAGGGTTGATATGAGGTCTAATATGGGTAATTTCAACTGAATGTAGTGTATTTAATGAACATGTTTGAGTAGATCCTTTATTTTAACATATCTAGTTAAAATCATAGAGATCATGTTTTGTCCTTCGGATTGACTATTAATCTTGGAAATCATTGACAGGAGTGAATTAATGATTGCACACTTCTGCCGAATGTCAGATATGATTATTTGGGGGGAGATATTTTTATGGGTAATATTTATATTATATGTGTGGCCTTATGAAATCATATTAGGTATAGATTGGTTATCCACATTTCATTACCATATTGAACGCCTTGGGATGAGTATGTAGTGTTTCAAAAATGATGAGATGATGTTTTAATTTTTGGGAGTAAAGTAAACATTGAAATGATATATTGGTCTTAGGAATATGATTATGTAATTTAATACTATTAGTTATCAAGAATTACACATGTAAATGTGCATTTTATAGGAAAGTAGTTTCCTACCTTAGTGTAGTAGTATGAGGATGTCATTCCTCGGGACATTCCAGGTCTACCTCTCCATGGGGAATTTGATATATTCATTGAAATGCATCACATGTGGGACTTAATATATTCATCATCATTTGAGATGGCTCTGATAGAGATTCATGATTTCTAGTTATTGTTGGTGGACATGTAGGTTAAAGTCTTCATGAGACATAGTGTTTCCCCTACGGTAGCCACACTATTTTTCACCAAGAAGGTAGATGGGAGCATGAAGTTATGTGTGTATTTCAAATTCATAAAATATGTGACCAAGAAGAAAAAGTTCCAACTATGAAGTATTGAATACCTATTCCATCATTTGATAGTAACATTATGGTTCTTCAATATTGATCATAGATCTGGACATTACAAGTTATGAGTATGAGAAGAGGATTTGACAAAGTCAAAATTAAGAATTCATAATAGACACTTTGAGTACTTGGTGGTGCCCATTCACATAAAGAACAACCATATGTCTTTTTGCGACTCATGAACCATACCATTCAGCCATTATTAAACATGTTTTTATTGATATTAACCAAATATATCCTATTGTACTAAGTGTTTAAGGAGTAGCACATGAGACACATGAGGATGGTCTTAGAAACACTTTGAGAGAACCTTTAATATGGTATGATCTAGAAGAGTCAATTTTGGATTCGTGTTCCAAACATATTGGGACACATAATCACATTTGAATGAGTGGAAGTGGTCTTATCTAAAGTTCATGATGTTATAGCTTAGGACCTACAAAATATTGTCACTAAGGATCATCCATTACTTATGGTGGAGGGTTACAATAGGAGTATGTAAACTAATTTACCCAATTGTATAGATCCCTTTAAATTTTTGATCAAAAATAATAATCCTTGTGGATAAATTTTTTTAAAATAATTATGAGTTTGGATAATGTTTAACGAGTTCTCTGATCCTGATATTTATATGGGAATAAGAAAAATATGTAGTAATCTATAATGCAACTTAGAATTGGATTTGTTGTGTTCTGATGAAGATGAAGTATTTGAATTTATATGGTTCATGTCTGTTGATATCACATTAAAAGAACTATACAACCCACATTCTAGATTTATTGGTGATAGTCTTCACAATAATTTTGTGGGGGCACTAACTAATTGGTGATATGTTTTTCATTTATTCTGACAACATGTGTGTAATGTTAATATTTTCTCATAATTATATTAATATGATATAGAGTTGATGTCTTGTGTTACACTAGGAACATGAAATTTATATTTTATAAACTCTTTTGAAGGGAATATTTATGACATGTTCTCTTAGCTAGAGATATTTTAGCCAGTTATTGGATCAGTAGTTAGCTTGTTTACTGTTGTCCATCAGGGACAAAAAAAGTTCATCATACCACCAATTGATGAATTTTAATCATACTTTTTACATTGAGGTAGGGAGCCATAACTTTATAATACAAACTATAGATCCACACATGTTATGATATCCACCAGATGTGCTCCTGATGGATATTCCAGAGGTTGGGAGGACATTATGCATTTAAATGGACTGATGATGGTACTAGTTCCATTGTAGGTGTAGGAGATGAGGGAGTTTCATATATTATCTTTAGTAGTTAATAATGGGGTGGAAAAGATATACCATGAAATTTTACATCAGTTTTTGTATCCACGAATGATTTTTTGTATTGTAGAGTTTTTCTCCATATGCCACGCTGTAAATAAGTGAAGGCTGAGCACTATGATCCAATGTGTTTATCTCAACAACATAATGATATTAAGTGGTAGTGGATTATTATATCCATGGAAATCATTATGAGAATTCCACATACATCATGGGTAAATTATTCCACATGTGTAATTACAATCAAAATTACCATGTTGGCCAACTTCCTGTCCATTTGAATGAAAATATCAATAGAGTGGTTGGGATTATATTATGTGGAAGAGCTAGTATGGAAATACTGATTTACCTTTATAATCATTTCAGACAACGATGTTCGTTTCATGTGAAAATTTGGACAGGATTTCTGGAGGCCACTAGGACTCATTTTTTTATGCATGATATCTCACCCCCATAATGATGGATAATCTATTATGAGCATTCAGGTCTTATAGGTCATGTTTTAGGCCAACATGATGGTTTTTTAGGTGGACGTAATACCAATACATTATAAATATTGAATGAAACATAAACTACCATTCCACACATGGTATAACTAAATTTGTGTCCTTATATGATAGACCCTATAGGTCACCATATTGTTCGACTTATCTGGGTGAGTTAGCACTCATGGGTCAATAGTTTTTGTGAGTGACAACAGAGAAGGTGATGATCACTCAATAGTGGATCAGGGATAAAAAATCAAAAAAAATCCCCACTTTGGATCAATTATGGAGGCCTATTTAGTTTATTTATGTAGAGTATAATGTCCTATAATTATCACTATTACGTGGATTAGAGTAATTAGTATGTAATGACATGATTACTATGAGATTCAATAGACCTTATAGATATTGTGTAGAGTTGTAGTGGTGTTGTACCAAAAATTTGTATCACTATATATGGAATGAGAACATGAAATATACAATGATCTGTAGATGGGGAGGTACATGAATGACCCATCACATGTTATAGATTGGGGTGGGCTGGACATTGATAATTAAGATTAATTTATTGAGTACTGAGTGGATAATTGATGACCTTTAGATGATGATCCTTCATCAGTTCTTCATTTTCCTAGTACAATTCTTGTGGCGGTACGAGAATGTTAATGAGGGAACCTAGAAGTTGGAGACATATATATTGTCCCAATACCATCATATTTTATATTATGTTGTAATCATTTTTGGACGATAATTTCTATATATTGGTGAATCTGATGAATCTTTTTTCCTTTTATTGCTTTAGAATATTACATAGATTATTTTTTGAGGTAGACACTGAGACAATATGAGATACTAAGGACTAGTGTGCTCAGGATTAAATTTTAAAATATATAAAATATATTGATAATATTTCCTTAAATTGTATCTGAAAATATTGAATAACTCCAAAATACGTGGTTAAATTAGAAATATGATGTCACCGTCGAGTTCACAATGTAATTTTTTACTTATTAAGCGACAAAAAAATGGTATGAATCTAGTGTTTTTGATAATGATATTATGGGAATGACATTTAAAATAAATTATTTTTTATAAATTAATTTTATTTCTTTTGAAACAATGATACACCTCCTCTTTTAAATCATGGGTATACCTTAGTACCAGGGTTATCCTCCTAACACAGTATTGAGTTGAACAGTTGTAGAGGATCAATTAGAGTATCGTTGTAGGATGAATTCATATCATATCATATTAAGGACCATGCACCAACATATTTTATGGATCTAAATAATGAAATATATGTATATCCATTAATCATTAATAATCAATACAAACTATATATTGTATATTTAATTTTTCATTTCCCTCCCATTATTTATCCAAGGTCTAACGTGATACAATTCCATGATAATTGATTGATTCGTGCATTGAATATTATATTGTTTATTTATGTAATTTTTTTAGTTTTTTATATCCCTATTTATTCATCAAAATATATAACACTGCGTTGAGGTTTAACAAGAAAAGGATGAGGTTCATTCTTATCATCACGTGGCTTATGGATATCAACCGCTTTTTGTTCCAACATGCATCACATGTATTTTATTTGGACATTGGTTTGATGGTTACCCAAAAAAATTTCACTTTATGATCATTATTCATCTAAATTGATAAATAATAATGGATTGGATAGGGATATGCTATTTTACATAGGTGGGATGAAGTCATAGGATGATCATGAGTGTATGGGAATAGATTTTTGCTTCTCATTCATCACATTTGAGATGGTGCCCCAACAGATGTTGTGTCTGGTTACTTGTCGAGTGGATTCTAACTCAATTTCCAAATATTTTATGATGGAAAGGTTAGAGGATGTCATATAAATGATTTTAAATTACATAGTAATAAAATAGAGAAATGGAAAATGTAGAATAGGAAATAGTGGGATCTGTATATCCTATGTTACTTGTCACACGGTATGGAATTAAACTATGTGTAGGGGAACCTGTGTGGTTATAAAGATTACATACGGAGTTAAATATCCCATGTTTTGTGACCCTATAATATTTAATGTGACTTATTTTTGGTGTCTTAGATCCTAAAATAAATATTACATTTGGAAATGATAGATGAATTACATAGACATTGAAAGAGTATTACGAAATGGTTTGGTGTACACAAGAATTTCTATGAAGCTTATTCAGTGTCTTGGTTGATCTCTAAACCCAATATACACTTCAAACATGAAATTTATTTGAAAATTTATATGCATTGTGAAGAAGAAAAACATGGGAATACTAAGGAATGTATGTACTCTCTGTGTAACACTAGTACAATCCTTGTACCCCATTAAGTATGTTTAGAGCCCATTGTTTCTTCGTTCAGGACCAGTATCAACTATTTGTCTTCCCTTGTCCCATTCCAATGATGATACAATGTTGAATTAATTCCACGCCTCACGATTGTGATCCCCTCTAGAGGATGAGTTTTAGATAGATATTTTTGTGTCACTCCTTGAGATCACAGTGTAAACCACTATCATTTAATACCCTAGGAAGGGTTTATGGAATCAAAATTTAATCATTGATGAGGGATTAGATCCCTGATCTAGAGGGAAATTCCAGTAATTTTCATACTATCATTTTATTATATTCCCTAAGATATCAAGATGATAAAGATTGAGATTTTGTTTGCAACCAATGATCTCGTGTGTGATCCCCTAAATGATTATAAATGTCTTTAGATATCAGTGAGCTTTCACGAGTAGGGTTCAATGATCATTCAATTAGGGATGAGTCTATCCAATGATAGAATTGTTTATGGAGTTGAAACACAGGTAATGAGAATGTATTCAACAAACATTGTGTATATAGAAGTTTGGTTATGAACACATGAAGGTACACTATCATTCCTTAGTAGATATGGGTTCATTTTTTATGAGTTGAATGATATATATTTTTAAGAGATAATTATTCTTATTGATTACAATTAAATTATTTTAGAGTATTCTATTATGCTTTTTATAACCACCTTTTCATGGTAATTTTCTAAACCTATCATGTATTATGTAGAGAATATCTACAGTGATTGTGTCATGAGTGAACAAAGCGATGTTGTGGCATCAGAAGATTTTGATTGACCTAAGTGAGTTCTAGGAAGATGAATTTGATCACAGTATTCTCCCTTGGTGATTGTTGGAATCTCTCACATTTTTGGATGGGATTTTATTTTTAAACTATTAACACTTATAGTATTTTAATTTTGTACCTTGATATTTACAACATAAATTTTTTCAAGAATTGGTTTTTGTTATTTTAAATTTAAACAATTTATGGGATTTGAAATTTGTGAATGTGTATAGGTAAATTAATCTAATACAACCCATGTGTGTGTTATTCTTACTCGGTGCTGGTCACTAAACCCTATCATATTACATTTGGTCTTGGGGCAGTCTCAATCTAGGCTTTGTTAGTATTGTCCGAATAATTCTAATAATTATTATTCACACTTTTGTTTTAATGTTTTTTTAATCTACTCATATAAATATAAATTAATGTAAATTTATTCCCAAAAAACTATTTAAAAATATTTTTTTCATATTATTATTGGGTCCTTGATTAATCGATAACCTAGGATACACTAACTGGGCCACATTGACCCAAAAAATTGTTTAATTTGATTGTAGATTTTTTTTGTATTTTTCTTATGACTCAAGTAAATAACCCTTGAAACAAATACTATTATTCCATATTTCATTATTCTAATCCCATTTCTGTTTTATTTTGGGAATTTTTTCATTCATAAAACATGTGTTCCATTACCCAGGATAAATCTAGCTGTCTAGTTATATTGAATAGATATACGATTTTGACTATACGAACAGTTAGTGATAACATTCTATTAGACCATAATCACTATCACCAACATAGGTTGGGAAAAAACGTTAAATCTAAATCAGGTAGCCCTTAAAAATTGTGTAACACGCTAAAATTATAAAATAATAAAAATGTATTTTATTTCTTATGTGATACTAACCATCAAAATTAAACAACCCATTAAATATATTTCATTAAATTTAGTATCTTTAATAGCATGTAGAACACACAACCCAATGTCTAAATTAACCATAATATAGTATACCAGTATATCCATGTTTATAAACTAGTGTGCTTGAATATTACTAACTAAATTAATAAAATTATTAATATCAATTAATTATTAATAAAAAAATACTCATTTAAATGAAAAAAAATTCTTCTGAATAGACTATTTTTTTTATAAAGGGGGTTTAGTCACTCTTTTCACAAAAAATTTTAAATTAGTTTTGACCACAATAAAAATATAAATTTCAAAAAATAAAATTAATTTTTCAAATCATCATATCAAAATTATTATAGGGTTAATTTTTGGGATTTTTTGAGATGTTATATCTTTTGATTAATAATGGAAAATAATAGTTTTTATTGAAAACAGCTTTCTCATTATTTTTTTAAATTTAAAAATATAAAAAAATTTATTTTTATTGTAAAATTATATAATTTATATAAATATATCAATATTTTGGGTGATTTTAATAAATTAAATTTCTAATTCTTATTCTAAATCATTCAAATTCATTTTTATTTTCTATTTTAAAACACAATTTTTTTCATATCAGTGAGAATTATTTGAAAATGGATTCTGTAAGTTGTTTTAATTGAATATTGAAATGTTGATTCAATATTTGGAATTATAATAATTTATATTATGTAATATTTTCTAGTTTATTTTTAGAAATTATGAATAGTAAAATATGTAAAAATATATTATCGAGGTTAAGGTAAAAACTATGTTACATGGGGTTAAACTAAATTGATAACATTTAAAATGACCTATTAAGTTTAAAATCCCAATTAGATGTCTACATATAGAACTTATAACCACTAATGGTTTGAATTATTTATTTTCAAAACTTTTAGAATGATAAAAATATGGTTTTAAATGTTTCTATTCAAAATGTTCACATGTGTCATCTCCCCCACTTATAAAATTCTACCCCATTTCCTCCATTCTCTATAATTACTATGAAATTTAGTTTATTTGATCCCTACAATAATTAATTCATTAATCATAAAAAAAAACACTTTGATTCCTTTTCTGATCACAAATACATCTATGGAATATATATGGTGCAAACAATAAGATATCCTAACAAGAATAGGTATCATTCTAAAACAACTATTGTCATTTTTTTCTTCCACCAACCTCAAATATTATTTAATCATACTAATATAGTAAAAACATTTTATGCCACATAATTTTATGTTATTATTTTAATTTATTACCCTATATCCAACTTATCATCAACCAAATAGAAAAAGAAACCATTTATCTTGTGTATTGAGGACTACCTCCTTACGAATTGATTAAATTCATCTTCAATCACCACCATTAAATGATAGATATACAGATTGAGTAAATAAAATAAATATTATATTAGTGTTATCATTATACATCAGTAAATATAATATCACATATAAAATCTTTTGTTCCAATAAATTAAAAATATAATAGAGTCGCTCTTGTGAAAGGTGGAATACTGCCTCTTGAATTGATGCAATTCGTTTTTTTCTTCAACATTACAAAAAATGAAAAAAGAATAATTTAAGGAATATATTTATTAAATATTACATGAAATTAATTATGTTTATTTAATATATCAAACATTTAAATAACCACTAACCCCTTAAGTGAATTATAGAATCAATCATGTGTACGAATAACCTTCCACATCCAAGATGTTATGTGATGTATTATTCATGTTCAATTTTAAATAATTATTCAAAAAATATTTATATTTAAAAAATTTATATTTATAATCTAAATATCATTTTATATTATATATATATATATATCATACACAAATGAAGTTTTGATTTCAAGACAAAACATTCATTACTAAATAAGTAAAAAACCAAAAACTATGTAAATAAAGAATGATTGGTAAAAATTGGTGATATGATGTAATAATAGGATCATATAAGATTTTATAAATATTTATTTATTTATTTATTAAATAAATATTGTTTTTAAAATAATTATAATATAGTTTATAGAATATACATCCGAAAAGAAGATTTAGGTAACTGACTATGTCTTATTTTCTCATCATTAAGGCATATTGTATTATTTTTCATCTAATTTCTATTATATAGTGTGCATACTACAAAATAATCATATAATATAATTAATAGATAATATATAATTATATTTTATGTGACAATTCTAATTATTTAATACCATTATATTTTACAGAATGATACCATGTAGTCCGGGACTTTGGCTCAATATCAATTCCATGAGGCATATTTTTTGTGTGTACATAATTTCAATTAAATTTTATACCCAATACAAAATTTTCATGAAATATAATTAATAACTCATACATAATGGTATTTTACATTTTAATTTTAATTATTTCATACAAGGGAATTTTAAGTGAATTTGAATATTAACAAGTGGTAAGTGTCTTTGTTTTAATTTTTATATATTGATGTATAATACAATATAATAAACCTACTTTGTTTTATATGGTGTTTATAATCCCCCGTTGACATGTAATATCAGGATTTAAAAAACATCAGCATATTTTATTTCATAATTTTTATGATGGAATTAATATGTTTTTGACTTAAATATTATTAAGTGTTAATGAATTTCATAACACAATTTCTTTTTATTTGGTTGTATTACTTATTCAGTGAATTTGGTATTCAGAAATTATTTATGAAATTAATTTTCACAATATTATTATTTATTTCAACGATTATTATGTGTTGTAAAATTTTATACACATAATATATTTATTTGGTTAATACTCACTCTCGTGTTATGATTATTAGAAGTGATTATTTTACAATATAATTTCTCTCAGTTTTTTTATTAATGAGATTAAATTGAAGGAAATTAATTTACCATTGGATAAGAAAAAATATCAGTTTCATGTATTATTTTTATTAGTTGTTTTATTATTTTATAGAACTATTGTTAGATTATTTATTATTTAATCTGAATTATTATTATTTTTAATAAAATCATACTACATTTGTTTATTCAGTTGAAATTCCATTGTTATTGAAATCCATGATTTAAAAAAATTACTCATGTTTCTAACCATATAAAAATTACTTATTAAATTAATTTTTAACCATGGTTGAATTTTAAAATAAATAAAGGTATTATTCATGAAATTTTCTTATTGAAACCCATTTTTATTTTATCGAAAATGTGAATGGAATCACTATTTTAAACTGTACGAAAAATATAAAATTAACTATCATTTAAAAAACAAAATTTATTAAATAATATTTTATATTATTAAATAGTTATTTTCATTGAAAATTATTATTAAAATATTTTGAGAATTATTAGTTTAAAAAAACCAATGAAAAAATTCATATTTTCTTCAAATATTATTTTAACGATATTTAATAAGGTATTTCTATACTTCATGGACAATGAAACATTATATTACATATTATACATTGGGTTAAATTAGCATTGATTCCATACTTATTAATTTAAGGTAGGGTTCAATAACATTTTGTTCAAGGAAAGTATTGACCTTCACATTCTTGATTTATTTTTGTAGTTAACAACATTCCCATGAAATATTCCATTTATAGTGATCATTGGATATAAAATTTATTATAAATATTCATATTATATATAAGATATTTTAATATTATAAAAACCTTATTTCATCTCTAAAAATGGTATTTTACTTTTAATGTTATGCGATTTACATGGGACATGATGGTTAATTTGTTTTCATTACTAGATTGGTAAGTGTGTTAATATAGACTATTATTCGTGAATTATATTGACGAGCCAATATATGAGGAATAATTTGTATATGAATATATAGGTTGTTAATAATTATAGATAGCCCCTACATGCATTTTTACTCTCATGAAATGATTCAGTTGGAAAGCCTTAGTTTGATGGGTTTGAAGTGTATACCAAAATTTTAATTTTGTTTTGTGAAGTTAAATAAGTGACCTAAGAGAACAATGTATATTAGTTTTATGAAATAAACATAATTTTAATCTATGTTTATGTTATATAATTTAAATATGGATGTGTATTGATTTGTACTAGCATTATAGAATTAATTGGCCTCCTGAATGACATGCTTTTAAATGAAAATTATATACTATTTCAAAAAAATATGATGTTAAAAAAATTTAACATTCAATGCATATGGTTTATAAAAAATTAAATTCTTTCCATAGGATTGTAAATACTTTTCACAAACCATAAATAACTCATAAAATTCATTATGTGTGGTGCAGATTGATATTATAAAAATTAATTAAGTCCTTAGAATTATATATGGTAGATTACAATAATTCCATGATTTATAAGACTATTTTAATGTTAAAAAGATGTGAGAAAATTAACATGAAATGCATATAAAACAATTTAAAATGAGAAACTATGTCATCCAAAATATTCTCTTCAGTTGATGAATATTTATTATGAGTGTCCCAAATTTTATCATGAGCCACGAAACATTAGTCTTGCATTATCTACAAATATAATAATTTTTTTTGTAAAGAGTAGTACTCATAGTACATGGTCCATCATGATGGATATATATAACATTCATACGTAATTATGAATGAAGAAAAACATTATTATATTTTTACTTATATCAAGACCAATGTAAATAAGTAATTTTGTGGAAAATTAATTGTAACCATTCATCGAAGATATGATTTTTTGGATATTGGTGTTATAGTGTTTGATTCTCGTAGAAGTGAAGAATTCATATTGATTACCACGTTCTATAGGATGAAGAATAACTTTCATACATATCGATATATATTAGGATATATAATTATTAGAATATTATGATGTCCCATATGTGACGAATTCATACACTTAGTTTAGTTGAAAAAATCCTTGAGGACTATGTTTTTAAGAGATATAAAATTTTACCTTGATGACAGTAATACTAATCCAAGAAAACCATATTCTTTAGGAATATATAATAACATACAACAACACTTATAAAATTGAGTGATATATCATTCAATAATTTAAATGTTATTTATATTGCTTTCTAGTAATTAATTATTGAACAACCATACAAAATTATGTCGAATGAGTAGACCATTTTCAATGAATTACTATATTAGAATTGTCTATACATCATCCATTCAATTGACTAAAAAACCTTCAATTCAATTGACAATGCAATCTTGTATGACCCATTTATTGGGAGATCAAAATTATTTCTTGTTGTACCCAATGTTGAAAATTTCATTTTCATAATAGGGGAGCACAAAGACAATATTTTCATTCTCGATAGAGGGGAGAATCCCATACAAAATTTTAAAAAATATCTTTAATATGAAGGTGATTTTTATAACATTATTTTTTTATTTCGTGATATAATATGTTATCTATAATATTAACATAATAAAAATTAAATTTTTGTATTCTTATATAGACAATGTGTTCTAGAAATTATTGTGTTAAAAATTCCATGAATAAATAAACTATAATTAAGGAAACAATCTTTGAGTTTGTAAAGGTAATTTTATGATAAAATTTATCTATTTTACCAAAAATATGTATATTAAAACACTCATTAAATTTCATTATTCAATATAGGGTATATATTTTAGATAAATTGTCTCCATTAGTTATGAATTTCTACACCAAAACATCCAAAGACCTTTTCTCCCTCAAAACCATTTTACAGATGTGGTGTTGGTATTTATCATATTTCATCTTGTCCCCACCACTTTATTCTAAGGAATAAAAATTATGCTACCTTTACTCAAACACATAGGCTATCATGATTTTATCATGGTAAAATCATAGTTAATATAATTAATTAACGACATAATATTTTAGTTTAATTTATTTCATTTTATTGTTTATCATATATTAATTTTATTCTTATATAGGGGGGATTTCTTTTAAAAATTTATAGTGTTTAGTTCGAAGAAACTCATGCTCATGAATGACTAAAAATCATGGATAAAACTGAGATAATGATAACAAAGAAATTGGTTAAAAATATATTCATCCATCATGAATGATGAATTCATACTACTTATATAATTAGGTTTCTCACCATTTTATCTACTATTAGTATCTTAATTTCATTATATTTTTAACTAATAATTATTTAGTTTTTTCATAGATTGTAAGAAAAGTCATATATTACATTCAATCTTCAAAAAAAGGACTCAAATGAGATAAAAAATTTCATTCAGCCATTGTTAACATGTATTCCACTGCCTTGCCTTGTTGAACTACCAACACTATATATTGAGTCAATTTTCAAAGATGAAAAAACATTTTCAGATATGAATATCAAGTCAAAATGTGTCATTGGATGTTCGATAATGAATGTAGATGAAATGCATCATATCATTGGAGGTTTGTATATTTTTGAAACTTTGGGATGTGAAGGAATATTGTGTGCCTCAATCTGATGCACATTATGACTATTATGAATCCACATGCATGTTTTTATTTAAAATTGACATTAATTATGTAAAAATGTCCACAAAAATAGTAAATTAGGTGAAAATATATGAAGATTATTTTGATACATTATCAAACCAATATATATGTCATTTTTAATAAATATGATTAATTTACACCTCAATGCAATAGTTCATTTGCCTAATATGGATCAAAGTGTTTGTTATCAATTTAAATTTTATGGTTTTGTTCATAAAGTGTCACTAAATGATAACTAATAAAAGGATATCAGATTGTACTGATAATATGGGAAATCTATTCATATTTCTTTTTTGATGTGTAGGAATCCATATCATGTTAATCCAAAATACGATGTTACCAATGTGATTGAAATTTCAGGTTTAATTATTAAACAGATAATTTAGTATAAAACAAATTTAAAACACTAAAAATTGATAAAAAGCATTTTTATTTTATTGGTATATTAAGAAAAAACACAATTCACTTGGGACTCGTAGTAATCATCCACACCTCAATGTGACCCATGGTGTGACAAGTACGGGTCAAAGTGTAACATTTTAATTAAAATGAACATTAATTTTGTTAAAAAGGAAAAATTAAATACTAAAAATAGATAAAATTCAATCAAATAAAATTTATACATTCGTAAAATGACCGATATTTTATTTTTGGATTTGTAAGAAACAGCCATAGCTCAAAATGATACACGATGGGCCTAGTATAACTCTTGGGGTCTGTTATTAGTTTTAAATATAAAATTTAGTTCCAAATGTGTCACTATCTAAAAATAATTAAAACACACTCATGTTATCTAGATAATTTATAAAAACAATTCAAAATGTTTTTTGGATGTGTATGAATTAGTCTCACAACAAACTGTTACAAAATGTGACCGGGTATGGATCAATGTTTTTGTTTTCCATTTAAAATGACATTCTTTTAAAAATACATGTGACTTTCTGTAAACTACAATACATATTCATATTGATTAGTTACATTATTATAGTTATTGAATTTTTATTTTGAACATGTTGGAATTTAACAACAAAAATATAATAAACTATGTGACCAGTATGACTCCAAGGGTGTATTTTTATGGAATGTAGTAATCAATTTTATTAAAAAAGAAAAAAATCATTCCCAAAAAAGAGAAAACATACTCATGATGTTTTGGAGAAGTAAAAAAAAATCTAACTAATCGATTATTTGATATATAAGAATCATCATCACCTAAATTCAACATATGTTATGACTTGTATAGACCAATGTGTCCATTATCAGTTAAAAATTGAAATTTTAGTTCAAAAAGAGACAGTAACTGAAAACTATAAAAATCTGCTATGATTGAATTGATAATTTATTAGAATGACAAATATTTATTTTTTGAATTTTAGGAATTAGTCTCACATAAGACTGGCTTAGGATGTGGCTCGTAAGACTCAATGTAAAATTTTCAATTTTAAAATGAAATTTTAGTAAAAAAGATAAGTGATGTACCCAAAACAGATCAAACACATTTTTATTGTTTATATACACCCAGTAAATGATCCATATATCATTTTGGATGCATACTAATTAGAACGACATCAATCTGATGTATAGTTTGACAGATATGACTCTAAGTGAGTCTTTTTGTATAAAATTTATATTAATATTTGTAAAAAAGAAATTAACATACAACAAACCAATAAAAACCATTCATATTGGTCAAATAAATAAAAAAATTATCTATATGAAATTTTTCACGTAGGAACTAGCCTCACCTAAATTCTAATGAACGATGTGCCCAATATGACTCAATGTGTCCATTATCATTTTAAGATGTACATATTAGTTCAAAAAGTGTTATCGATTGAAATCTAATAAATCAATCATATATTCTATTCATAATTATGTAAAAATATTCATATTTAATTTTTTATGTGATGTAATTGGTCTGACCTCAATTAAACACATCATGTGATGAGTATGAATCAATTTTTTGTTGTTTCTAATGCTTCGATGATGGAAGCGATTGGAATCCCCTTTGCAATCATGGATAGTTTGCTGAAACATGAGAAGAAGAAGCTCATGTATTGGAGGAATCAATCATTTTATGATATGGAAAATTACATTAAGGCAGATGAACATCACCTATTTTCTTTCCAGAGTGCAATCCAAAATCAGTATGTCCCAAAAATTAAGAAGATTTCAACACTTCCGGGCCATGATAACCTTCTTGAACTTTAGGAAAGGCTTTCTAAAATCCAATAAAATACTAATGGGTTGAAATAATGGGATATTAACTAAATGTTTTTCCAATGTTATTATATAGTAAAGAAGACATGTCAATGTATCACTACTATTGATATCAATGGATAGTTTTACATATTAGAGGGTGAAATATACAGTGCTATTTTTAGCTATTTTGATGACTTATACTCCGAGAAAGGATATCAAAACATGTACCACCTTCTAAATAATATGAAGGCTAGCATTGTCTCAAAACAAAATCAGATGTTGGTGGCACCACCAATAGAGAATGAAATCAAGGATGAAATATTTTTATGAAATATTGACAGTTTATCTGTGCCTGATGAATTCACTAACAAATTTTTTTATGTTCTATTGATACATTGTTGACATTGTTGTGAATATAATTGTGGGTGAATTCTTCAATCATTCATCCATGCCTTACGGAGTCAATACATGTTATATTTTCATTCTTCCAAATAAAGAAAGTGTCATCAATATTAAAAACTTTAGCCCAGTTTCTATTGGGAACACGATTCCCAAAGTCATCATAAAGATCATTGCATTAATGTTGTGTAGCATTACTGGTGAATTAATTACTCCTAATCTATTCGGGTTTGTGCCTAAGATGAACATCTAGAGCATTCTTGTAATTTAATTGGATAGTGTTGACATTATGATAATTAAATTCATCAATGAAAGATTTTCTTTTAAGCTTGATATCTCTAGGGATTTTGGAACCATTTTTTGGAATTTTTTATTTATGATACTCAGGAAACATGGATTCCATAATCGATTTATTAAGCTCGCTTATACCATTTTGTGTACTGGTAGGCTATCAATTCTCATCAACGGGTCACCTAGAGGGTACTTTAGATTTACTAGAGGGGTCAAACAAGGGGACCCCCCTCTGGACTTCGTTTCTACAATTACTGAACAATAACTAAGTGTGTGTCTGAATTTCCTTGTTCAAACTGGTCTATAAAGGAGAATCAAAACAGGAAGGGATTATTTCACACCCTCTAACCTCTTTTATGCTGATGACATACTTCTTTTTGGGAAATCTAATAAAAGGAAAATTTCATATATTAAGAAGCAATTTTATTACAATGAAGACATTTCAATGTTGGTGAATAGATGGAATAAATCTTTTATTGTGTTTGGGAAAGGTATAACCATCTCCAAACAGAATAGATTACCCAGGAACATTGGGGTGAGAAGGAAAATCCTTCCTTTCATTTATCGTGGTGTGCCTCTTTTTTATGGAAGAGTCAAATGTGTTTATCTTGTATGTATTTACTCAAGAATTATTTCTCATATGTCGCCCTTGAAAGGAAAATCCATCTCTCAAGATAGATGAATTTTATTGGTAAATTATGTGACTACTTCAATGTTTGGTTATGCATTAACTATTTATAAATAGCCCAGTAACCCCATTATTTAACTTCACGTTCTAATTTGAAACATTATTAGGAATGGCTAGATTTATTCAAGGAATCATATTATTGTTTCATGGAATGAATATATCAAGATAGTTGACATGTGGGGTTTGGGTGTCAAGGATTTGAGCTTATTCAATGATGTCTTATTAGTAAGTTCAAGTGGAAAATTGTTTTCAGTTGTGTTGTGTCACAGAAATTCCATTCACAGTGGCTTCTATATGTGTTGGGAAATTGTAATTATATGTTTATTACTTACTCTCATTGGCCTTCCATCCAGCATGCTAACCATGAAATTATGTAATACACTATTTGGATGGTTTCACCTTGTTCTGGTCTTTATATGTCGATAACCTGATGGCTGGACAGACCTATAAACGAGACAATGGATGCTCCATATCATATGATAACACTCTAAATTGATGATTTATATCATATTCACGATTTGTAGGGATGTTTACTCTGTCTTATACAGTTGAGGGTACAACAGTATAGTTATAATGATTATGATTTTTCGTCATGGACTCTGAGCGCTAATGGGATACTCTCTTTCAGAGAGTACTATAGGCACATGTATAATGGCTATACTACCACTCCTTAGTTTCATGGATTTATAGAAACCTTAATAACTCATGCTTGGTACCATCTCATATGGTGGGTTTGAAAATACAGACTGCCTGTGCAGAGTATTCTATAGTGAGTTGGGCTGTATAATGCGCATGTCTGCTACATTTGTATGCAGGCCGATGAAACCATACTTCATATTTTTATATCGTGAAATTATTCATTTACAATATAGAATAAATTTCACAATTTATTTGGCACTTCCCTCTAGGAAGATAACACTGATAGTTTCATGTGTTTCATCCAGGGTGCCGGACACATTTAACAAATTTATGCGATGTTGATGTTCGTTATTGTAGTTTCATATGATTTCATATGGAAGGCACGAACTGGAATTTTCATTGACAACCAATGGCCCTATTTGAAAGATGGGTTAAATCTGATTTATATGGAACTATTATCCACCTCTAAAATTAAAATGTGTGTGATGAATAACACTGTCTCTGATTGATTATTCTGAACACTTTCTATGAGCCTGGCAGGTTCAAAAAGTCTATGGTGCTAAAATAAATTAGATGGATCTCACATATATAACCTAGTTTGAATGTGAATGTGTATGGGGTGGCCTAGGGTGTGTTAGGATGGTCAGGTTGTTGTTCTATCTTCCGTAACCATTGGTCATTCTTTAAAAGATGATTTAACCACTATATTAGAATTGGATCTGCTATCAAATCCGAGATTTGGGCAATGATTAGGGCCATCAACCATCTGACTCAACATAGTTGGATGCATATCTAGTTGGAATTTTATTCTACCAATGTAGAGAAAATTTTGAGGACGCATTCTTAGAATGTTCCCTGGAAAGTGACACCTTCATGGATCATCTTTCTTAGTTCAGTTGATCACTTGTAGTCAGATGTCAATCATGTCTACAGGGAGGCAAATCGATCTGCAAATGATCATTCCATGGGGGTTGTCACTGAGGTATCCCAGAGATGGTCCTATATTACTCTAGATTTTTTCACTTGTTTTGATGATTTGGATATGTATGGTGTGTGATATTTGTTTCTTAGTAAGCACTCTTATTTTGACACTTTTCCTATTTTTTATTAATATGATTGGTACTGGTTTTTTGCAGACCCTTATCTTGTTTTTCAGTGATATATATATATAAATATATTTATATATATCATTTAGAATATTTTAGAATAAGTCACAAGTAAATAGGATACACGTTGTTAATAGAATGACTCTATCCATGTCATAATTTTTTTTTAAATTGCGTTTTATTTTCAAAAAAAATACAACTTCAAAACACAAAACAATGGAAATACATTTCACTTGATTTGATACATTAGTAAAATTATTTATAAGTCATTGTTTTTGTTTATGTATCATCCACACCTCCATCTGATACACGATATACCCTATATGGACCCGAAATTAAATTATCATCTTAAAATTGACATTTTTTTATCAAAATTTATCACTCACTAAAAACTAAGAAAACATGATCATATTATCTTGATATTTAATGAAAATTATCCAACTGTAATTTTTTAAGTATAAGAATTAGTATCACATAAAATTGATACATAATGTGACCAGTACGACTAATAGTGTGTGTTTCTTGTTTAAAATGACATATTAATATTAAATTAATGCGACATACTCAAAACTGAGAAAATTATTCTAATTTTATATATAATTTAGAAAAAAGATCTGTAATTATTATTCGATGTCTATGAATTATTTTCAACTTAATCAGACATACAGAGTGACAAACATGACCCCATGTTTGTGTTTTTATTTACAAGTAGAATAATTATTTTTAAATGAAAACATCTAAAATACTGAAAACTATAATAAACACATTTATATTATTTTTATATTTTAGGAAAATGATACATATGTAATTTTGAAATGTAGGATTCCTCAAAAAATCAACCTGATACCTGATGATCCCAGTACGACTCAAAGTGTTTTGCGTTAGTCTAAAATTCATATTATTGTTTGAAAAGATTCACTCACTAAAAACTAAGAATAGGTATTATAAATAACATGATAGTCTGCCATAATGATTCATATGTAATTTTGGATGTGTAGGAATCAATCTCAAATCAAACTAATGCATGATATTACTATTATGAATCAATGTATGTGTTTCTATTTTAAAATAAAATTTTATTTAAAAAGTAAGTATGCACTCAAAACGGATCAAATGCATATATATTTTTCTGATACATTATGAAAAATATCCACCATAAATTTGGGAGTTTTAGGAATTAGCTACAACTCAATATAATTTATGGTGTGAAAGGAATTAATCTAAGTTAATATTTTCATTGAATAAGTAACAATGTAGTTTAAATAAAACACCCATTCTACAAATTCGATAAAATGAGCCTATATTTTTTTCTCATCAATCCATATACTATTAATTAATTATGTTTCTTATCATTTATATATAAAATTTATTTACTTAATTTTCAAAGAGATAATAGCTTAATATTAACAAGAAATGGTGTGACGTACATGAATCATCTACAACTAAATTTGATTCCTAGTTTTCCTTGTAATACTCAATGTCTAGTTTAAAATTAACATTTTCTTTTAATTTAATAAATTGTATTATTAATAACATATATATTATTTCTTATAGTTCTTTTCCATTTCTCTCGAGAATAGTTTTTTTGATCAGTAGTAATATGATTTAGCTTTGTGTTAAAATCAAAAAGAAAAATGATGTTTTTGGATATGTGTAATAATATTTTCTTATACAATTATAGAATTTAATGTTTCAAAAATATACATAATAGTTTCTTTTTCATTAATTTTGTTAAATTTTATTCCATTTAAATTATTTATTTTTACTCCATTTTTCTCTTTTTAGTGGCATTTCGTATGTTGCAATGTGATAGTACAACACATTGTGTTGTTACAGTAATGTGATGTTACAACACACTAGAGTATTCCCACTAATCAACAAATTTAATTCTTCTGATAATGCATTCCTTTATCATCTCTTTTATAATGATAGATGAATGTTTCTATCATCTTATCTTTTTAGTGCTGATAACGTCCAAGGTCTTTTAATATTTATTTGGTAGTAAATGCTTTTTTATCACTAACAAAGGCCAATTTAGTGCTCTAAATGACATATTCAATAATAGTGTATTTTATTTTTACAAATTTCCATTCATCAATGTAAAATATATTTTATTATATATTATTTTTGGGTTTCTTTCTATTTTTATGAATGGAAAATAAGTTATAGATACAATATTATCAATATTAAAAATATTCTATATATATATATATATATATTCAAATGGTTGCTCATTGTAGGTTGACTATAGGCATAGTGGGACTCGAACCAATGACCTTGAAGAGGGATTCAAGCATACCCCTTATCTATATAATTATATTTAATCATTATTATATATATGTAATTATATATATATATATATAACTACATCCACAATATTTTAAATAATTGTGTAGTGTAATAATTATAGAGGAATGATTTTTTTCTATGTATTAAATTTCTATTTCATTAGATAAGAAAACCCATTAAAGATTCCATGGTTTCTAATTATTATTTTTTATGGGATTTATATGATATTGAGGATTAAATTTTTACTTTTTTTCTATATATTTATAGCTTCTCTATCCAATTCCATCATTTAATCATAAATCCATCAATTTCATAGTGATCCAACGAGCTATTGTGCTTTTCATGAAATTTATCTCAAAGACACAATGTGGAATTATTTAAAGTCATTTAGAATCTTCTATCCTCCATTTCATCACAATTAATAATATACATTTATTATGTTATTAATAATAGATTAGTTTTTTTTGTACATTTTTTGGGGTGGTGAAAACAAGAATAATTATAATATTAATATTTTATAATATGTTTAAAAAAAATTGACCATAATGCAATGAAAATTTCATTATTATTTCATGATGAAATGGATATTTCAAACCTCAATACTAAATATAAAATAACATTAAATACATGGATTTACATTTTAAATTTATTTTATGTTCATGAGAATCAATCTTTCAAAATTGTGGTGGAACAATGTGATTTTTCATTATTAAAATTTTCATCATATTCATTTAAAATGTCACTAAACACATGATTTGAATTCCATTTCATTTTTTTTCTTTAGGCCCCATAATAAAATTAATAGGTTAAGTGATAAATTTAACTTTAAAATGATACTTTTATATAACATAATGTAAATTAACAAAAACAATCATTGTGATAATTATATGAATATAATGTGTGGATTTCCACACTTGTTATTTATATGTATATATTTTTATATACATGAATAGTAGTTATATCTTTATAGTTTGTATTAATATTTTCAAATTGATTAATTTAACCCAAGATGATGTTTGAGTATCTGATCTTCACATAAAGACCTATGGTATGTGATCTGGGATGTCATTGGCAATGTATCCGTACAAGTATTGACATGATTTATTTTTATTAATAATAACATTGTAATAATAATGATAATGATAAAAAATACACATCATCATAATGAAATTTTATTCACCATAGCACATCTATATATTTTTCATTTGAATTAAAATAAACCTCGTTTCTATTGAAATGAATATATATTATCTAGATTTAATGAAATTGGATGAAATATCGAGATTAATATAGACAATAGAAGGGTCTTGTTCCAGGGATATGATTTAGAACCATTTTGTTGTATGATTATACTAATATGTATCAACATTGATTCATTTTGGGACTTAATTGTGAGCATGATATATTAAAATGTGTTTTTCGATGGAAGTTAATATTTAGGTTTTTACATACATTTTTCTCTTGAAAATAAAACCACGATGTGGGATGTGGTTATACCCTAAACATTGTTAATAATAATGATTTATATAATATTATTCATGTCATTAATTATTCATAAAAAAATTTAGTAGTTAATTTGAAAAAAATATCCTTTCATATCATTGTTGAAATTCCATCTTTTAATGCATTTTTAATAGGAATTTTTTAAAACATAATAAAACAAATATTGGGAATGGTTATTATTTAATATTTTTTATTGGCCTCACATTTTATGATTAATATATTTTTTTATTTTTATAAATTATAGATTGAACAAGGAACAAAATTAAAATTTACCCTTGAGGATCGAAAATTATGGTTGATTCAATCTTTCCAACAATCCTCTACTCTAAATTTTACATCCATGTCACAAACCCAGTGATTCCAAAATTCAATGTAATGTTATATGAAGCATTCAAACATTTCCTTGAATTTTGGAATTGTATTGTTTTTATTATCAAGTGGTTATTTGGGTTTCCCTTATTGAAGGCGTTATTCTGGATAAGATTATAATGCAAAAAAATAATGACCAAAGATTACTGTCAAATGTCCTAAAATTCTAATAATATTGTTATAAATTTTAATAGGCTAACCGAGGAAATATGTTGATTAAACTTATTTTTAGATAATAGACCAAAACTAGGAACATTTTTTTCTTTCTCAAACATGTAATTTGTGGGATGGAAGGTGGTTTAAATTTTTGTTCAAGGGTGGAGGGTCAACATTACATAACTATTCCACCACTGCATGAATACAAAAATAAAGTGGGACTTCATGGATTTTTTTGTATCATCTAACATCACTAAAATGTTTTATTTATTATTATTTGATAATATATATTTTATCAAGGTATTGTGTCTTTTCTGTGTAATTATTTATATCTAATTTCCCACTTAATTACATTTATTATCATTATCATTTTAATTATTAAAATTATATTCAAAGATAAATATTTTATTCCACTTATATTATATCTAATTAATTATTCTAAAATTAGTTCTAAAAAGTGTGAATTTATGAAAATATAAAACCATTAATTTTTTCACTCAATGGGGGTGGTTTCATAATTTTATATTTCACTTCACTAATTTCATCCTTATGAGTCTACTATAATATTTTTCTAAGAGAATAACATTAATTGAAATCTATCCCTCTTATGGGATAATCTAGGGAGTATAAATATAGTTGATAGAATTTTTTATCGCTCTAACAATTTTTAATAACATCCATTAATTTATACTTTAATTTATATTTTACTACTACCTCATATTTATTAAAATTTATAATAGAATTAATTGTGTGATAATATTATTCTTAAAATAGAGTGCTCATGAAAATTATACTTTATCTGTACATGTGATAATTTTTTTGATATCTATGTAATAACACCTTAAGGGGTGTGTGTGGTTTTAATTAGATGAATGAATCCCTATAAAATATATCCCATGATGGTAGATCATCATCCTTGAAATAGGTTCTAGGTGGTCATCTATGACCCCCTATTCAAACCATTTTTTTGAAGATTCAATTTTAATATATGAGGATGATGAGAACATATTTGGAAATTATAGTGGTATATAGTGATTTTTCGTGGTGGAATGATGAGAATTGATGTTTGAAATAGTTAATTTCAACTTCCCATGTGATGTGAACATGATTGTTCAGTGATGAAAAAAAATATTTTCATGTATGAATATTTCCAATGTGAAAATGATTCCAACTAAGAAAGAAATTGGTCATGGCCACCACTAAATACGTTTGAATGTGACTTGTCATCAAGAAAATATTACTAAGGTTTTGACACATGCCATGAAATCCCAACATCCCATGCCAAATCACACAGTCCTACCTCCCCCTCTAAACTATTATATTCCCATCATAGTGTACTACTACATCATGGTTTGTGTACCACCCTTGGATGTACATGGATGTGTTTGGTCATCTATTACCTTTACCAAAATATTATGTAATTAAAATTCCCTAAAAGTTATTATATATTTTATTCAGTAAGAAATCATTTTGAAATATATTTTCATGTTCCTTTAATATAAAAGATTTTTAAAATAATAATTAACAATTATTTAACACGAAATGTTTATATAATAAAATAAAAATCATTGAAAATCATTATATAAAATAATATTTTTCATTTAGAATATATATAAAAGTATTTATTCAATATAAATACCTATTATATATATAATTTAAAATAATTTTATGTTATCAAACATGAAACCGATAGATATTATAATAGATTATAAATTATTGTATTCTAATTTATGATATAAAAAAATAGAATCCAATAATCATATATTTTATGTCATAAATTGATCTTATAGTGAAACCAATGGTCATGGTAGACATCTTACACACTCTAAGATCACAATTTTCCACAATTATAGAAACCTTCGATCATTTAATACTGGGTAACCAAAAAAATTAAACATACAATGAGAATTAATAAAATGTTCATTGTGGTAGTATAAATCTAGGAATCACAACAAAATTTTTATTGAAACTAGCTTTGAATATATTGATAATAAATCATATCCTAGAAAAATTATTATAAAAAATCCAACAGCAATATATACATTATGATCCATTATTTATAATCATGAAAATTTTTAATTTAAAATTATTAATTTTATTGATTTTAAAATGTTTTATTCCAATAATATTCATTAACTACTTTTTTTGAATTATTAATTTAAAAGTATGTTTTTCGAAAAGGGAAATATGTAAGTATGTCTTTTAGCTATTTTAGTTCTGAAATTAATAATCATATTTATGGATAATTTATTAATTTTTTAAGTATAATAGAAAACAATTCCTTATAGTTTACCCAAGGAATTTATAAGAACATAAAACTCATTTTCTGTATAAATAGATGAATGAAATAATGAACATAGTGTTGCCCCTAAGGCTGTAGAAATCATATAAAATAGGTAGTACCTGGAAAGTAATATTTCCCACTAAGGATCCTTCTATTTATAATATAATGAATAGTGTTGTAATAATATTTTATGTGGAAGTATAATTTCATGGTGGATAATTAATTTGAAATTTAAAGGGAATTAAAAAAACATTATATGTGTGCACATATACTCTGATAGAATCAACTATTTATCATATAAAAAATCATTACTCTGAGGCTCTATATGGATAGAAACATACATCATATTCATTTATATCAATTGTTTCATGCACCATATATTCATCCATAGTGCTTGTATCATTTTTAGTGGTTTTAGATAACATATAGAGATATCGAGCATAAAAAATAACAGTTAAATACAATTTGGGGAATGATAAATAAGAAAACATTTGTACATTTTGTTTTAAAGGGTCGCGATAAGTTATAAAAAAATAATGATAAAATAATTTTCAAAAAAAATTACTCATTATAGTGTTAGGTTTGGATGGGGTAATTTAGATAAATTATGAAGCATGATGTAGGGGACGATTCCATGGTTCATAGTAACTGTTTAATTATAAAACACCTTAGAATGTTATCTGAGGGAGGTCATGGGGGTTCTTTTGGTGTTATTTAACATACTAGAATAATTATATAAATAGAAACCTTCTAACACCCCCATTGATTAAAATTCTTATAATACATTTCTATGTTAAATAATGAATGATATGCTCATGAAATTCCAATTTTCTGTCACCCTTACACCATACAATTTAAGTATCCAAAAAAAGTTATGATTTTGTCAGTTAATAACATGACATTGAATAAGGTGTTTAATGAAGTCATTTTATTGTTTTAACATGAAATAATCAAGGGAGTAAAATGATAAATATCATATGTTGATATTTTTTAATGATATTATAGATTTAAATATGAAACTTTGAAAAATTCTCACTCCTTCATTATCCATATCAATTATGGAAATATATTAAAAAATATATATTTGTGTAATTTAATTAGAATTTGTGGATTATATAATGAAAAATTATACAAGATTAAAGATATAAAAATTAATAGGATATATTTGATGGTAAGGATTAAAAACTGTGGATTTTTATCTATCATCTAAAATTATACAAGCTACTTCAAAAAGAGAAAAAACATAATCCAATTGAGAGAAGAGTGTTAATTGGAAATGGTTGTGACAAAAATGTTTTATAGGTTGTTATGTTATTATATCATTCACTATCTATGGGTTTATCTTTATAGTTTTATACTATTTTGTATAAATATTTGAGTTTTAGTGGAATCGTAGTAGTGTGACTAAAGATTTATATTTAGTTCAGTTTGGGTATTCTTTTGTTAGACTAATACATTAAATTTTATTTTTGTATTCTTCCAAGCAGGTAATTTTTATGTGTATTGGGGGTGATGTTTTAAATAAATTTTATTACTATAATAATACCCATATCATTAATATTCACCTGGAAATGGATTCAATTTTATTTTTTTTCTTTAGTTAACATTCCAACTAATGAACAGAATTACAATTATCTCTATGAAAAGAGGAGTTTAAGAGATTCAAATACATCATAATAAACCATAATAATATTTTTATTTTGAAATAATTCTAATAACCAAAATTATAAATTAAAAAAACTGAAAATAATAATGGATGAATCTGTATATCATATTCGAGTATGTTGTTTTCATTTTTCATCCCAAAAAATATGAAATAATTAAATTTTAATATTCAGAATTAATTTCAGTATGATATTAATCATTATTAATTATTTTTTATTCTATATTAAAACAATTATGTTCTAAAACATTTCATTATGGTACCAACAATGGACTCTCAAATACTCTAATTATCTTTAGTGGATTAGTGTGTAGTTGTTAATGTTTTATAAGTATTCATACCCTAATATACCAATGTAATTAATGCCTCCATCATGAAGAAACATGTTTTTATAACTATTATCTGATGAACTGAAATGAGGATGCATTATTTTGATACTTTCATAAATTTCTTTCAATTTTTTTCAATTTCTAAATTTCATAGTGATTTATTCTTGTGTTTCAATGGTTTTCTAAATCTACATTTCGGTATATTTGGTTATGATGTTAGAAATAAATTTTTTTACTTACATAGAAGGAACATTTAACCATATTAATCCTTGATCATTAATATAAATTACATATTATCAAGGAAATGGTATAGTTTTGTGATGAATCTATACTACAACTACACTCAATAAATGATGAGGAGGGGCACCACAACCAAGAGTTCTATTCTATATTAGGGTGCCAATATCCTGATTTATTGTTAATTGAAGAATTGGTATATTCCATGTAAAAATATTAATTAATTAAATAACAATATATCCACATAATTAAATGTCATGAAAAATGGGATGAAGGAAAAAGTTCTTCTGAACATGAGTTATTTATTGAAATTTTCGAGGGATACTAACCAAAATATAAAACCCACGAGGAAGAAACCTATACTATGGAATTCATACATGGGTTCATTGAAAATCACGTAACCTATAAATATAAATATGTATATTAATACTAATACCATAAAAAGATAAGTGCAAAATATAATTATTTTGAAAAAGAATTATATCTAAAGGTAATAAATGATGTAGAAGATATTATGCTTTCTGAAATTGACTGGATTATTGAGAATAAGAAAAATGAATCCATATTAGAAGATGTGATAGAGTACCTTTATCGGGTATAGATTAACCATTATCATCATTTATAACATATAGTGATGAACCATACTTGGTTATCACAAAAATAATTCTATGAGATATTATTAATTTTGAATATGAGTAAATATTGATTTTATGTGAAAAAATGTATTTCAAATGGTATTTTTATAATATATAAGGTTCTTCAATCACCACAATATAGATATTTGATTTCGGATAATGAAATTAATAAAACCACTTTGGATTGGTAACCCATGTTTCTAATTTACTTTCGTATTATTTTTGTTTTATAGATTAAATAGGAACTAGTTTTATACTAGAAATTAAATTATTAGTTTAGATACAATTACCATGTAATTATGATCATTTATTTCATGATCTATATAATTTAATGTTTTGGACATATTTTCATGGATCAATGATGGAAGTAAAATTACATCATAATTGTAATAATATTATGATGTTGGAAATCATAATGTGGAAAGGGGAAAACCCTATATTTGTTTTCTTTTAAATCCCCTAATTTTTTATAAATAATTTTTTTTCATTGAACGAAATTCCTTGATACAGAAATATATTTTTTCAATACTCTATGATCATGAATTAAAATTTATTATATAATAGTACCATGATTAAATTCTAGTAATTAAAAATTAAAAATTTATTTAATTGAATGATGAACACTATTGGATAAATAATTGAAAATAAGAAAATGTGTATTGATTTTGTGAAAAATGATTTCAGGATGTTAATTTTTAAGGATATAATTCCCTATAATTTACATGATTTGAATTTATGAAACTCATATGGATTAGTTTAATATTATTAATCATTACATGAGTTATTTTTTAGTTATCATATATTTCTCATTCATTAGATGATTATAGAGAATATGTTGACAATAACTATTGGACATTTATCTTTTTGTAAATTGGGATACATTTTCGACTAGAACATTAATTTCATTGATCCTATAACATGACTAATCAAAATTAAATTTAAATTGATTAAATAAATGTTATCAATAACACTTTTTTTATAATGAAATTTTAAATAGATCATACTTTTAGCCCATATAAAACATGGATAGAATTTTGACATAAAATAGCTAGATTTTAGGATAATTATACCCTTTAATACCCTAGTCATTAGGATTAACATGATTTTTTTTATTCATGTGGTGTGTAATGGAATGATCATGGTATGTAGCTATGTTTTTTAATGAAAATATATGTTGAGGATATTCATTTTAGATCATTGAAAGGTTCATCTAATTATCAATTATAATTTATTGAATATCCCAATTAAGAAATGATAAAGGAAAATGGAAATTTTGGTTTGTGGCATGGTAGGATAAAAATTTAGAAATGATTTACTCATAAATTTTTATTTCAGTTTAGGTGTTTGAAATTTGATATATATCATGAATATCATTTGAAAAAATTATATGGAAATTATAATGAGAAAAAAATATGGGTATCATTTATTTTATATATTTTCTCTGGACTCTATATTGAGTTATGGGGATGCGTGTGTTATTTAAATTTGAAATAATACCTCATTATAGAATTATTTTCAATATATTATGATATTTATTATATATTAACTTTCTTATTGAGCTTGAATATTTATAAACATCCATAACCAAAAACATATGGACACTAAATCACTAAATCCTATACTCCCAATGCTAAATGATTAATTATGATATTTTCTAATAAAGTTTTAAAATATAGGTCATTTTCATGACTATGATAATGGTGTTTAATAATTTAATGATCATAATTATATTGAAAATTGCAACATTAAATTATGAATGAAATGCCATATTGGTGTGGTAGATCATGTCTTGGCATTTTGATAATGAATAATTATGATTATTGAGTGAATGAAATGAGAATTCACATCATATCAAATGGGAAAGATAAAAATACATGGTTGGAATTTTTTTTATTATAAAATTGTGGAGTTAAATTAAAATTCTTATAGGAAACATGAAAATTTTATCTCAATGTTAATAGTCATTTTTTTATAACATTGAATTTTTTTTCTAGCATCATGTAAAACTTTTCTTCATGTTGAGATATAATTACTAATGATAAGTAATAATGTATTATTGTGGGTATTCCACTTTAAAAAATTATTTTCTCTCGAGAATATATATTTTTTATATATATTCAATAATTATTTGTCATTCTCTATCACATAAAACTCATAGTTTCTCCAAAAAATTAATCATTATTTTATTAAAGAGAAAGGTAATAGAAAAACATATTTAAATGAAAAACATATCCAACCAAATTGTCAATATGAATGGTGTTTTATAGTAATATTATATAAATTATCCCTCTCCCAAAGAAAGTTTATTCATGGATACACAAGAAATGGAAATCGAAACCACTATTGAAAAACCAAAGAAACCTTACATGAATAGAATACAAGACCACCCTCACAAAAGAATAATTTGTCTTCAAATAAAATATATGGGAAAATATAAATCACCCTATAAATTAAAAATTGATATAGTAACAAGTATGATACTATTAAAATCAATATAATAAGGTAGTATTACTTATTCCAAAACACAAATCCTCATCCAACAAGCCAAAAACAATTTAATGTGGGATGTATGTGAACATTTTTTTATAGAATAAATTAATCAAAAAAATTTTATATCACTAAATTTTTTCATGTAATTTATTCAAATATTTTTACATATGCTTTAATGAATAGTAGATTAATCATATTGTGATTACGAGGCTCAGTGTTTCCAACTTTAATTTTATAAAAATAATAAATAAAATTGTATTTTTTTCCAACACCATTAACAATAAAATCACATAAATCATAAATGTCATATCATATCATAAATATGATAAAATTAAGGAGTGAAGACCCCGATTTTTACCCTGTGTAAAAAATAATATAGGATGGAGTTGGGAGTTAGAATATCATAACCATTAGAGATTGTGTTCTTTGATAAAAGATAATACATAAAAAATTTATTACATTCCAATTCATGGATGGCATGTTTATTAAAATTCTGGGGTAAGAAAAATATAACTTTGGATCTATTTTAATTGATCATTAGCATGTAAATGTGTACCAGTTTATTTGACTATTCTTTTTTTATCACCCCAGATATAATTTATTCGAAACATTGGACTAGACCCCTTTTAAATTATTTAACAACCTTTTTAGGTTTCCTTCCACCCTAAATTTCATCGTTCTCTTCATCATTATGGAACGAGCCCATGGATAATTTTTTTTGTTCATAATTAGTTCGATAAAAAATACATAAATGATTGTATTTGATATATCCACCACTTTTTGGAGGTGTAATGGATATATTATATGGTGATATAATGAAACCATGAGTGTGTAGTTCATATCTTACATTCTGTGACTACATGTCCTAGAGACATAAGAATACTTTGTGTGTAGGTCCCTAGTTGGAGAGGTAGAGTTTAATGGAATTATAAGTACCACATGATATGTGAGAATCCCACATGCAGGGTGGCCCTCTGTTAGTGGACCAGTGTGTACTCTAGGAGTACATGTTCATTTGAATGTCCATACACATGTTGTCGGTGATAGTACATTGAATCATCCATGGATATGGGTGGAACCCTATGTGGATGGACACTTTGTGTACCAATGTATATGGACATCTGAAAAGCACACACACACATATTGAGAAAATGGGAAAAACCCTGAGTGGGTTGGACATTCCATTTTGACCTTATACACAATATTTGTGGTCACATGGGTAGTGATCAATATACCTATTATGATATTATTTGGAAATCGCGTGATACCAGAATATGTGTGGGTCTTCTTTGGCACCATTTACCCCTTGTTTTATTTTTTTGGAAAACTAAAACCCTCATAACTCCTTCGTTATGACACATATTTTATCACACAGGGATAAAATCCTATGATTTTCTTTAAAAGAACATGTTTGTGGACTATTTAGTGGATTCACACTACAATGATAGATGTTTCGATATTGAAACTCATTTATGATATTATTGACGATGTATGGGATCAGTTAGTATCACTAGAGGATCCAAGAGAGGGACCTTATTATATAGATAGGGTAGGATTACTCTTTATATATATTAACTAAAACCCTCTATCTAGTTTTGGAATGGATCCCCTATCTACACCAGGAGTGGATACCTCTATTTGGGTAAGGAATTGGTCTTTGACTGACTATTAGAGAGGATTCTCCACCTGGGAAGGGATGAGGTCCTCTATATGCTATCTGAGTGTCTCTCTGCTTATAGGTAGTTCATTGGTCATTGACTATGAGAGTGTAACCCTCAATGTAGGTTAGTATTGGGTTATCTATATACTAGAAGTGTGATACCGTCAAGCCGAATTCGGTAGGGTTCCCCTATCAACATGAGTAGAAAACTACTGTTGTACTAGGGAATGATGCATGTATTTAGATTTATATTCTACGAGAATTTAAACATAGTTGTGAGGTGTGGAATTACAATTATTTATCCACCTTTGGAGATTCCCAAAATGATTGAAATAATTTATGGACTTATAGAACTATTGACACATTTTACATGGATGGGATATGAAACAGAGATCCCATTCCCTCTCTTTTGTTTTTCCTTTGTTTGTAAATATTCCAATATATATATATACCAATGTGTATCTTTTTTTATAATATATTTCATTACTTTGATATCTGTATTTTATCTATATTACAATTGTTTCTCTTATATTCCCTCAATTATATTTGGTGAATCCAACATGACATATCAATCCTCACTCCCATACAAGATTTTCCCAGTTGTGTTATGGCTTATACAGCCGACAGGAAGGTTAGTGGTTACTATATGGGATCTTAAATCTACTTGATGAATTGGATATCATTTGTTGTACGGAGCATCAATTTTAAGGGATGTGATCTCCAAACACTTTTACAATCCTATATTGTAATGATGGAGATCTATCTCTTTTAGTGTGTATTTTTCCCTTTTGAATTTCTTTCCTCACAGTTGTACTTGTATACACCATATAGATTCATGGTTTAAGTTATATAAGATATATATTTTTATTATTAATCATTTACACTTATACATAGATATGTTCAGGTGTTATTGAGTTTGTAAATTATGGAATACACTCCCATTTAGGATATTCCTTTTTTTCTTTTCGTTAATCCTGTCTTACAGAGGTGGTCTTGGAATAGTTGTAACTCCATCCATGGTTATTGTCGGTTCAGGAAAAAAATTTATAATTGAACTTCATTCCATTTTGTAGTTTATTGAATATTACCCTTATGAATATTTTTTTTATTTATATAATTAATTTTGATGTCTATAGTGTTTGAATTTAAGGATAGAGAACCCATTAATGGTGGGGGAATCTGACAATTCCATTCCCGAGGACATTGAAAAACTACATATCAACACTACATACCAAGACATTGGTTTCATGGATCAATGATACATTCATCATATTTGATTGATACACTGATGTATCCTCTTTTAAAATATCACCATTATATATATATACATTATTATCTAACCATGGTCAATCTTGATTAAATTTGTAGGATTCCATTACGATGATAGTCTGTGAGGTAAAATGTTTTGGATTGTGATGATGAACCAATGAGAGATGATTCCTCTTTTAAGGGTACATCCCTCATGATACATCATCTAGGTGGATAGGTAATATATCTCCCACCTATTGTGATTTTTATCATAAAAGCAGTGTATGATCGGGATGCATGAACTCTTAGCACACACAACGAGTTCTAGCACTAGAGGCTACTGGGGATCTATGGATCGGTAAATCTCTAAGGAGTGAAGGATGGTGTAGAGTTATAGGTTCATATCATTATTTTCATCCTGACAGTGAAAGATCATTTATTTTTAGTGGAATATTTCATTTACATGGATCAGTTGGGTGCTAGTGCAGTCTTGTTATCACGATGTGAGATCAGTCGACACACTCATGGACCATCATCCAATAGCTATTTAGTGAGGAGTACTTCCCCTCCAATTAGGGAATAGTTTGGATTCATGAGATTATGGAGATTATATAAGGTGGTTTGATGGTTTATATGTATGTATCATGGTTCATAGATCATATGTAATACTCACTTTACATGATACAATATGCATTCATATTTGAACAAAATAGCGAGTAGAAACTATTCATAAGGATCTATTCCTATGTGATTCCCTTGAGAATTGAAAACCATCTTAGGGTGTTGTTGTAGAAACTAGAGAACAATATAGTCTTATTAAAGGGACTTCATAGAGTAGGAGTTGGCACTAGGAGTTACATCGCTACGTCATCTACATCACCTAGAAGTCTTCAGTCGACATGATCATTGTGCAAGAGGCCTTCCAATGATCAGGATTTGTAATTTGGTAAGGTTATCATAATGGACTATGGAATCCAATATATGGAGGTGATATTATGATGACAGGTGCAGTCACATTTGGTGTGACATCCCAACAGAGATGATGAAGTGAAAAAGAATACAGGTGATGGACCACCATTTGAGATGTAACACTATAATGAAGGAACTCTTAAGATATGTATGGGTGGCCCAATAATGGTGCTGCTAGAAGTGGATCACATTGACCTTTGGGATACAGAGCTATGTGTGGTGGGAAACATTATAATATCCTCCCACTACCACCCTTTGGGATCACATTTCTGGACCAAGGAGCTGGGGGTCAAGGTTGGAGAAACCTACAAGAAATAGAGGATTATAACCCCCCGACAAACCATATAATCAAAGGTAAAATATGTTTTTATAAAAATTCATAATTATTTTTAGATACATGTGTGATAAAATACATTATATCTATAAATTTGGTGTGATATATATATATCACCCATTAAATGTTTTGGCCCAATTGTTTTACATTATGTTTCTTATGAGGAATGATTTAGGTACATATTTTACTTTAAAGGAGTGTGAGATATGTCATAGCAGAGGTAGGGTATTTTGGAAAATTTTGATCATTGTGATAAAACACTATGATGCTATCTTTGATATATATTTTTTCAATATTCCAATCATAAATTTACTATCAGTACAGATGAGTTAGATTCCTTCGCACTGATGGGATGTGATTCTCATTTTTAGTATAGAGATATCAAATTACATGATAAGGGGGTTCTATAAGGAGGCTACATCCCATCATTCATCAGTTGTAAAGTATGTCCTTAGTGAAACAGGGTCTTCATTTATCTATATTTCATCCATCATATAAAATTACAAGGATGTCATCGCTGAATATGTTTTGGGTTTATGTTTGATGTGGGAGATGGGTTTTTGTATAGACATGTATCATGGGACAACTACGATATCCTTTTCTGAATATCAAATGTACCCTTACATGCTTAAGGGACTATGTTGAATGATGGAGGATCTTCGAGATAAGAGACTTATCAGACCTAGTATACACCCATATAATGATATTTAGTAGTTCATAAAAAATCTGGGTTTGAGATTGAATATTTGTGTTGGATATCATTGAATGAACCAAGCAATGATAATGAAAGAAGTTATCCATTTCAAGGGTTAATGACCTATCTGATCTGTTTTGATGAATGGGATGGTTCACAATGGTTGATCTCGGATCTAACTACCTCATGTAAAGATTTCAAAAGGATTATATTCCAATTATATCTTCTAATTATAGTTATTCTGATTATGGGTACAACTTATTCCCTTTTGTATAATGTATTCCACCACCTTGTTTAAATATTTGTTGAACTAGATATTACAGCAACGAATGGTCCATTTTATAAATTTAGTGACTGAAAATATTCGCATCTATAGTAAATAAAATGAAGAAAATGAAGAGAACATTGTGATATTAATATAAATTCTTTTGAGTCATCTTTTTTATCATAATATTTCAATGTTCTTGTTCTATATTCCTGAGGTTCACTTTCTATTGAATTTCATTTTCATAATGGTTTAGTCATGTACATAGTAAAGATTGATGATGTTCATTATTGAGATAAACTAAAGAGAATGTCATGGGTGTATAGAAATATAGTTTGGGTAGTATAGTACAAGAGTTATATGAAAATCTTCTCTAGAATTAATGTCCCTTTGACTACCGTGATTTAGAAAATGGAAACAATTACATGGAAGAAGTTGTTCCATAGATCATTCGAGGAGTTGAGGCTAAGGATGATGAGTTCTCATGTGTTGAAACTACTAGAGAAGGTCATGGAGTATTTATTTTATTATAATGACTAGGAGATAGTCCTATATATGTGTTGAAGTAGTGGAAAATAGTTATCTCATAACAATCGAGAATTTTTATACCGCATGAAAATAAATACATCACACATGACATAAAATTGGAAATATTAGTATTATACTTAAGGAATTTGATTCACACTCTACTAGTCGAGATGATTTTTTTTCTAAAACAATCAATGTATCAGGTATGAATTCATTTAGAGAGCCATGAAACCTGATATGGTGGAAGACGTTGGAGTTCTAAAAAACTATTACTTTGACATATTCTTTACACTATGGAATGGAATACTGGTATTATAGGAAAATAAAAGGATATTCGATGATATTTAGTGCATTTTGCTTCTGATCAGTTGACTTCTTCATAGATGACGATCATAGAGAATGAGGTGATGATTATTTTTATTCAATGATGTCCAATCCAACACTTCTTGAGATTTGTGATAGTCTATGTTGGGTGAAATATATTTTGAGGAATGTATTTACCATATATCAACAACAGGTTCGTTAGATTGATAATCTGAAGGGGGAATAACATCATCCATTTTTTGGGATGGATGGCGGTCTTAGTTATGATGTGGGAGGAGGTGATGTAGGATTTCCACATATAACATTTTGTTGTATATCCTGATGTGTGCAATATTTTTTGAGACTATCAAAAAAGAGTATTTTTTTGTCTGTAATAAGATATACTGTGGTGTAGTTTGTCTCTTTGTGCCTCCCCTATTAGCATGTTATGGTTTAGCACCATGTTCTTATAGGTTTTTTTCATACCATTGAGATTTCAGATTGGATGTGGGATGACATATCTGTGGAACATGTGATAGGGAACCCTCGTTGTATTAATGACTATGACGTGATCTTAGTGATATATAACAGACTCATGAATTCAGAAAAAATTCATTTCTATTAGGGAGAGGATTTTGGATTAGGGTTTTGAGGAGATATCCATAAGGGTGATTGTTTATCGTCAAGGGGTTATATCAGCTATTTTTTCCTATTGTGAGGCATAGTATACATCATGATTATGGAGATTCATACATGAAGAATTTGGGATCTATATGAGGATGAGTAAATCCTTTAACCACTAGATTCATGGGAAGTCCAAACACACTATACAGGCATTGGAGGATATAACGATGGATTGAATGTCAAACTTAAACTAGATTTGGGAGGATCAAATGTCATTGGTAGGGTTTGAGTAAAAAAATGTATAGTAATATATTATCCACATGGAAAATGTTAATTCTCAATAAATGATACTACCAAACCACTATTTTTCTTGACTGATATTGGAAATACATCTCTTGTGGGACAAGATTTGGGAATGTGATGATAGAGAAGGTCCTGGTCCTCTATATGTAGATGAATATAGCTCATAAAATGAAAAAATTCCGTACAAATATCACAATCATAGGGCCATGCATTTCAAGTAGGGAGATCATATTTTCTTGAGTGACTCCCCAAGTCGACGATTTCATCTAGGTAGAAATTACCCCTGAGGTTCATTGTGGTATTTGAGATCTTGAAATGGGATAAAGTGGTTTATTATCACCTTAAAATACCCCCATAGTTGTAGTGTGTGATCTATTTATTCCACATTTCACAGATTAGAAGATACATTCATGATAGTAGACATTTTATTTAATTAGTTGAGCTCAACATGGAGGAAAAAGATACATTTGTGGAGAACCAAGAGGAGATCGATGATCGATTGTAGAGGACCCTACAGGGATGGACCGTCAGCTTGTTTTGTGTTTTTTCCCACAATAGAAATGATCGTAGTAGTTCCTATGAGTTGGGGAACCATATTTAGGGTCATTATCCCAAGTATATTTACTTTTATTTTTGTAAATGAAAATTTAACAACCCAAATTATTATAAATAATATTTCACTTCATATTATAATAAATGTTTTAATATGTAATGTTGTTATAGAAAAAACATGTAGTTCATAAGATTTCATATAAATTATTATATTTTAATTAAATCTAAGAATACATTTTTTTGACAATATATCCATTGAACAATTATCAAATGATTAGTATAAATATTTTTGTTTAAAAAATACAATTGGAAGAGAGAAATGAGTTGATGTCCTCAATGAGTAGGATCATACTATATGAAGAATATTTTTAGAGAATTATAGGGAGATAGGATTCATGGGATTTTTCCACTACCAATCCCAAGTTTATATCGAACAACATAAGCCTGAGTGAACCCATGTGTGAGATATGTTCATTCTCATTTAGATCACTAGCCAACCATGTATAAAGGACCAAAAAATGAATCTCTCACCATAAAACACATTATTATTAGGGAATTTTCTTGTGTATTAAATTTACATGTATCAAGAACCTATAAATATTATTATGTAATTTTCTATAGAAAAATATGTATATTTTCATCATATTGTTATAACATTATAAATGATTTTTATTTTTCTATAATAGAACATAAATACTATTTTTGGGTAATATTCAAATTCAATTAAAAAATTTATTGTTATGATCTAATATATTTTTGAGATAAATATTATTGAAATAAAATATTATTATTATATAATATTTATTATATATAAATGATCATATAATTTTTATGGATTCAAATAAAATTTTGATATTATTTCAGAAACTATTATTGTAAAAAATAAAATTTTGCATAAAATGTTTATAATAATATTACGCAAAATAATAATATTTAGTTAATTATTTATATTAATTGCATATTATTTTTGAAATCAAAACATAAAAATTATCAAAATTTGATGTTTCATAAATTTATACGACAACTGAATATTCAGGTAATAATTAAATGTAGTACAAATATACATTGTGTATTATGACATCATAATGAACCATAAGTGAAATAATAAATACTATAAATATAATACATAATAAAATATATATTGAATCATTAAAATAAAGTGACAATATTTTTTATGGTTTAGATTTTCAATTACATTGTAAAATATCCCAAACCATTAATATAATTTATCATGTTAAAATCATTTATTCAAGAGTATGAAACACTTCAACATATAAAATGTTATTATTTTATTATGCTCGCACCGTACACATATAATATAATTGTATCCAATCCCATTTTTTAATACAATGGAAACGAACATATGTTTTTAGGTGTAATTTATTTTATTATAGAGTCTAAATCCTGTGTTTTTGAAATATTAACCAAATCCAAACTCATTTCCTACATAAACCCACCCAGTCCCCAATTTATCTTCACTAAAAACACTTAAAATATGATCTTACTCTATAATTATCTCTATAGATATATCCCAAGAATCCCCATGATATAATTAACCCCTACCATGAATTTAGTGTCACTGAATCTAGAAAGGGATCATCGCCATCTATTCTTTATTCATGTTTCTTTATTATTATATGTCATATATTTCAAATTACTAATATTGGTATATGTATTTCCATGTAAATATTAAATATCATTTTATGTGCAAAATATGTGATACCACTTTTTATGTCATCAATAGATTATTATAATTTTTCATGTGACCCTGTTATTGTGCCGTAATTTCCCATTAATTTTACATGCCAAAACAATTGTGTAGTGAATACCGTAGAAAATTCCTATGAATAGTGTTAACATTAATACACTTATAATTATTTTATAGGGGTATTACATGTATGTACTGAAAATTTATTGTTCCTAGAATTAAATATTATTATGGACGAATCCATGTTTTATTATCTATATTGGACACATAAGTGTAGAAGTGTAATAAATATGACAGGTGTGCCCTGAATTGTATAACAATCCAATGAATTTTCTAATGTTTCGACTTAGGATAAATAACATTAGGGGTGGTATTAAACCAATTTTAGTTAGGGATTATTTTTATTCAAGAGGTATTTTAATCTATCCTTGACATATGCTTAGAAGACATGATTTTAGATTTTCTTCAGATATCCCAGAGTAAATTTATAACTATAATGCTATATCATTTATCATTATTTACATCCATGATTCCTACTCATTATATTCCACATTTTTTTGGAAAATTTAATAAAATTTAATATTATTTTCATGTAATTCCATATTATTTTATATTTTCTCAGCATTATATATCACCTCATTCCTAGGTATATCATCAGGTAATCCCATGAATTTTTAATTTTGGTGGAATATTATGATCAGGATGAGGATGAGTTCCATAAATATGTTGTATTTTCCATTTTATGTTATTATATAATGTATATAATTCTTAAAAACAATTTATTTGTTATTATAATATTTTCTATTATATTTAATTATAGCAAATACATTATTTCATAATGTGTAATAAAGTTATCAGTTTCTATGCATCAATATACAAACTCTATAAAAACAATTTTCACGTTTCCCCACCATATATTCTCATTCATATCTCTATAAATATTCATATGATAATAATGATAAATAAATGACGATATATGATCCCCATCCAGTAGATCCTTCATAAAATTTTGTATTAATGGGACACTTTATTACTTCCTAAACCATATCATTCCATCATATTCATGGTTGAACTCAGGAACATTAATCGACTTCTTCTATAGTTCCACACCTTCTTTTTACTCCTCATTTATACATACATATATGGATGGTTAAGCATTCATATGAGAAAGATATGATATGTTCACATTCATGATGATTTCAAGATCCATCTTTGAAAAATACATAAATATTGGATCATTTTTATTTCCCCATTACAACAAACTAGCATGGTGCTTTCAACTCATACCATCAACCACATTTTTCTCCTTTTTATAGTGGTAATGTATAAGGCCCCAGCCAAAAACCTTACTTAATCTTGAGTTATTACAAAATTACAGATTGAGGATCTTTTTGGGTTTAGAGTTTTAGAGAATTAGATCATAAAACTTGAATTACATTCCACATATAAACAAAGTGGTTACATAAAGATATTATTCTTCTTTCCCATCAATGGAAACATATTTAATATAAAACATGGATTCTTTCTTGACACTTCTTTGACACTATCATCATATCATGTACCTTTCCCTAGACCGGTGAAAAACATTTCAAAAAAAACATGGGATGATTATAAAAAGCTCAGTAAGGGATATAAAAATACGGAAAGGAAACATGGGTACATATATGAATAAGAATTAAATAATACTTTACCCATAAAACATAAGAACTTTAACATACCTCATCAAATCATTAATAAATCATAGAAATCATAAGACATAAAGGTAACTTGAGGCATTCATAGCATTCTTACGTAGGGAGTAACCCTCTTGGTTACCTTTGAAATACCCATCAGAGTATATTCCGTAAATCTCTTCGGAGAAACCTTAACGTTTCACTCCTTCACGTTACCCAATGCATTGGAGAGCTATATCGGGCTCACCCGCCCTTAGTCTATCACGGAACCACCCGTCTTCATAATAATGCCCACGAACCTCAACATAATCGCATCACATAAAACATGCATAAAGGAAACATAACATTTCCACCTTTCAATCACAAGATACCAATACAACACATTGACATAAAAACATTAGGAAAACAATTTTCTATACCAAAATAAAAGAAAAGTAAAACATGGTATTTATTTTTCTTTTTTTAAAAAAAGTATGGCTTGTAGAGGAATCCGAAACTCAGATAATGGTCACGGCGGCGGAGAAGTCATTGTCGCCAAATACGTATGAAAAAAAATTACCTTTTTTTGTTTAGTAAACTCATAGTATAAAAAAGATTCCTTTTGAATAAATGTAAAAGTCATAGGGTTTTATACACTGTATAAAATAAGGTTGTGTATAAAACAAAATATGCCTCAATGAAAGGAGATTGAGACGAAGTCCCATACCTCGGGTCTGACTTGACTCGGTCGTTCTTTAATCTCCTAAATAATAAACTTGAGTTAATTTATACTTGTTTAAGAACTTTTTTCAAGTTCATTATTCCTTTTATATCACTTATTGACATGTCATGAACACTATGTAATTATTTATGTTAATAACGGTCGTTTTAACGATCATTGGTACATGAATAAAAAATAATCCCTTTATAATTACATGTTGTTCATGTACCCATTATATCCAGAATGGTATTCATTATGTAGATATCATATATGTCATATATATCCAGTACATGCATTAATTTATAATATTACATAATCTTTTACAGGTAATAAATGAAATGCACCGTTCATGGAGACGGTAAGCCGTACGTACGCATGAACGCTACTTTCATTTCTATTTCGTATTTTGTAGAATGGAATCATAATTATATAATGGTATATTATAATTCCAGTATAATATCATATATAATATCATAGTTCCATCCTTTATATGTCCCACATATGGTATTTAACGAATCAAATCACTTTGAGGGGCGGTAGTCCGCACTTCCTTAAATGAAAATATCGCGTTTACCCATAATGGAAACCATAAAGGTATGCCCAAAATGATAAAATACAGAAGCTTAAGTAAAAAATAAACATATTATATATCATATATAAATATATTTACATCTTAATGACCACCTTTTAAAGTGTAAAAAAAATGTTGAACAATCATCGTTTCGGGAAACATAAATTCACCATCCACGGAAACAGTATGTCCTTTAACGATTAGATGTAGGTGTGTGTAAGTTTAGCTCGAATCCTTCTTTAAACAACATCCTAGTATATTTAAGATACTGGGGTTGTTACAAATGAAATGAATAAAAAGTTTTTAGGGGGTTGGAGAAGCAAAATAAAACAAAAGGACTCAAGTGAAGACATTACCTTAAAATCGGGTAACTCCATTTGGTTTGAGATCAAAGGCTTCCTTGGGAAGACTTTTGCCCAATGTGAGGCTTCAAGTAGTAATAGAGAGATTTGTATAGACAAAATAGGTAGGTTTTGGCCGAGCCAAAGGCGTTGGGAGTGTGGGTAAGGAGGTAGAGGTGGGGGCCTTTTATAAGAGGAGAGGAGGGGCACTCTTGGAAAGTAAAGAAATGTTACTTTATTTTAAAATGGGATTCCGATTTTAAAGGTCCAAAATTGATATACATCGAGTATAAGGTGATAAGTCTTAGAAATATACCCACCCAATAGACTTTGGACATGTTTAGGTCTTAGATTTTACATTATCTTTCCATTTTATTTAAATCCTTTTTTAATGAGGTAATCGTTGCATCGTCATGATGTCATGAATAATTTAATAAATATAATGTCCAAAATTTTTAAAAAAACTACTATGATGTAGGAAATATTTTTAGCTTTCCAAGGACTATTTATAATCAAAAATCTCACTTCTATAACCCCATGTAAAAATTGTTTTAGTAAAAAATCTCTTGTTTGTGTCATTTTTACATTAACATTAAATAAAAAGTTATTTATGTCATTTCCAAACCAAAGTGGCTCCATGGGGTCCCCAAGTAGACCCATGGATTATCTTGGTCGTCCATGACACATCCAATGAGGGTAGGACATGTGTCAAGCTCATCTCATATTATTAAAACATTATTTTTACCTTAAACTACACTAATTACCACTAATTGCGATTAAGAACTTAAAAGTTACTATTCACCAAAAATTTATTTCAATCTCATTGAACCACATTTTACTTCTTAATTACATCCATGTATGTCGGATTTTTTAAATAAAAAACACAGAGGTGGTAAAATTTCATTTAAACGAAAAATCAGTTTCTTTAACTACCACTTAGTGGTTTCACAATTCATCAAAAATTGAAGTTTTTCAGAAAGATACAAAAACTTCACCCTAAGCAATATTTGATATTCCGAATTAAAAATTATTTCTAATTTAAAAAATTCATAACATTTAATTTTCATTAATTAATTTAATAACTAATTCCCGTTGTCATGACAAATAGCGTGTTCCTATGAAATAATAAGTATCAAAAGATTGACACTAGTTTAAGTCCAATTTCAAAGTGAAATTGATTCCAATGACCACCATTGGATAAAATGGTAAAAATATATTCTAATTTCACTTCAAAACTAATTCAAAATATAATATAATCATATAAATAAATTAGATTAAAAAGAGGTTTTGAATTAAAATACAACATTTTTCACTATTCATTAAAAATGTACTTTATCGGAAAAATACAAAAAATTCACACAAAGTAAATTTTAATGTACCAACCAAAAATAATAAGTTTATTTTGACAAACATAGATTATAAAATTGTCAAAAGATAGATTTAAAAATGGTTTGCCATCAAAAGGCAGTAAAACAATCTTTTAATAATATTAGTGTATTCCATGCATAAGATTGTATTTATTTTCATTTTAATCCTCTAAAACACTATATTAATCATTAATAGACATAGATAAAAATATCTATTGTTCATTACTTACGTGGGATTTTACATCCTTCCCCCTTTAGAAAATTACATCCCCGCAATTTATTTACTTATCGAATAAATGGGTGTACTTATCCCTCGTTGCATTTTCAGATTCTCATGTTGCCTCTTCCATCATGTGGTTTTTCCACAAAAACTTTACCTGATTAATCACCTTATTTTGTAACACCTGCTCCCTGTGGTCAAGAATCTGTACTGGTTTTTCCTCATAAGATAGGTTCTCTTCTAGCTGAACTACCTCTGTACTCAAAACATGAAATGGATCTAGCATGTACTTTCTCAGCATCGAAACTTGAAAACATTGTGTACCTGAAATAAACTCGGAGGTAAATCCACTCTGTATGCAACTGATCCAACTCTCTCCAGAATTTCATCTGGTCCAATGAACCTTGGACTCTACTTTCCTTTCTTACCAAATCGCATCACACTTTTCCATGGTGATACTTTGAGAAAAACATGATCACCTACCTTAAAAGAGAGATCCTTCCTCCTGTTGTCTTCATAACTCTTCTGCCTACTCTGAGTTGTTCTCATGTGTTTCTGTACCAGCTGAACTTTTTCTGCCAACTCATCTACCAATTCTTGTCCCATCAACTTCCTATCACCCACTTCATCCCAGAAATCTGGAGTTCGACACCGCTTCCCATATATTGCCTGAAATGGTTCCATCTGTATACTAGAATGAAAACTGTTATTATATGAAAATTCAACCAAAGAAAGATGTTGGTCCCAACTTCCCTGATAATCCATAGAAAAAGTTCATAGCATATCCTCCATGGTTGGAATTGTTCGTTCCGACTTCCCATCTCATTGAGGATAAAAAGTTGTACTAAAATTTAATTCAGTACCCAACGACTTCTGAAGGCCTTTCCAAAAGTTAGAAGTCAACCTGGGATCACGATCAGATACAATGGAGAGAGTAACTCCATGTAACCAGACTATCTCTTTAAGATACAAACGAGAAAGTTGATCTGGGGAAAAAGTATCTCGTATAGCAAGGAAATGAGTAGATTTAGTCAAGCGATCAACAATAACACAGATTGCATTATTACCTCGAGATGTCGTCGGTAATCCCACAACAAAGTCCATGGATATATTCTCTCATTTCCACTCCGGCACTGGTAAAGGCTGAAGCACCCCTTTCGGTAACTGCCACTCTACTTTAACATGTTGACATGTCAAACACTTCAAGGTTAAATCAGAAATATCTCTTTTCATTCCATCCAACCAGTAGTACTCCCGCAGATCTCAGTACATCTTAGTACTGCCAGGATGAACTAAAACTGGAGAACTATGAGCTTCACATAACAACTCTCTCTTCAACTGTGAATCATAAGGCACACACAATCTCTTCCCAAATCTCAAAACACAATCACTATCAATTCTTGAATTCATGCAACTTACCTTTCTGAACCAGCTCTACCTTTTGTCTGCAACACACTGTCTTGCTTCTGTGCTTGCTTGATTCTGTCTGATAGAGATTATCTCACTGATACCTGAAAAAAAATAGAAGGAAATCCTGCACCAACAACTTCTATGCCAATGTTCATCAAATCAAAAACCAAAGGATCTCGTTCCAAATGTAGTATGGTTAATGAAGCATTACTTTTTCGACTCAAAGCATCAGCCACTTTATTTGCTTTTCTCGGATGGTAATGAATTTTACAATCATAATCTTTGATTAATTCCAGCCATCTCCTCTGTCTCATTTTTAACTCTTTCTGAGTGAATATATACATTAAACCTTTGTGATCCGTATATATTGCACACTTTACTCCATACAAATGATGTCTCCAAATTTTTAAAGAGAAAACAACAGCAGCTAATTCCAAATCATGTGTAGGGTAATTTACCTCATGAGTTTTTAACTGTCGTGAAGCATAAGCAATTACCTGATCATTCTGCATTAGGACACAACAAAGTCCTTTCAATGAAGCATCACTGTAGATAACAAACTCACCATTCTTGGAAGGTAGTGCCAAAACTGGAGTTTTCACCAATCTTCTTTTCAATTCCTGAAAACAATCATCACATTCTTTTGTCCAGATAAACTTAACACCCTTCTGAGTTAGCTTAGTCATTGGACTAGATAACCATGAAAAATTTCTAACAAACCTTCGGTAATAGCCTGCCAAACCAAGGAAGCTACGAATCTCAGTTACATTTGTGGGTCTTGTCCAGACTTCCACAACTTTTGTTTTTTCAGGATCAACAGTTATCCCATCATTAGAAACAATGTGACCAAGGAATGATATTTGTAGCAACCAAAACTCACACTTGCATAATTTCCCATACAATTTCTTTTATTTTAATGTTTTCAAGATAACCCTGAAATGTATTTCATGCTCCTATTTACTTTTTGAAAACACCAAAATATCATCAATGAAAACCAACATCATTTTTCACCTGAGTCCACTGAGCCATTCCTGCAACAAACAGTTTAGTTCTGATTCTGACCATCTCAGGATACTGATTTGAATGGTCATTTCCCTCTCTATGCCTTCCCAGAAAAGATGCTCTACTTCCTCTATGGAAAACAATTCTGAACAAACATGTCTTAGATGAAGCAACATGGTAATATTCAAATACTATATCACTTCAATTTGACCATAAAAAATATTTTTGGATAATAATTTAATAGAATTCTAACTCCTAATGTTATCTAAACTGACCTTTGATACCTACTATAAGGCCCCAGCCTTAAACCTTACTTAATCTTGAGTTATTACATGATTACACATTGAGGATCTTTTCGGGTTTAGAGTTTTAGAGAATTATATCATAAAACATGAATTACATTCCACATATAAACAAAGTGGTTAAATAAAGATAATATTCTGCTTTCCCATCAATGGAAACATATTTAAAATAAAACATGGATTCTTTCTTGACACTTCCATGAAACTATCATCATATCATGTACCTTTCCCTTGACCTGTGAAAAACATTTCAAAAAAACTTGGGATGAGCATAAAAAGCTCAGTAAGGGAAATAAAAATACAGAAAGGAAACCATATGTATATATATACATAAGAATTAAATAATACTTTAACCATAAAACATATGTACTTTAACATACCTCATCAAATAATGAATAAATCATAGAAGTCATAAGACATAAAGGTAACTTGAGGCATTCATAACATTCTTACGTAGGGAGTAACCCTCTTGGTTACGTTTGGAATACCCATCATAGTATATTTCCTAAATCTCTTCGTAGAAACCTTAATGTTTCACTCCGTCACGTTACCCAATGCATTGGAGAGCTATATCGGGCTCACCCGCCCTTAGTCTATCATGAAACCACCCGTCTTCATAATAATGCCCAAGAACCTCAACATAATTGTATCATATAAAACATGCATAAAGGAAACATAACATTTCCACCTTTTAATCACAATATATCAATACAACACATTGACATAAAAACATTAGGAAAACAATTTTCAATACCAAAATAAAAGAAAAGTAAAACATTTTATTTATTTTACTTTTTTTTAAAAAAGTATGGCTTGTAGAGGAAGCCGAAACTCAAATAATGGTCACTACGGCGGAGAAGTCATTGTCGCCGCATACGTACGACAAAAACATTAACTTTTGTCATTTAGTAAACGCTTAGTATAAAAAAGATTCCTTTTGAATAAACGTAAAAGTCAAAGGGGTTTATACACCGTATAAAAGAAGGTTGTGTATAAAACAAAATATGCCTCAATGAAAGGAGATTGAGATGAAGTCCCATATCTCGGATCTGACTTGACTCAGTCGTTCTTTAATCACCTGAATAATAAAATTGAGTTAATTTATAATTGTTTAAGAACCTTTTTCATGTTCATTATTCCTTTTATATCACTAATTGCAATTTCATGAACACTATGTAATTATTTAAGTTGATAACGATCATTTTAACGATCATTGGTACTTGAATAAAAAATAATCCCTTTATAATTACAAGTTGTTCATGTACCCATTATATCCTGAATGGTATTCATTATGTATATATCATATATTTCATATATATCCAGTACATTCATGCATTTATAATATTACATAATCATTTAGAGGTAATAAATGAAATGCATCGTTCATGGAGACGGTAAGTCGTACGTACGCATGAATGCTACTTCCATTTCTATTTAGTATTTTATAGAATGGAATCATAATGGTATAAAGTTATATTATAATTCCAGTATAATATCATTTATAATATCATAGTTCCATCCTTTATACGTCCCACATATGGTATTTAACGAATCAAATCACTTTGAGGGGGCGGTAGTCCGCACTTCCTTAAATGAAGATATCACGTTTACCCATAATGGAAACCATAAAGGTATGCCCAAAATGAAAATAACATAATCTTAAGGAAAACATAAACATATTATATATCATATATAAATATAGTGACATCTTAATGGCCACCTATGAAGGTGTAAAAAGAATGTTGAACAATCATCGTTTCGGGAGGCATAAATTCACCATCCACGGAAACAGTATGTCCTTTAACCATTAGATGTAGGTGTCTGTAAGTTTAGCTTGAATAATTCTTATAAAAACATCCTAGTATATTGAAGATACTGGATTTGTTACAAAATAAATGAATAAAAATAGTTTAGGGGGTTGGAGAAGCAAAATAAAACAAAAGGACTCAAGTGAAGACATTACCTTAAAATCGGGTAACTCCCTTTGGATTGAGATCAAAGGCTTCCTTGGGAAGACTTCGGCCCAATGTGAGGCTTCAAGGAGTAATAGAGGTATGTGGAGAGACAAAATGGGCATGGTTTGGCCGAGCCAAAGGCTTTGGGAGTGTGGGTAAGGAGGTAGAGGTGGGGGCCTTCTATAAAAGGAGAGGAGGGGCACTCTTGGAATGTAAAGAAATGTTACTTTATTTTAAAATGGGATTCGGATTTTAAAGGTCCTAAATTGATAAAATTATAGGCTATGGTGATAAGGCTTCGAAATATACCCACCCAATAGGTTTTGTACATGTTTAGGTCTTATGTTTTACATTATCTTTCCATTTTATTTAAATCCTTTATTAATGAGATAATCGCTGCATCATCATGATGTAATGAATAATTTTATAAATTTAATGTCTAAAAATTATAAAAAAACTACTATGATGTAGGAAATATTTTTATCTTTCCAATAACCATTTATAATCAAAAATCTGACTTGTATAACCCCATGTAAAACTGTTTTAGTAAAAAATCTCTTGTTTGTGTCATTTTTACATTAACATTAAATAAATAGTTATTTATGTCATTTCCAAACCAATGTGGCTCCATGGGGTCCTCAAGTTGACACATGGATTATCTTTGTCGTACATGACACATCCAATGTGGGTAGGACATGTTTCAAGCTCATCTCATATTATTAAACATTATTTTTACCTTAAACTACACTAATTAACACTAATCGCGATTACGAACTTAAATGTTAATAATCACCAAAAATTTATTTTAATCTCTTTGAACCACATTTTACATCTTAATGACAACCATGTATGTCGGATTTTTGAAATAAAAAACACAGAGGTGGTAAAATTTCATTTAGATGAAAAATCAGTTTCTTTAACTACCACTTAGTGGTCTCACTATTCATCAAAAATTGATGTTTTTGAGAAAGATACCAAAACTTCACCCTAAGCTATATTTGATATTATGAATTAAAAAATGTTTTCTATTTTACTAAATTCATAACATTTAAGTTTCATTAATTAATTTAGTAACTAATTCCCGATGTCATGACAAATAGCGTGTTTTTATGAAACAATAAGTATCAAAAGATTGACACTAGTTTAAGTCCAATTTCAAAGTGAAATTGATTCCAATTACCACCATTGGATAAAATGCTAAAAATATATTCTAATTTAACTTCAAAACCAATTCAAAAGATAATCTAATCATATAAATATATTAGATTAAAAAGAGGTTTTGAATTAAAATACAACATTTTTCATTATTCATTAAAAATGAACTTTATCGGAAAAATACCAAAAAATCACACAAAGTAAATTTTGATGTCCCAATCATAAATAATAAGTTTATTTTGACAAACATATCTTATAAAATTGTAAAAAGATATATTTAAAAAGGGTTTTCCATCAAAAGGCAGTAAAATAATCTTTTAAGAATATTAGAATATTACATGCATAAGATTGTATTTATTTTCATTTTAAGCCTCTAAAACACTATCTTAATCATTAATAGACATAGATAAAAATATATATTCTTCATTACTTACATGGGATGTTACATAATGTATTGACCAATAATAATCATTAATCAATTCCAACCATATCCTTTGTTTCATATTCGACTATTCTTTTTAGGAATTTAATCTTCAATATTTTATTATCCATATATATATATATATCACACCATTAAACATAAATATAATTCCTCTATATTTTCAAAGAAAAAAAATATTATTTCCTACACAAAATCATGTGCTGAATAATTTTCACAAGAATTTTCAATTAGAGTCATCTACCACTATATCATTGTTCTTGAGTATGAATCTATTTCAGAAAACTTTTATGATATGCTTCGGACCTATTTCTAGATGAGGAGGCTAGAGCAGGGAATTTCGAGAAGGCATTGCATCCAGAGATCCAGCACCAGGTCACCCCAGTTTATGATAATGACATATCTTTAGGTGCCTGCGAGGTCAGAGGTCATCGAGGGTACAATGGCAGAAACAATATTTCCACAAGAAATGATTCATCATGATTCCTTATGAAGTATAGTTTTTGTAGGTTTTTTCTAGTTTTTAGGGACGACGTTTTTCTAGTTCGGTTGGGGGTAGGTCCCAGCCCTCAGAATCTTGTTTCTCTAGTTACAAAGGATATCATGTATATTCCAATGGAGAAGGTGATTGATTTTCTTATTGATGACAAGGTCATCAGTAGAGAGAGTGCCCAACCATTTAGAGGTTTCATCATGCACCATGTGTTCCTCTCTAGGTTCCTTCGATGAGGAAATTCTTTCCAAGGCAGCACTAGCAGGTTTCTCGATCATTGGATCAGTGGATATTAGATGGGGTACACATAGGATATCCATGTGATGCTCCCCAGTCTCCAAGATTAGTGCATGTCCATGGTGGTGTTGTTCATCAGGGTCAATGTTTCCATTGATGAGCTCTTGGTTAGCTTCATGCTTTAGTGTTGCCATGTCCAAGGGAGAGAAACGTCGTTCGAGGTACCATTTTCTTGTTTTCTACTTTGGTGGATTCCTTGTTTGATTCATGAGAGACACGCTCCTTCATATCAAATCCATTTTCTATGCTTTTGGAATTTAGGGAGAGAGGCTTATGGTGCCCTTGGCATTGACTACACCAGTTGGAGATCGAGTTAACTTGTTTGATGTATGTAGAGATTCTGATCTTGTACTAGGGAAGTACAACTATTGGGGAGTTTATTATTATTTTGGATAGAACCATATGATTTCATCCATGAAATGGGTTGTTTGTATTAGTTGTAGGATATAATGTAATAATTCATAAGTCACGTGGTGTTCATCGATGCTGATGGATAGCCAACTGTATGTTTTGGTGAGCGTGACCCTCGGATTGGTCAGAGGCGTGATCCATCCTTATCAACCTTGATGGATGAGATAATTTTGAGTTATTTATAGGTTCATCATTTAAAATTTACTAGTATTATAAAATAGTTCCCTAATTTATTTCTAGAAGAAGATTTACTATTACCCTCTCGATGATAATATTGAGTTTCGGATTGAGCTACAGAAAAGAGCATCTCATATCTTTATGTCTCCATATAGGATGGACCCTTATGGGTTACAAGAGATATGTATACAACATGATTGTATATTATAGTGTTGTTGTTTTATAGGATGAATGTGTCCCCATGGGGTGCACCCATTTTTTATCGTCAATAAGGATTATGGTAGTTTGATGTTTGGTATCAATTATCATCGTATAAACAAAGTGACAGTGAAGAATCGCTATCATGTTTCATGGATTGTTGATTTATTAGACCAACTGAATGAGGAATGTTGGTTCTAATATATGGACTTGTGGTCAGTATATAGCCAGCTATGTGTGAGGGATGAGGATATCCTGAAGATTGGTTTCTGATGTCATCATGCAAATTACGAGTTCATTGCAATGTTGTTCGATTTGACGATTGAACCAACTGTGTTCATGGGATTGATGATCGTAGTGTTCTTTGAGTTCCTGTATATGTTCATGGTTGTTTTAATTGAAGAAAACATTATGTTCTCCACAAATGAGGTGGAGCATATAGATAATCGAAACGAAATTTTGGGAGTTCTTTGCCAATAGTAGCTATTAGGGAAGATGACGAAGTGTTATTTTTTATCAATAATCCATTTCATAGGGCATGTTGTGTCCCAATAGGGAAATGTTTTGTATAAATCAAATATAGAAACAGTGGAGTCTTGGGAATCCCCCAAGATAGTTGCAGAGGTGTGAAGAATCATTGTTCTCCTAGGCTACTACAAAAAGTTCATAGTCGATTTCTCTCCGGTTGCGACTCGTCTAACAGCATTGACCGGGAAGGATCTGGAGTTTGTGTGGATTGATCAGTGTCAGGCATCTTTCAAGTATCTGAATGAAAAACTGGAAAGTTCTATAATTATTTATCTTCCATTAGAGAGAGTTCAGTATGATATATTCTATGATGCTTCACATCTAGGGTTAGGCTATGTTTTTATGAATTAGTTAACAATTGATTCTATTGGGACTCGACAGTTGTGTCCCCGTGAATGAAACTATGTCACCCATGACCATGAGATGATATCCAATGTTTTTTCTCTGTTATTTCAGATACATTACTTCATTGATGAGTGATTTATAGTTTTCATAGATCATAAGAGCCTGAGGTATGTTTTCCACCAGTGTGACATAAACTTGTGATACTGTCTGTAGATAGAGTACTTACATGAAATCAACATTGAGATATCATATTCAAGTGGGAAGAGGAATTTTGTAGCTGATGTGCTAATCTGGATATCACATAGTGATGTACTGCGTGAATCTTGTTATTCTTGGAGAGTAATGGAAGAACATTCAACATTACAAATCGATATGGGATAATTTTGGGCTATAGGTTGGCATTTTTAGATGATGTTGTAGTCATATCTGGTGCAGCAAGATGAAGATTCATTGTTGGGGGATCTAGAGGTGGTGATCTGGAGAGACTGAGGTCTTTTTAATGAGTCCCTGAATGGTTGGTTTGAGGGTGAATAACATTGGGTGTTGTATCATGGAATTTTTTTTGTTCCTTTGGTGATTTATGAGACGGTTCTCAGATATTTCCATACATTACCTTTTGTGGTGCATCATGGCATGAAAAAGATGTACTGAGGCTTGATGATTCAATTTTGGTGTCATGGTATGAAGCATGTAGTTGTAGAGTTTGTGACTCAATGGTTTGTCTGACAGTAGATGAAGGCTAAACAGTGAGTCCCTTGCATTTTTCTCCATCCATTAGATTTTCGTTAGTAGAAGTGGGAGGATATATCAATTTTTTTTACTAGTTTACCTCGAGATCATGGAGTAAATGATGCTATTTGTGTGGTAGTGGATCATTTAAATAATTATCCACTTAATAGTGATCAAGGAGTTATGATTAAGGGATGTTTTATCGAGGAAGTAATGGGAGAAGGTGGTGAGACACCACATAGCCTCGAGGATGATCATTTCTAAAAAAACCCCATTTTACTAAGAGTGTGTGGAGAGGTATCTAATATGTTTTTATTTCTCACATAAGCCCATGCACTTTTATTCATCCAAAGATGGACAGTCAAACAACGAAAACTATCCAGAATCACGAATACATGTTGCGCTTCCTTGTCCTTGATTTTAAAGGTTTTTGGATGTTCCGCATACCCTTCGTGGAGTACGATTAAAATAATAGTTATCACTCCACTATAGGTATGGCTGACCTTTCTGTTATATGTTTTACTAGACTGGGTTCAAAGAGTCAGAAATTCCAAGACATGAACTTGTGCTGAATATGACAGAAATAGATTAGGTGATTTGTGAGAGGATTAAGACTGTGCAAGATCATCAAAATTCATATTTCGTTCAATGGAAGATGCCTTTTGAGATTGATGTTGGGGAACATGTGTTTTTTAAGGTGAATCCCCATCGTGGGTAGCAATGGTTTGGTTGTGGGAGTAAGCTTTCTGACCGGTCTATTGGGCCTATCAAGGGGTTGGATTATGTTGGAGTTGTGGCTTATCATATTGAACTTCTCTCACAGATGAGCCAGATACACAATATTTTTAATGTGTCACAGCTACATCATTATCTTCATGATGACACTCACATAATTGATTGGGGAGAGATCAATGATGTTAATTACAAGGCCTTCGAGGAGCAACCTGTTGGAATCCAAGATCCTAAAGAGAAGGTGTTTGGAGGGCGTTCAATCCACTTGGTATGTTTCTTGTGGAAACACATTGATGTTTAACTCAATTCATTTAAATATGTTCACATTGTGGTTATAGAACATTCGTGATTTAATGATGGATTTATTTTTATGCTTCTTACATGATTATCACTTTTGAGAGGTATCTCGATGGGTCGTTGTTCATACAACTTTTTTTTGGGGTTGTTTATGAATTATTGAGGAAGAGAATGTTTTGAGAGGTATCTGATTTAATGGGTCAGACCACTCTAGTCCATTACATTTCTGAAATCTGGTGGTTGGGGTGTTCTGTGAGGTCAAGGTGACTCTTCCCCATTACATTGATAAATTTCTATTTTTGTAAACAATGTTTCCTATTTTATAAATAATGTCACGGTGAAACTGAAACGGTTTAACAGAAACAGTGTCATTGAAATGGTGAGTATATAGTGTTTCCATATCAGTATGTCTATAGTGATTTTAGAATAGTGAGTATACTGTGATTCCAGGATGTTGATTCTACTATGTTTCCTAAATGGTGAGTCTATAGTGTTTCTTGAACGGTGAGTATACAATGTTTTCATAACAATGAGTCTTAATTATTTCCAAAATGGAGATACATCTAATGGTGAATCTGAAATTTTTCCATATTAGTTAGTCTTTAGTGTTTCTAGAATATTGAGTCGACTTTGTTTCAATAATGGCGATTCATTTTTCCACTACCAAATTTCCATAATTTTCTAGTATCACTGATTAAACGTTTTCATTGATGAAAAATGCATTAACAGCCATATATTAATGGATTTAAGGAAGATTCAATGCCCATAACTCTAATATTAATTTTCTAATGTTTTGGGATTCCTTTACTTGGTCAAATTTCAAGGTTTATTGTGATCCTTTTTTAATAGGAACTCGATTCTATCATAAACTACTGCTCCATTAAATCTTTTAATGGGACAAGATATTATTCTCTCTTGTTCTCCCCCATGTTGTATGGTTCATGAGTCTTGAATCCTTACTCCTTCCCATATGAGTGGTGTGATCAACCTTTAATCTACGGTTAGTTTCCCCTTGAATATTCTTCATGTTTCTTGGGCACCCCCTATTTTGGTGCAACCAAGAAACAATGATCAATATTTGACATAAGATATAATTTTCACCATTCTATTGGGGTTATGTCCTTCTATTTATCGATACCTTATTATGGCATGTTATATCCGTTTTCCTAATGAAATTTTCTAGTTGTTGGATTGTGTGGTGAAATATTCACTTCCTTGGGTGGATGCATTCCTCCAAGAGATGCGATCATGATATGTTTTGATAGAATTTTCAATGATAATAAAGAACCCTTTAAGGTAGGGTATTCATTTCTCATATATTCATTTTCGTTCAACGGTAGAGTTAGAATGTTTTACCCACCAGGATAATAATTGAATTTACATAATAAATAATTGAACTAGATAAATAAATTTATATCAATTGTATGTTATAGCCTCTTTTTTTCTAGATAGTGGGACATCTATGCTTTTTTTGGTTTTTTTTATTGATTTAAATTGGTGATGAATGTAAATCTGGAATTAATTGACAATTATTTGGATAAAGATGAAGATGAATGTAAATGAATTAGGTTGTTGTTGTTTTAATTTTTTGTTAATAAAATTTATTTAGTAATAATGTCTAATCATTTTGTGTTGTCAATGAGATATTTGTGTTTAGGTTACCCAAAGTTGAAACCTAAAAATAAAAAAAAATATTTCTATATGGATTAAATAATAAACTATTTGATAAAAATAAAAATCCTTGTAGTGTTCTTTTTTACACTTTTTCTTGTAAAGTCTGAGAGACTTATGCTTGGAGCTGTGATATCGCATTGTGTTTGAAGGATTGATTCCTTGTTTAAGGTCCAAGAGTGCAATTGATACGATGTTTCTTTTCCTTCTTCTTATGTTGTGATGTGAAACAGGATGGTTATTGTGATATGTGGGGGGTAGGGAGGTCCATTGGTTAGGGAAGTATTTGATGACTATAGTGTCTAGATGCATTGGTTTATGTATCTGGGTGTCAGGAAGTACACCAGTGTTGATGAAATAGGTTGGATTTGAATGTTTGGAAGCTTAATGATTCTTTTCTGTTTATTTATCTTATTTACATTCACCACTGCTCAAGGAAGATGGTTTTTCCTACCCTCATTCAAAAATGGGAAATGATGCACATGATATGCCATGTCCTTTTAGTTTATTGTGTCTCATGGATGGACGGTCCTATGATCATTCTATATGTGGAAAGAACTTGACAGATAGTTCATTTACTCACAGATTTGAGCCCCCTTGTGTTTAACAGATTAGTATTTTTTCTCTATAATTCCTAGAAATATGGGAAAGTAATAAATTTTTTAATAAATGTTTCAAAAAAGTATGTTAATCCATAGGTTTGGATATTACTGGTACACAATGATGAGGTTTCAATTTAATGTAATAGTGGACATTGGAAGTGATGAAATTTAAATATAATGTCGAATTTTTTATGGTTAGTTAATGTTTAAATAATTAGTTATCTTAAAGTGATACTGATAAAAATGGAATAAAGTAATGTAATAATGATATTTAAATGGATTTTTTCATATAGGATACTTATTCATAGAAATGGTAGATGGGAGTCTAAGATACATTAGATGCAGTTGAGTTTAAGAAAATGTTATTCCCTTAGTGTTGTTGTGTGCTATAGTATATTTTATTTTATTTTTATTTCTATATGATACTCCCGCTATCAGTTAGGGAAAATAACACATTCGCGATTCTATTACCTGGGTTTGATTTCCCCAACATTCTAGTGGGAGGATAGATGGCTGACTACCCCCTTTGGCACTGCTCTCTTCTCTTTGTAGTTACATGTGATGGTAGGAATAGTTGTCAGTTTTTCCCATTTATGTGTATAGAGGGTTGTAATGGATTGTAGTTTTTCACACACATATATTATAGATATATTTTCCCATGGAATAATAGTGGTGTAATGTGTATAGGGTATCATGGCTTGAGGGTCCTTACTAGGTGTATGGGCTATAATGGATTGATGTTCAATACCCACCGTATGATACATGTTATGTGCTTTCTGGTAGCTCCCAACTACTTTTTTATTTAATATTCATATGTGGACGTGGTGGTCTTGTCTCATGAGGTTCATGTTGTGCCGCATCGCCAAAGTGTCTCCGGGAAGGCCTTTTGGAGAGTGATTCTTAGGGCGTGCGATGTTGGGAAAAAGCAGAAAACCAGCGGAGAAGTATTCAAGAGGTACCCTTGATATTCTTTTTTATGTTCTATAATATTGTATGTGATACTTGGTGAGTGTATCCATTTTGAGGATAGGAAAATAATATACATGTTTAAGTGATGAGTTAGTTTCACTTGTTGTTTACTATGCTTTAGCGTGCTTTCTTTATATTGCCATGAGAGGCTCTGGGTAGGATCCTACTGAGTATATTGTCAAACACACCCTCTGTATATATGAATTGATTTTTTTAGATCACTTGGACTAGGATAGAGATCAGGATTATTACTACAATATTGGGGTTGTTGGAGCTATTCAGGATTCATGGATGTTGTATTTTTTACTTTCATATGGTACTTGATGTTTTCCATTCAGTTGTAGTAGTTTTACATGATATTACGTATGTTTACTTGGTATTTATTTTATATTGAACTCTGAGTTGAGGTTGATTGTTTTATATCTTGTCTCACACTTTTTGATGTATTATCTTAGAAGGTAATTCCTCCCATTTTTTTTCATTATAGCCACAGTGGAAGTCGCAAACCCAGTGCCTACTAGAGGTGGGACATGGGGTTCACTATCTCCCTTCTCACATAGCCAGCCTTAGAGGGGTACACCTTCTGGGGAGGGGGTCGTGACATAGAAGCACATCAAACATTCTCTGAGTTCACAGAATAAATACGATGATAATTATTAATGAGACCTAGATATTGAGTTTGGATTCAAAATTTTACTCTTCATATATCCTTTGAAGAATGTGATAAGAATTTTTATGAAGGAAAATATTTTTCCACGATACATCTATCTATTTTAGATCCTAGATCACATTGGAGTTGAGGCCTATCTAATAACACTCCAACATACCCTATCTCTTGTAAATGATGTATTCCATGAGTCCCTCTTGAATAAGAATATACTGGACCCTCACATGTACCCAATACATAGGTGGTCCCATTGTACAATAATCATTCTTATGATGAGAAGTAGATTAAAATATTAGATCAAAAAGACAATGTTCTACGATATAAGGCAATGCACCTTCTAAAATGTTGTGGAAAAACAATATGTTTAATATAGTAATGTGGGGAGTAGAGGAAGTGATGAAACATAAATACTATGATCTGCTAAAGTTTTGTAAATAAAAATTTAAAGTGTGAAATTTCTAATGCGGGAATGATTGTAACAACCCAATAGTTATAAAATAAAAATATTCATATTTTTAAATTAAATATCTGAATAGGTAATAAATATATAGAAAACACATTCTCTTAATTAAATTTACTTAATTATATAGGATTTAAAATAATGTTATGAATCATTAGAATCGATAATATAACCATTGAGAACAGATCAAATGATTAATATAAATATATTTTTCTGTCAAATCCCATTAACATAGAATAAGGAAGTTATTGAATCAATGAATATGGTAACAACCTATGTTTCCCATTTATTGGAGATTCCTATAGAGATAGAATATTGTTCTCGTCCCCATGACAAATAGCATGATGAGAATCAAAAACATTAGTATGTGGGATACAATTTACAAAACAAGTTCATGCTCATTTGATGATGACCCAAAACATGTAAGAAAAACCACCCTAAGAATGACTCACTATAAGACACATTAATCGTAGGATGTTTTCTAGCATATTAAAGTGAGATATATCAAGACCATATAAATATTTTTAGGTGATATATTTTTGTATAGAATAATTAATATATTTTTATCCTATTATTTTCACATTCAAATTTATTTTTATTTTTATTTAATAAAAAAAGAGTATTTTTAGATGATATTCAAATTAAATTCTGGAATTAATTTGGATTATTAGATGGATTTTTAAAATTAGTAATATTATAATTAAATATTATTATTAATTTTTTTATTAAATATATATTATCATATTATTTTTGGAAAGTCAAATGTAATATTTATAAGGTCTTAAAAAAGTTATTGCAAAAAAAATCGTAGCATTTCTCAATAAATGTAGAATATTATTATAAAAATAGAATTGAACATATTTATATAATTATTTTTATAAAATGAATAATAATTTGTAAATCATAACATCAAAATTATCCAATAGATAATATTTCATAATTATCTATGACTGTCGAATTTTCGTGTAAAAGTTAAATACCTTATAAATATAATTTGTGTATTATTAAATTAAAATGACCCAAAACTGATGTAATAAAAAATATAATGGGTATAATAAAAAAAATATGGTTTCCATTTAAATAAATTTTATTTTATTATTTTGTATTTAGTTTTATGTAGCCATTTTAAATTCTCCAAAACAAATAGCATATCTAAAGTTTTTAATAATATTTCATTAATAGAATTACTCAATTACATGTAAGAAAATGTATTAATTTATTAATTATATCAGGTTACCCTAAAATTTTAAAAAAATAACTCACATTATTTATAAGAAATTGGAATAAACCATGGTAATTTTGTGATTTTGGTTATTTTATTATATAGATTCCAAAACCTATGTCTGATAATATTAAAGAAATACCCAATAATTTCCAATAAAAACCCACACAAGAAACCATTTATCTTCACTAAATATCCATGTATCAAATAATTAATTTCATACCCTCTCATGGTACCTTTAATGGTGACACCATTATTTTAAGAATAACCTCTTGAAAATATGGAATCACACACTCAGGTTATGGATCCTCACTTTGTCTTCTCTATTAATGTTTATTTATTAAATTTTTTCATTATATTTCCAATTCATAATATTTTATAAGTCATTACATGTATCCATTACATCCCATTTTATGTAAAAATGTTGATAGACCACATTTCTTCTAGTCAATCCATTTTTTAATTTGTATTTTATGTTTTTATGATGCTGCAATTTCCAATTAATTTTCTATAAAAAACTATTAGGTATTGAATACCATACCCATTTCCATTAGTGTGTGTTCAATAATATATACATTTAATTATTTTACTATGGTCATAAAACTATGTGTTCCACACTCCTTGATCATGGAAAAAAATATTATGATGAATAAATCAATGTTTTATGATCTATTTGAAACACTTAATCATGAGAATGAATTTAATGTGACAACTATGGTCGTAATTATATATCACTCCCATGAATTGTTTAATATTTAGTCAATCAGATATCATTTTGGGATACAGAGTAAACAAGATTCATTTATGATACTTTTTCAATCATGGTTTCATTGGAGTAATCCCTGAACAATGTTTGTGAGGTAAGTTTTTATGTTGTTTCCCCATTTTCCATTCTTCCTTTATGATTATCATGTTATATAATGTCTGATTTATCATTTTTAGGATTCCTAATGTTTATTACCAATTGGAATTACAATTTTATAACATGTATTATATTCTTCATGGTATTCCATGTTTATTCCCTTATTGGGCTTTATATATCACCTCATTATTATGTATTCCCCCAGGTATTCCCATGCAGTATTATGTTCGATCGAATATTATAAGCATGTTATGGAAATTTTCAATAATGATGATGTATTACATATTCTATAATGTTTTGTAATTATCATTATTCATGAAGCCAATATAATAATTTGTATTCTTGGTTGTATTATGTGTAATTTCATGTAATAAATCCTATATTACTGTGTAATAATGAGATGTGTTGTTATAAAAATATTAAAGGAAGGATTGACGTATATTCCCATTTTTTCCACAAATGGTGGGTGATTTAGAGTGCCAATGTGCTAGGAATTAGTTTTCTAAAATCATTATACATATTTTATATTGAGTTCACGTAGGTATTAACGAAAATGGTATAATTTCTATATAAAATGTAGGATCATAAATATGATACCATGGTTGAATATGGAAGGTGATGTTAACCTTAGTATGGAATTAAAATATGTTATTGTGTGGAATTTAGTTATTGTTACCATTTGTGGTGCCTACATTTGGTTAATAAATAATGAATTTAATTTATTAACCTATTAACCAAATGTGTGTTTTACATAATTAAACTAATACTGACATTCGATAGGGTTTCTTAAATATACCGTGGGATAATTGAAAATTTTATTTATCTCCTTTTGTTGATGAATTGAACTAGGTGATAGTAAGACTCCAGATCAAAGAATATTAACACGCATTGAGTGCATCAAACCCACTCAATTGCTTTCAAGAATAGTTTTTGATGAAAAATGATCCAAACATCAGTTAGTAGTATTAAATTCATTTATTATTCCATTGTTGAATAATTTCATTGAAAAATATTAATTTAACTCATTAGATATTTTGTAATTAAACCTAGGTATGCAGATATGTACTGGTTGTTTGGATTATTCATTTATTTCTCTTGCCAAATAACATTGTTGATGATTATTTCTCATGAACGCTTGGAAAAAATGATAAAAAATTGTTTTGATTCATTTATCAACAAATTTATTTAAATTATTCTATATTTAACAATAAGGATGTGGATCAAAATTTCTAGGTAGTACTGAGCTCAAATGGACCACAATTTTCCCATTAAAATTGAATTTAGAAATTGAATGTTGAATCATGGACGGAAATAGTGTAACATCCTCCGTAAACAAAGAATATGAAAATTTCATATTTTTAATAATTTTAAATTAATTATTAATTTTAATTTAATGTGGATGATTTCTTGGATGGCATACCTAATACACAACAATGTGTTTCTTAGAAATCTTATGTTGCATACAATGTTGAGTCATACTGAAAAATAATATTATTATATTATTTTAAATGGTATTTAATGCCTAGCCATTGTTTTGGTGGGAATGGACCGAACTAAATAAAATATGAATATACATATTTATTAAATGGTTTTTCATTTATCCAAAATATTATAAAGGATTAAAATAAGAAAGAATCTGATTTTAAGCTTAAATACTCTATTATTCTTTAAAAGATCGATTTACTGCCTTTTCATGGAGAATACTTTTTAAATGTACTTTTGGTCACTATTATATATTCTATTTGATAAAATAAAATTTTATTTTGAATCAGGACATCAAAATTTACATTGGGAAAATATTTGGTATTTTTCTGATAAAATCCATTTTTTATGAATAGTGAAAAATACTATATTTTAATTCAAAACTGCCTTTAAATATAACATATTTATATGTTAATATTGTCTTTTAAAATTTTTTAATGTTTAATTTGATTATATTTTTATGATTTACTCCAATTTTGGTCATTGGAATTAATTTCACTCTGAAATTGGACATAAACAATTATCAATCTTTTGATAGTTATTGTTTCTTAAAAACACGCTATTTGTTTTGATAGTGAGAAATAAATTTAAATTAATTAATACAACATATTTGATTTATTTTGGTAAAATATACACCATTTTTAATATGGAATAAAAAATATATCTTAGGCTTAATTTTTGATATTTTTGTGAAAAAAAATCAAATATTGATGAATAGTGAAGCCACTAATTAGTTGTTAAAAAACCAACGTTTTCATTTAAATGAAATTTTAATACTTATATGAATTGGATTTCTAAAATACGACATACATGGTTGTGATTTTTAAGTAAAATGTGGTTAAATTGGATGAAAATAATTTTTGGTGAATTGAAACTTTTGACTTTTATTTACCGTGGTTAAAGCTAAATAGAGTAATTCAAGGTAGAAAAATAATATAATATTAAAAAATTAACTTAACACTTTTCTTAATCTTATGTTATTACACATGGAAAACCATGGGCATCCTTGAGTCAATATTGGGACCCCATGGAGCTACATGAGATTGATAATGATGCTTTAGATTAATAAATTTAAAGTAAATACAAAATTACAAAAACAAATATATTTTAGTAAATTAGTTTTTACATGGTGTTAATTAAGTTATATTGTTTACAATAATTGTTCATTTAAAATATAAAATGTTTTCCAACATCATTTTATTTTTTTAAAAGTTTTTGAGAACATATAAATAAAAAATGTATTGACACAAAAATGACTTAGTATTTTCCTCACTAATAAATGATTTAAATAAATTAGATTAAAAATATTAAAATAACATAAAAACCCTGTCCAATCCTTATTGGATAAATTTATATCGACAATTATTCATCTTATATTCTACCTTAATGTGTTTTGGGCCTTTATAAACCGAAAATCCTTATATAATAAAATAATATTTTTACACATTCTTAAAGAACCCCTTCCCCTTTATAAAAAACCTCACTTATAACCTATTCCTCAATCCTCTAAAGCATATTTGATCGTCCAATCACTTCTAAAATAATCTCTCAAGATCCACCCATTCCATATGATTAAGGAACGTCTATGAGGCTTTTTTGGTTAAATCCAATGAGAGTTACCTGAATTAAAGGCAATGGTTTCTCTTAAATTATTTTCATTTATTTTACGTCTCCACGCCAAAATAGTTTTCATTTCATTATTTTATAACAACACAATTATCATAAATATACTAGTATGTTTTAATGAGAAGTATTTAAACTACACTTACACACACCTCCATCTAATGGGTTAAGAACATACAGTTTATGTGGATGGCACACTAACGCCTCGCAAAACGATGATTGTTCAATTATCTCATATCACCTCTCATGGTTTCCATTAAGATGGAAATATATTTATATATGATATTTATTATGATTATGTTTTCTTTATTCTTCTGTATTTTTATTCTATATCATACCTCTATGGTTCCCAATATGGGGAAACGTGATAATTTCACTTGAGGAAGTGATGACTACCGCCACTCAAAGGGATATGACTCGTTCATACCATATGTGGGACATATAAAGGTTGGAGTTATTGAAATTAAATATGATATTATAATTTAATAATAATATACTTATGTATCATTTTTATTTTAATTCCATTAAATGTGAAATAGAAAATAAAGTAGCGTTCATGCGTATGTACGACTTACTGTCTCCATGAACTATGCATTTAATTTCATATCTCCAAATGTTATGTACTAATATAAATTAATATATATACTGGAAATATATGATATCTAAATCATTAATATTATTATTGTGATAATGAAATTTTGACAACACAGACAACTTGTTATTATAAGGTGTCCATTTTTACTCAAGTACCAAATATCGACAAAATGACCATTGTTAATTTAAATGATTGAAAAATTATTATAACATGCTAATAAGTGATATAAAAATAATAATAAACATGAAAAAATATTATCAATCAAGTATAAATGAACATATGTTTATTATTCATGAAGAATAATGAACAAACATGTCATGTTGGACATGAGTTAAGGGGTTTTTTAGCACACTTTTAATTCTGTGAGATTTCCATTGTCCACCACTAATTTATGGCATGTGGTGTATTGTTTACTTACATTTGATATATATTATATTGTTCCATTTTATATTCATGTTATTATGTGAATTGTTTGGTGGTTAATAACTTTTGTTCATATTACTCATTTGATTACAACGTGGTAAGGGATTTTCATCTCACATTTTATTCCCATTTGATTCATGCTATATTTTACACTTTTTCATTTTCTGTGGTGTATGTACTTCCAATGATTGTATTAATTTTTTATTATACTTCAATTTATGGGTCATTACAGGTTTATTTTATGATCCTTCTTTCATGGGTTGTTTGTTTCATAAGTTACCAAATCGATAGGAAAAACTTTTAACCCAATTTCCATTCCTTGGGTTAATATTCTAATTCGTAATTAGTTCATACAATGATTATCTATGAAAACACAATTTATTTATTTATGTTTTTAATTTCTACACCACATTGTATGTATATTGTTTTATACACATAATCACTCCAATGATAAATTCTCAAGTCATCTATATGATCTTGATAAGAGTAATTTTAACTCAATTTCCATTCATTGAGTAAAACATCCAAGTCAGTGGTTTTGAATTAAAAAGAACATGTGTGAAATTACTATGATTTATTTACCCTAAATATTCAATAATATTGAGTGTATTAATACTTTTCACACATTATTTCACTAATTGATTTATCCTTAATCTAATTATACCGTTATTATAAGGGATTTGACTCAATTTAGCTTCCATTGAGGCTTCATTTTCATTATGCACCAATTCACATTTATACAGTGTATATAATATCCGTTGGCATATTATATAATTAATCCTTTTATTCTCATTATATTATAAATTTATGATTAAATGTTATTCATCAATTATTTTTCTTCAAGTGTCTCTCATTTTGTTAAAAACTCTTTGACTAACATATCATTTTAAATGTTTTAATGATTTATTATTCTAAATCATTATCATTAATTTCCTTGTTTTAAAAATGGTTTTTCTGATTTATTTATATGGAAATTAATGTTTTGAAATGATAATTCATTAAAATATTCAAAGTGGTATGGGACACTTTGATTCAAAAATCTATTTATTAAATGTGTAAAATTGTTTTGAAAATATTTTTAAAAAGAAATGTTTATTTCAATATTTTTATTTGATATATTGGAATGTGGAAATTTTATCTTTCCTTTATACATATTTTATGTGTTATGATTATTTTATGGTTATTGGGAATGTTTTACGTATATGGGTGGTTCCATGATAAACCTAGGGCGAGTGAGCATGAGATAATTCTGCAATGCATTGGGTAACATGACAGAGGTAAATGTTAATGCTTATCCTATGATATTTAAGGAATACACTGTGATGGGTATTCCAAATTTGACTCCATATGTAGCTGTGATAGCTAAAATGTATGTATTTCATGAATTCCATAAGTTAACTTTATGATTTATGATTTCTGTATGTTATTCATAAATATTATGATTTCATGAAGTAAGTTATGATTGAAAAGTATCAATTCATTGATGTGTATTTATTTATGTGTTAAGGTTTCTTTTCATTATTTTATAACCCATACTAATCATTTTATGCTCATACCTGATTTTGAAATGTTTTTTCACAGGACACAAAGATGAATAGGGTCAAAGATGAGATCAAGGAAAAGTCATGATGTCTAAAACATAGAACTAGACATATCTCTTTTTTCATGAGTTTATATTTTATGAATAATGGATACTAGGTAGTAGTGTCTAAATTTAATATTCACATTGTTATGTTATCGTTATGGCATAATTCTCTAAAACAATAAACATGAAAATATCCCCAATGTGAATTCTTGACATAATTCAAAATTACGTAATGTTTAAGGTTGGTTCCTTATAATGATATGAATATAGTGTTATAAGTGAAGGATCTATTAAAATGGAATCTAGATTGAAGACAATAGGTGGAAAATTACATGTGTGGTACAAGGACGTTCATGCATGCTTCATGAAAAGAAACTAGAAACTATTTCATTGTCACCCGATGTCCAAAAACTATTGATGTATATATATGAACCACATTTAGGTGAAGATGTGGCCAAATTTGATGATGGAATTGTCATATTTAGAGTGTTGTTTTAAGATATTAGATTTTTTTAAAAAATAATAATTATGTCTTGTAGTCCAATAAACAAACATTGTGTAGTTTCAAGGATATTATGTCTATGTTTTAACACAATTATAAGAAGCAAATAACATTTGAGATCTCAAATCAATGTGTTAACATATACTGGTGGAAAAATGTGTAGTTATACAACACATGGTCATGTGAATGACCTTACACATGACTTGTGATGGAGTACACAAACCCAACTACAGACGTGGGTGGAACCTCATATGGAAGGATTCACCACGTACCAATTTACATGAACACTTTAAAAGTACATATGAATTACTAGAAAACACATGTAGGACCCCATGTTTCTTATAAAATTTTTTATGGCCCTATACTCTCTATGTACAATTACATGGGAAATGATACGTGTACCATTAAGAGCAATATAAGGTGATAGAGCTAGAACACATGCCTAGTGGGTACCCACACATGCTGTTCACCCCATATTATCTTTATAGGAAATCTCAACCTCTCATATCTAATTCATTTGGACACATACGTTGTCTAGTGAGTAGAAAAAAATTGATTGTTGTTTCACTAATAGAAGGGTGGTGGGATATATATTGACCCCTAGATATGAGGTGATATGGTATATTCATGAAGCTTATTTAGTAAATATTCCATGTTGATAGAGATCTGGAAGGATCACCCAAGGCATCCAGAGTTAAACCATCTTATTGTGATATTGCATGGGTCCTCTACCTTTTTATATAGTTGAAATATTCATATGGGATATTCATGGTTTCACTATATACACCCAATGTGGAGCTATCCTACATGCCAAGAAATGGGTCATTCATTGATCATTAGAGTTTAACCCTTCTACTAGCCAGGTCATGAGTCCTATATCATCTAACCGTATTGCACTACCCTTCATGCCAGGTCCAGGATCCTCAAATACTATTGTGGAATCATCTATTTGGGTTAGTCAAGGTTCCTATACAACTACTATTGTTTCACACCCCCATCCATGATATCGATCGGTCATCTATCAACATGAGTGGATCCATATTTTTTTCTTGGACTTGAGTCCTCTTTCACGAGAGAGTTTCACCTCAACTATGAAGCGCATTGTTGAGGTATGGCATCAATTTTTTTTCTTATTGGAATATATGTGAGATTATTGGTATCATTGATGGACTAATAGAACTGAAGAAACTATTTACTCATGTCGGTAAAATATAATCTTATCAATTCCATCTTGTTAGGGTTTCTTTGGTATTATAATATATATATATATATATACCGATGTGTTGGATTATATTTACACTTTTCTAGGGGTTTATTTTTCTAATGTATTTCTATTCTAATTGTTTCACTTAATTATCCCCCTTATGCATTTAGTGAATCATTTTATATATGTATATACTCTCCCCTACATGGAATTTTCCCACATATGTTGATTCTTAAGGAAAATATAGCCATGTAAGTGGTTACTACAGAGGATCTTATGGATACATGGTTCATTGGACCACATAAAATGATCAGAGCTTGGAGTTCATTTTATATGCTCTGTTATCAATCTTACTATCCAATTTTTTTAGGATTGGACATATTTCTAGTTGGCAATGTATTTTTTCCCTTTTCAATTATTTTTTTCATGATCTCACTATTGTAAACACTATAGGTCTGAATTTTTTGGTCTATGTTTAAGTTCTTAAATCATTTTATTATTATTTCTATGAAAATTTTGGTTGAGATTATAGGGATTGTGAATAAATGAACATTAGTAAATAGCCTTCCATTTCTAATATTCGTTTATGTGGGTATTTCCATCCCAAAACTATGTAGATGTTCTTGTTTTGGACATGGAACAAGACCTGGTTATGGATAGATTGTTAAAAATATTTGTAATTCCTCTATTCAAAAATATATTTTGAACACATTTGAATTTTCAACAATTTGAATTAACCAGAATCTTCTCCCTTAATTTGTAATAATATATCTAAAAACATACCACTTATGATATATCAATACTTAATTTAGATTGTGTGTTTTTTTGATAATTGAAAATATATTTACCCTCAAATATTAATTAATATTTGAACAATATCACCATATAATTTTTTATTACCTCCCATGCATTTTTTTATGAGACCACATGGGAAAAAATTTTACACATGGTTATCTTTTATTATCATGGTTGAAATTTAGCATAACTCTATTTTCTACTAATTGCAAAAAAAAAATTGGGGAGCCCAAATATAATCATTTCAAAACCCTAGTAAGTGCCATATATCCTAAAAAATGTTTCATTTATTATCATCATCCAAGAAGTATGAAATTTATATTTAAATCATATTTCATTACTTTTCATGCATACTATAGGGACCACCATGACCACTTTCGTGACACATCCATAGAATTTTTGCAATTTGAAATAATATATAAATCGTGGGATATGGCCCAATTCATATTACATATTTTGTGAAAAATATTTCAAATTACCACTAGACAGAAAATTCAATAACCAATTTTAATCACTGTATTAAACATGTGACATCCCTATGTTTCATGAACTTTTAATCCATGATACAACAATGGTTGTGACAATATTTCTTCCACACATGGGTTTTATTTTCCAAAATATATGCTAAATGTGATGTTTATGATCTGGGGAAAATATTACTGTTCTAGAACACCTTGTTCAGACGGATATATATCATAATTTTACTCATTAGAGGTGACGATGGAGGTTTAAAACCACATAAATTGGTGTTTGGAATAATAGATGAGGTGTAAGTCATTAAAATCTGTTCGAGCAGATGTGAGTGTATTTCAATATCATAAAATCTCATAAACAATATGGGAATGCATGTGAAAATCATTAATTTTTTTTCATGATAATGTTATTAGTGAAATGATAAATGAAAGTAAAAAATATGAAATTTTATCATCAGAAAACATTCGTTAATATTGTGGACACACTCTTAGAATTGTAAAATTATAAGTGGAGACCACATGATTCCTCATTTACTCAAGAAAGTGATTTACTACATGATCAATGATTTTACAATATTTGTGTATCCATTTAAATATTGTGATGATACTAATAAAATTACTACACATGGGTTGTATATGCTATCCCCATCCATGGGTCAGGTATTAGTAATATTTTTCTATTATAGAAAAAAATTACTTTCTAAAAAATCTGTATTCATATAGATTAATTTAAAAAAAATCTACATGAAAATATAAAAAAATTTAATTTTTAAAAACTAATTTTGAAATAATTAAAGATAACTAATATGAAATAATGAATTATGTGATACTATATCATTTAAAATATGTCAATTTAATAAATACATAATTTTATTTAACGTATTAAATTAATATATCATGGTTTATATATTTGTGAATTATTTATATTATAATAGTTTATCATATAAATGAATGAATGTATGAATACATATCCAATTATAATTTCTTTGGTTATTATTAAAATATTTATTTCGATAATATATTGGGGTTTTAAATCAATTATTACTCATTGAGTCGTGATAGATTTTATTGACACTATTTTTATCTACATGGTTTTCTTTTGATTTACATACCTTGAATATCCTTTAATATATATTTCATGTAATTATCTGGATGTAAATTTCATAATAAACTTCCATTCATTAATTGGATTTCAATTCAAGAGTTACCCTACTCATAATGGTGTTTACATCTTAATATTTTCTCATAGAGATAGAATTATTATTCACTAAAAATATCCTCATTATGGTATAATTATCAAAAAAAATTAATATGACATATTATTCATGAAATTCAAGGGATAAAAAAATTCATAAAATTTTTTATGGGTTTTTGATTTAGGTGATACTTATGTATCGAAAGATATTGATTATTCAAAAACAATATTTCCTAGATACAATGAATTTTCTTGAAATTTTTCATTAGTTGTTAAATTATTACACTAATAAATTTCTGTATGTTCTATTATCAATTACACTCCTATAAAAATTAATGATTAATTCCAAAATCATTTCAGGATAAAATTAATTTCAATAAATGTATAATGTCGTCCTTCATATTTCCAATCATATCAAGGTAAAATAATTTTCTTACATATAAGTGTTTTCTATTTATACTAATGCTCAACTATTATTATTCTTAAATCCACATTTGTTTTATTTTTTGATGTAATTTTAATGTCCCATCCCAGGATCTAGTAACTTTTTCCTCATGCTAGTTGGTAACATGGTTTAAAGAGTTACCCATCATACCATTTAGGGTTCTGAATGGTAGTGAGGGTTGATGGTGGTACTATTGGGAGACTATAATTTTTTTTATGAATGTATCATAGTGGTAAAAATTACTCATCAGAAATAGATTAAGAATAATACATCATCCATCATTGTAAAAGTAAGGAAGATATAATTAATGGAAGGTAAACATCAATGAAACAATAATAATAATAATGAAACCATAGTATATATAATCAAAAAAGGGTGTCATGTCATTCTAATGTATTGAATAATGATATATTTGATACATATTATTACCATATAAAACATGCTATAAAAAATCAACATACACCAAATGAAACCCCCACTAGTGTTTTAAAAATATTATTTTTTTCTTATCCAATGATTTAGTGCCTTAAGAAAATCAAATCTTGAATACAGGGCATGTCACATTTCCCTATCCTTACTTACATCTATAATGCATGTTTGGGTTCCAGTCGGTGGCCCAAATAGGGATTGAAAAAATCTATGTAGTCAACCACTAATTATGTCTTTAATATCTCCATCATTGTGTATAATATATTATTCTGATGTCCAAAAAGATAATTATAATGTTGAAATACAGAAAATAGTCAATTCATTATCCTAGCGGACACCAGCATGTATCTAACTAATTTGATATAGTTCATCATTACTCTTATCTCAGTTTAAAAATTACATAAATTTAAAAGTAATTATACAGAATATGTAAATAATTATATAAAAATTACATGGATGGAATTATAAATTCATATACATATATGTTATGTGCTAAAACATCCCATGATGTATCTTTGGAGTCCAAGCATAGTAAAAAAATGTTATGGATCCAACAAGGGCACAAACTATGATGTAATTAGAATGTGAATCATCATTCCCTTCACTTGAGATAGTGGGGAGAGTCTTTATATCCCACACCTAATGGAATATAATATATATCTTCCAAAAAATAATTTAACTAAACATTATGAAATGTCATTCCAAACACCCAATGTAATAGAGCATGAAATTATATTCTCAAAACACCCTTCTCTATTACCCACAAACCAGTATTTATGTTTTATTTGTAGTAATAATAATGCATTTATTTTTATGTATTTACAATAATTTATCCCAATATAATCATGTCTTCCATATCTTATCTAATTTTTTATGTTTTTGTAATAGGTTACATGGACATTCCCCTCACATCAATTTAATAAATATAAACCATTTAAATTTTAAATCTGGAAAAAACCAATTTTATGCCATGCCAAACCATATAGTATGTGTTTGGGTCTACTAAACATTCATAATAAGTAGTGAATTTAATTCAACAGAATTAAAGGGGTGGAAATAAATGAGATATACATCCTATAGAAGATTATAACATGACTGAAGAAATAAATTAACATGCTTCAACTAATTTAAAAATGTAAAGCACTATTTTTTTGTATGAAACGGAATGATATATTGAGTGGAACAATGGAAAGTCCTATAAAAACTAATATATTTTTAGGTAAAATCACTAGACAACCTACTTTAGCGTCATAACTGTATCATTATCTATTATTAATTTCTAATGTGATGTGTCATTGAAAAAATATAAGAATAGACAAATAACATAATACTTATGCATATTATATCTCGCAAAAACATTTATAAATATGAAGAGAAAAATAAATGCAGGAAGTTGAATAATCCTCTTACTAGTTCCAAACCAATGTGAAAAAAGAAATAAAAGCATATGTATGATGTATAATCTATCTTGAAACCAAGATTAGGAGAGGAGGAATCACATCCATGATATACAGTCTGCTGGAAAAAAGTGACAACAAAATGGGTTAGTCCCTTTAAATTAATTGAGTGAAACCCCATCATTTTACCCAAAATTAAATGGAAACATAGTTTGGCTACATGGTTTTTCAGAAAAATATCCAATCTTAAAACTACAACTACCAAAATCAACCACATAAGAAACTATCCTTCATGGTTTAGACAATCCTTGATCAAACCCTGTGGGGATACTACCTATATGGACCCAAGGGAGTGGGCTAAAAGCATGATTTTATAAAATATATTCAACCCATATGTGAGAGCATTTACACTTTTCTAGGACATGTCCCATATCCCTGAAATCTAGGTCGAAAAGTTTATTCCAAATCTGTTCCCCTATGAAACCTTATATGTCCGCCCACACATTTTTCCAAATGGTTCATCTTTCATATTTTCTCTATAACTAATAGATCAGAGATATAAACATGCCCCAATTTCTCCCTAGACATTCCATAATAAATAAGGAACATATATAAGGATAAAAAAAGTATTTAATGGAAAAAATGATTGATAACATTGAAATAAACTTAGTAATTAAATATTTCTCTACCTATTGAACCATATACCCGAGTTTTCATTATAAATTTATGAGGGTATTATCATAGAAAATATCATTACACATTGTTTGTAATACATTATCTTGTTCCCAAGTCTCGTCTTATAATTATTCTAGATTCTATATCCCTCATACTAGATGAAATGACCATCCATATACTTCCTCGACACTCTTTTAAATTAAAATAACTTGGTTCTATTCCATTATAGCAACCAATTATAACTATATCTACTCAAGAATTAAATTATGTTATCGGATTGGATAATATATTTGAATCCAAGACTCCCGAATAATTTCATGCATAATCTATTTTCTCTGAGGTATTCTTGTATGTCACCAGTCATATCTCTCTAATATCATAAGGGTTCCATGTGAATATAACATCTTACGTACCATACCATTTGATCCTACACAGTCCCATCTAGGGAGAAGCACAAAATAAAAACCAATCACTAATATCAAACTCAAGAGGTCATCAATAGAGGTTGGTATATGACTAATTCCTACACTAAAAACACATCATGTGCTTTTTGATCTACTAAACCTTCTATAGAATTTTCAAAATGAGACATGGTCCATGGAGTGCAATACCCCCTATAACTAACTAGAACATAGGTGAAAGGAATTTCTTACAATTAAAGGGATCATTATGATCCATCTAGATTATTCATTGAAATATATAATTAATTGTGAAATTAAATGTCAGTATGTGATTATCCCAATTGCCACAAATGTCCTGGAAATATATATATATATATATAATATACAATAACAACAATGTCATGATATATTTATGTTATTCATTCTAATTTTGATAGTTCTGTTATCATTAGGACTTATATACCAATGTCTTTCGACAATACCCATGATATAACATCAATGTGAAATGTTAATAAATTCTAGATATGATAGAATAAGGAAAATTATGAAGGAATACCACCACCCTAACATAAACCCTCTGTAGATTGTCTATACCCATGGAATGAAATTTTGATGGATGTGTAAAACCATCAACAACTTATTAATGATGGCCCAAACTATATCATTTCCTCAAATGGATTTAAGAAATCCCATTTCATATTCTATTATAACTTCGTACCCCTTCCACTCCTGAATAGTAAGTGACTAAAATGTCTTACAAGTTTATTATGTTTGGCATTCACCTACTGATAGGAAGAATATAATGTAAAATACATAGTAATCAAATATTTTATACTAGGGATCCAATACATTCTATTTAGGTTTTGATTTAACACGGGGATTCATAGATTCATTAACCATAATAAAATCATAATATTCACACATCAGAACATATCATAGGTATTCTTGAACCCAAACAATTTGAGGGTTCTCTAATGTCTTTTTTCACCCATGGTAAAACCCGGTAGTGAATATAGAATTCAAACACACTCCCTCCGGACAAAAACCTCATTATATAATTGATCACATGTATTTAATCATTTTAGAAGTGTATTTTTTCCCTACTCAATGTGAGAAGAACATCTACTTGTGATTATAAAAATCCCGAAATTGTGTATCTATTATGAGGGCCATAAGCTTCCACTCACGACTTGCCTCCTGAATCGCTTGTGACTAAGACTTCCAAATCAATGCATTGAATATTGATTTTACATTATCAATCATACATGAAATCCTTAAATCATAATAATTTCGTTATTTATCCAACTATCTATACTTGTGATTTATTTCACTATTTGTAAAGATGTAATTGACGCTTTTATTGGTCTATAAAATCCACAAATTTCTCTCTAATAATGAAATTCCTCCAATAGTGTAAATAATACACCAATACTTCTTACTCGAGGACATAAAATTGGAGATTATACTCATGATACCTCAAATGATGAGTCTTGTATGCTAATAATTTCTCAACCTTCACCAAAACATATCCCAAACTAGTACCTGATGTGTAAAAATAAACATTTTATATCTATAATAGATAAGGAATAATATTAAATGGTGTTTAATTAAACCTTTATTTCAAGTCCTAAAAGTATATTTCATTGTTTTCCCACAATAATAATTTCAAATACAACTTATTTAGTCCCAAATGAGGTGATTATATGTGTTACAAATCATTACAATGCTTATATAATAACTGACTAGCTCAGATAAACTCTATGTATAATTAAAGATATTGGGATTATCCCATGAAACTACAACTACTATATTTTAAAGGTTTAATAATACTCCTGACCAGATGATAATGTTCCATTGTAAGTGGACCTTATATATCCATTTTTTCATTTAGGAATCATTGTGTAATATTTTTTCTATTTTAGTGTATTCTTATTGATCTAAAATTTTGGGAATGATATTAAAAATTGTGATAACACCATAGTATTTTCTTCAAATGTACTACCAATTATAAGTCCAAATTCTATTGTAAAACTGATTAATCAGGGCTAAGAAATGAGGTCATTCATTCATGAGACCAACAAACAATAATAGGTACCCATAATAACTATACATGATTCAGAAGAATGAATGATGTTTTTAGAAGACCTGACATACACCTAATGGTAACCCAATACCAAATAAATCATTAAAAACATGCATTATCTCTAGAGTTTATCAATGATTATATCTATTAAATATTGTGGATACTGAGTCTTATTGTGAGTTGTATCAGTAATATGTAATCCATGAAAATCATATGGGTTGTATTCATAATCTTGTAAAAATAATAATTTAATCCCATAGAAATGTACTAGGGTAGATAAAACCCTTATTCTATAGCCCAATTAACTAATTATTGAGCTCTTAAAGCTTCTTATATTCCATTATATAAATAATAATAGACATTTTTTCTACTCTCTGTATAGTCCCAACAGTGAATCGTACCACTCAAAATGGGCATAGACTAAAGAATTTATATTGGAAGACATCCATGAAATGATCAACCATTGGAGGGAAACTAATGGGTAAAAATCCATCGAATATCTATGAATAGACTAGTAAACTATAAAATCACTCTACCTATAACCGGATTCTCATATCCATCTCGATTCGTAGAGATATTCTATTCTATCTTTTAAATATGTATAGATCCCTATATTCATGAAAAAATTACTTTTCTTAGATAAAAATAATTATGGGATTGATATGGAACCAACCATTCCATCATAATGTTATCATCAAACCATTTATTGTAGCATAGAAGTTGATTACACAACAAATTATATCCATCAATCTCAGATTTACATTCATTACATTAGTGAACACACACTGATCCGAAACAATAAGAGGCGTCGATTGTTTTCACACCATATGATTACACAATATCGATGCCCAAAATCCCCATAATATTTGAAGATATAAAAATTTATTTTATTACTCATGTCATGCAAAAAATACACTAAGGTAGACTTAACATAAATAGTACTATAAACTATAGAATTCCCAACACTCTTTTCCTCCTTTCCAAGTTTTAAAACATATAGTTTAATTGTACTTTTAAATGATTTTGAAGAATGACCGCTTTGACCATGTCAACTATGGTGGAATTTTAATCCAAGAGATTAGTTCCATTTTCCTTCACCACAAACATGGAATGAAATTCTAACGGTACTCCAGCTTCCTACCTGGAGAGGTAGCACTATTAGAACTCTGGAAAGTTGGGTTGGTCTAAATATTATACCACTAAGAATTTGTGGAATGGTCTTTCAGATGATTTTAATGTGAACCATCCTGCCATAACCTCTTTACTCAACTCAAATTCTCATGCACTATTATTTCATGTTCCTCAACTTCCTGAACTAGGGAAGTATAATGAAACTGTCAGTATTAGTTATCTAACTACAAATTCCCCCAATATAAACCTCAAACTATCTCATCCATCCACTAGAATAATGACTAAGTTATTTTTGTGTTGATCCCCTCTTTATAACACACCTAGTTTAACTCAAATTCATCTTAAAAAGGAAGGCCTAATGAACTATCTATTAAATATTAGTCAATTAGAAAAAAAAATGGTTTGATGATGTAAACAAGCCCCTCCTTAAACGGTCTTATAGTCATGTTCTCATATTCAAATGTAGTCACTGTGAATCATTGATGCAGAATAAGAAGGGAGGATTGGTCCATAATAAATAGTGCTTCATACATAACATTCATAAACAGTCAAGCTCAATTATCCTTAAATTTCAATGTAATTAATTAATCATAGAATACCATCTCTAAATTCCTCCAGATCATTTACACATATTGGTAGTATTGGGTAATGACATCCCAACATCGCATTGATGAAATTCATAACATATATTCTATGAGCATGACCCTCCATTTTGGAGGAATATCATAATTATTTAATATATAAATCCTGGCCTCTAGAAATTTATAATTATATTTAGGTACATTATCACAGATAAAATTATGTGGCTATTGTTTCAAGAATTATGGATTCAACATTCTGATAGTATGGGGTAGTTTGAGTAACTTATTACATATAATGCATCGAATGATGGAATACCTCTAAAAAATGGGTGGAAGATCCCTTGTCAAGAATAAATTATGGTTTCTTAAGTGTCACAATGGGATGTAATATAAGAGGATGAGTAGACACCACCTTTAGAGCATGGTAATCTCTTCCCACTGGGTTTACGAATCGAGGTGTTCGGGATTTCACGATTCTAAAATTCCTAATAAATTCCTCAAAATAGAATATTATATTTGAAAATAATGTATAAAAGAGTAAATTCATGTAGAATACATCTAATTTAGATACATATAAATCTCTACCTATTCTAAAATCCAAATATTTGTTATTAAGGGATACCATGACAAGTCAAAAGTATCATAAGAGACACTTTGAACAACCCGGTACCGATTCTAGGATTGAGTATGTGTCTTGAGTCACAAGTCTATGATCATGATATATGTAGATTCAATTTAATGTTATAGAGAGAAAATGGCATTTACTTTTCAATTTTTAGGCACATTTAATTGTAACCATATCACAAATTGGTTAAAAATATATTTATGTTAAAACACACACACACACATATATATATAAATATATATCATGTTCATGTTATATATACCACCAATAAAAATTTATAAAAACCATATTTATTATTAATAGCAATTTTTATGCTATATAACTACAACATGTCCCTTACATATCATATCAGGATGTAACATGATATGTAAAATAATTTTATTAAAAAAAATATCTATTAAAAATTTATATAGGTACATGATTCAAACCATTATGTTAGAATCTGTGTATTCAAATTGACCAATTTTTCATCCCATGGAAACAATGATACATGAAATAAAAATTATTTAATTTGTAAATAAAGGTTTGATCATAAATATTTATGAGGATCCTTTATTTATATATAAGTATAGACCTTAAATAATTCATATATTATACCCCTTTATTAAAAATTAAAAAAAATCAATATATATTATGAAACCTATCTATATGAAGTAGGAATTGCATATAATAAGTAAACATTACACATAAAAATAAATGGAAGATAAATCTTAAAGATCCTATGATGATGCCACACCTAGTTCCTTCTTTCCACAACAAGCCAACCATAAAATAGATCTATTATAATAATAATATGCACTACAAAACATGTGGGATACCCAATTATGAAAATTTTCCAACTTTAAATTTTATAATCAACAAACAACAATATTAAAACACATGTAATTGGGGTTTTCTCGGTATGTGGGTTATCAACTCCCAAGGAAAACCTCTTACAAAATTACAAAAAGTTCCTTGTCTCCTGTATAACACCCAATAAATAAGAAAAAAAAATAAAAGAGGCTCTACTACCAATTTTTAAAATCATGACTCATGATACAATAAATATATCCCTAACCTTGTGGGTCCCATGTCCCCAAGAACATCTCCACTTATGACAAAGGTTGACAACTATGAGTGAGATTCTATTGTGGTATTGTGGCGAGACAATACCCAATCATATTATAGTAAACTAGTTGTAAATATGAATAAATAGAAAAATTTGAATAGTAATATTACTAATAGAATTGTAAATTTTTTTTAATAATACACAATAGGATATGAAAAAATATTATAAAATATTAATAATCATGAAATAATATGGGTCTTAAAAAAAGATTACTTGTAATTATGATGTACATAATTTGGGTATTGGGATTCAAAATACATGCATGTACCACAATATTATACAAAGCATTGAAGTACATGGACATCAAAAATAGTATGAAGAGTGTATTATCATTCATATATTCCTCTGATCCCATGCTATATAGAAATATAATGAAGCATTCATGATCATTTTATTTCTAATATCCATACATGCATACATAAATTCATTCTATCTAACAGTAAGTGACCTGAACAGGGTGTTAGATAAACATTGTAGGCCACCACAAATTTTTTTATAATAATATAGTCATTGTGTATATTATGGTATTGTACATGTATAAAATTTAATAAAAATACTGAAATCCATATATTAGACATGATCAGTTCCTGGAGGTCACTTGGCTAACACTACCTGGTTTGATATATGCCATTATAACTATGATATTTGTACACCTTGTATATAATGTGAATTAGAATTAAATATAATATGTATATATGCATGCAAAATATTTAGGGAAGAAAATATATAGAAATAACCTAGTGAGAATGAGTATTTTCAGACATACAACTTAAATATTTTTGGATAAACATTTATTACATTACACAAACACATGACCATGAAATGTAATATTTTAGTGCCTTTGAAAACATGGAAACAGAAAAAACATGTTCATCGGTGAACAACATAATTTCTCTAAATTTTTTTCAAATATTGAATGCTTCATAGATATATTATTAATGAAACATTTCTTCATAACTAGAGGAATAGAAACATAAAAATGGGTTATCTTAAATACACAGTAATGGTAAATATGGGAGATATATAAGAATAAAATGAGCATAATGGTATGAGGAAAATTGGATAAAATTATTAAATCATTTTCTACGTAGAAATAATAATAATATATGATCATTTCATAAATATGGGAAGATTAAAAGAAAAGAATCAGAAGTTAGTCAAATAAGATGATACATGAGAGCATGAAATTTCATATGTCATGGATGTGTGTAATACATATAATTATAGAAATTGATTTCAATATTATTTAAGCCATATTTATAAGGCTGTAATTTTGGAAGGGTTTCACTCCTCTAACCATCCAAGTATTAATGATTCATTACCAAGACCATCATAGTAGATATGACCCCTCATTGAACCATGTTCACTCCACATTATAGTATTTCCTATCCAATAAGATATTAACCATTACCCAATGCATTGGATGGTGATATAGGTCTACAAATATCAAATAAAAACAATATTTATTCTTTCGAAAGGACCATAAAACATTCAACATATCATATAAAATAAAATGTAAAATGTTTTAGTGATATTTCATTAGGTCATACCAGTAAAAAAGGGACATGTTTGATAATCGGGTTATCATTTCATCATAGAATAACTTGTGAAAAGAAGTGGGGTTAATAATACTTTTATCAAGGTATAACACATTGAATTGAAAAATATTTCAAAAATAACATGTCCTAAAAACATAAACTATTAAGATAAAGAATACAAATGAATTCCTCAGGATTTATCCCTTGTACTACATAGGTAACATCGTCTAGGGTCATCATTAATGGAAAATTATTTTTTCAATCATTTAAAACATTTCCTGAGGAAAATATTCATTACTCATTAAAAAATATTTTAAAACCTAAAATACTTTTAATGTATTCAACATTGGAAATAACTTTTAAATCATATAAAATAATATTTTAGGTAGTTATTATTCATCACTATGAGATGATTCATTAATGAGCTCCCTGATAAAATAAATACTCTATTCCCATTTTAGATAATCTACAAATATGAATTATTAAAAAATTGACATGAATATTTCATTAAAATTTATTATTTTTAAATATTAAATAGTTGTTAATAATTTCTAATAAAAATAATATGATTTTAAATATCATATTTAATTTTTTTTGAAAACATTGATATTGGGGAAAATATATATCCAAACAAATAGATAAAAATGATAGGTTATCTGCAAACAATTTTTCCGTAATCAAATGTAAACAATAGTGGAAATTCTTTAAATTATATGAAAATATAATGAATAAATAAGGGATCATAAAATTCACTATTTTTTACATATGTGGATCATAATATTTTATCATGGGATGAAAAATTATAAACAATAATGATAAAATATTGAGATTATAATGCAAAATAATTAAATATTTGGTAACATGTAATCAAAAACATCATTATAAAATGACATAAAATGAAATTTAAAATATAATCTGGATAAATAATATTTATATTACATTTAAAATTATTAATATACACCTCATGAATGAATATATGTTTTTAATATATTGTACACCTCAAAGAATGAAAATTGAGACAAAAATCCATTACGATTTTAGTAATATTTGGAATTGTAAACATTAATAAATAATTACTGAATATTATTAAACAAATATAATAAAAATAATTTTATTCATGATATAATAATTAAAATTGGAAATATATACACCATATAAAATAAATGAGTGGTGATTTTTCATAAATTTCTTATAAATAAAAGCGACACTAGAAATCCTTATCATTTATCATTGACCTCCTTCATAGACAAAAAAACTTCTTATAAAATAAATATAATTTTATTATACATATATTATATAATAATATATTTTTATATCCTAAAATTTATTATTTTTTATATCATTTTATTACATGTTATTAAAAATACCATGTAAATCTTACGTTTCATGAAATAACCACTTTTTTGTATATGTTTTTATTTGTTATATTATTACCATATTACGTTGAACATGATTCCATAATATATATAATGATATCTATGATATAAATATTATATATATATATATATTAAATATATATTTATAGTAACCCGTTAAATTGGTGATAGAAAATCAAATACACCATTCATGGAGACAATATGTCATCTATACACATGAATACACTACCTATTATCTTGTTGGTTATAATGAAATAAATGAAAATGATATATTATTATTTTATAATCATTTCTTCATATATATCACATATTATAATTAATAGCATCCTTAATATCTTCTATGTATAGAGTGAATAGATCAATTCACTTCGTGTGGTGGAAACCTATCATACACTTAATCAATGTTATTATCATCCCCCAAAATGTTATCGGTGATTCTATGTACACAATAAAAATTTCAAAGGAATAAAATGATAATATGTGTAATATATTAAAAATAAATAAATCATTACGTCATATAGTGAGAAGTGATAATGTAAAAAAATGACATCATTTCATGAGGCATTAGTTGGCCACACTTGTGAATGATGATTTCTTAACAGATTTGATGGAATTGTAGATGGTTTTAGGTTATTTACCTAACATAAAACCATTCAGTATATGGAAGATATTAAGGATTTTATATCATCAATGTATAAAAATAATATAAGAATCTCCAGGATGAAATAAAAACAAAATTCTCATTGATGAACAATAACTCTTCTATGGGTATCCTCTATAATATTGAACTAAAAGTAATCATTGGTTGAGTTTATGTCTAATATATGGATTGTATTAAGAGATTATATAATTATGGATTTAATTTATATAGGTATTTTATAAAAAAGTCATTATGTTGTAAATATAAAAATAAAACAGGTGGCCTTTTATAAGTGACCTGAGTGGCACAGATGTAAATTTTTCATAAAATTAATTCCAACCACATTCCTTCCACAAAAAAGTCTCTAATAATATGAAAAAATATTCTTATTTGGTATATGGATGAAATTTAGACAAAAAAAGTTTGTTTGGATATGTTTTGGATCATTTGTGACAACGGTTTTTTTAGTTTAACCCATTGTAAAAGCTATTTTATCTTAACCGTGCTAAAGGTTTGTTACAATTATCATTGACAACCATGGTAAAAAAATTAATTTTAAAATTGTATAAAGTATATATTATTAAAATTAAATACCTAGAATATTTTATTTAAATTACATTCATATAAGTGGAAATATTTAATATAAAATTAATGTCATAGACATAACGTCATTGAATATTTTTAGAGGGAAATTGTTCAAAAGTTTACAATATACACATATGAAATTAAATATGAAATTTATTACAAAGACCAATATTTTATTAATGGATCTATATATTAAATAATTTAAATTTAAGAACAACTTAAAAGTATTTTATCTTTATATATTATTTAAATGATAATTTACTTTTCAATTAAAAATTTTCACTTCTCAGGATTCTTCAAAAAAAGAAGATTTTTAGAGAATTTCCAAATATTTACACTATGATAATTATAAAAAGAATAATTTAGAAGAAAAATATATTTTATAAAAATAATTTTCTAAATGTATGAATTTTTAAATTTATTAACATACAAAAAAATATTTTATTAGAAAAAATAATTTTTAGAACAAAAAATGACTAAATTAAAAAATTTAGAATTTTTATTTTAATGAGTATTATTTATATAAAATTACTAAAAATAATATATATAAATTAAATATAAATATTAATATATGAATTATTAATGGCTATGTTTGGATGATCACATTGTAATAATAATATTAATAATATATGGTGTTTTTGATAAAATTATGTGTCGTGTGTAATTTAAGATGACCCAATGTTGGAGGTTGCATAAAATTGTAATAGTATTATTTTATGAACTAGAATAAAATTTATTTTTAGGTAATGAAATACAAAATTGATATTTTGTGCAATTATTAAATTAAAGAAATGTAAAAAATATATTAAAAATATTCACAAAATCTCATGGTTCTACATTCTACCCACCTTAAAATAAATTTCTCACCCAAAAATAATCATTATAAATAAATGAGTATATTTCTACCTCATCAAATACACATGTTAACAAAATTCATCCTAAAAAATATGGTTTCTGCAAAAAAAACATTGACCATGTGACTGGTCTTCTTTCATAGAACATTCTCCATATGATATTGAATATAAACAAGTTATTCTTTATTATAATGTTCTTTCTCAAGTGGTATGATCATTATGTTTAGTAAATGGAGAGGGTTATGTAAGTAATTTGTTATGAGATATATTTGTAAAATGTCAGGAACTTGAGACATGTTTGGTGGAAGTTCTAAATTATATGCTACTATAGAGATTGAACTATATTGACGTGGTTCTAAAATTACAATAACGTTATATTTAATTTCATTATCTACCAAAAGTCCCTATAGCTTTTTTTAAAAAGATTCATTCCATCATGTTGTAGATCATTACATATTTACATATATTTCTTCAAAAGTATCCATAATAATTTTTGAGAGACATTAATTATTGGACAAAAACTCAACTGGATGAATGTGTTTTCCTCAACCTCTGTTAATTTCCAAAGATCATTATCATGACATATGCTTTATGGTATAAATTTTTACATCTTAGTGACCAACTCTATATGGATGTTACATAGTTATGAAACTCTAATAATTATAAAGATATTTTTAACCAATTCCCCATGACAATGAAGTAAACCTTGGTTCTTGATCAGAATCAATAGAATGTGTTACATCATAAATCCTTACAACATCCAAAAAATATATCATTGAATTCTGATCAATAAGTAATTATTATACAATATATATGAAGTGTAATGATATAGTAAGGTTCTCTAATACAATACAATTATTATTTTGACACCCATAAAATTTTTGGTGAAACAAAATATAAAATACAATGTGATTTTTCCTTTTTCTATTCTGATATGGGTAATGGATTTGAAAACCCCATAGAACATTATCATTCAAATAATGATTTCTGACATTCCAAGAAGTGATACACACACTCTTTGATATCACTCTTTAATTTATCCCACAAAAAATTCAAATCATTGTACATATTATCAATACCCATTATGGATAATGGATAACGAATGAGAAGAATTAATAAAGAACTCTTTCAAATCCAGTATGTATGAAACACATAGATTTTTCCTGATTCAAACCATTCTATATTGATCATGGTTAATATAATTAACATTTATAACCTTCTTTCATACCTCTATATCTTCTTTTTTTGTATCACCAATCATTACATGTATATATATTTTAACATAAAATTGAGCTATAAAAATGTTTTCACCATCACCTTGATTTTTAGATCCATCCTTCGATATCTGTAAATAATGTATATTTTATAAACCATATCCTTGATTTTCTAGAATGATAATTTTACACAATCAATCCGTCAACTTTTTCTATTTCCCAGGGTGGTAACATATTGAAAATTAAAAATCATTAATCATATCCAACCATCGTTATTGGAAGATATTCAACCCCTTTATATGTGAATATATATATTATACATTAATGATCAATATGTATACCTCATTTTCTCCATAAATATAATCCTTACATATCTGTAATCTAAAAATTATCGCATCTAAATCCAAATATTGATTTCTGTAATTTTTCTCAATAATAATAAATATTCATGAACCATAATCTATAACTATGAAATTATGTATTATAAAGTATCCCAATCTATTCCTTTATTAATCAATATAGATTAAAAACCCTTATCTAAAATAATTTAATGTCAGACTGTGTTATCTAAGTAATATTATCTTTATTTCCTTAAATTATTTGTCACTACTTCTGAAACATTCACATAGGCACACATCCATCTATTTGAGAGGATGCACAGTTTTTACCCCGTTTTCCCACTTTCCAATGGCTGGTGGAATCCATTGATTATTCAGGGAAGTTTGGTCCTTTATCAAAATGGGATGATGGGATTTTGGGTTCTCCATCTGTGGATTCCTCCTCAGAACTTGTTAGCTAGTCCGGGTCTCCCTCATATATTTGAGTCTTGGTTTGTGAAACTCTTCCATATTCCAAGTAATAATGGATCCTAGTTATTTATGATACTTTACATAGGATAATCCAAGGGATCCTAATAGGGTATCAACCTTCGGTCGGGGGAGTATTCACGGGGGACATTGTTGGCATGTCTGGAACCTCTAACACTAATGTGTCTAGGTATCTTCCCCTTATGATATGTCTTCTCAAGGGTACTAATGCCTAAGGCATACCATGCTTAATGTGGGGAATTTTATGCCTTGGGAATGTATATGTTTTTTTCCTCAGCTTCCAAAAATTAACATTGGGTAAGCCGCAAGTATTACATCTTGTAGAGACTGATTGAAATGATTAAAACACTAATAGGAGTGGATCAGATGGGTGAAACCCCTTGAGGGATCACTGATGTTGGGGATAATGCATGGTTAGATACCATATTACTTCATGGAACAATGATAAAGTGGGTGACATGATCTCACAAGGTTGTGGTGGTCCGGGTAAGAAACATGATGGTTGTGGATGGTCGAGAGAGGATGAAGAGTGAGATGTAGCCGACATGAGGGAAATATTGATTTTTTTGGATTGGGACATAAGATACTTTCTACGTATCTCCACGGTAGGGAATCAATGTCCATGTAGTTCAGTGAGGTGATGGGGCACATGAAGTGGTGACTTATATTGATGGGACCCAGTGGAAATAGAACCATCATGTTAGGAAATGATCTTTTTGGCAGACATATGCTAGAGGGAAAGACAAGGATGAGACATGGGAGTTGGTCTTGAACCTCAGAGAGGCTACTTATATATTATTGAGGTATGTAATCAATGTCCACATGGTTCAAGATGGGGAATAGAGTTAGGGTGTAGACAGAGTACATCGACCGGACTAAATACTAGGGCTTACGTGTGGTGAGCAGCCCTGGTTGGTCTGATGTGATAGGGGAAAACCAAAGATGTGGATCCCAATAAAGGGTACTATAATGGCTTATCATCAATTTCATACTACGAAATCTCATCGTCGACTGGGGAACACAACCACTTATCATCAATTGGGGTTGAAAATGGCTTACTACAAAATGGGGTTTACAATGGAATATCGCTGAATGGGGTTGACAATATCATACCATTGAATGGTGTTGACAACGGCTTGCCGCTGAATGGGATTGACAACTTCTTACCACTGAATGGGTTTGAAAATGAATTACAGTGGAATTGGGATAAATCATTGGGAGGCTTTCTACATTCCTTTCCATTGTAAAGATCGATTTCCTCGTTTTTTGGATGTGATTTGTGAACCGACAAGGAGGGGTCAAGACCAATAGTTGTTAGGATTGAATCTCAGGGTGAAATCCAACATTCCATACCTTGGAAAGGATCAAAGTACATGTAGTTTGGAAGTTTTGGGTGAACTGATGTCAAAGGGATCATGACTCGTAGGTGTTGGGCATGATCCTAAGGGAGGCTTCTAGCGTACCTTTCCATGAAAAGGATGAAACTTAACGTCGTTAAGAAGCTATTGGTGGACTAACGTGAAGAGGTCCAGACGAGTAGGTGTTGGTATCGAAGCTAAGATAAGGCATCCTATGTACAATGCCTTGGGAAGGATCAAATTCCACATATTTTAGAAATGTTTAGGGATTACACACTTAGGAGGCCCAGAGAGGATTTCATCACATCCTAAAAGGTGCACCCGTGGGAAGTGGAGTGGGGCTTAAACGTTGTTAGTGGCCCAAAGAGGGAACATGGTATTATGCATGGTTAATAGAACATGGAGACGTATATTGGGACACAATCCATGATGGAGTGCTGATGGAAACAAATACAAAAGGGAGAAGGAAAAGATAATGAAGTTCCTTGTTACCCTATCACCTATAGTCTTTGGCACCAAAGAATAAAGGAGGAGTTGAGGTGATTCCTCCTACAAGAAAGGGTAGGGGATTACACCAAGGTTGTTTCCCTTCCCTATGAATAAGGACTTCTCTAGTAGATAATATCTCATTCCATGTGAGGATGATCTCACTCTCATTGAGATTAGCAGGAGTAGAGAATATCCATGATGGGGAACCTTAGGTATGATACATAGGGTGTGTCCAATGTTTAAGATCATGTGCTTTGGACGGTGGGTCTTGATTGTTTAATGTCTTGTATCTCGAATGAGGTTGTTTCACTCCGGACCCTTAGTACATACATAACATGAAAGAAATAACTATTGGTAAAGGGAATGTAGCAGAAATTCCATAGTGAGGGGGTGTCTTAGAGTGATCTAATTATGGGCCCACGTTATTGTGCATTTTTGAAGAACAAAAATACATTATCTTGACTTTGAAAAGAATCATAAAGATAAGAAATGAAATGTGATGTACAACCCAAGGGACCTTGAAATAACTTCTTATTATCCTATAGGGTCGTAAAGAAGAAGGTTTTGCGAAGGAAATGGGTTCACATGAAAAGACCTTGTAATGCTCTGGTGCTCCACGTAGTTGAGAAGCTTTGTGAAGGGGTATGACTTGCAAATAGGGTTTTCCTAGCCTAGTCATGGGGCATAGGTGAATATGGATGGAATTTTGCAAACTGGAAAGTATTTCATGGAGAAGGGATTCATGACGGATGGGTACCCTGCGAATGATAGCACAACAAAGAAATGTACTTCACGAAGCACATGGACTCTTACTTAGTATAGGGTATACATGTTCATGGAGGTCACATTGTGAAGCATGAGTTATTTATGACTACATGAGCACCCTTGTGGATCTTCATACTTTGTGGTGGTCCATGGTCTACGCGAAGGGATTACCTCATTCAAGATGTGTCATATTAGAGATAAAGGAAGGGTACTTGGAAATGCTCATGTACCTATAGGATTTCATTTATCTCCAGGCTTTACAAAGAAAGAAGGTGATTCAAAATTTGAGAGAATAATAATAGAAATTTAGGGGTATCTATCTTATAGTATTCAGGGGAACACATTATTTATAGACGAAGGGCGACACAAAGCAAGGGTGGCTCAATGCTAAGCCACGTGGAACTCTGCGATCAGTCGTGGCTTGCATTATGTTCTTCGTAACTGTAGAGTCGACCATCATCCCCCCCTCAGTATGGAGCTCTATTTGATGTGGCTTTGGAGGATTCAGTTATGTTCCTCGAGAACACATAGGTTGATTCGGCTCCCTCTGTGTTGCGAGGCTTCTGATCTAGTGTGTTGTAACTATGGAGACATCCACCTCTTTACACCACGAAAATTGTGGTGCAGGTCTTTGGCTTCATGCCAGCCACATTGCAGGGCTCCACGACAGGTCATCATGTGGAAGACCCTTTGATGTTTATTTTCTCTTTGCAATGATCTTTCTCTTCCCCCATTTGGGCGCCAACAAATTCTCTCCCTCAAAGTTGGAGTTGAGGAGAAAATGAGGTTGTCTGTCTGATGGTCAATCGTCAAATTTTTTCCAATTGCAAATCAAGGACGTGAAGAAAGATTACGCACTGAAGAGGTAGTACATGGGTTGAGTGTGCCGCAAATCTCACCGCAGCTGGACCCACTGTGAAGCATATGGGGGTCATCACCCATAAATTGGCGGAATGACCTCTCTTTTTCCATTCTCATCTTCTAGTTTTTGTTCCTGATCTCTCAATTCAGAATGCTCCAAATGCACGATGATTTCTATTAGTGAACTTACCATTTTTGTTTTTCTGGGCATCGTGTGTTCGTCCACTTCGCGAATGTGCACTCTGTGGATTATTTCTGTGAAGTCTGTGGCAAGGCTATGTGACCTACCTCTATGATTGATATTCATGATTGAGCTTCGTGATCAAGCTCCGCGAACCAAATAAATAAAGTTAAAAATATTGATGATTGAATAGTTATCCAAGAAGAATCTAGGGGGTCCATGAAGATGCTTCCTAGAGGGAAGAAATGGAAAATAACATGGGTATCATAGAACAAGTACATAGCTATTCAGACCATGAGTTCCTGGTGGAGCATCTATCAGAGATATAGAAGTGCTACCCACAATGAAAAAGGATGCCTTTATACGGATTCTCCTTGAGGGATGATGCCATCATTCCAAATGCTAACAGCGGTGACCCATCTTACGGGTTCAGGATCATGTTGTTCCAGTGCTAGTTGTTTAGGGTGATTAATGACCACTCATGGGAGGATTTTACACCTGTCAACGCTGATTGTCGGAATAACCACATGAATAACATTTACAAGAAGGCATTGTAACCAGATACATCCAATCCACTATACCACCCCATCATAATGGTGGCCCTGGGGAACCGGGAGAACGGGTAGACTGATGAGTGGGATTTGTACTAGGGTGGAAAATTAATGGATAAATGGGCATGTTTCTATTGATTAGGCTCCTCGTGTGAGTAATTCAGGGTGGGTTGGGGAGAGTGTCCTAGTATGAGGCTTATTGGGATTCCAAATTTGACATATATCATCCATAGTAGTAGATGGTAGAGATTCTAAGTAGGTGGTCGTCGAGGACCAATACCTTCCATATCCACTAAAGAGAGGTTGCTATTAGCCTATAGGACATGCACCAGATCTCTGGGTCCTGATATTGGAAGCATTGTATGAAGAGTTCCTCCTTACCACAAATATATCGGATGACCTAGAAGAGACGCAACTGCTGGAAACGTTATTCATGAACCTGGTGTTGGGGGAAGAAAATAAGTTCGTGAGAGATGTCCCATTAAGAAGTGGTTGACGCAATTCATCAATTTCCCTAAAGATAAACAGTTTCCTCCGAGGCCTCTGGGCCTCCCAAAATGGGTTTAGCGAGGTAAGGAGCACTTGTATTGGTGACTCATAAAGGAAAACCAGTGGAAGATTTAGGGAATCACTGTCAGTACTGAGCATCAACCAGTGGATAGGTTGGCTGCATTTATCTCAATACTTATCTGTGGATATATTCTGCATGTGAGGGAGACAAACATGGGCATGAAACTGATCATGTTCATCAAGGTTTCAATGTTGGAGATAGTGGTAAAGGTCAACCTCGGGAACCTGATGCTTACAACTTTTATAAGGTGTTGTTTTACCTTAGTGATGGGAAGAAGCCAAAGAGATTTTATGGGACATTTATCCTTCTATATGGGTAGATTGGAAGACATATTAGGGAGATCTATGAATATATAAACCCCATATCCTCTCCATGATTAGATTTATTCCAGACATATTGAACATGATGGGGAGCTTCCCAACCATGTTGAACCAACAGTTAGTGTTGAACTATATATTGAAGGCAGATGAGTTCAACATCCACCCGTTCCATCATCCGAAATGAGTATTCTACATTGATAGCCTAGGAACAAAGAGGCATCAGTCCTACTTCTTGGTTTTTTGGGGTGGAGTACTGCTGGAATGGGTTGGCCGCGAGCCTTTGTGTGAGTCATACACCATGCACCATTTCAGGAGACAATTATGGTGCATGTAGTGATTGTCCCCACAGGTCCCTTTAGTGGTGCACCATGATGATCACCCATGTGTGATGACCTAGATGATCCTCATGTTTACACAGGAGGATGGGATGATAAAGAACGAGTTGCCTCTTCATACAACTAACTACGGGATGGTGAAGGATTACACATAGAGCTGGAGGTGGCCCTCTCGGGGGAGATACTGAAGATACATATGGTCTGTGCTTGTGACGGGGTGCCTCCCCAACCTCGTGGTCAGGGAAAGTAGTTGGTGAGAATATATCATGGTGGTAGGGTTGAGTACGGGTGAGACCTGTATACCTCGAGAGGTAAGTGGCGACAGTGGACTCAGTGGTCCCATAGGATCATAGTGATCCCGAGGAGGGGATTCCAATGGGATTCCACAAGATATCCAATCGAGCTCTGAGGAAATGGATTTTCAACATAGATATGCTCCGGAATGCAATCTTCCCAAAAGCATGGGGTAGTTTTGATGTCAACAGAAAATTCCTCAACCTGTCAAAGATATGTCACCACTTAAACCATCTCTTGATGGGATTTCTAGGGATTGGTCCCATCAGGGCCAACATTGCTATATCCTTGGAGTAGGGGAAGATGTACCATGCTCAGATGGAGGATTTCATGCATTCTCGGGGTTTCCCATGCCCAATGGCGGATCAAGTAATGGTAATAATTGATCTAATGGCCCCACCACATTTATCGACCGTCGAATTGAGAGAACACTTCCATCTTTTGGATGAATCAGATGAGTAATCATGGGGGAGGATGTCGATTGAGGGAGCCCTCTAGAAGAAGGTGAGGTCGGAATTATATACTATGAGTTCGAATATTTTGATGGGGCCCTTGAGGTAAACCCCAAACAACCTTCCCGTATTCTTCACCCGGGTGGTTTAGGACTTCTTCACTAACATCTGAACTATGGAGAAGGGCATAATACAGAAAAGCCACTCCCACTCAGTGGTATATGTGGCTACGGGAACATAAGTATCCACACCCATAGAAATGATGATCATCGTTTTAGGCTATGTCGTGACACCCAGGGTAGTCCCCCTAGACCATTCTGACATTCCAAAAATAAATGGAGTGACACACCTCGGGGTTCTGTTGGAAAAAACTCAAGAAAAAGACCATCTATTTTATCACATAATGTATTCTTCATAGAATAAATAATTGCCATCCATCACTCACTTTAATTGATTATTGTGTGCCTCTTATATGAATAGTTCATCAAATGGCATGGGATAACATTGCGAGGTTGGTCGGAGCTCCTAGAGCTACTTTTTCCAGGGGAATGTTGGTGGTAATGGAAGCAGACATTCGAACTGACCAAGCTACAGTGGTTCTAAACACTGGTAGGACCATCACTAGGACCGAGCCATAGATCATTTATGTAGGATCTGATGACAAGGATCAATGAGGAAACATGGGTCTTGACATACCTGATCATACACCCGATGAATATCATGATGATGAGTTCTAGGAGATGTTCCCCACATATGAACATGCCGACCCTACAAATAGAGATGTGATGTAATCTGGAGAAGAAGATATAAAGATCGTATGTCGTCGATCATGGAAGCTGATAAAGTGATTCATAAGAGAGACTCCTCATGTGAAATGTCTGGTAGAGATGGGGAGACTTCATTCCTGGCTGAACAAGCTATGAGTTTTGGGATTAGATGCCAAACATAATCATATGTTCAATTAGGACATCATGGAAGTGCAGATTGAAGAGCATGATCGTGCCCTTGGTGTACACTGGCAACAAAGGAAATCAGTGAACATCAAGAGTTTGGAGGAGGCCAAAGGCAATGTCCAGTGGATGTGAGCTAGAGTGAACAAGTACTTTGTCTTCATAAATTCACAATCAGGAATCATATCGCAATTGAACGTATAGCTTGAAGAGGCCGAAGAATTTATAATTCAAGCCTCAGTGGATATGGACACTATCTAAGATGAAGTGGAGGAGTCTCGATTTACTGTAGAAGAACTACCCACCATCGCTACTGAGGAGGAAGATGAGATTAATAGGTGACAAATAATCTCAGACGCTACAAGCCAAATATAATTGGTGCTGGAACACTCTATCAAAGGGGTCAACCCATACATGGGAGGGGCCGATCCTTGGGTGTTGTGATGTATGTAAAATATTTCAACGTAATTTAATTCATTGATTATATATAATGGATGCATTCATGGGTTTCATCATTCTTTTTTGTTTACTGCATGTCTTTTACATTTGTGAAACATCAAACGATCAATCCCTATGCTCACGTGGGTTTGGACCGATGTGAGAAAAAAGGGATAACCACATTATTGTTCCATCCTAATATGAGAGTTCCAACTATGATCCAGGGTTACATGGATTAATCACCCTATCCGGATCTCTTGGATGATGGGGGAGGACCAACTAGAGGATGAAGTTCTCAGATATGTCGAAGTTCCACTTCCCCACCATGATCTATTGCCTTAGCGGGGTAACACATGGGTTGTTAGAATTGATCCGAACATAGGGGAGGGGATAGTGGGAGTCACAATACCCAAAATTTGAAATATGGTGGAGGTGGTGTGACAATGAAGGATAATTGTTGGTAGTTTTCAAAATAGAACATCCCTATTGCATTAGTTTATTATGGGAACAACAAATAAGGGTCGAACATTGACCATATTCGCACCACAAGAACTGACTCAAAAATTTAATCCATTTTCCTTTTAGAATTTTTTCCTAGAATAGTAGGCGAGCCAAAGGATGAGAATTTATACTGCAATGGGGTTCATTTAGACATGATATTGGATGATGGTCTGAATAATGGGAATATAAAGCATGGTTGATGGAGTGATGGGTTTTTTGAATGGAATCCAACACTCTTGAAATTATTCCTCCATGATAAAAACACATTTTGTGGGCACATTAGTCTTATTAGAGATCAAAATTCCATCATCAAATGGCCACTCAGGAGAGGTCCAAGAATTCCTTGTAGTTTTAGGCCATACTAAGGAGAACGATAGATATGTATTTTAACGTCGCACAGTGTGGATGATGTATATAGTTACATTTCCATACTACCTAGGCCATGATCGGGGCCATGGGGGAAGAAGGGTTAATTAACATGATATTGGGCCCGATTTGAAATGATTTGGCGTCACTACATATCTCATAATTGTGAGAATCAATAAAATCATAGTTCTTAAAGATGTTGTGGTCGGAGACCAATGATTGTAGAAAACCCCCTATCTTAAGTGGAAAGTGGTGCATCTCATAGTTAACAAGGGGCATCCTGAATAAGTTCAGTGTATAACCGTAGTTTAGTGTTATGCATTGAGGACAGATGGAATCATGCATTTTAACATCATACAATAGGATGTGGAGTAAAAGGGGAGATCCCATGAAGGGATTACATGATGTGGAAGCAATAAACCCAGTGAGAATAATGATATATGGAGTCTGAAACACAACACATATCCCAGTATGATGTATTTGAAGTCAACAGGACGAAAGGGATAGGTAAGATGGGCCCTGGGAAAAGTTCCCTAACATTCCTACGTACCGCATTAGGATGGGAATCTAGACACATGTAGTACTGGAATCACATTTTAACATCATGTTGGATGAAGGGTATGTGGGGCGTAGCTTCACTAGTACACAGAACACACACACTGCTAATCCCACATGAGTCATGCTCGATGTGGGAAATTAGGAGTAGTTGTGAGATTTCCTGGTACAAGAAAGACCACAATAGGGGAAATAAAATTCAAGGTGACTAAAATCCAAAAATTATTAACCTGCCTGATTAATGCACATAGATGCACATAGGTGTAAAACTGTACACTAGAATTCAACTTGAACATAAGGGGGTGGAAGGATTTGAATCATGATGCCCGAGCTCTAGTTCACAATGACTGCTGCATGATGATAGATGATAACTATTGATCATGTTCGAAGCCCAGTATTCGCTTTGTGTTAGCCCAGAATGTGGACAATCAACTGAGGGTGGGCCGCTGACCATATTCGAATCACGAGACTTGTCACAAATATTGTCTGAGGTCATCATGGGCGTTTCTGAAGACACTAGGAGAACCAAAACAGAATTAGACCATGTCGTAATGATGGTACCTTCAGACATGGAAGACTATGAGTATCCAAACAAAGGGCTCATGAGGACTGAAAATTTAACAATGTAATGTACATGTGATAATTCTACACCTTGGACTCTTTTTGACGATGCATAGGAGTATGAAAATAATATGTATCAGATATAACAATCATGTTCCCTTCAAAGGATAAGGTTCCTAGTGTCACACGCTCCTCACTTATGGTCATAGTGTAGACCATTAAGAGGGTACCTAGTTTAATGAAGTGCTCGCAGGGTGCCGATGTAGTCAAACCTGATGCGTAGTTCCTGTAAGGAGATCTTAGATCTGTGTTGTAATACTCGGACATTGCTGGGAAGAGACAGGGAAGGCACATAGTGTGGTTGTTAGAAAACCTAACATAAATGATAACCAAAGAGGTACAGGCCACACCACATAAATCCAAATGAGTTTGGAAAAAATAGCCAAAAATGATGAAGGATTTAAGATTATTTGGGCTGGAACTGAAGATAGAATGTTTGGGAGTTCCATCATATCCCATAATGATTGGAATCAATCCATAGATAGATCTATATAATGTCATGCAGTTTTGTGTCCTTCGACACTGAAAATATAAAATTATTTTTCAGTTCTTATAACTTGGACCTTAGATAGATTTGAGGGATGACGACACGTGGTGTGGTAATGAAGAAAACCAATGTGAATGAGGATGACTAGAGTCCATATTATACCATGTGCTTCCTAGGGAGGTTTTAGGTCTAGGGACCAAAAACAAATGTTGGGATGGGCTTGAGGCAATGTTCTTGGGATTTCCTAAATCCCTCATTATGATGGGAATCATGCCATATGATGTTTTATATTGAAATTCTAGGGGACCAATTCTAGGGAAAATACTGGAATGGAGGTCTGTTCCACACCCCAAAAGAATCAGCATTTGATATATCACGTTGGTTCCTAAATATGGTGAGATTTTTGGGATGTTGTTAACAAATTACAAAGAATCTAGGTGTCTCTAATGGAATCACACCAAATGTAGGCATGAAAATTGTTATGGGGGATAACCAATACCCAAGAAAATGTCCCATAGAGCGAGGAAATCACAATGCGGTGACATTTTTCGTTATGCGACTATGTTGGTAATTTCCTAATTTATGGTCGTAAGATGGGACCTACCAATTCATATTAATATCGTGAAATAAAGACACATCATTTTAATGTCATATGGGACCAAGAAGAAAATTTTAAAGTCATACGGCTTGGAAACATATATAAGAAACAAGTTTTTAGTGGGGGATACTCATGGAATGACAAATCATATCCAACATGAATGACGACATAATCACATTTCATACCACGTGCAATTGCATGGAAGAATCCTTGGGTCAGGGGGCCAGAAAAAGATAAGTAATATGTTACTGGACCCAAATACGAAACATATAGGTGTTCCTACATATCCCATGAGGATTGGAATCAAGTCATATGTAGTTCTGAGAGGAAAAGATGATTTAGAGACTAGATCTTAGAAATAATAATGTTCTGTGTCTATTGCAAACCTAGCGAGAATGAGGACATAGTACAACACCACACCATGAAATCGTATGAATGTCTGGGCCAAAATATCAATCAGAAAAGGTATTTAAGGGAAACCTGAACTGGACCCAGCAACAAAATTCCAGGGCATTCCTATGTATCCCATGAGGATGGGAATCAAGATGTACGTAGTTTTGGGAATGTTCTGCAGATTTACATCTAAAGTAACTGGGTGTGCAGTGGAAGCCCCAAATTTGTGGGATTTTGAAATTTTTTCCACTAATGATCAACATAAAATTTTCATCGTCTCTGAACAGAATCCCAGTATAAATCAAGGACAACAGATGAATTATTTTAAACACAAAATAATACATAAAAATACTTGGTTTAGATCTGAATCCGCACACGAGGTTTGCTCGTCATTGGCAATTGCCGCTCGAAGAATCAGAAGTCGAATTCCTTTAGATCGTCCACACATTCATCAATGAATGTGTGGGAATGCTATTCGTCGTAATTTGGGTGCTTGTGAGGAATTGTGACGATTATTTCACCGCTCTAACAATCACAACATCACTTCTCTAGTGATGCCCAAGAGAGATCTCCACTTGACTACATGGAACAAGAGCTTCTCTCTCTATATTATGGGAGAGATGAGAAGAAAGAGAATCAATATAAATAGTAATTATAAATCTCATCTCCTCTAATATTTTTTGTGGTTAATTAATTACATAGAAATGCCAACCCATCCCCCGAATACTTAACACAATATCAGTGACATTTTAGGACAACTAAACTGAGTCATTAATATTATTATCACTTACTAGTAATATATGAAAATATATTACATGATAATAATTAACACATTAACTTGACTCATCGCTCCCATAAATATTAAATGATCATTGAATTATTTAATATTCCTTAATTAATATTTTCCATGTATTTACTTAAAACATATAAATAATTTTAATAAATAAATTCAATAATAATTACTCTAAACTCGAATAATATGAATTTATTTATTTCATTGGTGGTCGTTTATCTTTGGAAAAATCTCAAACACTTATGTTGGGGCCCACTATGTCCAAAAATATTATTAGATAGAATAGGGAAGATTCTTGAATACACTATTGTGTGTGACCCTCTTGGACTTTATTTAGATAGTATTGAATGGTATTTACTAACAAAGAGAGGGATCTTGCAACCCATCATGGCCCTTGAAGAAATAAGGATTTTCATAGCAACAAAAACCAACCTACGAACAAAAATTGTTTAATATTATCTCTTTGTCTATAATATCTCATAATGAAGGATGCACTCTCGTGTATTCTCCATTTTCATGCCTTATTGTATGTTGATGTAACTGGATGGATTTACCCTCGACTCCCATGGCTGTGGTCTTATAGAGGTACTTCCATCCATATCAACATGGCCTGAGATATATTACTTCCATATCCAGGAAGTGACAAAACCTTTCTTGACCATTCAACAATTTCCATGCCACCAATGACGCACCCAACACAAACAACCTCACCACAATTTCATTGTCATTTTTTTCATCATGCATCAAAGTATGAAATCAAGTGAAATACATTGGAAATGATCTCATGTTAGGAGAACATTACAAATGTTCATTTATAGTAACATTAAATGACACCCAAAACACGTGGAGTTCCAATTGGTGGGTCAGTCCTCATGATCTCAATACTAGAGATCACCAACTGAGAACATCATAAGAAAAAGTCTCAATGCTTATGATCCCCCAGCACCTGATGGAAAAACATTATTGTGTCCAATCTGTAAGAAGTGTCTAGACTATTGGACACATATATATGATTAATTTCATAGTATCTAGAAGTTCTCATTGTAGCCATAGAACTACTATAACCTTTTGATATGACATTTAATCAGTGTAAATAACAATTTAAATTGTTGATGTAGAACAATCAATACTATAATGGAATGATGAAATCATGTATAGCCAAATGTATACATGATATGGTAAACAAAAGCACTGAATAGTTGGGTCTAGGGTACCCACTATTTCAAAAATATCATGTAGAAAGGATGTAGAGATCATAGTTTAATGTCTTAGATTTCGGACCATAGATAAGAGAGAATATTTCAAAAGGGAGAAAACATCGACCATATCCCTATGCCCACATGAGTTACACTTGATTTGGGAAACATGGGCAAAGAACTTATTTTAAACACATGGAATACACATAGTAGAGAAATCGATGAGGAGTCATATACGACACCTCACAGTGACTTTGTCCTTTTAACGTGACAATGCGCACTAAAGTACATTACCAACGGTGTCAGAATTCTATATGGATATGAGGGAGTGGAAAAGATTGTGAATAATGCAACAAATATTTTAAAGCCTGATGGTGGTGACTATGGAGGATAACATTTTTCCATGTTCAATACACAATATACATATTGTGTGACCTGAAATGGGAGGAAATAAATGATTTTTGACCACGGACCATATTAGAAATGTAAGACTTGTATAAATGTTACATTCAATATCCTCAAGAATGTTGGCCTGATATGACAGGTCAGACCTTAGTCTAAGTATATGTGTTGTTCATGGTCCCTTTTGGATGTGGAAGAGTATTGAAAACCAAATAAATGGGGTCATGAAGCCTGATCATGGGCGAGATTAGGTCCATGTTATAACAACCCATACATTACAAACATTATTATTACTTCAGAATTGATGAAAACTTATTACAACATATAGAAAAACCTTGAAAGGACCGTATAGGTATAGTGTCTTTAGAAACTGGGAAACATAAAAAACTGGTTCATAAAACATCTACATTGTCTCCCTTTTATTTTATCATATCTAGAGTCCCTTTTGGCATATCTTACATAATGCCCCTCTTCCTAACCTGGGGAAAAGAAAATATACAAAAGGGTGAGATTAAATTCTCTTTAAGGGTAATCAAATTAAATATCAATCTTATCATATTCATAAGAACACAACATTTTGAAAATCTTAACCTGCAAAAGAGATCATAATATCATAACATGGGATAAGTCATAATAGTGAAATGTAATCCCAATAATGATAACATAATACATGAAACTTTGTGGAATACACTAATAATAATAGAGAATCATTTCATATTATTCAAGACTCATTTCCAAGACTATCTTAGTGCACAAAGTCCATTTCTGAACTGAGATCACTCCTCGTTTCAGACTAGTTTCACTGAATCGGATTAACCTGCCATTCCACCAATGTCTATCTAATGAGATATAAATCCCTACCCAATGAATTGGGGGGAGATATAGGTCTCACCCTTCTCATAATGAAACCATTCCTATGTGTGCCATAAAATCATAAATCATAGCATAACCCATGTAATAAAAATTGGATTCTTAAACATCATGCCATCTTAACATAAATCATATAAGAAAAAAAGGGCATCATAAAATTAATTCCATCATAAAATAATCAAATAAATGAAAAAATAGGGATAGAAACAGAACCCTATATTATCTTAGATGGGAAATAATTTTGATAAAACACTTGAACTCCATTCTTGTGGAAAATATCCTTTCTACTTAAAAAACAATTTCCTTTCTTTACATGTCATAAAATTTTAAACCAAAAGAAGTTGATTTAAAATAAACCTAAAAACAAGTAAAGGAATCTTCATGGAAATAATGTTCTAAAAATCCATTCATGCCGTATATGTTAAAAAACATTCTTCTCGTACTTTGGTGGGAAAAGAGAAAAAGTACACCGTACGAAAAACGACACAAGATTCCTTTCATATCTTTTACTAAAAACGCACCGAAGGGTAAAATTGTATTTAAACATTTTTTGGAGGATACAAATAATATTAGATGTTGTGGAAACAGGGATGGGGATGATAAATATTCCCCATAAAATTATGAAGTATAAACAATCTCGGATAAAAATTGAGATCACGAGATTTTCCCTTACCTTATGTCTGATTTGCTTTGTAAGTGTCCGAACCTCTAGTATAATGATTTAAATAATGTCATTGACTAATTCTAGAATCATACTAATTTTTATGATACCTTATATTTTCATATTCTTAGCTTTTTATTAGTAATATTTCATTGCTACTTGTTATTCGGGTGTTTATTACTTTTTGTTCTTATGCGTGTTTTGTCGAATAAATTCTTATTATTCTCTATAGGTTATAGATACATCATTTAAAGAATGGTATTAATGTAATATATATCAGATTTATTCATTCAATTCATTTATATAATCATTATGTAATGAAGATCATGTAGAAGGAGTCGCATCTCATCGTGGAGACGGTACGCCGTACGTACGCACGAGCGATGATATAATTCCCATGATCGTGTAACTGTATTGAAGTGTCTTTATACTATTTAAGAATCAATTTAACTTCAATATAATCATATATAGTTATTCTTTACACCATTATACCCATTCAATTATGGTGGTGGTGGAAAATAGATTACACCACGTCGTGGAGGTAGTATTCCGTACGTACGCATGCGCGATGATTTCGTTTTCTGTTGGATAAATAGAAGGTGAAATAGGGTTGTTTCATATTTATAATAACATATAAGTATATGAGTGATACTTATGTTATTACCTCATAATGAAACAACTAATTAAGAAGAAGTGTAAGATGAAATAAAGTTGATAGAATCGGTAACGGACATTACCTCTTCATTGAATGGCATCTTCTTAACCTTCTCTTAGGGTACTAAAATTGCTCTTAGAAGAAGACCAGGGCCTCTAGGATGTTTCTAGGGAAGTGGAGAAGAGAAATTGGCAGAGTTTGTCCGAGATTTAGGGCTAAAATTGGTGTGAGGAGGAGAGGGAGGAGGTGCCATATTATAAGGGAGGAGAGGGGCACCGTAGAAAAAACATAAAGTATTATTTTATTATGAAGACATATTCAGTTTTTAATAGCTCTAAATTGATTTATTTAGAAGCTAAGGTGGGGATTGTTATAAATCCACTCACCAAATATAATTTAGACAAGATTATGATTCCTTTTTAACCTTATCATTTAGATTTAACATTTAGTTAAATAATTTTACTTTTACCTTTTCATCTTGTTTTCATACACTATAAGGTTAATAAACTTAATATAACAAGAAAAACCCCCAAGTTGTTTATTATTAACGTATATAACCTTATATAAGTCATCTCACTGAACCTTAGATTTTTAGGAATAAAATAACAACTAATATATAATATTTCTTTTAAAAACAATTTTAAGTCAATTTTGACACTATTTGGTAATTGATTTTTTTTGAATATCATAACAGCATGATTAGTTCAATAAAAGTTAATTAAATCAATTATAGAATGTCATATTAACCTATAAAATAATTTTATTCATAAAATGTCTCAAATAACATTTATGTGGGTTTTTAGAACATCTATTATGTTAATATTTCATAAATATGATAATTACTGCATCATCATTGAATCATTAATAAATAAAATTATTTAATACCTAAAAATTATAAATAAAATACCATTACGTAGGAAATCGTTTTGGATTTCCAATGAATATTTATAGTCAAAATTATCTTATGTATATCCCAATATTAAAAATGTTTTAGTAATTAAACATTTATTTTAACTATTTTAACTATTCTTTAAATAAAAAAAATATTAAATGTCCTAATCTAATACAAGTGGACATAAATGGTCATATATTATTGATATGGTTGTTTTTGGTCTAATTAAACTTATCCAATAGAATTAGGACATCTGTTAGTGAAATAATAATATCATTTTTACCCTTAAATACCCTATTTACTTTTAACCGTGGTAAATAAAAATAAAAAGTTAATATTCATGAAAAATTATTTTCATCTCATCGATCCATATTATAGTAATTTATTTTAACCATGTATCTCCTATTTTCAAAATTCCATTCTCAGAAGAGGTAAAATTATGTTTTATGTAAATTTGCAAATTCTCTTAGGAGGTGGGTAAAAGACGGTGAAAAGTTCAATAAAATATTATATATCTAGATTTATTTTAAAATGACTCCAATGAATTACTTTGAACATATAATGGTATTATGTATCAATTTTCACCTAAAATAAAAATAATTAAAATAAATAATTATTTAAATAAAATGTTGGGTTTTAAACAGTAAACTAGTGTTTTCACTATTCATCAAAAATTGAATGTTTTCAAAAAAATACCAAAATTTCACCATAGGCTAATTTCGATATTCTGAAATCAAAAATGAAGTGAATTTTGAAACATAAAAATTAAAAAAATTCAAAAAGTGGGTATTACTATTCATAACGGCTAGTTTTAATTATATTTTAATAGCAAATCGTTGTTTAGTGAAACTTGGTATTGCATACGACGCAAGCTATCGAGAAAGGTTGTGATTGCGTGTAAAGAACTCCAAGATAGTGTTGTGTGTAGAGAAAGATTCCTTTAATGATGTATATGACATAAAAACAAAAAAATTCTCATAAAAATATCAGGTGTTACCTTCTACCCCCTTAAAATTAATTTAGCCCTTGAAATTCGTCACTTTGTAACAAACAGATAGGGATACCTCTCCCTCATCATATCCTCAAGCTCCCAGGTAGCTTCTTCTAATTTTTGGTTCCTCGATAAAACTTTCACCAAGCTAGTGGTCTTTTTTCGTAGGAATGTTTTGCTACGATCCAGAATCTCTATCGTCTATTCTTCATAAGAATGATATTTCTCCAGCAGTACAACTTCTCAGCTGAGTACATGTGAAGGATCAGGTATGTACTTTCTCAAGAGAGATACATGGAACACATCATGAACTTGAGAGAGATTCGGTGGAAGTGCCAATCGTTAAGCTACCTTCCCACCATGATCCAATATTTCAAAAGGACTGATATACCTAGGGCTCAACATTCCCTTCTTTCCAAATCGAACAAATCTCTTCCAATGAGATATTCGTAAGAACATTTTATCACCCACTTCAAACTTTGGGTCATTTCTTCGGTTGTCAGCATAACCTTTTTGTTGACTATGGGCTTCTCTTCTATGTTGTTGAATAGATCTGACCTTTTCTTCCATCTCATCAACAAGATCAAGTCCTAATAGTTTTCTTTCCCCAACTTCATCCTAGCATGTTGGAGTCCTGCATTTATTTCTGTAGAGCGCTTCATAAGGAGACATCTGAATACTTGAGTGAATGATATTATTATAAGAAAATTCCACCAAAGGTAGGTGTTGATCCCAACCACATTTTTAATCCATAGAGAAAGCTCTCAAAATATCTTCTAGAGTTTTAATTGTCCAATCAAACTGACCGTATATCTGAGGATGATAACCAGTGCTAAAATTTAACTCTGTATCCTGAGTATGCTGAAGACTTCTCCAAAACATTGAGGTAAACCTCAGATCCTGATCATATATAATGGAATGTGGTACTCCATGAAATCTTACCACTTCTTTTGCATATATCCTGTCAAGATGATCGATAGGTAAATCCTCTCTAATAGCAATGAAGTGTGCCGACTTTGTAAGTGGGTAAACTATGACCCATATAGCGTTATTGCCTTTGGATGTTTCAGGATGCCCAGTGACAAATTCCATAGTGATGTTTTCCCATTTATATTCAGGTATGGGTAATGGTTGTAACAACCCCTTAGACTTCTGTATCTCAGATTTATCTTGCTGACAAACCAAGCATCGAGAGACATATTCAGCAACATCTCTTTTCATGCCATCCCACCAGAAGTACTCTTTCAGGTCCCTATACATCATCGTGATTCCAGTATGAATTTGAAGTGAAGAACTATGAGCCTCATCTTGTAGCTCCTTCCTTAATTCTGGGATGGGAGGAACAGAAACCTGATTCCTTAACCTTATTATCCCATCACAATCAAGGTTGAATTCAGGAACATTTCTCACCTTCTATTGTAACTCTACATCTTACTTTTGTGCCTCTTTAATCGTCCCAGGAATAGATGGTTGAACATTCATTTGATAAAGATACGATTTTCCCCTTCCATTATAATTCCATGATCCATCCTTTGTAAATCCATAAATATTGGATCTTTTGTGATCCTCATCATGGATAAGCTAGCATGGTCTTATCGACTTAATGCATCGGCCACCTTGTTTTCTATCCCATGGTAGTAATGAATTGAGCATTCGTAATCCTTAATCTGCTACAACCATCTTTTTTGGCTCATATTCAACTCCTTTTGGGTGAAAATATACTTTAATCATTTCTGATCAGTATAAATATCACACCATTCACCATAAAGATAATGCCTCCAAACCTTTAATGAAAAGATTACCACATCTAACTCCAAATCATGATTTGGGTAATTTTGCCCATGGATTTTCAACTGTCGTGAGGCATACGCTATCACTATCATTTTTCATTAGAACACAAACTAGCCCCTTATTGGATGCATCACTGTTGATCACAAACCTTTCTCCACTACAAGGCGGTGTGTGCACATGTGCACTGGATAACATTCTTTTTAACTCTTTGAAATTCTCTTCACACTCATCAGTCCAAACGAACTTAACTCAGTTCTGAGTCAACCTGGTGAGTGGATTAGATAATCGTGAAAAATCATTCACAAAACATCGATAATATCCATCTAAACCAAGAAATCATCGGATCTCAGTTACTATTGTTGGCCTCGACCATCATTCAATAACCTCTATTTTTGCTGGATCCACAGATATCCCCTCTTTTTTAGATTATGTGGCCTAAAAATAAACGTTTTTAAGACAAAATTCTCAATTGGTAAATTTGGCATAAAGAATCTCCTTTCTCAGGGTCGTCAATATAATTCTTAAGTGATCTTCATGTTCTCCCTTTCTCTTTGAATATACAAGAATATCGTCTATAAAGACTACCACAAACTGGTCAAGATAGTCTCTAAAGACTCTATTCATCAGATCGATGATGATAGCTGGGGAATTAGAATGACCAAATGGCATCACTATAAATTCATTGTGTCCATACCTTGTACGGAAAGCCATCTTTGATATATCCTCCCTTTTGAACCTTAATTGATAATACCCAGAATGAAGATCAATCTTGGAAAAGTATTGAGCTCCACGTAGTTGGTCAAATAAGTCATCAATGTGCGGGAGAGGATATTTGTTCTTGATTGTGATCATGTTAAGTTCTCGATAATCAATGCAGAGTCTCACTGATCCATCTTTCTTCATGAAAAATAGAACATGTGCTCCCTAAGGTGGCACACTAGGGTGTATGAATCTTTTATCAAGATTCTCTTGTATTTGCTTCTTAATTTCCTGCAACTCAATTGGGGACATTTTATAATGTGTCTTTGAAATAGGTAAAGCAACTGGTATGGGTTTTATTGAAAACTCAACTTCACGATTTGGTGGAAGACCATGAAATTCCTCTGGAAGGACATCATCAAACTCCTGTAAAATGGGAATATTCTTAATCGTGAGTTTCTCTCCAACAATTTGAGATAAATAACCTTAATTTAGTGGAATCAAGACCCATAAGATGGAAGAAATTTCCACTGGAAGGTTATGTTCATTCTTTCATCGATAGACGATCATGGATTGATCTGGAATATGAAATGTGACTACCCATTTTTGGAAATTGATATGAGCTCCATATAATTAAGCCAATCCATGCCAAGAAACACATCAAATTCCACTATAGGAAGGATCATAAGATTTGCAGGATGCACTTTCCCACAAAATTTAATCAGAGAAGAAGTATAAACTTTTGATGCGACTTTTGTGCCATTAGGGGTTGTCACAGCTAACTCAACATATAATTGTTGAGGTTATACGGTGATACCTTTAGAAAATTTTTCAGAAATAAAAGACTGGGTGGATCCAGAATCAAATAAAACATTTTCTACTTTAGAGTGGATGGTAAGTGTACCTTTCACCTCTTCGTTATTGTATTCCACATCGCTGATAGAAATTGCATATGACTTTACTTTCTCTTCAGCCTTAAGAGTTTGTTGACGTCAATCATCATAAAAAAACCTTGGATTAGGGAATTGATTAGCATAATGACCCATTTCCTTGCACTTGTAACATTGAAGTGTAGGAGGTGCACTCTGTGTAGCCTTTTCATTGTTCGCATCACTAGAAATCTTCTTCCAATCATTGCAGCATTCAAATTCCCGATGAACTTCCATTCCACATTTGAAACATTTACTTGTCCCTTTATGATAACTCCCTCCATGTTTCTTTCCACACTTTGAGCATAAGGTAAAACTCATCTTCTTTTCAGTGTGCTCTTTAAATTTTCCTTTGGATTCCATTTTCCTCTTCTTATCAAACCCATATGATTAATGGGTTACTCCGATCTCCATCTCAACCTTGAGAGAACATCGAACGATTTCCTTGTAGATATTGAAGTCCCTTATAGGTAACTCACTTAGAAGACATGGTTTTGATCCACTAATGAATAGATCGATCTTACTCTCAGGTTGGATAATAATACCAGAAGTGTACCTTGGAAGTCTGGTAAAATTTTCTTCGTAGGTACCGGCAGATTCATCATCCTTTTTCTTTAGTTCAAGAAACTCCTTCTCCATATTTTTTTGAACAATATGAGGGAAGTACTTATTGGAAAATATGTTCTTGAACTTGTCCCATTTCATGGTATCAATTTCATCACTTGACCTCGTATTCTTGATAAGATTTCACATTTGATAAGCTTCAACTTCCAAATGATATACCGTTAAGATGAATTAATCATTTTCAGAACATTGAAGAATTGAAAATATCTCTTTAGTGTTACTGATCCATTGTTCAGCCACTGGTAGATCAGTATACCCAATGAATGAGGGTGTACGCTCCCTCATGAAGGATTCCACAGAAGGTTGCTCCTTATTTTGCTCGTTTGGAAGTCATGTATGATTCATAGCTTGGAAAATTTGTTTTAGCATGGCTACAAGATTTTGAATTCCAGCTCCAATAACTTATGGTTTCTCAGAGGGGATAATCATTGCATTTCTCATCGCATTCCGTGTTAACATGGTTCCATCGAGTTCCAGCCATTGACTAAAACCAAGAAGAATAGTGTGAGAAATACTAATTATAATAGGAAAACCAGATAATCAAGAATAAAATTTCACACTTAAGGTCTTATCATAGGTTGTTCATGTCCATTTTTAAAACACTAAGATTGTGTTTTATGCATAGACATATCCTTAGCGTTCTTACTAAAGCTTTCACATCCTAGTTTCCAAAGGTTTACTATAAATTTTCCTCTGATACAAACTATAACGACCCATACTTTACATACATTATTATTACTTCAGAATTTAAGAACACTTATTACAACATATAACAAAAACATGAAATGACCATATAGGTATAGTGTCTTTAGAAACTGGGAAACATAAACAACTGGTTCATAAAACATCTACATTGTCTCACTTTTATTTAATCATATCTAGAGTACCTTTTGGAATATCTAACTTAACACCCTTCTTCCTGACCTGGGGAAAACAAAACATACAAAATGGTGAGATCAAATGCTTAGTAAGGGTAAGAAAAAGAAATATCAATCATATCATATTCAAAAGAACACAACATTTTGAAAATCTTAACCTTCAAAAGAGATCATAATATCATAACATGGGATAAGTCATAATAGGGAAATGTAATCCCAATAATTATAACATAAAACATGAAACTTTTTTTCATACCCACATAATCATAGAGAATCATTTCTTATTACGCGAGACTCATTTCCAAGACTTCTTAGTGGACAAAGTCCATTTCTGAACCGATTTCACTCCTCATTTCAGTCCTGTTTCACTGAACTGGATTAACCTGCCATTCCAGCCACATATATCTCATGAGATATAAATCATTACCCAATGTATTGGAGGGAGATATAGTTCCCACACTTCTCATAATGAAACCATTCTTATTTGTGCCACAAAATCATAAATCATAGCATAACCCATTTAATAAAAATGGGATTCTTAAACATCATTCCATCTAACATAAATCATATAAGATAAAACAACATCATAAAATTAATTCCATCATTACATAAACAAATCAATGTAAAAATAGGGATAGAAACAGAACCCTATATTATCATAGACGGAAAATATTTTTGATAAAACACTTGAACTCCATTCTAGAGGAAAATATACGTTCTACTTCAAAAAAAATTTCCATTCTTAACGTGTCATACAATTTTAATCTAAAATATGTTGATTAAAAATAAACATGAAAACTTGAAAAGGACTCTTCGTGGAATGAAGGTTCTAAAAATACATTCATGCTGTATACGTTTAAAAAAATATATTCTTCTCGTACATTGGCCAGAAAATTTAAAAAGTACCTCGTACGAAAAATGATGAATGATTAATTTCATATCTTTTACTAAAAACTCACCGAAGGGTAAAATTGGATTTAAAGAATTTTAGTAGGATGTAAATAATATTACATATTTATGAAACATAGATGTGGATGATAAATATTCCCCAGTAAATTCTGAAGTATAAACAATCTCGGAGAAAAATTGAGATTGAGAGATTTTCCCTTACCTTAGGTCGGATTTGCTTCGTAAGTGTCTGAACCTCCTACATAATGATTTAAATAATGTCATTTACTTATTCCAAAATCATACTCATTGTTATGATATCATATATTTTCATATTATTAGCTTCTTATTAGTAATATTTCATTGCTAATTGTTATTCTGTTGTTTGTTACTTTTTGTTCTTATGCGTGTCATGTCGAATAAATTCTTATTATTCACATTAGGTTATAGGTTCCTCATTTCCAGAATGGTATTGCTGTAATATAAATCATAATTATTCATTCAATTCATTTATATAATCATTATGTAATGAAGATCATGTAGTTCGAGTCGCATCACATCCTGGAGACGGTAGGTCGTACGTAGGGACGAGCGATGATATCATTCCCATGAACGTGGAATTATATTTAAGTGTATGTATAGTATTTATGAATCAATATAACATTAAAATAATCATATATATTTATTCTTTACACCATTATACCCATCCACGTAAGGTGGTGGTTGAAAACGGATTACACCACGGTGTGGAGACGATATTTCGTACGTACGGACGCGATGTGATTTCGTTTTCTGTAGGATGGATAGAAGGTGAAATAGGGTTGTTTCATATTTTTAATAACATATCAGTGTATGAGTGATACTGGTGTTATTACTTCATAATTAAACAAATAAATAAGAAGACGTAGAAGAATAAATAAAGTAGAAAAAATCGGTAATAGACATTACCTCTTCTTTGAAGCGCCTCATCTTATCCTTCTATTAGGGCACTAAAATTTGTTTTTATAGAATACCAGGACCAATAAGATGTTTCTTGGGAAGTGTAGAAGAGAAATTTTCAGGGTTGGTTCGATCATGAAGGCTCAAAGTGGTGTGAGGAGGAGAGGGAGGAGGTTCCCTTTTATAAGGGAGGAGAGGGGAACCTTAGGAAAAACATAAAGTATTATTTTATTATAAAGTCATATTCGGTTTTTAATACCTCAAAATTGATTTATTTCGAAGATAAGGTGAGTATGGGTCTAAATAATCACATGAAAAAGAATTTATACAAGTTTAGGTTATTTTTTTCAACTTAACATTTAGATTTAACTTTAAGTTAAATAAATTTACTTTTACCGTGTCTTCTTGTTTTCTTACACAATAAGGTTAATAAACATACTATAACAAGACAAGAGAACCCAAAAATGTTTATTATTAATATATATAACCTTATATAAGTTATTTTTATGATCATTAGATTTTTAGTAAGAAAATAACAACTAATAATATAATATATTTTTTAAAAACAATTTTATGTCTATTTTGACACTATTTGATAAATGATTTTTTTGAAAATCATAAATGCATGATTAGTTCTAAATAAGTTAACAAAATAAATACTAACATTTTATAATAACCTATAAAGTTATTGTAATTCATAAAAATTCTCAAATTACATTTATGGGTTTATTTAGATCATCAATTATGTTAATATTTCATTTATAGGATAATTACTGCATCATCATTGTATCTTAAATAAATTAAATTATATAATGTCGAAAAATTATAAATAAAATACCATTATGTAGTAAATCCATTTATATTTCTAATTATTATTTATAGTCGAATTTATCATCTGTATAACCCTATATTAAAAATGTTATAATTATTAAACTTTGATTTTAACTATTTTAACTATTCTATAAATAAAATAATATTAAATGTCCTAATCTAATACAAGTGGAACTAAATGGTTATATTTTATTCCTAAGTATGTTTTTGGTCTAATTACATTTAACCAATAGAATTATGACATTTTTAGGTTAATAATAATAACATTTTTACCCTTAATTACCCTATTTACATTTAATAGTGGTAAATAAAAGTAAAAAGATACTATTCAGCAAAAATTATTTTCATCTCATTGAACCAAATTTTAGTCCTTGATATTAACCGCGCCTCTCAGATTTTCGAAATTCCACTCACAGAAGTGGTAAAATTATGTTTTATGTGAATTTGAAAATTCTCTTAGGAGGTGGGTAAAAGACGGTGAAAAGTTCAATAAAATTTTATATATCTAAAATTATTATAAAATAAATCCAATTAATTACGTTGAATTATATATGTATTATGTATAAATTTTTACCTATTATAAATTTAAATAAAATAAATAATTATATAAATAAAAAGATAGTTTTTAAATAGTAACTCATTGTTTTCACTATTCATCGAGAATTGAATGTTTTCCGAAAAATACCAAAATTTCACCTTAGTCTAATTTAGATATTCTGAATCCAAAAATGACATCCATTTTGAAAGATAAAATTTACAATATTTCAAAAAGTTGGTATTACTATTCATAACGGCTAGTTCTAATAATATTTTAATAGCATATCGTTGTTTAGTGAAACTCGGTATTGCATACGATGCAAGCTATCGAGAAAGGTTGTGATTGCATGTAAAGCAAGACAAGCTAGTGTTGGGTGTAGCGAAAGATTCCCTTGATTATGTATATAACATAAAAATAAAACATTTCTCATAAAAATCTCGGGTGTTACACATGTTGCATTCAACACTATAGTTGATGATCAGGAGTTCTTCTATACAGATTGGTGAATTTCCAAAGAGGGTATAGGGGTTTGACTCAAGATAAATGACATGAAATAACGATTGAATAATAAGAGGAAGAAGATCTCATAGAAGATAGAGGTATATGGAACGATTTTTTTGAACTCAATAAGAATAAGGACATAATCCCATACCACACCACTTTCACCTCTCCAGGAAGAACATAGGCTAATGGAACATGAAAAGAAAAACAATTCCATGAAATGGGGCTAGAAACAAGGACTAAATGGTTGGGAAGTCCTACGTATCACATAACGATGGGAATCAAGATGCACGTAGTTCTGGAAGATGTTGTGTAGTTTTACATCATGCGGTGAGGACACAAATAATGAAAAGGTATCTCATTATGGATTTCGTATTGAATGGAGGGTAACTCGGTGTGAATGAGAAAATAAGCCCATGCTGCACTATAAAATCCCAAATGATAACCTGGACCTATGGGCCAAAAAGGTAGAGAGATATGAGACAATAAGTCCTACATAGTCTTTGATTTAATGTCTTGCAGTGAGTATGAAGGATGGAGGAGTGTCCTGAGAGGATGTATGAAGAATGGTAACAACAGGCTAACATGAACGTGGAAAAAGTGTCCACACCACACCACATAATCCAAGGTGAGAAAATGGGTCTAGTGACCAAAAAGGTCAAGGGACCTCTGACCAAAATTCTTGGCCAGTTCATAGTTTATTATCTTGAAATGAGGATGATGGTGATCTTAGTTTAATGTCACAGAGCTCAGACCATATATACATGACCCTTTATGTGTGTATTTATTTAACAAAGTTCAAAATCCCATGTCAGAAATGAATGGTGTTGGAAATAATGAATGGGACCAAACTCTCCACAATATATATGGGTACGACAGATGTACTCACACTCCAGCACAAGTTAGACTAGCATTTCAAGGAATAGCTAGATAGAATTAACCACTACACCGAATATTTGGGACATATAGTGGTCGTGAAAATGATTATGGATAACTATTGACCATGTATAATACATAGCAACCATATCGAAAGACTTGAAATGGAAGTAAAAAATGAGTGACGACAGGTGACCTTATCCGCAATGTGGGACTTGTACCAATATTTCGTTCAAGGAACTCTAGCATGTTAACCCATAATGATAGGAGAGCCCTTGGGATAATTATACATACAATTTGAGGGACCTTTTGGATGTGAAATATGATGGGACCTAAATTGAAGGGTATGTGTTATTCATTAATGTGCGAGTGCAGTTTAGTGTCATGTGAGATGAAAAAAGAGGTGGATATATATAGTGAGATGGATATATGGTGTGGTCAAGATGAACACGACGTAATTGAGGCCAAAAGACAGGAAAACACCATGTGTTTTGAAACAATGGGAGATCTTGATGTTGGGAGATGGGGGGGACTAACAAATGTTTTGGGCATTCCTACGTATTCTATGAGGGTGGGAATCAAGCCATAAGTAGTTATGAAAGGGCCATGTAGTTTAACGTCATGCAGGTAGGATGTTGGATGGAAGAGTGAGGAAGGGCACACGGTGAGATCATCATAAGCCTAACATCAGTGGAGGCCAATGATGCCTACATTACACCATGCAGGACCCTACAAGAAAATTATACAATGGGGGAATTGTCAAAGAGAAGAGTCTGGGTGATGGCCTCAAGATGAGGCGTCCGAGAGTTCCTAAGTATCCAATAAGTATGGGAATCAATATATACATAGTTCTTGAAGGATCCATGAAATTTAACATCTTGCAGTGAGGAAAAATGCTGAGTAGTTTTACTTCCTTCTTTCTGGACAAACAACACATTTTATCATCATGTGCTAGAGACAGAACAATTTAAGGTCATGTGGGACCATACAGATCATAATATATGGTCATAGAGCTCATATCATTTTGCATTTTATCATACTTTGGGATGGAAATGAAGTTTAATGTCATGTTGGATGTAATATTTTAAGGTTATGTAGATCAATATATAGTTTAATGTCCTTTGGGATGACATATAGTTTAATTTCATGTGGGACATAATTATTTAAGGCCATGTAGGTCCCTATACAGTTTAACATCTTACCAGATGACATACATTTTAATTTCATGCAGGGTATAATAGTTTATGGTCATGTTGGACCAGAAAAGTGCTCAAGAAATGCATCTCATGAAGAATTTGGCATTGGTGGGAGGAGTTATATACTCCTCGTCCATGGTAAATAGAGAGCACACACCATTGGGGTTAACCATGTGAATGATGTAAGGTCCTTCCCATTAAGCATCCAGCTTGACTAGCTTCCTATAAGGTATAATTGGAGTTCTGAGTGCAAAACCAGTCAAAATTTCAAGAAAGAGAGGAGGAAAACCATCTTGTGGGATTCTATGGATATCTTTTTCTAATGCATTTCCATATAGTTCTAAGAACGAAACATATTCTCATCGAGCATTTCCAATTCATAGGAACCTATTTCATATACCTTATATTGTGTTTACTGATCATAGACAGTTGTGCATAGTGAAGGAAATTTAATCTCAATGGGTAGGGCATCCTCTGTTCTATACACTAGGGAAATGGAGTCCCCTATGTGGAATTGCACGTCGTTGTATGATAGGCCCAAAAGGCTTTGGGGAGTTTTTCTAGATAACTCTTCGTGTTATGAACAACCATTTTTTTCAATATTTATGAGATGGTATTGTTTAGTTCCTCGATCTTCAAATTTTCTTTCATGTGATACTGGGAGGAATGGTTCGAATGGATGTTCTACTCGGTGTATATTTTCGTTAGCTGGTCTGCCCGGATGTTGGTTCCCATAACTGTGAGTATGGCCTGAGGGTACCCAAATTGGTAGATGATGTTGGAGCTCACAAATTCAATGATATAATCGGCTGTAACCTTTTTTAGTGTAATTTCCTCTTCCCACATGGAAAATATATCAATACAAGTCATGATGGATTTGCATTGGCGAGTTGTCGCCTGTGGATATTGCCCATGAACATCGAGTCCCAAATCCACAATTCGCTGAGAGTAAATAGTAGTGTGGAGAGGCTCTGGAAGCTGATGCAAAAATATGGCATGAATTTGGAATTCTTGTAACCTTTTGGAAAACATGATGCAGTCAAAGATCATAGAGGGGCAGAAATACCCTAACCTCTAGATCTGGTGAGATAATTTTGGCCCAGTCTGATGAGCTCTACAGGAACCAGCATGAACCTCATGCATGACATCACAAATATAAACTCCTTGAATTCAATGAAGGATTACCCCATCAAATATTCACATTTATAGAATCTTCTCATTACCGGGATATAGCGTCCCGAGCCTTTTTCATAAAACCGTTCATGATTTTAAGCATAAATAACCATCAGAGTACATGCCAAGAATCATTAAGTAGAGTGAATTGGACGAATAGGTACATATAACATAAAACATGGGGCTAAAAAAACTTCTTTATTTAATCTTCATAAAGTGTTTATAACTTCTTTTGAGCCCTTACATCTGCATAGGGTTCCCTAGGGAACACATGAACAAAGCTATAAGATAAAAATCCCAGTAAGGGAATGAACATAAAGATACCTCTCAAACACATGTGTTAGGAGGCATGACCTAATGATATCCAAAGCATGAAACTTATAAAATCATTTACTGTAACATCCGATCATATAAAAATGGAATCATATAAATGTGGCAGAATCATAAATCATATCTTTAGTACGGGTCAAGGCTATCCGCCAATCCCATTTCACATTACATATCATGAGACTTAACCTTAACCAAATCATTGGAGGGATATTTAGGTGCACCCATCTCTTCATTTTGTTGAACATTCTTTCCACATAAATATTCTTAACACATATACAATCATACATAATCAACAATAGACAAACTTAAGGGTACCCATGGAAAGAATTAGGTACCATGATCCTGACATAAAACATAACGAATGGGCCTATGATGTAAGTGTCCATGTAAGGAAAGAATTAGAAAATACATGGAAGTTCATAGGGTAAAATAGGAATATAACAGGTTAAGTTGTGTCAAACATAAGTGACAACATCAGAGAAATGTGTTTTAGAAACATTAGCATTAAAACATTTTCTTGCGGTTTTAAGGAAAATACAATAGATATTTTAAAATAGTGAATAAGAAATTATTTTATATAAAACCAGATTTGAACTATGAAGGTTTTAATAATAAAAATACAGAACTTACAATGTCCATGGTGTCTAAAAATAGAAGATACAGTGCACTGGAAATTGGATAAATATTTGGGAAGTACCTTTAAAACGATTGTGCTTGTTAGGAAGTATCGATGAGAGATTCACATAAAATCATGTAAATCCATGATGGGGAATGAGATATGGATCATGGAACATGTGTTTGGATCATATAAATAGAATGGTTATGTGCTACATAAAAATAAAATATAATTATTTTTTGGTAAAAAGAGTGATTGAGGAGCCCGAAAAAATGAAGGATGTTCGGGTAGAATCCATTTTAGTTTATCGGCATGGTATCAGGTGTAACTAAGAGGGATTTATGAGAGAGATAAGGAGTTTCTAATTACTTCTAAAACATTATGGAAGTATTGGGAAGGGTGTATAAAATTCCCCATCAAGTGGTTTAACACAAAAAGGCATAGCATAGAGAACAATCTTGATTAAGAGTGAAAAGGGGAGGATAGATTACCTTAAATCTGTTGGTGTTCTCCACTAGTTATTAACGACCTGAATAAAAAAATTAGGCATTTTAATTAATAAATCAAGAACAAATAATATATTTATTATAACACTTTTTATTTCATTCAAAACCTTTTTGATTAGTTACAATGTTCAATTTCATTGTTTGGGCTCGTTTGTTTACATGGATTTAAAATATTGGTTTACTTATATTCAAGATTGGATTATATGCAATATGAAAGTGGTTTTCCAGAATTGAAGATATATTCATTAGTTCATATCCATGATATTACATGGTTTTAATTTTAATTAGGTAACTTAGAGTGAAGTCTAATTATTATATATATAACAACAATGATAACTGTTTTTTGTTAATCAGAGGATTTGATTACAATGAATGTGATTTGTTTTATAAAATAATTTTATTTTTACCAAAGGATTACAGAACCAAAAATAGGATTTATAATATATATAATAATCTGGTTCAACCATAACACAAAATTTTTCATGACTATAATTGAAGATAATAATAGAAGTTGATAAACTGTTGTCCTTGAATTTGCTAAATTAACACATCTCAAATGGTGCTTTCATTTCATTCAATTAAAATGGTGAAGAAAGGAGAGAAGATTATGAAATATACCACTAGCATGAATATATTACATTAAATTTAGTTTACTAGATTTATCATTCTATTATGGTTAATGGAGTTGAGGAATGATATAAAAAATTAAAATAACATAAAAGAAAAGAAGAAATTGAGAAGAGGGATTTACCTCTTCAGACTTCCTCCTTTGAGAACCTCTTAAAGGAAGAAGTTTTTGTATTTTGAGGAGTATGAGAGAATTTGGAAGTGGGGGAGGACCTTGGGGAGGGATTTGGGTGGAATAATGGCAAGTTACAAGGGTGGAGAGGATTGGAGGGGAGATTGAGTGAAGGGGGGTTTTTTATGGTGGTGGAGAGGAGGGATTTCATAATATTATTATCATTAATTTCTTATTTCTTCCAATGACAAGAAATAGTAAGTATTCCATGACCAAGAATAGTAAACAAATCATGTGAATTCAATCCTTGGGTGGTGACATCATCCATGATTCTTGTAATAGTCTATTTATCTTATAATGTACATATACTGTAAATTACTGTATTTTATTATTCAGCAAAAAATCATGTATTTTAGAAAAATCTCAAAAATTCACTCTAACCATTTTTTGATGTGTAGAATCCAAAAATGAAGTCCATTTTTCAAAAATAATTTTATAAATATTATTATATTAATAATTAATTAAAAAATTTATTTATTATTAAAACCAGTTTTAAAACATTCATTAACTTATTCTAAAAAATAGGTATATCGTACTTCCAAATTGAATATTATTTTTATACCACCATAGGTGAGGTAACTATTCATTAGGGTATATCACTATTCATAAGGGTATATTACTATTCATTAAGGCAGGTTATTATTCACCAAAAATTATGTTTTCCTTATCAGACTACAAATAACATACTGATTACAACCGTGTATGCTGGATTTTTGAAATTCCAAACACATAAGTGACGAACTTATGTTTAATGGTCACATAGAACTTAATAGTTCATTAAGTTTTGTTTTCATGTGACTTTATGACATACTTAAGAGAAGTTAATTTCCATTGATAAACATTGGGTCGTTACATTCTTCCCCCATTAAGAAATATTTCCCTCGGAATTTCATTTTACATTCTAGGCCAAAAACAGATGTAGGTACTTTTCCTTCATTGCTTCCTCAAGTTCCCATGTTGCCTCTTCGTACTAATGGTTTCTTCATTGTACCTTTACCCGATGAGTAGACTTTTTGCATAGAACATTGTCTCTATGGTCCAAAATCTTCACAGGTTGCTCCACATAAGAGAGATCATCATCCAGCTACACCATCTCTGAGTTTCGTACATGTGAGGGATTATGTATGTACTTCCTCAAGAGTGATACGTGAAAAAACATCATGAACTCGAGCCATATTCGGTGGAAGTGCAAGATAATAGGCCACGACACCTATGCGGTCAAGGATCTCAAAGTGGCCAATATACCATTGTCTTAACATCCCTTTCATTCCGAATCACATGACACTCTTGGTTGGAGATATTTGAAGAAATAATTTATCTCCAACATCGAACTCCAAATCCCTTTGATGGTTGTCAGCAAAGCTCTTTTTCCGAATTTGATCACATTTGATGTGTTTCCCGATGAATTGAACCTTCTATGTCATCTCATCAACATGATCACGTCGATGTAGCTATCGTTCTCCTAATTTATTCCAACAGGTTGGAGTTCTACATCGCTTTACAGACCGAGCTTCATATGGAGCCATATGAATACCTGATTGGAAGCTATTGTTGTCTGAGAACTCAAACAATGGGAGATGTTGATTCCATCCACCATTTAATTCTAGAGAGCAGGATCTGAGCATATCATCATGTGTCTAAATAGTTCTTTCATACTGGCCATCAGGTTGGGGGTGATAGGTCACGCAGAAATTTAATTCAGTAGTCAAAGAAATTAGAAGGCTCCTCCAGAATTTAGATGTGAAACATAGATCACGGTCAGAAACAATTGCGAGTAGAGCACCATGCATCATCACCACTTCCTTCACATATATCTTTGCAAGTTGTTCCTGTGAGATATCTTCTTGAATAGTGATGAAATGGGATTACTTGGTGCTTCAGTCAACCACAACACATATCTCATTATTTCCCTTCAACATCTTCGGGAGTCCCATGACATAGTCCATAGTATCATTTTCTAATTTCCACATGGTTATAGGAAATGGATTCATAATACCTTTATACTTTTGTCGCTCAGCTTTATCTTGCTGACATACTAAGCACCTTGATATATATTATGCAATCTATTTCTTCATTTTATCCCGAAAAAAGTGTTCTCAGAGATTATGGTATATTTTGGTACTCACAGGATGGATAGAGAAGGTCGAGCTATATGCATCATTCAATAGATCCTTCTTTATCTCTGGATCAGATGGTACACATAATAATGTCCCAAGTCATATAACTCCTTCCTCATCAATTTTAAATCTTTGGATTTATCATTTTTTAACAGCTTCCACCCTTTTTTGAATTTTTACATCCTTTATTTGAGCATCCTTTATTTTCTCCAAGAGGGATGGTTGAGAAATCATTTGAGAAAGGATTGATGATGTTCCTCCATTAATGATTCCAATGTCCATCCTTTCCAAATATAATAAGATCAGATCCCTTTCAATTCTCATCATTGATAATGATTCATGATCATTTCTACTTAGAGCATCTTCCATGTTTTTTGCCTTACCGTAAAGATAGTGGATTGAGCAGTCATAATCATTGATGAGCTCTATCCATCTTTTATAGAGCATATTACGCGTTTTCTGTGTGAATATATATTTTAGACTCTTGTGGTCAGTATATATCTCACATTTTATCTCATATTGATAATGCCGCCAAATTTTCAATGCAAAGATCACAGCCGCCAACTCCAGATCATGAATGGGATAGTTTTGCTCAAGAATTTTCAGATGCCTTATGGAAAAGGCTATCACTTTATCATTTTCCATTAGCACACAGCCTATGACTTTATTATAATCATCACTATACACCACAAAGAGTTTTTCACATTAAGGGAGTGTGGGTACCAATGAGGTGATAAGCCTATTTTTCAACTCCTTGAAACCGTCTTCACATTCCTATGTCATGAAGGACATTACTCCCATCTGTGTCAGCTGGGTCATTGGGTTTTACAATCGTGAAATGTTTTGCACGAATCTTTGATAATACCCAGCTACACCTAAAAAGCTACGGATCTCCGTTACAGTAGTTGGCCTCAACCACTCTTTAATTGCCTTCATCTTGGAAGGGTCGACAGATATCTCTTTCCTGGTGATGACATTCCCCCTGAATCGTACTTACTCCATCCAAAAATCACATTTTCTGTATTTTCATACAACTTCTCCCTTCACAATGTCTTTAACACAGTTTTCAAATGCTCCTCATGTTCCTCCTTGCTCTTGGAGTATATCATAATATCATCAATAAATGCCACCACAAATTTGTTGAGGTAATCTATAAAGACTCTATTAATTAAATCCATGAAAATTTCTAGAGCATTAGTGTGTCTGAAGGGCTTCACTATGAACTCATAGTGTCTATACCTCGTTCGAAAGGATGTCTTGGGAATATCTTTCTTCCTCACCTTTAATTGGTGATATCCCGACCGAAGGTCCACCTTAGAGAAATAACTGGCCCCATGAAGCTAATCGAACAATTAATCTATCAAAGGAAGGGGATAAATGTTCTTTATAGAGATTTTTTTGAGCTCACAATAATCAATGAAGAGGTTCATTGATCCATCCTTCTTCATGATGAATAAGACTGGAGCACCCCATGGTGAATCACTCGGGTGTATAAAACCATATTCTGTATTCTCCTGTAACTGCTTCTTCATCTCTTCAATCTCTACGGTGGCCATTCTGTAAGGTGTCTTTGAGATTGGCAGACATCCAGGGATAAGTTCAATTGAGAACGCATCCTCTCGGTCAAAATGGAGACCAGGAAACTCTTCAGGTAATACATCAGTGTAATCCCTCACCATGGGCATGTCTTAAATAATGATTCTATTCTTTGTCCCAATTATTTGATCTAGATATTCATTCTCACAAGGAAGCAATATCCAAACATGAGAGGAAGATTCAATAGGAGACTCATCTTTCTCCTTAAACTCCCAAATAATTATAGGATTCTTCAGGATGTGAAAAGTGATATCTCTTTCCCATCAATTGATGTTTTCCTAGTATAAAGATAGTTAATCCATTCCCAAGATAGCATCGAATTCCAGTAAAGGAAGTATGAAAAGATTTTTTGGGAGGTTCAGTCCACAAACATTAACCAGGTAGGAGTTATAAACCATTGATGAAATAATTTCCTCATTCGTTGTTCTCAGGGATAAAATTTCCTCTAAATTTTTAGGTGGTGTTTAAATAGTTCTACTAAACATGCAAGATATGAAATAATGAATATAATCATAATCAAATAGTATGTTCTATATTCTTGTATGAATAACAAGTGTACCTGCCACCACATCATTTTCCGGCACCACCTCATCAGTAGTGATAGAATAATCCCTCCCATGTTACACTAGAGGTTGTTGATGATTGCCCCCGACAACCCTCGGCTTAGGGGATTTGTTGGCATAATTTATAATCACTTTGAATTTATAACACTATAATGTAGGACGAGTGTTTATCTGATCCTTCCTCTGTTCTTCAACATTATAGGTATTTTTCATATACCTTCGGGAGTTTTTTTCCAGATAACCAAACATTCTGCATTTGAAGCAATTCTTGGTTCCCTTGAGACAGTCACCAAGATTCTTCTTCCCACAATTTTTCTAAAGGGGAAATTGAGGCTTCTTTCCATCATGGGATTTTATTGATGAACCACCCATGTTGTTCTACATTTTATACTTCTTGTCACTAGGCCCATGAGAGCAATGAGAGTCATCAATCTCCATTTCAACCATGATGTCACAACAAAAAAAATCTTCTCATAGCTGTTAAAGTCTCGAATGGCCAACACTTTTCATAGACTCTACTTTAGTCTGCTAAAGAAGTGATCCACCATGCTTTCGGTGTTCATGACAATGCCAGAGGCGTACCTTTCAAGCCTTGTAAATTTTTCTTCATACGCCCCGATAGACTCATCTTCCGTCTTCATGAGTACAAGGAAATCTCTTTCCATCATCAGACTTAGGGTTAGAGGAAAATATTTGTCGAAAAAAATCCTCTTGAATTCCTCACATTCTATGGAATCAATTTCATCTTGGGACATTTTATTCTTGATCCATGTCCACCACTAATCCACTTCCCCATCAAAATGATAGACTTCCAGTACGACATTCTCTTCTTCCGAGAAGCAGAGTATAGAGAATATATTTTCTATGGAGTTAATCCATTTTTATGTTAGGAGGGGATCAGAAGACCCGCTAAACATGGGAGGCCTTTTCTGCATGAAGGATTCTATGACAAAATTCTATTTACTTTGAGGAGGGGGATGTTCCACCTGATTCATGTTATTATTCATAACTCTAGACAACTAAGAAAGTACTTCTATGAAGTTTTGAGCAACCGCTTATGTCACATTAGGCATGTCATTAGGGAAATAATTACATTTCATATCACATTGGTTGTTGAAATGTGTTCTTATATTTCCCTCCATAAACTATGAAAAATAATGTATAATTATAGGTCTTGAATACATAGCTATTGAGCATAAAAAGAAACATTTAACCTAAAAGTATGAACTTAAAAAGTAGAAGTATATCCTGACTTGTGATTCCTAAGGTTTATATCGAGGTTATCCTCGATCTATTTCTTAAATTATATTCTTATGGGATTATTTTTGTCCCTTAATAAAGTTTTGTACTAAGAATTTGAATCTTCCAAAGCATGTCCCCCGGGAGAGTCGTAACCCAGAGTGCAACAAGGCCTGTTGTCGTGCCCCAGTTCTCGTTTGAGTCAAGCTCTAAGCTGTGTTTTCGAGTTTTACCCCTATATACTTATGTGCCAGATCCACCTATACCTGCTCGTATCTAGACAGGGATGCATTTTGTTGATAAACCACTTACTCTATACTCACCAAAATTTAGGACTATTTTCTTATAAAAAGACTCATCCTTAAGTTTCTCAATATGGTGCTCCATTCCGAATCTCAAACAATAACTAGGAAATCCTCTGATACCAACTATAGTGACCCGATCCTTTTACATATAACATTTCATTATTTTAATAATAATTAATCATTAGAGTAAAAGCCAAGGATCGTTAATTCTAGTGTCTTGAAAGACTGGGTACATATAACATAAAACATGGGGCTAATAAAACATCATTATTTAATCTCCATAAAGAAATTATAACTTCCTTTCAGCCCTTACATCTGTATAGTGTACCCTGGGGAACACATTAACAAAGGGATGAGCTAAAAATCCAAGTAAGGGAATGAAAATAAGGATACATCTCAAGAACCTGAGTTAGGAGGGATGATATAACTATATATAAAGCATGAAACTTATAAAATCATTTAATATAACATGGGATCATTTAAACATGGAATCATATAAATGTGGCAGAATCATAAATCATATCTTTATTATGGTTCAAGGGTAACCGCCAATATCGTTTCTCATTTTAGTACGGGTCAAGGATAACCGCCAATCCCGTTTCGCATCGCATATTATGAGACTTAACCATAACCAATGAATTGAAATGAAATCTGAGTGAGCCTATCTCAATATATTCATGAACATTATTTACACATAAATTTTCTTATAACATATAATATCATACATAATCAACCATACACAAACATAAGGGTACCCATGGAAAGAAGTGGGTACCATGATCATGACATAAATTATAACCAATGGGCGTATCTTGAAAATGTACATGTAAGGAAAGAATTAGAAAATACATGGACGTTAATAGGTTATAATAGGAATATAACATGATTAGTCATGTCAATCATAAGTTACAACATCTGAGAAATGTATTTTAGAAACATTAGCATTAAAACATTTTTGGGCGGTTTTAAGGAAAATACTATAGATATTTTAAAAAATAGTAAAGAAGAAATTATATTATATAAAACCACAATTTAACCAATAAGGTTTTCATAATAAAAATACATAATTTAAAAAGATAATGGTTTCATAAAACAGAAGATAGAGTGCACTTGAAATTGGGTAATAGTTCGGGATGTTCCTTTCAAACGAGTGTGCTTAATAGGATTTATCAAAGAGAGATTCACTTAAAAGCATGTAAATCCTTGAATGAGAATGATAGATGGATCTTGGAACATGATTATTTATCATATAAAGATATTTTTTAAGTGCTACATAGAAAGAAAAGAAACTATATTTTGTTAAAAAGATAGATTGAGCAACCCGACAGAATAAAGGAAGTTCGGGTACAATCAATTATGGTTTATCGGCATGGTATCAGGTGTAAATAAGAGGGATTAATGAGATAGATAATGGGTTTATCATATATTATTAAACATTAGGGCAGTATTGGTAAGGGTTTATAAAAATTCCACATCACTTGGTATTACACAAATGGTCATAACATAGAGAACAATCATGATTAAGAGTGAAAAGAGGAGGATCTCTTACCTTAAATCCGTTTGTGTTCTCCAATTGTTATTAACAACCTGAGTAAAAAAATTTGGATTATTAATTAATAATTCAAGAACCCCTTCTATATTCAATTTATTTATTATAAGACTTTTTAGTTTATTAAAATCCTATTTGATTAGTTACAAGGTTCAATTTCATTGTTCGGGCTCGTTGGTTTACTTGGCTTCAAAAGACCGGTTCACTTATATTCATGTATGGATTATATGTTAAGATGAATGTGGTTGTACATAATTGAAGTCATATTATTTAGTTCATATCTAGGACATTACTCGGTTTTATTTTCAATTAGGAAAATTATATTGAAGTCGAATTATTATATATATAACCATAGTGATAGCTATTTTTTGTTAATTAGAGTATTTGATTTCAATGAATGTGTTTTAATTTATAACATAATTATATTTGTACCAAAGGATTATAGAACCAAAAATATGAAATATTAAACATATAATAATCTGGTTCAACCATATCACTAATGGTTCATGACCAGAATCATGGATAATAATAGAAATTGTTAAATTGTTGTCCTTGAATGTGCTAAATTAGCACATCTCAAACAGTGTGTTCATTTGTTTCAAATAAAAGGGTTTGGAAAGGAGAGAAAATAATTAAATATACCACTAGGATTAAGACATTCCAGTACATGTATGTTACTGAATTTATCATGCTATTATCGTGAAGGGAGGTAGGGAAAGAAATAAAAAAGAAAAGAACATTAAAGAAAAGAAGAAATTGGGAAGAGGGATTTAACTCTTGAGACTTCCTCCTTTGAGAACCACTTAAAGGGAGAGGTTTTCATATATTTAGGAGGCTGAGAGCTTTTGAAAGTGGGGTGGGGGATTGGGGAGGTATTTGGATATAATAATGGAATGTAACAAGGATTGAGATGAGTGGAGAGAAGAGGGAGTGAAGGGGGTTTTTATTATGGAGGAGAGGAGGGATTTCATAATATAATAATAATTAATTTATTATTTCTTCCCAAGATAAGGAATAGTACGTATTCCCTGACCAATAATAGTAAATGGGTCATGTAAATTTGATCCATGGGTGGTGATATCATCCATGATGCTAGGAATAGATTATTTAGGTTATAATTTATATATATGGTAAATTACCGTACTTTTCTATTCATAGAAAAATCATGTATCTCCGAAAAATCACAAAAATTCACCATAACCATTTTCAACGTGTAGAACCAAAAAATGAAGTCCATTTTTCAAAAATAATTTTATAAATATTATTATTTTAATATTTAATTAAAATAATAATTTATTATTAAAACCAGTTCTGAAACATTCATTAACTTATTCTAAAATAAAGGTATATCGTACTTCCAACTTGAATATTATTTTTATACAACCATAGGAGATGTTACTATTCATTAGGTTTAATCACTATTCATAAGGGTATGTTACTATTCATTATGGTAGGTTACTATTCACTAAAAATTATGTTTTACATATCAGGCTCCAAATAACATACTGATTACAATCGTGTTTTCCAGATTTTTGAAATTCCAAACACAGAAGTGGCGAACTTTTGTTTAATTTTCACTTAGAATGTATTAGTTCATTATTTTGTGTTTTCATTTGACTTTATGTCACACTTAAGAGAAAGTAATTTCCATTGAAAAACTTTGGGTCATTACACATGACCACTCTAGATGTTAACTGCAACGTGCAGCGTCAGATTCACTCGTGATTTTCTCGGTCTGTTGGGATATCTCCATGCTAGAGTTACTCAATAAAGGGGGTCCCCCAGTCGGTAGTAACATCTAGAACTACATGAATGGGGCATGGGGTTACCGAAATGGAGTTGTTGGTGGTAAGGTGGATTAACTGTGGGATATCTTTGTCGTTCAGAGTGATGAGGAGAATGAATCTATAGTGTGCCAAATGGATAACCAAATCCCCTTCAGCAGGCTCCACAAGAGATATAGCTTGGCTGGAAAAGGCATTGGCTATACTGTTCAGGGATTGAAGAATGTGAGTAACATCTATCTGAGATTGAGATTTAGGCCATCAACTGGTGGGTGTGTTCCAAAAGTGGTATAAATTCTAATTTTATAATGACATAGTCATTGTTGACCTACTTAATGACTTGTTCGGAGTCCCCTTTCACATGAAAATGGAGAACATCAATATTGAGGGCCAACTCGAGGCTAGTAAGGAGATCCTAATACTTTACCTCATTTTTGGTACAATGTTCAGACAATAGGAATGAATAATGTAGAATAGCATGTGTAGGGTTAATGAAGATGACTCCCAATCCAACTCTATTGAGCCTCAAGTAATTGATCCTTCTTCCGGTAGGTCTTCTGGAAGCACCATTAAAGTGAATTTTCCCGCATAGAATGGGTTGGTCTACCGAGATGATTGCCTCTTCATGAAAACCATGGTCTAGAGACTGATCTGTGAGGGATTCATGGGAGGAAAGGAAGCATGCCAATTATTTCCCCTTAATTTCCATATGTGAAAAAATATAATGTTGAAAATTTGTAGGATCACATCCCACTGAGCTAGACGACCTGTCAACATGGGGTAGTTTAGGACGTACTTTAGCAGATCCTCTCGGGACACCAGTTGTACCTCATGGTTTAGCAAGTACTGTCACAATTTCTGTAATTTGAATAGTATCTAAATAATATCTTCTCAATAGAAGAGTGTCTTGTCTCTATATCGGGGAGCATGCAGCTGAGATAGTAGAGACTGTTCTTCATCCTCTTGTTGTTCTTCTATGTGAGAAGGTCACCAAAAGATCCTTCAAGGGTAGTAACATAAAGAACCATCGGATTTAGGAAAATCGGTGGAATCAGTACTGGATGCAAGAGCAAATAATTCATGATTTCCTCAAAAGCAGCATGGCATTAATTTTTCCACTTATATATAGGGACTTTATTCATGAGTTAAGTAATGGACATACACTTGCTGGAAAAATTTGTGATGAATCAGTGTATGTAGGCCATGTGGCCATGGAATCCCCAAAGCACCAAAATGCTTCTCAAGGGAGACAACTTGCTGATGACCACGATCATATCTGGGATGATATCGATGCCCCTATATCTGAAAATTAATCTGAGAAACTTTCCAGAGGTGACCCAAAATGAACACTTCAATGTGTTCATCTTCAAGTTGTGATAACGAATGAATATTAACACTTTATCATGTTATTTGAGATGGTCCTATCAATGGAGAGATTTATCCCCCAGATAATCCAGGTAATATTCCATAAATATCTCATGGATCGGCTTGAATATGTGATGCATGAAAGAATGATAGGTGGAACATACATTCATTAGACCAAAGGAAATTACCTGGTAGCAGATGTTACATTATGGTGACCTGAAGACTATCACATCCTCATCCTTGAGATCCACATAGATCTGGTTATACCTGGAATACCCATCCATGAAAGTGTGGGTCTGGAACCTAGCGGCATGAATTTAAAACTCCATCACAAGAAGGGGAAAAACATCCTTTGAACAGTGATGGTTGAGATCCTGAATGTCAATGCAGACACTGATTTGCCTATTCTTCTTCCTGATCGGGCATATTTTTGGCTAGCCATCTGGGGTACTAAACCTCCTTGAATTTTTTTTCTTTGTTGAGCTTATCAATTTCATCCTTGACCATGGCACCGTGAGAACGGTGAAACATTTTGGGAGGCTCTTTGAACACATGGTGATTTTCATGAATTCTGTGGTGGTGTATGGTGAACTGAGGGTCTAGTCATCCCATTTCTTCATAACTCTATAAAAATACATCATGGTGCTACTTTTGGATGTCCATGTACTACTGTTTTTTTTGATTGGCATAGTGGCAATGATCAGTGTAGGTTTCAAATCTGCCTCCCGATAGAGTTTCACTGGTACCATTTCATCAACCATGGTAGAGAAACCCTCCTAAAATATAGGTTTATAATCCTCTAAATTAAACCCATCACTTATGGAGGATCATTCCTTGATAGGAGGACTTTACTATAGGTTAATAGATCCCAATGGGATATTGGTTCTAGCTTGAGCAGAAGTGGACAATGCATCAGGGGACTCATGTGCTGTCAAAACCATAACGACAAAAGCTGTCAAACTATTCCCATATGGTCATTGGACCAAGGGGCCACTCATGATGATATCTAAGCTATTTTGTTGTGTTAGCTTGACCCAGTATATCACTGCTCAGTAGAACAAGAAAGTATGATGTATTTACATTTCCATTGGGTGGACATCCTGATACCTTATGGGGTTAGGGGGCACTAGGATCACCTCATCCTAATTTGTGTTGGAATATGAGGTGATCATCCGACATTGAAAGGTCTTCAGAATATTATTCCCTGTTTTTATTGAAACAACAAATAATTTCCCCTTATTGGGGTTCGTATCCATTAATGGATGGATCGGGAAAATGTAGGCATCATCATGGTTTATCAATGGGCCAGTTGTAGCTTTTGCGTGTTTACCCTTGTTAGCCCAGAACATCATGTCCGAGATCTTGTAGTTGTAGAAATCTAGGTTGCATGATTCAAAAGTGGAAAAGGGAGACACGTCACCATGGAGTATTCCCACACAAGCATTAAGGGAGTACTTATGGCACTAGTGATACAATAAATGGACTGTTTCATGTATGTGGAACCATGGCCTACCAATCAATTTATTGTAGGAGGTGTCTCAGAAGACAATAGAGAATATGGTGATGGCTACAAGACAACCAAAATGGGTCTTTAGAAGGTTCTCACTTACTATTGACTACTACTATTTATCATAACCACGAATTTTTTGGTCTGAGGGACTCTGATCATCCTTGAACAGCCCCATATTTTGATGTTTCCAAGTTAGGATTAGGTTGATCCCATATCCTGCGTCGACAAGTCAGTGAAAAACCCCCATAAAATTTCAATGGATGTTGGTTTACAATGGGAGGATGTTCCCATGTATGGTAGATCCTTCATCTTCTTCATGTAACAAGATAATAGTATGATATTCAGCATGCTCGACCGCTTCAACATGGAAGGATTCTACAGTTACTAAATGTTTCTCAAACTGGAGGTGGATTCTTAAATCCTACGAAATGGATTCACGCATATCCGCTGATAGGTGAAGAATTTCAAGGATATAGAGAATTGATTTAAAAATGGCATGATTCTTAAGAACATCATATGTCTAGGCCAATAATGAAATTTTTCTTATAAGAGTTTATTATGTAGCAGAGTGTATGATTGGCCCTTCTGACTGAACCATCAGTAAACTGGTGGTGGGATTGTCCAGCTACTCTATAGTTGAAACTTTTGGAGTGACTACAAGATGTGTAATAGATTAATGAAGTCGATTCATAAGAGATCATAGCTTATCAGGGTGTAGTCGAGGTGGCTCTACATGATCTAGTAACAAAAATTGTGGAGAAGGAAGTCTGGATGACACCATATGAGAAGGTTGTGTGTGCTAGACTCTGCACTAGGCCAGCTTCCTGGTTTTAGTGGCATGCATAGCCTAGCTAGACGTTAAGATCCATGCACCATGATGACCCATATATCTATAGCTTTTTCGGTACTGGAGAAATACTAGAACATTTGAAGGATTGGCCTGGTGATCCTTGCTATCAAAAACGATGTAGGGGTTTTCAACTCAATGGTGTTAACCATGTAATACACTTGATCTTTTTCTGAATAATCCTCCACTTCTACACATATTGTAGGAGGAATTTCCATCTCTGGTGGAAATAAGTCAACCAGAGTATGGGATGACTATGATGTCAGCATGTAACATTGTTTTAACTTGCGTTGCTGATGATTTCTCTTATGGAAATAGGATGGCTAAGCTATTGATGCAGGAGTAATTTTTTTAGGTGACGTGGAATATGTTGAAGGCTCAGGTCGATTCATAAAACCATGGAAAATACCATGGGAATGAGAAACTATTTTATGATCCATCCAGTTGACTTACATCTAGGATCCATAACTAGAAACATGGTGCCACTAAACTTTACTCTCACTACCACTGTCTGGCTTCATGAATACACATTCCACCTATGTCGGAGCTGGGCCTAACTCGAATATGTTTATATCAACTCAGTATTCAAGAATTTCTTTAAAAACAGAGAACTATTTGTGGGGTTTTCCCAGGATCTAGTGAAAGAGTCAATAATTGGGGTGATCAGACAAATATGGTTCTTCTAGACTCTTACATTTCGGAAAAGGTAGAAGTCTATTTTCCAAGGGGATTCGGAAATAACGTGGCACTTGAGCCTAAATGAATGAGTAGGTAAAATTTATCTAATATGATAAGGGGGATATAGGATTCTATTTATGATGATGGGATAGAGGATCCTATCGAGGAGTTGGATACATGTTAACTCTTCTAGGTGGTGGTGGCGCATTACACGGGGTGCCTGCCGATTGTGAGGTGGAAACTATTGTTCCATAGGTTTCACCTAAGGTTGAGAGCCTCTACAAGGCTGTGGAGGAGGATCCACTAGTAATAAATCTAGTTACCTATGTACCTAAATCTAGGCCACCATTGAAAGATCAAAATAGTGGTCTTTCTTGTGGGAATTACAGGAGGCATCATACAAGCCTTCTTGGCCTAGTGCAAGGCTTTCTATAGATGTTGTGACTTATCATAGATATCTTAAAATCCCCCAAGTTTATTATATTTAATGAGAGATGAGACTAGTTCAGTCTAGAAATTCCTGATAGACATTGTCAGCTGTTGTTCCTATGTCACCGACATATACAAGGAGTAGGTGGGGCCTTTCAATTGGGTGACTAAGTCTTCGACACGTTGATTAGACCTCTTCAGGTATTTGAAGAGGTCGGTAATACTCGTCTTCTTGGTGGTAAAGATGAAATGCCACATAAAATGTCTACAAAGATATTCCCAGATGGAGATTGACTTGATGGGTACAAAGTTGTACCATACAAACACATTCCCTTATAATGTCTATATGAATAACCGGTGTTTGGAGTACTCATGTTGCGCTAGATTTCCCACCATGTGTCCACACCTTGAGATGAAGTGTTCCATCTGTTTTAGGGGGTTTGTCTTCCCGTTAAAGATGGAAACCGTGGGTTTTAGAAACCTGCGGTGGTTGGAATATCATTGAATCATGCCAGATATGTCTTTCTATTAGGCTATATTGTCACCGATCGAGTTTCCAATGCCTCGTGGCAAGCAATGAGTGCCTCCACCAGATCGTTTATTTGGGGGTTCCTATCTTGATGAGGATCCATGACTACCTATGAATTGATAGATTATTAAACATGATAATTAGGCTCAAAAGCTTGTAGATACTCTAGTGGGATGGCCCACGGAGCACTTGGGGGAATTTGAGTCGGGCCTTGGGTATTATCATGCCGCTCAGGTGGATTTGGCGACACATAATGTGCCTTCTTTCCACAAGTTCAAGAATCCATCCTATATACATCGGAATGGTGGTCAAGGTAATCAAGAGGAAATTCTCTGAGGGGGAGTTGTGCCAACCCCTGCTACTCCAACCAAGGATCACCATAGTCTTGTCGTCACACTATGAAACGCTCATCATAGAGGTCATCAACTTTCTTCTTTTGCACGATGATCTCCTCACACGACATAGATATTTTAGGATCATCCTCCATATTTTTTAATATGCTAGATGTGATGGATTATTTTACGGCTCTAAGGTTCTATTATAATTTATTGGGATTCTCGATGAGGACCGAAGCCTTTGCGGGCACAAGAAGACCTAGAATATTTCTTTGCTAGTGAGTAACCCTTGCCTACTGGATTAATAGTTGTCGCAACCAAAGAGGGGGTAAGTCCCCTTCATGGGGCCCCAACTCATTGCCCCCCTCTGATAGAACATCCATGTTACCTACGACCCTACCAGGAGGCATATCCTTGATATCACCTCGCAAGTAGGGATAATGCCAGATAGAACGGAAATGGAGGGTTTCATACCAACCTCAACCAAAGATTTGCATGTCAGTGGAATCGTCGTTGTTAATTTGATATTGAAATTTAAATATCTGGAGTCATCGTTGTTGGTGGGTCCAATGGCGACCAAGTGAATTGAGACGTTGGACCATGGGGAGTGCATCCAAATCAACCAAACATCACTATTGACTAATGTCTTAAATGTGTGCCCAATTCAGGAGGTTATCCACTCACTGATGATGAAGACGAATGTGTGTCAGCTAGAGGGTCTAGATAAAGCATAAAACTTCTTCCTAGGTGAGCGATTTTGGTGAACAGAAATTTGGGGCTAGGACTAGCCAGAAAATCTCAGAGAAATGTACTGCCACAAGAATATACCACAAGCTTCTCATCTCAGACTCTAGGACTGACCCTTGGTTGGCCCAGTCATCAACAAGTGGTTGCTAGGGAAATTGTAATATTATTGAAGTACACCTCTATGATGGCAGACCAGCTCTTGGAGAATACATCGAGAGGGATGACAAGCCGGGGAAATTAGGCTATCCTCCTAAGAGTGTAGTGAGATAGCCACCACATAATGATAAGATATGCCGGAGACTATAGTTTCTAGTTCATGGACTACGTCTGCGAGTGGTGGGACTTTCTATTTCTTTTCTTCCATCGGTCCCCAGAATAACTCTCCCCGATCATTGTTTGAGGTAGAGTGGGATCCTAGCAATTATGGTGGCGATTTCATGTCCAGACCCTAGAGAGATGCAAAATCTTCATCCTCTTGGATGTATTTGTAGAGATAGGTAGGGATCCAGTGGACTTCACATTTAAGAAGGATGAGGATAATACACCTCTTCCCTACCCCAACCTTTTACACAGATGATCGAGGTGAGGGTTCCATTGCGGAGTCCCATTCCACCTCATAATATGATAATCATGAAAGCTTAATGTCTGAATCTTCTCAACACGCTTTTTATGGTGTTGGAGACCCACCCTATTTCCCCAAGATATATCTTTAAGGCAAGGTATATTTTCTTCTCTGGGAGTGCCTTCAATGGAACTGGTACTCACTTGGAATGGACTTTCGCCTGAGTGAGCTAGGGCGAAAGGAGTACATAGACAAATTTTAATAGGAATACGGGGAGGACCATTGTGTACGCTGGATGATGTGCGATGGAAATCCCTTTAGGAAGTGTTTGAGTCGGTAGGACCTCCACTATAGCTGATGGGAGCATGGGTAGGGCCTCCACGCTTATTTCCTCTAGAAATGCTGATGTGAGGAGGGTCCTTCTACAGGCCTAGAAAAACATGGGTAAGATCTCCATGTTGGGTGTTTAGGAAGCAAGACATACATCTGCTTCATTGGTTGATGGGATGTAGTGGACCTTATTTTTTTTCCACAAGGACATGGGGAAGGCCCCCACACTGATGACTGACCGAATCTCTAGAAACATTACATAAGCGACCTATGACTGGATGAAAAAATACATACTTATGGTTGTGGGGGCGAAGGAGGATATTGTATTGGGCGTCACTACTGTGGGGAGAATCATCATTTAGATTGATGATGGCATGGGGACGATGTCCATGTTGAGATTGGGAGTGGGATTGACCTGCACTCTCATTGGTGATGGTACAGAAAGGACCTTCGTACTAGGTGTCATTACCAAGGGTCTTCCTGTGGGGAGTGATAGTTTCCTCAGAGACCAAGTGAGTTGACCCAGCACTCCCATGGGGTGGAAGGGGCCTCAATCCAAGCCAGTCATATGAGTGCCCGTCTTTAGCATAAAAAGATGAATGATGGTATGTGATAGTAGTGGATCAGACCATGGTTGTAGTTGACATTAACACCCGTTGGTGGGCATCCTCCTCATCCTATTCCCGATGCTGGCACCGGGTTAACTGCATCGGGCATGGTGGAGCATGTTCTTATCTTTCCTACTCCTCAGCTCATGGGGCCACGTGGCGGCGTTGACCTAGAATAGTGGGAGAACTCCATGAAAGCATCTGGAATGACATTCTGGCCGAGATGACCCTGATATCCCTCACCTCATTGGAATAGGATGGTGGAGTCATTGAAGGGTTCCATGAAGAGGATCCTGAAATGGTTATGCAACAGGGAGTGGGGGCGGTGGCTCCCTTCGCCGCCCTTGGGTGTGGCGGTGGAGGCGAGGTGTAGCTGTAGAGACCCGTAGCTTGACGTACATGGACATTACATTACTTTTGCGGAATACTTAGTACATAACAAAAACACACACACAAGGATCGTAATAGTTTAGTGTCTTTGGAAACTCGGAACGTAATCTTCTAATCGTGGTGAAAGATCTTCAACATCTCCCATAAAGATATTCTTTTTTTTAACCTAAAACCTTTCTTTATATCCTGGGGAAAAGAAAACATAAAAGGGTGAGCTCAAATGCTCAGTAAGGGTAAACAAAAGAAATATCAATCACATCGTATTCATAAGAACATAACATTTTGGAAATCATAACCTGCAAAAGAGAGCATAATTTCATAACATGGTATAAATCATAGTAGTGAAATGAAATCACAATAATCATAACTTAAAACACGAAACTTTGTGGAATACACACATAATCATAGAGAATCATTTCTTGTTAGTCAAGACTAATTGCCAAGACTATCTTAGTGGACAAAGTCCCTTTCTGAATCGAGTAACCCTCGTTTCAGTCCTGTTTCACTGAACCGGTATAACCTACCATTTCAGCCATGTCTATCTCATGAGATATAAAATCTTACCCAATGCATTGGAGGGAGATATAGGTCCCACCCATCTCATAATGATACCATTCTTATGTGTGCCACAAAATCATAAATCATACATCATTTCATAACCCATGTAATAAAAATGGGAATCTTAAACATCAAGACATCATAAAACAATTCATATATGATAAAGGAATTCATAAAAACAATTCAATAAAAACATAATCAAAACAATGTAACAATAGGGATAAAAACAGAACCCTATATTATCTTAGATGGAAAATAATTTTCATAAAACACTTGAACTCCATTCTTGAGGAAAACATCATTTCTTCTTCAAAAACCTTTTTTTTTCCTTTCTTAATATGTCATACATCTTTAAACTAAAATAAGATGATTAAAAATAAACATGAAAACATGTAAAGAAAGCTTCTTGGAAATAATTTTTTTTTAAATCCATTCATGTCGTATAAGTTAAAAAAAATATTCTTCGTACTTTTGTCGGAAGAGTCAAAAAGTACCTCGTATGAAAAAATGAAAAAAGATTCCTTTCATATCCTTTACTAAAAACTCACCGAAGGGTAAAATTGGACTTAAAAAATTGTAGGTGGATGGAAACAATATTACATATTAAGGGAACATGGATGTGGATGATAAAATACACCCCAGAAAATACCAACGTATAAACAATCTCGGATAAAAATGAGATTGTGATATTTCCCTTACCTTAGGTCCGATTTGCTTTGTACGTGTCCGAAGATCCTGTATAATGGTTTAAATAATGTCATTTACTTTTTACAGAATCATATTCATTGTTATGATATCATATATGGTTCACTTATGACATTATATTACCCGTTCTTTTGTAAACTCCATGTTAAAGAAGCGTTTTGGGTAAAATCGTTTCATTTATCGTAGGTGTTTTGACTTGTTCTTCTTGACATTATTAATACTTATATCATGATTTACTTACTTCCAGAATATAAAATATGATTTATATAACATATATATTTAGTATATATATATATATAATAGATAGATAAATGAAATGAAAAACACCGTTCATGGAGACGGTAGTCCGTACGTACGCATGAACGCTGTTTTCCTTTCCTTATTGTCTTGAATGGAAGTAAGTAGATGACATACATATACATATATATACATAAATCCAGTAGCTTTATAATGTCATATATTTCATTATTATTTTTTATATATACTTTATAATCATTCTTAAATGGTTAACATGGAGAATGAATCTCATCGCGTCGTGGAGACGGTAGTCCGTACGTACGCACGAGCGTTGATATCATTTCCATAAATATTGAACTGAATTGGAGTGGATTATACAATATATCAGAATCGATATGATGTTGTAATAACTATTTATAGTTATTCTTTACACCATTATACCCATCCATGTAAGGTGGTGGTGGAAAATAGATTACACCACGGCGTGGAGACGGTATTCCGTACGTACGCACGCGCGGTGATTTCTTTTTCCGTAGGATGGATAGATGGTGAAATAAGGTTGTTTCATACTTATAATAACATATCAGTATATGAGTGATACTGATGTTATTACTTCATAATGAAACAACCTATGAAGAAGAAGTGGAAGAAGAAATAAATATGAAAGAATTGGTAACGGTAATTACCTCTTCTTTGAAGCGCCTCTTTGAGACCTCCTCTAAGGGCACTAAAATTGGTCTTTGAGGAAGACCAGAACCTCTAGGATGTTTCTAGGGAAGTGGAGATGAGATTTTGGCAGGGTTTGGCCGAGCTTGAGTGCTCAAATTGGTGTGAGGAGGAGGGGGGGGAGGTGCCCTTTTATAAGGGAGGAGAGGGGCACCTTAGGAATTCTTAAAAATATTAATTTATAATAAATCTAACCCCACTTAAAAACCTCCAAAAATGACTCATATTCGAAGATTAGATGAGATAGTGTTGTAATCTCATCAACCAATAAAATTTAGACATTTTTGGATCTTATTTTAAACCTTATCATTTTGATTTATCCTTATTTAATCTATTTAAGTTTATTTGTGGTAATAAAATTCTAAATTTTAAATTATTACAAATAATTACTTATTTGTTTTGAATTTTCCATATTGGTTTACTTTATAACATTATAGACCATATAAATATAAATTTATAATTTTTAAATATTTTTGTGATTTTTAAACAATTTTATAATATGTTATTTTTGTAAAATAACAATAGTGTCAATTTTGACACTATTCATTTATTTGAATTTAAATAATATATATACAGAAGATATGTTCGAACTAAAAGCTTTAATATATTAATAAATGTTCATATGTATCTATAAAATTAGTGTATCACATTAAATAGTTCATATAATATTTATTTTATTATTTTTAAAACCATTTATTTGGTTTATCTCTTAATAAAATAATTACTACATCATTTTTGTATAATTATTTAATATACTAATTTGTTGTATAAAAATTTAAAATAAAATCCTATGATGAAGATAAATATATTACGTTTCACAATAATACTTTTACTCGAATTTATCATCTTAAAATCACAATATTTAAATTGTTATATTTATTAAATTATGAAGGTGACAACTTTGGCATCATTTAAAATAAAATAATATAAGGGTCATAATCGCTTTTATAAGGCTCCAAATGGTCAAATATTCGACCATTGGATGATTATGGTTTACATTTACATGGCCAATAAGTTTTGGTTAGGTATTTGTGCATTTTATGGTCACTATTAGTTTAATAAAGACAATATTCTTGATTTTTCACTAGATAAACAATTTCTGCATCACTATTGTTTCATAATTAATGATAATTATTTAATCCCTAAAAATTATAAATAAATTTATATGATGTAGATAATTTAATTATCTTTCTGGAGACTATTCATGTTCGAATTTTCATGAAGTTTATCACTAAATTAAAATTAATATACTTATAAGATTTAAGAGAGTGACATGTTGTCACTTTCTTTGGTTTTAATAATAATTAAGTTATTTTCATAGAAAAATGTCCATTAAATGATTCTAATTTGACCCTTAGGTGATATGGGTAGACTTTTAGTCATCCAATAGGATTTTGACATTTGTTAGGGTAATTTTAGAATATTATATTTACCCTTAATTACCCGATTTACCTTTAACTATGGTAAATAAAATTTACCGTAGTTACTATTCATAATTCCCAAAAATAAAAAGTAGCTTATTAACATAATTTGGACCCACTGATTCCAAATATGGAATCCATTTTTCCAAATTCAATACAAAAAATATGCAGAAATTAAATTAAAATTAATCCTGTTGTCGAAAGAAAACGGGTTTTTCTTTAAAACATTGCAAAAGATTGAATTGATTTAACCTACGAATTCAAGGTAAAATCAATGCTAATGACATACATTATATTAAATGGTAAAAATATATTATATTTATACTTTAAAACCATTCAATAATATAATTGAACCACATAAGATATTACGATGAAAAAAGTTTTTTTTAATTAAAATATAGCGTGTTTTTACTATTCATTAAAATATGAAAGTTATCGGAAAAATATCAAAACTTTATCTAATGTAAATTTTAATATCCTGATTCAGAAGAAGAATATTATTTTGTCAAATTGAACTTATAAACATGTCAAAAACCAGATTTAATGTGGGTGCACCATCCAAAGGCGGCAAAACTGCATTTTTTGAAAAATACTTATTTTACCCGAAAAATTTATTTTGTTCTTATACCATGTTCTAGAAATGTGTAAGATGAATAATAATGTTATAAAATTCAAAATTTAGTTAATAATATTCATAACGGCTAGTTCATGAAAATATTATAATAATATAACATTGTTTATTAAAACCCGGTATTGCGTACAACACACGCTATCGAGGAAGGTCGCGATTGCGTGTAATGCAAGCCAAGTTAGGGTTGCGTGTTGTGAAAGAATCCTTCATTGATTCATATAACAGAATCCAACCATATTTCATTTATACATTTAGTATATATATATATATATATATATATACTCAATGTTGCGTAGAATAACTATTATCAAAATTATGTGTAACACGGTCCAAGAATAGTGTTGCGTATACTGCAAGCTAATACGGTGTTGCGTATAGCGCAAGGTAATCTTGTTGTAGAATACAACATAAGACATTAATGAAATTAAAATAATATTTTTCATAAAATCTCGGGGTGTTACATTCTACCCCCCTTAAAATGAATTTCGCCCTCGAAATTCGTCGGGGTTATAAATGGTTTACTATTTGAAAGTTTCTTTAATAGAAACCCATATCGTAAAATGGAATATCAAAACCAATCTTTAAAAACAAAAGTATGAAACGTAACGGTTACCCAAATAAACTAATCCTTGGGTTTCCACATAGGTGAAAATATGGATATAGAAGAGAAATCTAACCATCATGTTCTGATGGAGAGTGGTAGAGAACATGGCTATGGAAAAGCCAATAATCACAAATCCATAAATTCGTGACGATCTAAGGTACCATCCGATTCATCAGGTATAAGATCACTAGGACACCATTTTTGGTTTTCAAGATCATTTCCCTAAAGTTGAAAATTTGAATTGGAATAAATACTTTCTTTATTTTGGTACAATCTCACTATTGTTCGTGCCTAGAACAATTTCCACTTCATCTCTTAAATAAATGAAGTTGAATTTGTTATTCGTGAAGTGTTATCATATCATGTGATAGAATGACGGATCATTCCATCTGTCTCAAACAAAAGGTTAGAAAAAATTATATACATAAGTCGATCTATAGTGAGATTAATCATATATGGTTCCTAAAATAGACTTATATTTCATATATCATACTGCTTAATATAATAAAACTAGTTTCTACTAAATAGGGACTTCCTGTAGGCCAGTGGTAGGCGATAAAGGCCAGCCGCACTTCGGTTGTGGGTTCGATTCCCACAGCCTTGTCCGAAGCGATGGGCTGTCGCCCGTCCTGCAAGTTGTCCTTTTTCTAAAACTATATTACTATAACATCCCATCAATAATATCGAAAAAAACTTCTATCCTTAAACAATACTAACTTATTCCAACATAATCCCTTCCAATCTTTAGGCTTACCCATAATACTGCAGTCCACTCTCATAATATAGTGAAAACAATTACCATAGATCTAATACCATCGTTCATACCCATATGATATGTCTTGTTGGTCACATTCTAAACATTCAAAGTCCTTAATCATGTATTCTCTTGAATACCCATTGAACCTTAGTGAAAACATGAATGCAGTTAAATGTTAACACTTTCCACATACCAAAATCCAAAAATTCTATATACTCAAACCATGATATAACCTTCTCCTTATATCAGTCATGAACTCATGAATACTATCAAACATTTAATTTTCTCCTTATCCCTTCATTATGCTCATATCATCTAAATTCCAAAAATATCTGAATAACCTTTCAAAGATACTGGTAACATTAATCATACACTTTCAAAACTCAAGGAAATACAATAGTGTAACAATCCATAGATGTCTCTTTATTCCATAGTAGCATGAGATTACTTATACAAAATTACACATGATAAACATGTAATCATTCCACTACATTCTTAAACCATTGACCGAGCTTCAAAAATTCTTTCATCTCACATATCATTTGTTGTCTCTTCATCATCATCCACATAAATACTACCCATATGACCATACTGATTCTCTTCATTAGTCTTTCCCTTAGGGCATTTGTTTGCATAATGCCCATACATTCCACATTTAAAACACTTAACCATTTTTGATGTCGTAGCAATACCATTATCCTCATCCATGGTGTTAACTGACCCTTTTCCTTTGCACTTACTTGCTTTGTGTCCTTCTTTTCCACACCCAAAGCATCTTCCAGTTCCCTTGAAACATTCCCCTTGATGCCTCTTCCCACATGATTTACATAGGGGAAATTGAACTTTCTTTCCTCTATGATCATCATGAAACTCCATCTTTCTCTTATTAGTCGAGTCAGGAAACTTACCAAATTTTACTTTATTGATCATATTATGAGATTGCTGATTCGGCATAATAATGATGTTTGGACTTCCAAATCCCATTTCATTATGAAGAATATCATTCCATTGTCCATCATATCCTCCATTATCGTAAATCATCTTATTTCCAGCCATTTTCTAAAACCAAAAAAAAAATAGTGTGAGAGGCAAAAATCATGCTAGGGAAAACAACATAATAAAGGGGGAGTACCTTCAATATCTAACATCTTAGGTTTAATTCTATGATCGTTAGCGTAATTCTAGTACTATAACCTATACGTATACTTAACCTTAGGGACATCCCTAGACATACCTTAGAAATATCTCTAGGGATCTCACTAAAGTTCTCGCATCCTAGTTTCCAAAGGTTGACTAAACCTTTCCTCTGATACCAACTGTAGAGACCCGTAGCTTGACGTACATGGACATTACATTACTTTTGCGGAATACTTAGTACATAACAAAAACACACACACAAGGATCGTAATAGTTTAGTGTCTTTGGAAACTCGGAACGTAATCTTCTAATCGTGGTGAAAGATCTTCAACATCTCCCATAATGATCTTCTTTTTTTTAACCTAAAACCTTTCTTTATATCCTGGGGAAAAGAAAACATAAAAGGGTGAGCTCAAATGCTCAGTAAGGGTAAACAAAAGAAATATCAATCACATCGTATTCATAAGAACATAACATTTTGGAAATCATAACCTGCAAAAGAGAGCATAATTTCATAACATGGTATAAATCATAGTAGTGAAATGAAATCACAATAATCATAACTTAAAACACGAAACGTTGTGGCATACACACATAATCATAGAGAATCATTTCTTGTTAGTCAAGACTAATTTCCAAGACTATCTTAGTGGAAAAAGTCCCTTTCTGAATCGAGTAACCCTCGTTTCAGTCCTGTTTCACTGAACCGGTATAACCTACCATTTCAGCCATGTCTATCTCATGAGATATAAAATCTTTACCCAATGCATTGGAGGGAGATATAGGTCCCACCCATCTCATAATGATACCATTCTTATGTGTGCCACAAAATCATAAATCATACATCATTTCATAACCCATGTAATAAAAATGGGAATCTTAAACATCATGACATCATAAAACAATTCATATACGATAAAGGAATTCATAAAAACAATTCAATCAAAACATAATCAAAACAATGTAACAATAGGGATAAAAACAGAACCCTATATTATCATAGATGGAAAATAATTTTCATAAAACACTTGAACTCCATTCTTGAGGAAAATATCATTTCTTCTTCAAAAACCTTTTTTTTCCTTTCTTAATATGTCATACATCTTTAAACTAAAATAAGTTGATTAAAAATAAACTTGAAAACATGTAAAGAAAGCTTCTTGGAAATAATTTTTTTTTAAATCCATTCATGTCGTATAAGTTAAAAAAAACATTCTTCGTACTTTTGTCGGAAGAGTCAAAAAGTACCTCGTATGAAAAAATGAAAAAAGATTCCTTTCATATCCTTTACTAAAAACTCACCGAAGGGTAAAATTGTACTTAAAAAATTGTAGGTGGATGGAAACAATATTACATATTAAGGGAACATGGATGTGGATGATAAAATACACCCCAGAAAATACCAACGTATAAACAATCTCGGATAAAAATGAGATTGTGATATTTCCCTTACCTTAGGTCCGATTTGCTTTGTACGTGTCCGAAGCTCCTGTATAATGGTTTAAATAATGTCATTTACTTTTTACAGAATCATATTCATTGTTATGATATCATATATGGTTCACTTATGACATTATATTACCCGTTCTTTTGTAAACTCCATGTTAAAGAAGCGTTTTGGGTAAAATCGTTTCATTTATCGTAGGTGTTTTGACTTGTTCTTCATGACATTATTATTACTTATATCATGATTTACTTACTTCCAGAATATAAAATATGATTTATATAACATATATATTCAGTATATATATATATATAATAGATAGATAAATGAAATGAAAAACACCGTTCATGGAGACGGTAGTCCGTACGTACGCATGAACGCTGTTTTCCTTTTCTTATTGTCTTGAATGGAAGTAAGTAGATGACATACATATACATATATATACATAAATCCAGTAGCTTTATAATGTCATATATTTCATTATTAGTTTTTATATATACTTTATAATCATTCTTAAATGGTTAACATGGAGAATGAATCTCATCGCGTCGTGGAGACGGTAGTCCGTACGTACGCACGAGCGATGATATCATTTCCATAAATATTGAACTGAATTGGAGTGGATTATACAATATATCAGAATCTATATGATGTTGTAATAACTATTTATAGTTATTCTTTACACCATTATACCCATCCATGTAAGGTGGTGGTGGAATATAGATTACACCACGGCGTGGAGACGGTATTCCGTATGTACGCACGCGCGGTGATTTCTTTTTCCGTAGGATGGATAGATGGTGAAATAAGGTTGTTTCATACTTATAATAACATATCAGTATATGAGTGATACTGATGTTATTACTTCATAATTAAACAACCTAAGAAGAAGAAGTGGAAGAAGAAATAAATATGAAAGAATTGGTAACGGTAATTACCTCTTCTTTTAAGCGCCTCTTTGAGACCTCCTCTTAGGGCACTAAAATTGGTCTTTTAGGAAGACCAGAACCTCTAGGATGTTGCTAGGGAAGTGGAGAAGAGATTTTGGCAGGGGTTGGCCGAGCTTGAGTGCTCAAATTGGTGTGAGGAGGAGGGAGAGGAGGTGCCCTTTTATAAGGGAGGAGAGGGGCACCTTAGGAATTCTTAAAAATATTAATTTATAATAAATATAACCCCACTTAAAAACCACCAAAAATGACTCATAATCGAAGATTAGATGAGATAGTGTTGTAATCTCATCAACCAATCAAATTTAGACATTTTTGGATCTTATTTTAAACCTTATCATTTTGATTTATCCTTATTTAATCTATTTAAGTTTATTTGTGGTAATAAAATTCTAAATTTTAAATTATAACAAATAATTACTTATTTGTTGTGAATTTTCCATATTTGTTTACTTTATAACATTATAGACCATATAAATATAAATTTATAATTTTTAAATATTTTTGTGATTTTTAAACAATTTTATAATATGTTATTTTTGTAAAATAACAATAGTGTCAATTTTGACACTATTCATTTATTTGAATTTAAATAATATATATACAGAAGATATGTTCGAACTAAAAGCTTTAATATATTAATAAAAGTTCATATGTATCTATAAAATTAGTGTATCACATTAAATAGTTCATATAATATTTATTTTATTATTTTTAAAACCATTTATTTGGTTTATCTCTTAATAAAATAATTACTACATCATTTTTGTATAATTATTTAATATACTAATTTGTTGTATAAAAATTTAAAATAAAATCCTATGATGAAGATAAATATATTAAGTTTCACAATAATTCTTTTACTCGAATTTATCATCTTAAAATCACAATATTTAAATTGTTATATTTATTAAATTATGAAGGTGACAACTTTGGCATCATTTAAAATAAAATAATATAAGGGTCATAATCGCTTTTATAAGGATCAAAATGGTCACATATTCGACCATTGGATGATTATGGTTTACCTTTACATGTCCAATAAGTTTTGGTTAGGTATTTGTGCATTTTATGGTCAATATTAGGTTAATAAAGACAATATTCTTGATTTTTCACTAGATAAACAATTTCTGCATCACTATTGTTTCATAATTAATGATAATTATTTAATCCCTAAAAATTATAAATAAATTTATATGATGTAGATAATTTAATTATCTTTCTGGAGACTATTCATGTTCGAAGTTTCATGAAGTTTATCACTAAATTAAAATTAATATACTTATAAGATTTAAGAGAGTGACATGTTGTCACTTTCTTTGGTTTTAATAATAATTAAGTTATTTTCATAGAAAAATGTCCATTAAATGATTCTAATTTGACCCTTAGGTGATATGGGTCGACTTTTAGTCATCCAATAGGATTTTGACATTTGTTAGGGTAATTTTAGAATATTATATTTACCCTTAATTACCCGATTTACCTTTAACTATGGTAAATAAAATTTACCGTAGTTACTATTCATAATTCCCAAAAATAAAAAGTAGCTTATTAACATAATTTGGACCCACTGATTCCAAATATGGAATCCATTTTTCCAAATTCAATACAAAAAAGATGCAGAAATTAAATTAAAATTAATCCTGTTGTCGAAAGAAAACAGGTTTTTCTTTAAAACATTGCAAAAGATTGAATTGATCTAACCTACGAATTCAAGGTAAAATCAATGCTAATGACATACATTATATTAAATGGTAAAAATATATTCTATTTATACTTTAAAACCATTCAATAATATAATTGAACCACATAAGATATTACGATGAAAAAAGTTGTTTTTAATTAAAATATAGCGTGTTTTTACTATTCATTAAAATATGAAAGTTATCGGAAAAATATCAAAACTTTATCTAATGTAAATTTTAATATCCTGATTCAGAAGAAGAATATTATTTTGTCAAATTGAACTTATAAACATGTCAAAAACCAGATTTAATGTGGGTGCACCATCCAAAGGCGGCAAAACTGCATTTTTTGAAAAACACTTATTTTACCCGAAAAATTTATTTTGTTCTTATACCATGTTCTAGAAATGTGTAAGATGAATAATAATGTTATAAAATTCAAAATTTAGTTAATAATATTCATAACGGCTAGTTCATGACAATATTATAATAATATAACATTGTTTATTAAAACCCGGTATTGCATACAACACACGCTATCGAGGAAGGTCGCGATTGCGTGTAATGCAAGCCAAGTTAGGGTTGCGTGTTGTGAAAGAATCCTTCATTGTTTCTTATAACAGAATCCAACAATATTTCATTTATACATTTAGTATATATATATATATATATATATACTCAATGTTGCGTAGAATAACTATTATCAAAATTATGTGTAACAGGGTCCAAGAATAGTGTTGCGTATACTGCAAGCTAATACGGTGTTGCGTATAGCGCAAGGTAATCTTGTTGTAGAATACAACATAAGACATTAATGAAATTAAAATAATATTTTTCATAAAATCTCGGGGTGTTACAGTAGCAGACTCTATTTTATGTCGAGCCATATCCCATGTTGGGATAATCCCCTCTTCCATGAATCATGTAACAAGTTCATTTATCAACTTTCCAAGAATAATTTGAGAAAGGTATATGAGGTGTGTTTTCCCAGAAGCCATGGACGTGGATACACTAGGGGGAATTGTATCACATGGGATTCCCACGTTGACGTTGCCCCTAGCCACACTTCGATGGGTGGTAGGTGATCTGTTCCATGTCAAAGCGGCTTGGGGCCTAAATAGTAGGGAGATTTAACCATTAGTACTGGAATAATGAAAGCGAAGTCCAGTGACCTAGCACCATTCCAACTTCTATGGTTATTAATAAGGATCCACGCTGATAAGATCATAGACCATGATGTACAAAGTTCAACTGCCCCAATTTTTAGTTATTTTCACACCATGCAACTTTTTTCATGGCTGGTACTGGCACTCTATATATAGATATGGATACACGTCAATATAATTCGGTCTTGAATTCTACTAATATATAAATTTTTGAGATGAATTTCACATTGGTTTCACCATTTATTTTTAAAATGCATTAATCAGTGATTGCATCCATCTATTTCGGAGGATGCATAGCTGTTGCGCCACATTACCTCTTTCCAAAGGCGGGCACCATATGTCATTTATTTAGGGACATTTTCTCCTTGATCAAAACGTTATGATGGGATGTCAGTTTATCCTTAGGTGTATTTATTCTCGAAACATGTCACTTAGTCAGGGTATTCCTTATAAATTTGAGTCATGGATTGTGAAACTCTTCCTTATGCCATGTCTTCATGGATGCTGGTTAATTACAATAATTCTTCTAGAATATTACATTAGGTCCATCCAAGATAGAAACCATCGGTTGGGGGAGTAGTCATGTTGGATAACGTTGACATGTTTGGATGCTGGAACACTGATGTGTGTGGGTTTCTTCCCCTTAGCATAGGTATTCTCGATGGAACAGAAGCTTGAGGCATCCCACATCAAATGTGATGTATTTTATTTACTGGGCATGTATGTGAGGTTTTTCTTATATTTTCAAGTTTATCATGGATTATTCCATGAGTTAAATGTCTTACAGAGATGGATCAGACTGATTGAATGACTAACATGAGTGGATCAGATGGGTGAAACCCCTAGAGAGATCACCGATGTTAGGGCTAACATGGGGTAAGTTACCCACATACTATTAGGGGAAATAAGAAAGTGGGTGAAAAGATCTCACCATTATGTGGTGGCCCAAGTAAGAATCAGGATTGATATGGATTATAGAGAGTGGATTGAGAGTGATAAGGAGCCATCATGAGGGAGATGATGATATGGGGCTTCTGCCTCAAATAGGCTTCTATTGTATCCCTGTGGTAGGGAATGAATGTCCACGTAGTTCAATGAGGTGATGGGGAATATTAGAAGGGGACCCAAATGGAAGGGACCTAGAGGAAATTGATCCTTTGGGTTGTGGAATTATATTCTCAGGACACATAGGCTCGAGGGAACAACTAGGATGAGACATGAGAGATGGGATTGAATCTCAGGGAGAAATCCTACATATCATTAAATACTGGGATCAAAGTACCCATAGTTCAGGATGGGGCATAGAATTTTGGTGTACATAGAGGATAGTGACTCGAAAAAATACTAAGGGTTACTTGGGATGAGTAGCCCAAGTTGGCCTGACACCACGTGGGAGAATACGAGATGTTGGCCCCAATAATGGGTACTACTAAGTATTTTCATCCATTGAGGACTAAAAACTCTTACCACTAGTATGTTTCAATTGATTACCATATACTAGGGAACACAACATCTTTCCATTGGTTGGGGTGGACAACGATGTACAAAAAAATTGGGTTGACAATATCTTAACGTTGAATGGGGATAACAATGGCTTACCATTAAATTGGATATACAAGGGCTTACTGCTGAATGGGGTTGACAACAGGTAACTGCTGAATGGGTTTTACAATGACTTATCGCTGAATGAGGTTTAACAATAGGGAGGCTTACAGTATACCATGAAATGGAAATGTGTAATGTACACGTAGTTATGATGGGTTTGGTGAACCGATGTGAATGGGTCGAGACCAGTAGGTGTTGGTTTTAAACCTCAGGGAGGCTTCCTACGTACCTTTCCTTAGCAAGGATCATACTCTATGTTTTTCAGAAGTGTTTGGTGAACCTACGTGAAGGATAAGGGATATGTAGTTGTTGGGATTAAACCTCAAGGAGGCTTCCTATGTAAAATTATATGTAATGGAACAAAGTCCACATAGTTTGGAAGTGTTTGGTGAAACAACCTGATGGATTATGGTTAAGCAGGTGTTAGTCTTGAGCCTCAAGAAAGTGTCATACATTCCATTCCATGGAAAGTATCTAAGTCCAAATTATTTGGATGTTTTTGTGGATTACACACTAAGGCGGACCACAGAGGTTGTCGTGGTCAGTGCTTACTCTAAGCCCTCATGAGTCATTCACGATGTGATAAACAATAGACATGAAGGACCATATGATCACATCATGAATGATGCGCCTATGGGATGTGGGGTGGGGTTTCTTTTGGTTAGTTTCCCAAAGAGGAAAGAGGGGATTAGGTGTGGTTAGTAGCCCTGGGAGATGAATATTGGGACTTACATCAGGTTGGAGGCATCATGGGAACAATGCCCACAAGGGGGAGGGACCGGATAACAAAGGTCATTGTTCCCCTCTCGCCTCTCATTTTTTTCACCGAAGAAGAAAGGAGGTGAAGGGGTGATTCTTACTACGAGAAAGGAGATGGGCATACAAAAATGTGGATTACCTTCCCTATCAACACGCACTACTCTAGTATAGAGGATAACATTGCATGTGAGAAAGATCTCACTATCATGGAGACCAGCGGGCGTAGAGAATGTTCAAGACGAGGAACCAAACGTATGATGCATGGGGCGTGGCCATAATTTAACATCATGTGATATGGATGATGGAATATGAAAATTTTACATCCTGTAGCTATGAAGAGGTGAGATCACTATGAACCCTTAAGATTACATAACTTCCATGATTTTACTACTGCTGAAGTGAAGGCACTGATAGTTCCATAGTGTGCTGGGGTCATGAAGTTATCTATTGGGGATCCCACGTTAGAGTGGCTATGTGAAGAATCAATATACCATAGTGTTCCTATGAAAATAAGCATTAGGCTATGCCACACAATGCGATGTACCACCCAAGGTACATTGAAATCAATTCTTACAAACATGGAGGTTCGTATGGGAGAAGGGTTTGTGAGGAAAATGGTTTCATAGGAATGGACCCTATGAGGCTCTGGTGCTCCATATAGTTAAGGGACTTCACAAAGGAGTATTCTTTTCAAAGAAGGGTGGAATATCCTAGCCAAAGGTAATATGTGCAGATGGGGTGAGCCTCACAAAGTGGAATGGATTTCAGAGAGTAGGGCTTCGCAAAGCAAGGGTACCCTGTGAAGCATAGAACGACGAAGAGATGTGCTTTATGAAGCACAATGACCCTGCCTTAGCATATATTTTACATGTGCATGGAAGGTAATATTTCTAGAATGAGTTATTTGAAAAGACATGGGTCCCATTATTGATCTCCTTCTTTCATGGTGTCCCATGGGCTCCTTGAAGGTAATCCATTCTTGAAGATGGGTCATATTTGAGCTAATGGAAGGATACATCACAATTATCAAGTAACTGTTGGAGAACATTTTTTTCATGGATTGGAAGAGCATAATGTGATTCACAATTTAATAGCAGAGAACACAAATGTTCAGAGTATTCTTCCTTTGTGCTCGAGGGGATCCCAGTATTTATATGTGGGGGGAGTGTGAAGTAGGGGTGGCTCGGTTCGAGGCAACATGGTGCTCTGCGGTCGGCTGTGGATTGTATCAAGATCGTCGTAATCGTGGAGTTGATCGTCATCCCCTTCTCAAGGCAGGTCACTCTTTTCGGTGCCCACAGAGGCTTCGATCAAGTTCTCCAGGATTGTGGAGGTCGATTCAGCATCAACCATGATGCGAGGATTCTGTTCCAGTGCTTCGTAAAAGCAGATCCTCCCACCACTTTGGTCCATGATGACCATGGTGCGGGGTTCTAGCATCGTGAGGGAAATGGTGAAGGGCTCTGTGATGGGTCTGCGTAATGAAGCCCCTTTGAAGATGATTTTTTCTTTGTGATGCTTTTCTTCCACCCACATTTTGGCACCAAAAGTGACATTCATATTTCTACAGTTCCATGGATCGCTTCAAAGTTAACTTTTTCAAAGGATAAAAAATTTTGAGAAATGGACCAGATTACATTGATAATATCCATGTAATCCATGTAAATTATATATATCAGTCATTTTGGTAGGTCTATGACAACATTCAAAAGCCTCAATCGTGGATGGATCTACTGATATATACTCTCTTGAGATTATATGAGAAAAAGAGAGCACTTATTCATCCAAAATCCACACAGAGTAAATTTTAAATATTTTTTCTATTTCCTTAGGGTATTTAGTACAATTATCAAGTTATATTTGTCCTATTTTCAACACATTGAGTATATAAGACTATCATCTATAAAGATTACAATAAACAAATCACTATAATTTTTTAAGACACTAGTAATAAAATCAATGATTATATAAAGAGAATTAGTAACCCTATAAGACATTACAATGAATTAATATTTTTTATGGAATATATGAATTTTTTTTTAGTTATATACTCTCTCTTGAACCTCAATTGGGGTTCTCCATACTAAATTCATTTCTTGGAAAGTAATTGATCTCCATAGAGATGATCAAACATGTCATCAGTATGAGGATGATGGTACTTATTCTTAAATTTTATACTTTTCATATGTTTATAATTAGTACACAGTTATATTTATCCATATTTATTTTTGAAAAAAATAGGTTCAACCCATGGTGACAAACTTAGTTGAATGAATCCCTTTTATAGGGTTACGTAGTGTTTTTTCTTCAATTATGATTATTTAACCATGGATATTTGATAGGGAGTCATTATATTTTTTTGGAACAATGTATGCGTACTATTCAAAATGAAACTAAACATTTTTTTGGAAGTCTATATAACACATCAAAAAATCATCATAAAATTCTTATAATATAATAATATCATTGAAGATAGTTTCCCCCTAAACATTTGAGAAAAAAACTCATTATGAATGGGAAATAATACTCATTAAATGGATTTGATCTGTAATATCTTTTTAAACATTGAATCACATTGATACAAATCATTGGTCGGATTGTAATACCAAATTTTAATACCCTTCCTTTAAAGTTTATGTGGTAATTATATTAAATAATATTAGTTCATGTCCAATATAACATTAAATTCCACCAGAGGAAAAATAAAAATCTGAGGAAGAACATTTCCACAAATAAAAATAAGAGTGGAATAGTTTAAAAGAGATGTGTCCATCATAAAATTAGGGGTAACCAATGAAAATTCTTCATATAATAATTAGAATGGAATCTAGATAATCGTAGAAACTTATTCTGAAATGAAAAATGGATAGATCCGAAGTCAAAATGACATTAACATCTATATAATGGATGGTAATTTTACCTTTACCCACATTATTGTCAAACATTAATCATAAATAACTATCACATGATATTTACCATTTTTATAGACTTAAGAGGTTGAGGATATTGATAATCATCATTAAACATAGGATTTTGGATCTAATTTATATAGTTTAGATACTCCATTAATTTGAATAACTTGAGTGTCGGAAGGGAATTATTTATAAATTTCTCTAGTATGAAATTGTTATCAGATTCATTCTCATCATTTTATAAATCAATTTAATGTTGATCGTCCATTCCAACCAAAAAGCATTTACTTGTACATTTAAGTCAATTTCATTGCGTCTTTATCCAACAATTTGAGCATAAATTAAATCTAATACTCTTCAATCTATTGTATATTTCTTTCACTTTGATCTCAATATTCCTTATCTATTCACACCCATTCGATTTTTACATAAAAACATCCATTTTCACGTTGACAGCACATAAAATAATCACTTTATAGCCATGGTAGAATCTTATTTCAAATTCCCTTTGAATTAATGGTTTTAACACACAAATGAATCTATAATACCGACTTTCTAGTGGTATGGTAATACTAAAATTGCAAATGGTATGTCTTCTAATATTTGAATCATAGGTTCCAATTTCATCATTATCCATTTTTATTAGATCACAGAACATAGTATAAAACATTATTAAAAAATTAAAAGGAAAATAATTATTTCGAAAAGATATATTTAACTCATCTTAATCCATGGATTCAATGTCATATTATTTCCATACTGTCTTATAATATTACTTCATTAATATGCAACACCTTCAAAATGCTAGACATTCAAAAAGACATGTTCATTTTCAAAACACTATAGATCATAAAATATCTTTTTAGTGGTGTTGATTCATTATTCAACAACTAGTGGATAAAAATAACCACTAAAATACGGTGGATGTTTCCACATAAATGATTAAAAACAATATTCTTCCATCAAATTTCATTTTCATGTTATTCAGGATTTATATCATGATAATGTTCTGTTAGTATAGAAATGATATTTTACATGTAACCTCTCATAATATTTCAATTCTATTTTTTTTATTATATCATTTTACATCATACTTATAATTATCTTGGGTTTTTAGAGTTCTCACCACTGTCTAAACTCCAAATGAATAGTCTATGAATTATAAATCATGATGGGGAACAACATAATCTTGAAAAATAACTTATATAATGCCTAAAACATGACAAATTAATCATTAATCTATTAAACCATATGTATATCTATCTTTATTAGTATTCATAATCTATTTTAATAATTCATTTCGATTTTTAACGATTTTATGAATTTCCAATGATTATCCACAGAGTGTATTAATCTAGGTGGGCAGTGAGGCTCATTGTCGTGCACCAAGTGGAAATCAACTTCAAATAAAATAATGATTTTCAATATTTTTATTATGTGGTACCACTATATTACAGCCACATCCACATGTATTATGTACAATGAGATGTAATTTCATGGGGAAAACACAGAATATCAGCTTCCACAAAAACATGAAATTTTTTTGTACATTAACTCATCCATAATCATATACCTTAGAATTCACTGGCTGATCTCACTAAGGATTTATCATCATTTATTAAAATTTATAACTAAATTTATCATTTTATCTAAATAGTAGAGAACCAATGTATTCATAAAACAAAATTACATTTATATCATAGATAATTTATTAAATTTGAAAGAAGCATGAATGGGGACCATAATAGTTTTGTTCCATTCAAATCATGGAAACATAAAAAACTAGTTCATAGGTGAAATCTATCATCCCTAACAATGTTATACAAAACTAGAACCTTTTATAAAACTATGTTAAATAAAAAATATCATCATAACCTAATGAAAAAGAACATAATAAAGGGAGATTAAAAATTCATAGTAAGGGTAATGAAGGGATATCTATAAAAATAAAATGGGAATCAGGTTATGAGGATAGGAGCATAAAATTTGAATAACCTAACAAGCATATCAATCATCATAATTATGAATAATTTAAAGAAAACAAATATTTCATTACACATGAATCATAATTAAATCAATGAAAATGATACATGTTAACATTTAATTTCAATAAGACATGGATTTGTTCCTTACAAATAATAATATAAAATCATTTAAATTTTAGTCAAGGATCATTAGAAAAGATATCATATTTGATTGTGTTCACTTTGTAAACAATCATCATAGTCACCGTTCACTACCATGACCATAATAACATACAATGTAACGTAATTAAAAGAGTTCACACCCTATTTTAATCTAATTTATCTCATTAGTTAAAATTATTTATTTAACTCATTTGATGGAGATATAGGTCTCACCTATGTCACAATGATAGCCACATTTTGGTCATTCACAATATCTTAAAAAATATATCATATAATAATCCATGAAATGAAATGGGTTTCATAATAATTTTGTCGTATCATGACTAGATAAAAATTTATATGATTCATAACCATTTTCTCAGTTAATTATATAATAAATGGTGATGTTTGGTGGGGTTTTGGATCATTTTATCTGGGTATAACCTATCGAACTAAAATATGATTAATACGAAAGATTTCATCATAAAAATATAAAATTAAAAGAAATAGAAATAATGATATAAATTAATAATATACCATGTAATTCATAAGTATCCTCAATGGGTTTCATCTTAGATGGTGATTTATATAGACCGATCAATTAAAAAAATCAGAAGGAGAATATAATTTCCACTATGAAAATCTTATTTTAAATTATAATACATTTTGGAAATATTTTTCAATTATAATAACATTGAAAACATAAAATCACGATCAGATGAAATTATTGGTCATGGTGATGGGTTGTTTCATTCAAGTGGTAATGTTAAAACCAATATTCCCTTCACATGTTCGGTAAAAATGAAATGTAATTTTTTTGGAAAATAACATTATGATTAAATAAAAAAAATATAAAAAATTAAAATGTATATATAATTGTCTTTTAAAAATCATCTGATAATACCTAAAAAATATATAACATTTTAGGAATACATGGATTTAGGAAAAACCTGATTTCTGAACAAATAGTGAAATAATGTCAACTTTTCATAAAATATTTTCCCAATCATATTATGAATCAACAATTGTAAAATGGTATTGATAATTTAAAATATAAATAATTAATGATGGAGAGACTTATTAATTACATTATTTAGAGATAGATCATAAATATTTCTTATCGGAATCAATGTCATAAATAATCTGGACGAATTATTATATTTTAACCAATAGTCATTACCACATTGTTAACAATGAATTATAACCCACGTGAAGGAATAACATTAAATATAACGTAAAATATCATTATTATAATAATATAATTGATTTCAATATCAATTTAGATGTATATAAACCTCATGAATTAATATTGGCGAATAATATTACGTATGTATTAGAGAATGATAATTGAGAAAAAAGCCTTTAACAATTTAGAAATAATTTGAATAAAAATAACAATTAAAGAAGAAAAACAAATGAAAATTTAAATATCATGAAAAGAAATTCATTAATGTTATCTCATTTCAAAGGGTAATTACATGCACCAAACAAAAAAATGAGTGGTAAATTCTCATATGTCACCAATAAATTTTAGAGTGACTTGAAATACAATATCTTAAGTCATGAAATTATTATTAAACATTGGAACTATTGATAAATAATTTTTTTATTATACAACTATTAGAGAAATACATTTATTTTTTTATTATCATAAATTATTTTTTATCAATATTTATTATTCATTTTTTAAAAAAATTGTTGTAAATGGTTCGAATTGAGTATTAAATACATTATTTTTCATATTTGTTGTGATTTTATACATTTTTTGTCTTCATACAACAATCATTAATAAAAAATATCTGTGATTATATATATGATACAAATAACATATATATTCACCAAATTATAAATTATATTAATCCATTAGACTAGTGACAGGAAATGAAATTTACCATTCCTGGATACGGTAGGGCGTATGTGTACAAGAAAAATGATTCAATATTTAGGTTGTATTGGAAGACATAAATTAAAAATAATTATTATAACTTTATAATAACATTCATTTCATCAATGTAACATAATTTTATCAAATCTATCCTTAACACCTTACATGTATGGTTTCAATGAATTATATTTCCTCAGGAGGAGGTAGTTCACCGTACGAATGATCGATGTTATCCTATTCCCACAACAAGGAAATAATAATGGAATGTGTGATTTAATAATTTGTATAAGAATAATTATATAATAAATATATTATATAAATAATAAAAAAATCATTATATCCAATTGTGAGAGTTTGTAGTTGAAAAAATGAATGACATCATTTCACATGGTTATAGTCTTCTAAGTAAATTGACATTGACTTTCAACCCATTTGATGGAAGTGGAGAGGGATATAGTAATTACTGTAGCCGAAAAAACTATTCCTATAAAAGACACTCAGGTTATTATATTATAAATTTATAATAATAATTTATGTAGTTGGAGTAACAATGAATCATTAATGCTTATTACACAAGGTCACCACTTATTTGGGAATCCTCTATAGGATTTAAAAAACAATATTCCTTCATTGGATTTATGTACAATGTAAGGATTCTAGGATTATAAGAGAGAAGTTGGAATGTTATTTGGGTAGGTATTTTCTATCAAGAATAGTTTCATGGTGTGAATAATAAATGATAATGGATGGCCTTTTATAAATGAGGTGGGTGGCACAATTGTAATATTTTGAAGGAATGAATTACACACCAATTTTTTTACAAAAAAGGGTCCATTGATATACCAATATCAATACAAGAAGTGTAAAGATACAAAAAGGCCCTAAAATATGTTTTTGCTTGTTTTTTTGCATTATACCCTTATATTTTTAGATTAACTCTATGTAAAACCATTATTATCATAATCATGTTAAATAATTTTTACAATAATTAATATTCATTTTTAAAAAACATTATGGTGAAATTATTAGATAATATAATATTATCCAATTCATAATTGGAAATTAATTTATAAAAATTCATTTCATTTATAATATGATAGGGTGAAAAATTACATTAAATTATTTTTGGAATAATAGATAGAAATAGTTTTTGAGAAAAATTATTTGAAAAAAAAACAAATTCATAATTTAAATATTAAGTAATTTTACATCAATTTTTAATATTTATATAAAATTATAATAAATAATAATTTAAAAGTAGATATTAATATTAATTTAATTATGATTATTGGATAGTTTATAATGATCTTGTTTAAATAAAATTTGGAATAGTATATCAGCGTTTTGTTGAAATTCATAGTTTTCTATATGAAATGTCACTATGTTTTTAGTGAAGTGAAAGATTAAAATGTTGTTATATGTTGTGAAAACATAACATTGAGTTTCATTTGATTAATTATAAACTCTATATTTAAAGTTATGAGAAAATTGAGATGTAATTAAATATATATAATAAAATATTTCAGAACATCATTGGATGTAGCATATACATAGAGACAAGTTCATTGTTATAGTCATTACATGATTTAAGAGTATAAGAAAATAATAATGAGATATAATATCAAACAAGGGTACTATAAATAAATTTCTTAGAAATTTAATACTTCAAGCCCATCAATGAGATATTTTTTTGATTCAGCTTACCCATCACCAAATATAGGGTGGCATTGAATAGCATTCCAACCATAATTGTAAGTATTGTGAGACTCCATGCACTAAATAAAATGTAATGGATCATTAATTTATAAGATCAATAATACCATTTAATTTTATTAATCAACCAATATCCATGGTATTTTAATAATTATAATAATACATTAAACATTTATGTATATAAAATTATTTATCCCAATCTATAAGTTGGTTCCATAATTTATATAGTTCATTATCTATTTAAAACACAATATGTTCACTTTCCAATCAATTCAATTTAATAAAATTATATTAATAAATTTATAATCAAGGAAAATAAATTTACGACATGGAAAACCACTTTGAAGGAGGATTAGTAAAATACACATTTACATTAATGATGGTATTAAATTAAATAAAACCAATGGGATGGTAATTAATGAGTTAGACATCCTATATGAGATTATCATGGGACTAAAATATTATCTTAACATGGTTCATTTTATTTTAAAAGGTAAAAAAAATTTATCATCACACATAAGAGTTCTACATGTGGCACAATTGCAAGTGAAATTAAAACACCTAAACATTCAATAGAAATTACTGGACCACAAATATAAGGACTATGTATGACTCATCATCTGGTATCAACTTTATATTTGAAGAAAAATGAATGAAAATGGTGCAATAAAAAATTCCATGTTAATAGTTTTTATTAATTAACACCAAGATGGTGAGATAAATTAAATAATGACTTAACAAATTTATTCTCATACTAGTGGAGATTATATGTGATAGGAATAACTCAAAATGAAAAACAGACGATGAAGCTATCATGAATTATATAATTCAAAAGAATGGGAGGAGCTCCCTGGAGTGTTGTTTGTTGGAAACGTGAGTACTGAAAAAAGGTTTCATTCTTTTTAGAATAATGAAGGTAAAAAGTACATTTCTTTCAAAATTAAGGAGGTATACAATTCGACCACATGTTTTCCAAATCATGTTCTTAACCTATGACTAGGACTTCCCAAATTACCCCATAAAATTTCTAACCCACATGGTGTTGGAGAAAAATTTGTCCCCCTATGTGGGGTTAATGCATATATATAACTAAGGGAGTATGATAAGAGCCCATTTTCCCCACCATTCACATCCTATGGTGGTGACCTCTCCCGCCGACGTGAGATATGTTTCCCAACAATAAAGTGTGGTTTCCACATTTCAGTAACTACCCTCTACCACTCTACAGCCATCTGGATCACACAATATTGTTTGGCCAATCAATGTGTGATGTGGTTCATTGTTTTGAAAAACAATAAACCATGTATTTTCCTTAATAAATCAATTATCTAGGCTCCTAATATGCCCCATTCAATCCTAAAAGTTTCTATAGGCCATTGGGAACCCATAAAATGATACAAAAATTGTATTCAAACATAAAAATAGAATTTTTTTACATTCATAAATTCAAGGTTGTTACAGTCATCACATTATTTTTTAAATATTTTCAAATTTATTATTTATCACTCTCCTTATTATGCAGGTTTAAAAAATTGTATTATGATAAAATTAAAAAGGATTACTCTTTCATGATTTTATTCTAATATTTCACTAGTAATTTTATCTTGAATTATTTTTTTCTTATTCTTTTTTTTATTTGGATATATTTTAATGTTTATTTAAAATGGATTTTCTTGTTACCCTATTAAATATTTTAATATTTGTTTTCTCATTTCAACTATTTACAATCGACATATCATTTTTTGTTTGTTTTTTTCATGGCATCATTTTGATTTTTATCTTTTTGTTAAAAATAAATTTTCCATATTTTGGATTTAGCTTTCATGCATTTCTATATAAATTTTCTAATATATTTGACATTATATGTGATTATTCTCATATCATCATATAAAATAAATCATGAGCCCATTTAATGTGATTATAATTGATGTATTCTTATTTATTACGTGTTCCTATTAAATTAAAACCCTTCAATATTGTTAGCATATACTTGGAATATGTCTTAATAATACCATAATAAATCATTAACTTAATTGATTATGATAATAGACTATTTATTAGAGAGCTCGTTATGATATTAATATAACTAAAATTATTTATAGTGGTAGTTTCTGGGATATTTACATATAGATATTTTGATTGTGGAAATATTTATAAACAATACACTGTTCACATCAACATGGATGTGTCATAATTAACATGTTTTTTATTTTATATATTATATGTTTTGTTCATTACGATATATGATATATCTATTACAATTAAATTATATTCATTGGTGCCCGTATTATCCCCTCAAGGCCGCGTTAGGTCTAATAATAGAAACTACCTCGGAAATTTGGTTTATTCCTTCTAAATTAATTATATGAAATGTGCGAGATCATGATAGGAATTAAAGGACACGAAATCAGGCCTTGATTGTGTTTAATTTATTCGAATAATGCCTTGAAAAGGATTAAAATATGCATTCCATCACCATTATTTAAATTATTAATATATAAGTGATTATTTATATTTTGAGATATGTATTTGTTTCAAGAGGATGAGATTAGTAATATAGTAATATTTTAATTTCACTTATTTTGTTCTATAATATTAATGAATTATTTATTCTACGATACATAAAAATATACATCTTTACGTACAAGGTTTCTGAGTTCACCCTTCTTATATTTTCATTTTCCACTGATATAAGGATGTGTGTTGAATAAGATATGCCTAGATTAAAAAATAATGTTGAGATTTAATTGAAGAGTTTTGATACTTATTATACGTAAAACATCTCCTAATGTAATAATTATAATTTCTAATTAATGAGAAATACCAGTTGAATATTATATAATAATGTGTCTTACCATCCTAAAACTATATACATAAATGATTGTAGGATTATATGTATCAACGTTTTTCGATAAATCATTTAATTATAGGATTTTGACATTCATTAATTACGAAAAACACAATTCCACCCCATATCATTGTAGTACTATTATGATAAGTAGTAATATGTATAACATAAATATATCTTATATACAATAATATCATGATTTCTCACTACCTATCAACAAAAGTTATACCGTTACACCCATAATAATTTTTCATATCAGTTACATAAATAAAAAATATTACTTCATTTTAATATTCATTATCATACATCTATCAGAGTTATATCCGAATTAGCCAATATTAAAATGAAGAGTTATAGTTAAATCGACTTTGTCAGTTTTTTCTTATAATGTTTTAATCCTCGTCATTAGAAGACAATAAATTTAATCACTAGAAAATATAATAAACAATAGATGTAACCTGTTAAATATACTGAGATTATCAAAATATTTATGAAACCACATATATATTTTATTGATATTTTTTATATAATATGACCTTATAATAAAGCAATAGTAAATTAATGGTGAGGTTATCATAATCCCACATGGTTTTTTTCTAAATAAATGTTTCTAGGGGTTTTCATAAGCCCATGTGAATTTTGTGAATTAATAGGGAGCTCATGTTTTACCAAAGGGTTATATACTGTATTTTTAAAATTATTTCAATATTATTATTAAATTTTTTAAAAATAACTTTTTTAAATGATCGATACTGCGTGACATTGAATCATTGAAATAAAATGTCAACTTTAAGAAAGATAAAATTTGATTCCCCTTATGGTAAGGGATATGAAAATATTTTATTTCACTTAAATTTATAGAACATTAAATCCGGAAAATGTGTCAATGAGAATATATTCCAATTAGGTGATTCTTTATCCTGGTATGTTCATATCAATATTTTGTTTGATTACATAAAAAATACGAAAGATAAATATTAAATGTACCAGGACATATAATAATTAAAATAAGACAATTATTACATAGAAATTAAATTTATAGTTATAAATATGATAAATTGACTTATGAATTATATAATTTTGGGACTTAATAATTACTAATTTATTTATTAATTAAAATACCATATAATTTATTGAAATATATTTTTTTAGTGAATTTAATCGTTGAAATATTTTCTATTTCCCAAAACATAGAATATAACATGAACTATAAGAAATTACCAAGTAATTATTATATTAAATGAAACACAAAGTTTATATATTTATCCAAATAACACAGAAATTATATTTTATTACAATATACTCTTTGTTTGGATTGTGTTACAGATAATGCGATATTCTTTCGATATCTTACATTACACTCAATACCTAGTTTTACTAAATTACACTTTTCTATTGATATTATTATTATATTTTCACATATAAATTCCAATTAACGTGATAAATTAGACATTTTATGTTTTTAAAATATGGTTTACACATGTATATGGTAATATTTATTTAGTGTCAAATTAACTAGAAAGGAAATTAAAACCATTCTGAAAATATAGAAATTCTTTTGATAGAAACCCAAATTTATTATTTTAAAAACATTTTACATAAATAAAATAATTAAAAAAGAAATATAAAAGGTTTCAATGAAATATATGTATTATATTTAATCAACTAATTAAAAAACATCTTTTTTGTTTTCAAGACAATAGATAAGAATAAATCTAATTTGACTTATAAAGATAAATATTTTAAAAATGGTAATTTTATATAATTTTAATACAGAATAAAATATAAATATGATATTTGAAAATTTTATAAAATATTTAAATCAATTTATAATTAAAAATAAAATAAAAAATGTAGAAATTTTGGTATTTTTATGCAAAGTTTAATGTTTTGAATAATGGTGAAAAATAAATAATTTTAATTGAAAATATCTTTTTCATCATAAATATTTATATATATATTTTTAAATGGATATAGAGAATAATTAGTAAATTTTTTCATCAATTAATCTAGAATATATTTTTTTAATCAATTTTACATTATAAACCAATATAAACCAATTCGAATCTTTTGGATTTTTCACTTTCAGAAAATCAATGTCAAAAAACAACTCTAGGATTAATTTTAAAATAATTTATTCGAATAATTTGATTGTAATATTGAAAAATAGAATTCATATTTTGAATCATAATATCAAAAATTAAACTATAATTTCCCCTGTAATTTTGGACATTATGAATAGTGAATTAGTAATTTTTATTACGGACCGTCTGGGTAAATCCTGTAATTAAGGGTAAAAATAATATTAAAAATATTTTAATTATATCATAAATATTTTGCTAATGTTACTAGATAATCTAAGTTACAATATTAATATATTTTTATTAAAATAGAATGATTTAATGCATACATTCTTATGAAAATAAAGATATTATTCAAATAAAAGAGGGGGGACAAATTGTCTCATGATTAGCCTTAATTATTATAATATTTTTAATATGGGGAAAAATAGAAGATTCTCAAAAATGTTTATTATAATTAAATATAAAATGTTTAAATATATCCTGGAAATTTATTGTACAATTTATGTGAAGAAATATTTATTATATATAATTATACAATGAATATACAGTAGTTATTTCTTAATGCAACAGTCAATAAAATGATATTATAAATATTTAAATAAAAACAATTTGACATAATTATGGCGTTACATGAATTTTTTGTACTATTATGACATACTATGGGACTATTAATATATTTTTTTGATCTTATATTTCTGTATTGAATTTCATAATGTCAATGTAATGAATATTGTCACAATTAACAATAATGGTATTCTATAAAAATAATAATTTATTAATTTATGTTGATATTAGAAAAATATTAAATAATGTAAAATGGGATGATATATGGTATAAAATATCATAAAATATTTAGTTTGTGTCTTATTAACAATTTATATGTTAAAATTACAACCTTTTAAAATTCGTAAATTTGTTATCATTATTATGATAAAAATATGTTAACTAAGGGTCAATAAAAAATATATGGTATAAAATTAAAAAAATTAATTTCAAGAAAATATCGTGTGATTATATTAAAACATTATTGCATCTTATATTATTATCATTCACATTTTTACATTATTATTTTTTTGATTATTTTATTTAAATTTAGTCATTTGAATAATTCAAGGAGTGTGCCTCCTCCCTCTTATAAAATGGAACCTCTTCATTTCGCTTACAATAAAAACAATTCGGTTCATCCAAAACATTTTAAAAATTACCTACCGCCATCCTTTCATTCATCATAAAACCATTAGAATGGGAATAAATACAATGTTTTAGGTATTTTGGTGGAAACTAAAAGGAGATAACTAAAGAAGAGTTAATGTTATTCAATGATAATTTTTATTTTATTTCATCTATGAACACCATAAATTATTTATATTTCAAGTCTATTTTATTTCATCTATGAACACCATAAATTATTTATATTTCATGTAATGGGACACACAATCATTGTTTAGGTGTACGAAGGAATAAAATATAATGAAGCAATGTTGTTAATTCTTACATTACAACCATTAATTTTTTGGAATAATTTTGGATTTATAGTTTATATATTAGTTATATATTTTATTTTACTATTTTGTTATAATTCTATTATTTTTCAATAACACGTAACTTAATTCTTTCCATTTTTTAGAAATATTACAACCTCATTTTTGTGTAAGACAAACTACATCCTCACAATGAGATGTGATTCGTTCACAATATATGTGTAATGTATTAAGGATTAAATTAATAAAATTATGTGATAAAATATTTTTTAAAATTATTCTATAATGATAATATAACTTATACCTTTATTTCATTTTAGATAAAAATTATATGAATGTAATGATCATGTGTACGTAAGACCCACCATCTCTAAAAAAGGTTTAATTAATTTTCTGATTGAAAACATTATAAATCGCTATAAAAATATATATTCTTAAACTAATTTATATTAATTCCATTTTTATAATATTTCATATTTTGAGGTCATGATCTATATTAGTGGACTAATAATGACAAGTCAAAACTTATATAAAAAAGTAGTTATAACTTGAATCATAACATAAACATTGAATTATTAAAATGTGAGTAATATAATTTAATTACTAAATCATATATAGTATTATATATATAATTTTTGTTCAATGATAGATTTATAATAATCTTATATTTATTTTATAGTAGTTTCAACCATTTCTGAATGAAGTCCTGATTTAAGGTATGGGGATTTATTTTCTCTCTTTTCATTCAGTGAAACTTTTTCCATTTTCACGACTCATTTATTTTGAATGGTGAATATGCAATCCATAAATGTAATATATTATCATTATCGAAATATTTATTAATATTTTCATATCAATTTTATTATCACTCTTTCATGGGGTTTATAACTAATTAGATACCAAATGAGTATAGTATTTTTGTCTTAATTTCTCTTCTTTGAAACACTTGTTATATTTTGATCCTATATTCTTTTGTGATGTGTTTATATTTAACATTGAATGTTCTTATTAGGAATATCCTTATTTTTGTAATATTATATGTTTTATATAATTTTATTTGATATTATTTTATAATTCATATTTCTTTAAGAACATTTTTTATTAAAATATAGTAAAAATGTTTTACATAATATTGTATTAAGTTTCAAGGAAATTTATTTAAATTATGATTCAAATGGTTTTCAATGATTAATTTTAATGTTATTTGATGTTATATTCAATTAAAAATATTTCTAAATGTTTTATGATGATAAAAGGTTTTTTTAAATAGTAACGGGTATTCTCTTCATGAATTATTCCCAATGGTCTTCAAATACTTTCCGTATATAATAACATTATATTATATTATATATGCTTTATTATTTTACGATTCAAGTGTTATATTCTTATTATTTATATTAAATATTTACTTTTTTAGGATTTATTTGTTTCCTTATTTCACATATATGTTAGAATTTCATTATTTGACTGGTGGGTCTTATATCTTCATCCAATGCATTAGGTAAATATTTATGTCTCATGAGATAATGATGGGAAAAAATTAGACATTCTTAATAAATAATGAGATAAAGGGGGAATATAATCCACCATGGGAATAATGGGAATCTTGATCCACAATAATGAAAGGACTATGAATGGGGACTATGGTGTGACCTACACTGTTGGTGAAGACCCTATTAAATTATCTTTTATAAATTTTCAATGTGTCTTGAGTTATAAGGAAGGATATTAATAGTTTATGTGTCATCAGAAAATTCAATTTCATATTAATATTTTATTATTTTATGGTATATGTTATTTAAATCTTCATGATTCATTTTATATGAACATAAATTATTTTTCCCACACTTAAGTACCTGATCATTGACATGAAGGTTATGAACTATTAGTGTTATGATCATGTTCTCATATATTATGTTCATGATTATTTTTATTTATCTACATTGTTTATCACACTAAGAATTTATTATATCCAATATCTATATTTCCCTTTCATCTGGTGGTTAAATAATTCTTTAGGAAGTGGTATTAATGGAAAAATCTTTTTGGGAATCATTAAATATCATTCGGTAGAATAGAATTTGTGTTCCATGATTCCAATGAAACTAAACTAATATATACATTGGGTTTGGGTTTTTATATTCCTAAAAAAATAATATAATTTATATTTATTAAAATTCTCATTCATTGTAGTTGGTATTAGTTTAAAGGTTTAATAATCCCTTTGAAACTCATCCGATAAAATATTTATGTGAATTGTAGGGATATTTATAAGGATATAACGAGGTATGAATATATCTATAACCCGATGGTGTCATGTATTTAATATCATGTCTCATGATTTAGGTATCATTTAATAAGTTTTAATTATAATGTGTTTTCCCACAATTATAACTATTACTCATACTATACAATTCATTTTAGTTGGTCACAAAAACTCAATGGAACAATGTTAATGATTAATGTCAAAGGAAATGAAATGGTTTTCTTATTATGTAGACAAATACAGTGGGAGATGGAGTGTAAAATATTATCCAAATACTCACAACATATTATTCATTGTGGACATACAAATTTGAATTGGAGTGAAAATATTTATTCAGTCCTTCATGAGCAAACACCCAACCAGTTTCAGTGGTTCTTATGATACACAAGTTTCTAAAGATTTTATTAGTACCATTAATAATTTTTGATCCATAATTTAGTGTTATGAGGATGGAAAATATCTTGTAATTTTTTATTGCATAGAAGGTGAAGCAAAATATTGGCGGACTGTAATCATGAATACAAGGTAATAAGATAAAAATTAATCCATGGATTGGTTCGAGTTCAAGAACATGTTCTTTAATATGTATATTATTTTTGATTTTCATATGATGATATATAAAGAGTTTTCTACGTTAATAAAAATGGATGAAAACTCTATTGGTGCCTATGAGGATAATTTTATATGAATTAAATGGTAATCCCCTAGTATTATCATCAATCCTAAATATAAGGTTGATTGGTTCATTTATGTGTCAAAAAATATTGAAGGGTGTAACCAATCTGATACTTCTGTGGATATCAAGATATTGTCCTTCGTAATATAATGTTGGAAATAGTCGTCAATGTTAAATAAAAATCTAATGGTTGTGACAAGAAATATAAGATGGAATGAAATATATAAACCATGTATAAATAAATATTATATTATTAATATGTTTTATGTGTGGATTAACACATTAAAGAAACTGGTTAATGGGGACCAGCGATTGATTTCTAGGTGGTCAATTAGGCCACCAAGAAATGAATAGCTAATGTGAGGGAAAATATATATAATGATATGAATATAGAAAAGGCTACATAGAATAAACCAACCTCACTTTACTACTTCAAGTGTTTGGAATATGTGTATGATGATAAGAACTTACCATGTATGAGGGATATCAATGATAATCAATGTCCGTAAGCACTTATGTACATAGTCTAAGGAAAATAGTATACAATCATTACTGAAATTAAGAATACTAGAAAAAGACTGTTTGAATGATAGGGTGTTTATATATTGAAAATCAAGTATTGTGTTTTTAGAAGTAAATTTATGGTATTACAAAAAAAATCAATTGATTGGTCTACTATATTTTAATCTAAATTATTTGTAATCATTTCTGGAATGCTAAAGTTAACATTGAAAATTTATTGAGGTCAAAAGCTGATACATTTTTAGAACATTAAATTAAGGGAATCAAAACCCTTAATATGTGCATAATGTCTTGAAAATAGTGTTAAAAATATATTTTTGTTTCACTAAAATAAATGGGATACTATTTATAACCATATAAATTATGGAATGGTGGTTAATGATATCAGGGATTTATTTTATAGAATTTTTAGATTTATAGAATGAGAAAAGAGTTAATTTTTTAAACCAAGAAACTTTTCACTAATTTTTTTACTAATTCAGGTAATTAACATGTTTCAATAGAATTGATTATTATGGTATACAGATGTTTCGATTATGATAATTAAAATTACATCAAGATGTTTATAGAATTAATGATAAGTAAAATTATTTTTGAATGCTTATGGTTTTAATCGTTTGGATGTTTTATAATGGTAACCATTTAGAAATTTTTAATATTGATATATCGATGAGGATATATATATTAATGTATTACCTATCCATATAATAATTTTCACATATTGTATACTCTATAGAACAATATTGTTAAGATTAAAACTAGAGACATAAGGAATTAATTGTCATCAAATTATTTATATTATGAGCCACAAATTATTCATGTATAGAAATGTCAAGCTCATTAATTAGAGTAAGAGATGAAATAAAGATCACGACAGAACCAATGGATGATATTTCTATTAAAAAATTGAAATAAATTATATAAGTTTATCTTCTTGTGAAAATTACTCCTATGTTCGTCTACTTACAATCACCATAATGTGTTTTTTTGGGAAACTATTATGTTTTCAATTGTTCTTTTTAAAATGTATTTTTAGTATTTATTTATTTTCTTGGGTTTCTATGAATTTTAAATTAAAATATTAAACCATTGATAAACATGATTAATTTCTTGGGAGAAATTAACTTTGTGGGTGGTTGAATGTAACACCCTATAATTTTGTGAAATAAATTTAATGAATTAATTCAACATTTTCAATATTTTTTCATTTCATTCATTAGTTAATATAGATTAAATTATATCAAATCTCCAAGTCAATACTTCAATTTATGAAACACCATATAGATATTTCTCTACATCAAAATCTAATATTATAATTTCAAACATGCAACACTATGTTTTGCATAGGTTATAGAAAATTACGAATTCATTTGATTCTTGTGTTATATGAAAGACCTACTTTTAAGGAATTGAAATGTTCATTAAATATTATTTTTATATTTATGTTTGTGACATTGTAATGGAATCTATTAATAATATTAATCAAATTGTGGGAATATATTATACACATGTATATCATAATTAATATATTTTCACTAATTTAATGGAATTAAAATAATAACGTAATGATAATATAGAAAATATTTTTATGGAAAACTATATATATGAAATTTTAAAAAAATTACCCAGATAAATTAATTAAAAACATTTTGATAATGGATTTAAATAAAATTAATATATTATATTCATTCAAATAATTAAGATCCATATTTTGTGTTTTCTAGATAAGAGATAATAATTAAACAAATTTTATGATTGATTATATGTATTTTTCTTAGTGAACCTTTTACCACCATTTGATGAAGAAACCATTTTTAATATAATTATTAATTATATTATAATTTATATATTAAAAAATATATTTTTTATATAATACTATTGAAATTAACATTGGGTGAACATATAGTATTTTTTGAGATGTTTCATGTCATGATTAATAGTAATGAATAAAATGTTTTAATTCATAATTTCTTTTTTTATATTATTTATATTGATAAATTATGTTTTTATTTTATTTTATAGTAAATTTATTATAATTTAACATAAATTAATTCAATTTACATTATTTAAACTAATTTCAAATTGAAAGTGTTTATAAAATCATTTCAAACATTTGTATTTTTAACAATTAAACGCTCATTGTCTCATCACGTCCGTTGTATTAATATTTAAAAAATATATTTTTTTTTTACAATTACATGTTTTCCAAATTTATTCATTATTTTGATTGATAATCTTAAATTTTATTAAATTGTATCATATTCGTTTTGGGTAATATGAATAGTAACATTACTAATTATTACTACAACTATTAAGGGTGAGATTGGTATTTAAGGGTACAAAATATATTATAAATAATATAAAACTACCCTAACCATTGAAAAATATTTTATGATGAAATAAATTATAACCTTAAATACTTGGTTTCATAATTTATTTATTTAATTGAAAATTTTACATTAAAATGACTTAGATACTAATAAAATCAATATAAGTGACAGAATATCAAACTCTTACTATTAATAATTATAATATTTTTAATATATTGTTATGTATATGTTATTCTAGATGAGATACATAATAATAAAACATAAATGGTTTATATACATCATGGAAATTTATTTTTATATTTTTTGGAAGCCAAAATTATCACACATATATATCCACTGATGATGTATTAATTATTCAATATAAGAAAAAATCAATTAATTGAAATTGGAAATATTAAAATAAATAAAATTATAATTCATTAATGTTATCCCCGAATTAAATAGAATTGTATAACATGTTAGGAGTGTATTAAATAATTTTTTTATAATTTAACATAATGTACTTATTTTTATAAGGTTGATGTAATGAATTGTTTCAAAATTGACATTGTTGATATTTTAGGAAAACAAAATTTTATTACCTTAATTAGAAATCATAAAAATATTTAATATTAGAAAAATAATTTATATGAGGTATAAAATATCATAATTTGGACATTAATATACCATTTTATACTTTACCTATAAAAATTACTATATTTTATGATTTTAAACATTATTACATCCATCAAAATTAAAATATTTTATGTAAGGGTTAGTAAAAAAGATAATTTCAAAAACAAAACCAAAACATGTCTAACATAAATTTATTGAGTAGAATAAAATTTTATAAACTCTTTTATTATATAAAATTAACTTTTTAAATTATTTTTGTTGTTTTTAATTTATTATAAATTAGTCATTTTAGAATTTCAAGGATTTTTATACCCCTCTCTTCTAAATGGGACCCTCTGTTTTCAGAAATTAAAACAAAATTATTTTGAATAAAAATATCCAAATATTTTACCATAATCCTTAAAGTCATCATAGAATCCGTAGATATGGAATAATTCCAACCGCATAAGACATTTGTTGAAAACCATATAGAGATACACAAAATAGATTTAATGTTCATCAATAGTGAATTTTATTTATTCCTTAAACCCTATCAAGATTTTATATTTTAGGTTTATATATTAAAATCACGGTCATTAATAAAATGGATTCTTTATATCAATTTTTTGACAGAAAGCAACACATAGTTCAATAAAATAGGATTCACAATCATTCATCATGTGTATGGTGGACTACGACCTTGTGAACTGATGTCATTTCTTCTTCCATTACAACCTATAATATTATGAAATAATGATGAATTTATAGTTCGTCTAATATATATTATTTTTATTATGTTATTATTATTATTTAATTATTATGTCAAACATAACTTCATTTGCTCCATTTTGTGGGGATACACTAACATCATTCGCGTGTAGTTAAGACACCCCCCACAGCGAAGCGATGTGATTCATTAAGTCTTTACATGGAATGAATAAATCATGCTTTTTATAAAAATATAAGATATATAAGACATAAAATTAATTTTTAATGATAATATTTCATATAAATTTCATTCATTTAACTTCAAAATAAAATTATAACAACATTCATATGTATGACCTACCATCTATATGAACAATGTATATTATTCTTAACTATATAGTTTAGGAATCAATATATATATATATATTCTAAAAAAATTATATTTATGTAATGAATATGATTACAGCGATAATGAAATCATGATCTGGGTAAAATTACAAAGAATTATAAGTCATAGAATATAGGAAAAAGAAATTCGTTATTACCTAAAACATAACATTAACATGGAATTAATAAAACATATGTAATATGACATGATTATGATATAATATATCGTATTATATATATATAAATATACATATCATTATATTGAAGAATTATAATAAAATTATTTTTTTATACAGATGTTTTGAATATATATAAACGAAGTTAATAATTAAGGTAATCGTATTTCTATTCTATGTTCTATTTATATGAGTTTTATTTCATATTAACTGTTATTTTCATTTATGTTGAGAATTTAGTATCCAAAAATTTAATATATGAAAATTATATTTATATTTCGGTTTATTTACAAATAAATTTTACGATATCTCTTTCAAGGGGATTATGGTTGATTATTATAAATTAAATATATATATTTCTATCACTTTTCTATTATTTATAATTCATATTCTATATAATGCACATGGTAGATGTCCAATTTTGTAGGTAAAAAGTATCACATGATTCTAAAAAATAATGTTAGAAATGCTATGAAAATGGGCCAGTACACATTGTGATGAACAAATTCAAGTCATGCACTTGATGATCATAGACTACATCTAGATGTGAAGCCATGCCGCGACCAACCACGAGGACTGATGAAATTACACGTTCACATCATGACTCCCTCTTACACGTCGTGACATCAGTAAAACTGGACCCCAAGAAATCATCAATGAATCAATGAAAAAAACTATCTGGACTTGGGGTACATGTTGTGATCCACCTGTACACGGGGTGACCATGGCCAATCATTATTAATCCATGAAAGATCCACATGCCGCACTGGAGATAATCTAGGAAATAATGTGGATTTAGGGTTCACGAAGTGATAATCAAGTACACAACATGACCAATGATTCCTACATAAGGAACATCCCGACAGAGAATGTGAAACATGCATGGATTATATCTCTGTCCCTTTAAGACTCCTTTCGATATTTTCATCCCATTTCCCTCTCAAAACACTTTATTTCTTTGTAATTATTTAGCATTTTAAATCAAATAGTTCTGTATTCCATTTCAACAATGCCTGGAATTCCCATATCACTTTAATACCATATCATTCCATTCATTGAAGGTTTAATTTAATGTTTTCTCTCTTTTACATCGATTATTTATTTAGTTCTATTAGAATAATTATGATTTATTTTACCCGTTTTATTCCATTAATTATAACCATGAGTAGCTAAAGACGTCAGGGTAGGGATCTAGGTTCAATTTATAGACATGATTAATTAGATATCTAGTTCTAAGCATGGAAAACCTAAATAGATTAGTAATTTGGATATAAAAAGACAGTCAAACCCCATTTATGAAATTTTTCCATGACCATCAGACAGTCAAGTAAACGACCCAATCCAAATTGACGTAAACTACAACGATGACAATTAACATAAGAAACATTTTCAACCTAAGCTAAAAATAATTCATCTAAGACTATAGATAGACCTTGACCATGGAATAGTTACATCCAATAAAGAAATAGATGACTGGAACATGGTTGACTAGTGACTATCGCTTGCTTCACATACTTTTCACATATGACCTTGCCAATTTAGAACTCAGATGACCATTATCTATATACACAGAATTTATCCCAAACCCTCTTTACTCAACTGATGTAAAACCAATGGTATGTTTGAAAACATACAAACATTAGTTGATTAGTAAGGACTCCTTCAAATAACTCAAGACTAGTTTCTTTTTTCCTAGGGAATAGAAATATTCTCATGGGATCAACACCAGACTCCAATTATACTACACCCAAGTAGTTAGTAATATTTGGGACACATATAAATTTTTAATTTGACTCTTTACCAATGTAAATAACACTGAATTTGGGGGGATAAACAAATTTTGATTCTGTTTCCAGGGAGAAATATTATTTCTTTGGGATTTGGACTCTGTTATAAATCAATGATTAACTTTCCCTTGCCTCATTTCAATTGTTTCTAGATTCCCTAGCATTTTTTTATTTGCTTTTCTATCACACCATTCCTATACTGAGGAACTTTTACTTTTTCAAGAGCTCCTAATGGATAATATCTTTTTTCATTCAATCCCGAGATTAAAAGTAATATATATTCTCTTCGTCGGTCAGTAATGGTCGAGAAATTCCATCCTTCGAGACCTAACACACCAACCCCCAACCATAAAATTGTTTTGGGTGAGCACCCCTAAATAAACAAGAAGAAAACAATCATGGACTATAGATTTCCATTAATCCATTGCGTGAATCATAGTATTGTTTATCCCCATGTCCATGCCCAAAATATTGAGATTAATTCTGGAATCATTCATATGATCCTTAACATGGGTAAATTTAGCGGTCTTCATATTGAAGATCAGCATGAACATATTACCATCTTCATGGAGTTTTGTGATACCTTTTTAACTAGGGAGTTTCATTTTATGCAGTAAGACTCCGCATATTTCCATTCTCCGTATGAGACTGATCCAAGGTCTGGCTACAAAATTAAGCTCCATAGTCAATTATGACTTGGGATGAACTGGACAAGAAGTTTCAAGACAAGTACTTCCCACCTAACCAGACCTAGAATCACCTGATAAACCTTCAAAATTATAACCAAATTGATGGAGAATCATCACGAGAGGAGTGGGAAAGCATTAAATAATTGACTAACTATTTTCCACATGATGTTATTGATATATGGATACAAATCTAATCATTCTTTCAAGGACGCCAGCTAGCAGCATGTAATGTTGTCGATGAATTTGCTAATGGTGGCCTTATGTTCATGATTATTGATTTCATAATAGCAATTTTAGATGAGGTCTCTCAAAATTCCATTCTTTGAAAGAGTGATTGTAGACCACCATAGTGTAGAATAACCTAAATTGATGTGAACACAGGGCTAATAGATCAAGTGGATGTGATCACTAAAATGTTAGACGCATTTAAAATACCAACTACTCATCCTCATCCATCCACTGTAATGGAATTATAATCATGCGAGATGTGCGGTGGACTCCATCTATATCGTGACTAAAATACTAGATATAATTATACACAACAAGATTATTATTACATCTATTACAATCAACCATAATTATCATTCTAGCAGTAATAATACTACACATAAAGGCTTTATCAGTAGAATCCTCAGAATAATTATGGTTATTTTCAACCGATAGGAGGAATGAACCAATTCAGAGCTAAATGACCACTAGGATACCCTCTAATGAACCATGTACCAAAACCACAATATCAACATAAACTATTCACTAAAATATATCAAAAATTTCCTCCACCTCAACCAATACCTCTCCATGAACAAATGGAATGTAATCTAGAAACCCACCAGGCGTCATTTGTGAAAAATTCTGATCAATGATTGCTGATCCATGCGATAGATAAGAAAAACTAGAGAGCTAGACTACAAAAACTAGATTTAAAAACGGGTCAAATTTCAAAAATCATATATGAGAGATTAATAGGTACAGTACTTAGTAACACTAATACATACCCACGAGAGGATATTATGGTAGTAGTGCGGAGGATTTAAATGATTATAGACATCTAACAGCCTAATGAAGCAAGGTAGTGAGAATAATAGCAAAAAAACAAGAACTACCTAATTAAAAAGATGATGATGTCAATCCCAAATTACATCAAGAATAAGTACAATAGAAAAATATACCATAGAAAGAAAAAACATGTGTATGTTTCTCCACCTCTATACCAGTCAACTCTTCCCTCTCTAGAGAGAGACAACATCGACAGGTGACACAATACAAGAAGAATTTAGGTAGATCAAACAATTACATATCAACATCCCATTTTCCAAATCTAATGCCCAGATAAACATTTACGCCATGTTCTTAAAATTAATATTTTAAAAAAAGTAGAATACGTAGGGGTTATCCCATTAATGAAAAGTGCAACCAGAGGTAGATCCCCTGGCCATTTATTAAAATAAAGGAAAAAGAACTCAGTGAAATAGGGGTGTAATAGAAATTACCTAATCGCTTGGTCAAATACCCTCTATTCATTCTGGAGGTAGTGATAATAAAACTTGGAACATTCATTTTCTTGACAGATTTCTAGGTTTTGGATATATAATAATATATCTATGTTCACATTATACAAGGAATAAAAATAGTAGCTATAAGAAAGCAACTGATTGATGTGAACCAAGAACGTATCATATTTAGGTTAGGAGAAGAAATTTTTTTTTCAACCTAATTACATCTTTGAAACACTCATATAACACTGTGGATTATCAGGATATTTCGCTCACCTGGAACAGAAAATATTATATGTCCATCAAGGATGAAGGTGGAAAATATCTTACATAAGTAGAAGAAGAATATGAAATCAAAGAATTCAACTTTATCGAACCACATCACAAAGATGTTGTGCCATAATTTACGCCATTCATCATCCATCCTCTTCAATTCGACATGAAACCACTGAATGGTACATTAAACTACTCATTTCTAAGGGGATCATCCCCCTTTCCCACTATAGTCAACTCGAAACTATCTAAGGATCAAGAAGAAAAATTAGTTGATGTGATAAAATGACACAAGTAGTATATCACCTAGGGATAGGTAGATATAAAATAGATCAAAACTAATGAATACACTCACAGAATCTTACAAGAAAATAATGAAAAACCAAAACAAAAACCTTGGAGGAAGCTCACCACACCCATAAAGAATGTTGTCTATAAAGTGGTGCTCAAACTCATGGATGCAGGAATAATCCATCCAATATCATACAGTGAATTTGTGACTCCCCTCCAAGTCATTCCCAATAATAGAAGACTCGCAGTAATAATAATATATGACAATGAACTTATTTCAACATGCACCATCACTGGATGAAGAGTTTTTTGTGGAGTACAGATGTTTAAACTCATCCACAAGAAAAGAAAATTTTCCCTTACAATTTATGAACCGAAATATATAATTAATAGTGGGGAATAATTTATATTATTTACATAATTGATATTTAGGATATAATAAAATTATAGTCATCCATGCAAACTGGACAAAAACCACCTTCACCGATCCCTTTGGTACATTTTCATATAGAAACATATCTTTTGGTATGTGTAATGCTCCAAGAAACATTCTAAATATGTGTGAGACACATCTATCATAGTATAGATGATGAATTTTTTAAAATTTCCATGGATTATATCCCAGTTGATGAATGATCATTTGATGTCAATTTCAACAATCTAGATCCAGTTCTTCAATTCTATGAAGAAAAATGCATGGTGCTGAATTGGGAAATGTCACTACATGGTTCAAGGAGGAATCATACTCAGCCAAAACATCTCTAATGATGGAATCAAATTAGATCAATCTAATATTAAAGTTATAAAAGATCTTCCTAATACATCCTCTAATATTGGTATCATATGTCACTTTGGGTATACAGGATTCTACAAACTCTTGGTAATATATTTTTCTAAAGTCGAACGTCCTTTAACACAGTTATTTTTTAAAGATGTTCCTTTTGAATTCAATAAATAATTCCAAAAATCTTTCAATACTTCGACAAAAATCATAATTCATCTTAATTCATCATTTCACCCAAAGAGTAAAAAAATTTTGAGCTTATGTGTGATTCAAGAGACCTTTCTATTGGATCTAATTTGGGAAAATGTATAAATAACATTTTCTTGTAAATTAATTATGCATGTCAAACCTTATATGAAGCTTAGATTAATTACATGACCACATAGAAGAATCTTATTGTTGTTGTGTATGAATTTGAAATATTATGTTCTTACCTAGATCTATGAAATGTTATTGTTCATATAGATCATGTTGTTCTTCGATACATGATTGTAAAGAAAGATGAAAAACAAAGTTTGATATGCTAGATTCTCCTGCAATAATAATTTGACATAATAATATAATATAAAAAGGGAATAGAAAATATCATTGTAGATCACCTCTATAGAAAACCCTTTACCATAAATAATGTAAAAGTGTAGATATTGAGGTATATTTTTCTTATGAGACCTTATTTAATATCCAATCCCAGCCTCGGTTCTCCTACATAGCCTATTTTATTGCAAAAGGATTCATCTCCCAAGATTTATCTTATAAAAAATAGAAAAAAGTTACTTTTAGATGCCCAAAACATCTTTTGGGATGAACCTATACTTTTCATGGACATTGTTGAAGGCCTTTTAATACATTTCATTCTATAAGAAGAGGCAAAAAATGTAATCAGAATGTGACACATTTTTACAACTGGAGGACCTCACAGGGCTGAGCACACAGTGGATAAGATCCTAAAAATTGTATGTTTTGGCTCCCATTACATCAAGACACCAGAAGATTATTCTTCCCTTGTGATAGATTCTAGAATGATAGGGAATATCATCAAAAGAAGTGAAATTACACAGAACCCCAATCTTGATGTTGATGTTTTCGATGTATGGGGAATCAACTTTATGGGACCATTACCCACGTCACATGGAATGAAATACATTATTATTGTAGTGGAATTTCGTCTATAAATGGGTCAATGATGAAGAAATGACTAATGAAACCTCCAACGTGGTTATAAAATTCATTTGAAAAAATTTGTTTGCACGTTTTGGATTTCCTTGATTACTAATTGGCGATAATAGAACACATTTATCCAGTCAACCTATGAGAAAATTTCTTCAATGATATGGGATCTGATACAACATTGGAACCCCATATCACATACAAACTAGTGGTCAAGATGAACAATCAAATAGGGCGGTAAAGCATATCCTAGAAAAAACAGTAAATACAAGAAAATTTTATTGGATTCAGAAAATGGACGATGCATTATGGGTGTATAGAATGGATTATAAAACACCCATCAACAACACCCCATTTTTACTGGTTTATAGAAAACCATGTCATTATCTAGTAGAGCTATAAAACCGATAATTTTGGGCTATAAAATACTAAATTTAGAGTTATAAAATTCTGTAGATAAGAGGATATTGCATTTAACCATGTTTTATGAATTATGTAACGATTCATACAAGATCACAAAAATTTATAAGGAAAAAAAAATAATGGAAAGATTGACAGATTGAAAATTCACCATAATCACAATGAATAAGGGTATACAATTCAACTCAATATTGAATCATTTCCCTGGGAAGATGAAATGAAGAAGTACATATCTTTATTATGTTATCCATGTTTTCCCATATGGATTAATTGAAATTCTACGTGATGAAGAGCCACCATTCAATGTGAATGGTTAAAAATTATTGATTTTCAAGAACCAATCCATGGGGTCTATGTACTCAACCTCACATTCCACTAAACTCTAGGGATGTCTACCTGATGATGATAATTTAGCGCTCTATGGTAGGAAACCAATAGTCGTTTTGAGTATTTTTATAGTCTTGTAAATTTCAATGTTTCATTGGAGTTCTTTGTAAAAACATTCATTCAATAAATAAAGCGGTTATTGTTATTCCTTATTTTTACACCTGCATGTTTCTTAACTATTAAAATTTTTAACCCTATGGATTATAATTATTTATATAGTGTAGTATTTTTATACAAACTTAGTTTGTAGGTGCATCAAAAAATCAATGTGAAGACATCTCATACACCCCCATGGCATACAACTTCATCTCAAGAAGCTCTTGATTTTCTATTTTCAAAATTTTTCATCACTACCATGTAATTTCAATTACCAATATTCATTACCACACAAATCCAACCCATTATTTCGTAGAAAGTGGAGACATTGTCACCTTTTATGTGTGTGGGGGGTGGGGGTTTATTTCCCAAATATTGACCAACATAAAGTTGATTGTTTTCTCACTTCTAGGAGAAATTTTTAAAATATATAACAATGATGCAAATTTAAAAACCATTATAACCTTGTAAATTAAGTATAAAGATAAAATTATGAATTTTAAGTACCATGTTTCACCCCTTATTAGAATTTTAGAATGATTACTAATATTATATGTTTAATTAAAATTCAAAATCATTGAAATTATGATTAATCAACTAATTACATAAGGTTTATTACCATTGAAATTTCTTCCTTTTTATTTTATTCTCATTACCTAAGAGGATTAAAATCCCTCAATCTCTTTTATTTTTTATGAATACTTCATTACAGATACCTGATACATGGAAACTAACTAGAACATGCATAGAGAACATTTCAAAATTATGAATGATCATGTGTAATTTTAAAATGGTTGTGGTGGCCTTTGATATCCATTTTATGCGAGACCCTGATAGCATATATCCTTAGTTTATAACATAGTATCCACGAATATCTTGTTATAATAAATTTTATTCCATTCCTATTTCCCATACAAACATTCTCTTTGTATAATGCTTAAAGTTTACTTTTCACCAAGTGCGGGGGATGAATTAAGAGATTATAGATGCTTTCAATTTCAGGGATGCATAGTTCACTAACCTGACTACTATGATCTAACCCATATACCTTTTTGTTGTATCTCATTTGGATCCTATTAATTTGTAAAATTTTAAAAAAGGGAAAAATTTTATATGTGTTGTGTACTAGGAGGGTCAAAAATAAATATTTTATAGACTGATGAATCCCTTTAAAGACCATATATTGTTAGCTGATGGATGTGAGATATATACTTGGAATATATTTCGAAAAAAATAAAAAAATAATAGAAAGCAACAAAATAAATTCCTCATCTACTTATTTTCTATATATATGGATCCAACTTGAGCTGATGTAGTACGAACCGGACTCTCCAGGTGAAGGAACATTTTCACACTAAATTTTTACATATGCATTTTACATTAGATATTACCCTCTTTTTTACCCTAATTTTCAAATTTCATCATACCTACCTATACCCATCGGATTCATCAGAACCCTGTTTATAAAAGTCCATATGATTATTTTTATATATGTCTACATATTGGATGCGATAGAACTATTAAAAGCCTATAGTTAGGAACATGGAATTAGGGAACTAGCATGCCTTACATATAATTTACACTGAGTGGTGAGAGATAAAAATATTGAGGTAAATTGAAAATAGGCTTATAGATTAATGAAAAGTTAGATGGTTATTACTAAAAGAATTAAATTTGATTTGAAAATATGAACTAACTGAAATTACTGTTTTTCTAGGAATGATTAAAATTAAATCTTGAATAAATTTCTGCTTAGACATAAATTAATTTCATACTCATAATGCACATTTCATGCTTTGTAAATTGATGATCCTTTTGGAATCATTGTTGAGTTATTTTTTAGAGGATAAGAAATGAATCAAGTGTGCAAGAATTATATATGTCTTAATGAAATATATATTTTTATTTCATATTTATATTGTTTTTTTATTCCTAAACATGATAATCCATGTGGTAGATGCTGAATTTTATAGGAAAGAGTTATTCAAAATATTCCAATTAATAAATGAAGAAAAGATGTAAAAATGGACAAGTAAACATAGTGCAAACCAAATTCACATCATGTACATGATGATCACAACCTTCATCATGTTGTGAAACCAAGATGTGACTAACCACGATGACTAAAGAAATTGGAAATTCTCTTTAGGACAACCTATTACAAGTCCTGACAACATTCATACCACACGTCCAGAAATTTGAGAGGATTCATTATGAAAAAGCCAACTGGAGAAGGGGTAAATGTCGTGAACCACCAATATACAATGTGACCACGTTCAAACAAAATTAATCTACAAAAGATCCTAATGCCACACTATAGATCCTAATCGATATATTAAAGATTTAGGGATCATGATGTGACAATCAGGTATGTGTTATAACAAATTTCACATAGTTAAAGAATGTTCCGATAACGCATTTGAAATATGCTTGAATTATCTCCATCTTCCTTTTAGGCTCCTTTTGAGATTTTTCCTCTTTTCCCTCTCTATTCACTTTAGTTCTTTGTAATTATTTTACATTTTCAATCAATGTGTCACAGTTTCCTTTTCATCAACAACTTCATTCCCCACAGAGCTTCACATCAATTTCATTAATTTCATATAAGATATTATTTAATGTTTTAATTCATGTTCGAAAAATATTTATTCAATTCCATTATCATAGTTATTATTTAAATAACCCCTTTTATTTCATTAATTACAACTATGAGTATCTAAATGCATCAGTGTAGGGATTATGGTTCAATATATCAACACACTCAATTAGATCTCTATTTTTAAAGATGAAACACCTAAATGGATTTGTACTTTGGATATAAACAACAAGTCCAACCCCATTTTTGTGACTATACAGTGACAATTAGACAGTCCTTATCTATTCTATGACTCAGGTATATGATATTTGATATAGAGGGTATGATCATTTAATTTTATGATCATGTCCTCACACACTTATTTTCATGTTAACCAAAAAGGGTTATTTGGAAGATAATTTATAGTCTCTCATGTACGTTATTTCACATTTTATTTAATTTATATTATATCATAAATACATTATATTATTATTAGATTATGCTATTATGATGAATTCTCATATTTTCATACAATATTATCAAATTTTCATCCATGTCAATGTGGAAAATAAATTCTAATAATAAAATAATTTTTTATATTCCTATTAGTCATATCCCCTCATTATAAAAGGATTCACACACTACAATTATATTTTAAATTTTAATGGAATTTAGATCAACTTATCCCAATTGAAATAAAATATTATCATACAAATAATCAAATATTATCATACCAATACTCATTTATGTGGTATTATCATTGTAATAAATTCATCCATAGAGGGATAAAGGTGTACGGTAAAGAATATTTTACAACAACATGGTATATATTTTAATAGAATGTTGTAGTGTTATTTCATTTTATTCCTCCAATAAATAATCTCATGCAATATGATATAATGGAAAATGTGTCTTCCATTTGTTCGTTTTTATTATTTTGATGTCATTTCCTACATAAATAATATTTCCATTAAAAGGAAAATTAAATCATCATTTGATTGTACGATATATTAAGTCATAATGAAAAGAGTAATTTTTATTCCATCAAATCCTATTATGCCAAAATGAAATGATGTATTTAAAACAAATTATATAGAATTCATGAGATGTATATCTTTATATAATTATAGTATATATTATAATTTATAAATTTTCCATCAGTTCAAAATTAGAAAGATGTTTATGCATAAGGGTGGAATACCACTTCAATGAATAGATGTGATAAATTTTAATGACTACCTCATATAACTGGTATAAATATGTCTATTTAAAGAGTTAATATTTAATTTTTGATATAATTATGATTCTTGAAAAGTAAGTTAGTTCTTAACATTTTTCCATAATGATCATTAAAAAGTGAAAATGTTATGAAACTGTGAGCACAACCTTCCATCTCTAGGACTGTAATTTAAAACGTTTTTCATAACAATAACTCATAATTAGTTTTAAGTGTATAATATATATATATATATATATATGAAAATTATGACATTATTATAATAATAAATATTATGAAATAGTATTCCATCTTAAAAAGATAATAATAAATAAATTTTTTGACATTATGAAATGAATAACATAAAAAATCTCATGTTGACTTAACAAATTATGTAAAAAAGATATGAAAAGACAAATTAAAATAATGGGTTAATAAAAATTCTAAAACCAGAGATTTTTTTTTGAAGATTTAAATAATATATACATTTTTATTATTTAATATTTAAGGTACGTATGTGGAATGTCTTGACATAAGGTAACTAATTTTATCTCAGTTACTTTTCACGGAGGCATATTTTAATATTATAAACCTAATTTCTTAATCTAGGTTATGTAATAAAAATAAAAATATTATATCATGAATCCTTCACAATTCATGCTAGTTTTTGTTTCAATTATAATTATTTTATACAATGGTATTTTAATTGATTTTTATTATTTTGTATCATGTTTCTTAACACAATTACCATTCACTAGGTTATTATTCGATATTATTGAAAATTCTATTCCATGATTATATTTAAATTCATCATAAAATATTATATTATATAGTTCCACTTTTTTGATTTATGTATACATATGTATGAATAAATATGTAATTGTTTCATTATCACTAAAACTATAATGATCTTTTTAAGGTGTTTCTTTTTCTCATTTTCATCTTAATGATACATTTTACATATCATGCAACAGGATTTTAATATATGGTGTACTTATTATTTGATTAATGTATTTGTACATGTAATTAATGTTTTTCAAGGGATTTTTATATCGATATAATTTTATAACATTCAATTAATTTTTATATATATTATAATAACTAAATCATTAATAGATTTTTAAAAATATATCCATTATTTTTTAAATGGTTATCTTTCAAGGATTAATTTTAGGGAAATTTTAAAGCACCAAGCCTTAAATGTTACACAATATTACCTATTTAAACAATAAATCACCATTTAATATTAAAAAATATAAATATTGTTTATATTTCATGAGAGAGATATCATAACTCATACATAACATACCCATACATTATAATGTGATCAATTTTATTAAGTATCCATTTAATCACAATACAAAAATTATTATTCTAAAACTTGATACCAATTTATGAAAAGTCATTAAAAATTTAATATTTATATCAAAAAATTAAATATATAAAATTATGACCTCATATTTATATTTAAAATTTTATTTGAGAATAAATGTATTAGTGAGGGACATGGAATAAAATAATATAAACATTAATCTATTAATAACAATTAAATTTTTTCCATTCAAAAAATTTTCTCCGAAATTAATAATTTCCATACCCAATAAATCATATCCCTAAGCCCACAAAAGACATGACCACCCTCACAATTGAAGAACAAACCCCAAGCATGGAGTGTTCTCCCTCGTTTTTGAAGAAGTCGTTTCACTACAAGACGTTGAGGTCATGCTCTAGTGGGGCATGGGGGTTGTGATCTTGGGTGCGTAAGGTTGACTCTAGTGCAACATCTGGGAGATGACATGTTATCCATACATGGTGAGGGGTGGAGGTCTCTTCATGTTATTCTTCTGTAGAATAGGGTCGAGACCGGCTTCTTTCACATATTCCGCGGTGGGGTGTTGAGATCTGGTCTTCTTCAACAAAATGGTTGTGTTCCAGCTTCTCGTTGAAGGGTGGAGTTTTGTCTACTACAACATGTTTTGACAAGGTTTCCTTGGGGGTTTGGGGTGGTCTATGCATGTGAGTATAAGGGTGGTGTCAGGTCCTATGGTGCAGATGGTTGAGGATCGCGTCACTATGAAGATTTTTTGTGAAGGATTAGTGTTGAATATTTAGTTGAGAGATTTGGTGATGTAGTGGTATTTTTTTGGTTTGGTGATTTGGTTGTGGTGTGGTGTAACACCCCTGGAAAAGTGAAACATAAAAGACTAAATGTTACGACTCTTGTCAACAAGGGGAACCTTTATTTTCAGGAGCTAGTCTGATTAAAAATCCACAGTTAATCATTGTTGGCCTAGAGTAGTAATCATGATGTGTGACCTTCTCGGAAGTTTCCCACATTGTGTGTGAGTGAGGAAAAAACACACTGAAAGAATATGTGTTGGCCTGTGGGGATAGTCATTAGTCTGATAAGAGGCCAAAGTGAGTAATAGCCTATGGTTGAAAGAACATGTGTTGGCATGTGGGGAAATTCATTAGTATGATAAGAAACCCAAGTGAGTAAAATCCAATGGTGTGATGGGAAGGAAACCAAATAATTACAAGAGACCCATGGGGTCAGATGATAATGTTCATGACCCGGGGAGGTGGGTCATGTCAAAAAGGTACTAGAGCAAGGCTACCCAATCAGAAGTGCATAGGCACTGCCTGGGTTTGATGCATGAGTTCCACAATGAGGGTGTTGTGATTTAAATGGGTGGATAATGTAACACCCCTGGAAAAGTGAGACATAAAATGCTAAATGTTACTACCCATGTCAACAAGGTGCATCTTTCTTTTCGGAAGACTGTCTGATTAAAACACCACAATTAAGCATGCTTAGTCTGTAGTAGTAATTATGATGGGTAACCATCTGGGATGTCTCTCATGGCATGTGTCTGATTATGCACTTCCTGGGTTTGAGTATTGGCGTCCACAACGAGGGCGTTGTGATTTAAAGGGGTTGATAATGTAACACCCCTGGAAAAGTGAGACTTAAAATGAAAAATGTTACTACCCAAGTCAACAAGGTTCACCTTTCTTTTCGGGAGCATGTCTGATTAAAACTCTACATTTAATAATGATTGTCCTGGATTAGTAATTAGGATGAGTAATCTTCTCGGATGTTTCTCAGGGTGTGTGTCTAATTAAAACTTTATGGTTCCTTATTCCCCCACGCCAATGAGTTGACTACGCCTCTACATGAAGCCTGATGACCATGACGCTTGTCTTCCACGGATCGTCTATGAGTGAACCTTTATTCGAGGTAGGGTGGTTTGCTTCAACTATATTTGAATAAAATTGTTCTTTGTTCATCTTGAAACCATGCTTAATCATCGGTTTTATGATACCACCTAAAGCGGAGGGCGCGGGCTGAACGAACATGGCCTGACGACCCTCTGTTGAACCTCATTTCTATTTTTGATGGAGACGGTGATGGAAATGGTGGTGGTGACAGGAGTAAGCAACGACCTTATGTCGGTCGCGTGGAGAGGAACCACGGCCTACAACCGTTGGCCGCTCGATCGTGGAAGAACCGGACGACCGTAGCCGTCAGGACCGATGGATGACTGCAGCACCTCAAGGGGCACCATGCTGTTGAGGATCGCACCCCGCGCTCTGAGATCCCCTTCGACGGAGAACCGGTCGGCTCGTCGGTCAGTGGGTGAAAGAACCATGGCACCTGAAGGTGCCACGTAGCAGGACCGTGACCCACCCGAGCTGGCCGCTTGCACTATGAAGTCCATCCGGTTTCAGATGGATGGTTAGGAGGGCGGCATCGTTTGGCACCTCCGGTTTGGGAAAGCGCCCCCCCCCCCCCCTCAGACCGCTCGCCCCTTCGGGATGAGTCGTAACCAGCCAGGCCGCGTCGTGCCGGGTCGGGCCGTGCAGCGCTAGGACGGGCTAGGCCGCGCCGGGCCGGGCCGGGCCGTGCCATGCAAGTCCACACTGTGTCGGGCTGGGCCGGGCCGAGCCGCGCTGCTCCCGTAAGCACCGCGCCGCGCCGGGCCTCACCGGGTTGGGCCACGCTGTGCCGGGACAGGCCGCGCCCCACCGGGACGAGCCGCGCCCAGCATGGCCAGGCCACACCCCTTCGTATAAGACTGTGTACCTCGTGATGGACCATTTGATTCACCGGGTCGGACTTTCCAAAACTGGGTTGACCCGACCCGCCACCCCATTAGGATTAACAAGCCAGGCTCGTTTTCACATAAAGGTGAATGACTTGAAAACTGCACGTCTGATCAATTTTCCATCTGCGGCACTGGGATCCTTGTGTCAGAATGGTCCTTTTGCAATACCATAAGTGAGTTTTGGAAAACATTGGAAAAATGGCCGGGTTGGTTCAAAACCAAAACCAAATGGGCCCTTAGAGCAGAAACGCTTATAACTGAAGGACCAGACGTTTGATTGATATGACTCTAGCTACGCTAGTTTTATTTTGTTGAGAAGGTTCTTTTGGAACACACCACATGTAATTAATATAATATTGGAGTATTTTTGGGTTGGTTTTATCTTAAAAACCAATCAGGCCCCTGGAATGGAAAAGCCAATAACTCACAGACCATGCGTCTGATTGATGCATTGTCTGTTGCGTTGAGACACCTATGATGAGGCGGTCCTTTGAGATACATCCAAGTGAGACTTAGTGATACATGGAGTATCGACCAGTAGCTCGTGGAGCAGATCTATCTAGTGACGAGCGTGCGGAGTGCGGAGACCTAGTAGTTGTAGTCCTGAAAACTGCTTCACCGATTCGACTAGCCTAGGGGACGGAGCGCCTGGTTTGGGGGAAGACCCACGATGGACAGTGTGCCTGGAATTGTAGAAGGCATGTGGTAATCGACAGGAGGAGTACCTATAACGACTACAAGGGGGAGTCCCCAGTTTGGCGGCAGACCCACAGTAGAGGAGCAACCGATTTGGCAGCAGACCCACGGTACTCAATAGTAGAAGTACCTCAGTAGTCTAATGTTAGTGAGTAGCACCTCAGAGTCATGACAAGGCCACTGTACATTGCAGAGGAGGAGTTCTCTAGCATTTTTAGTTTCAATAGTAAAAAATTTGGGTTGAGAGGAGTCGTTGACCTTTGTGTTTTCCTCATGATTGAGATGGGTCACTTGATAACGTAGATATATATATAGGCATATACCTACGTAATGGTTATCTGTTGATTTCATAATTTGTGGTTTATCCTTTTCAGATTTTGTGAGACCATGATTGTCTTGGGGTCCCTACTAAGTATAATTATACTCACCCCTGCACGGGCTATGCCCGAAACTCGTTGTGTTGGATGTAGATGACGGACAGTGCTGGCGGAGGCCAAGGGTGCCTAGAATGGACGGTACCAGGAGATGGACCACTTGGTGGGATGTACACAGAGCAGACGACCGGACCTGATGTGCTGAAGAGTCCTTCTATACCCACCCTTCAGGTGAGATTCCAAGAGGATGGCTTAGTGGTTGATCCTTTAATTTACTACTATTGTACATTCATTCAGTTGTAGTTGTACCTTTCTATTGGGCTTGTTTTTCGGCCCCTTTGTAATTTCAGCACATTTGTTACACAACATTTCATAGTTTTTTCTTCTTCTTATACTCTAGTTGCGTGCGTTTGTGTTTTATAATGGCAATTTCTTCCCAGTTTTTACAGAGTTACGCGTTTGGTGCTAGTCGCCAGCCCCTGGCCTGCGGAAGGCGGGCTTGAGGTAGTCACGGTGTGATCCCTGAGAACGGGTCGTGACATGGTGCCTGTTGGAGTGGAGGTGCTTCAAGACTTGACCACATGGAACTAGCCCCATAGTATGTTTCAGAGCTAGATATCTTTATTTTTAGAGCAATATGGATTTGGATGTTGAGAAGGTTTAGCGTCATCCATCTGATCAGGCTTGTTATTGACACATGACACATGATTTCCATTCAACCTTGCATCAATGTATAGATTTATCACATTCACATACTGGGGTGGGGTAGCTCTATGTTGTTAGTCTCTTTTCCACTCTAGAACATCAGGTTGTGTAATGTCTTATTTCTTGACATTGGTTGGGTTGCCCCCTCCATCCCTAAAAAGTGGTTTTTATCTTATAATAAATATACAATTTAAAGCTGCTTGGGCAGTTTGATGGATGTATGAATAACCATGTGATCTCAATCTAATACCAAATCATTATTGCTCTAGCACACACCCAAATATCATTCTTCATTCATGGAATCAACCATTATTGGTCAATAAAAGATCCACCCATCCTTTTTGATAAAATAATCACCCAAAATCAAGAAAATTTACATTACCAAAGTCATAAGAATAAAAAATAAATTCTCTCATTTTCATCTTTATAATCATAAATGTATTTTAAAGTATAATTTATTTTCCAAGATAAAATTACATATATAAAAATTTACAATTATAAGTGAAAAAATTTTATTTGAAAATAAAAAACATTACATGTAAAATTTTCTCCACAAAAAAATAGATTTCACGATAGTGGTAAAAGATATACAGTTCATAAAAGATAAAAATGCATCACATCCATATATTTGTCTTAAATTTCAATATGTACCATTATTTGAAAAAAACCAATAATATTACATTCAATAGATTTTGTACAAATACAAAAAATGTATAAATTTGAATTAAAACATTCATTTTATTTTAGTAAAAATAATATATTATTGATTTTAGAAATAATGGATTTGGATGAATACATAATTTTAATGGAAACATTAAAATATATTTTTTAAAATAACACACATTTCCATTTGTCTCACGCATCACATAAATTATTCTTCTTCTAGAATAATAAAATTATGTTCAGTATTTACATGATTAATAAATTTATTAGAAATTATTATTCATTTTTATTAATTCTTAATATATTATATACATATACTAAATCATTTATTATCATGTCAAACATTTTTTTGATATTTGGTTCATTAGTGTAAAATGTCTTAGGTATGATGACTATGTTAAAAGTGGTCATTAATACACCCTCCACATAATAATAACGATAAAATAACTATCATTTTTATTCCTAAAATTATTTTCTAAATCCATCCATTAAATATTATTTTGGTAAATGAACCGTGTACAACCACAGAGATGGTGGTTCGTAGGTACACATGAATAATGCTTCCATTAATCAAATATTCATAGAGAATTAATGAATATTTTATTTTATATTAATAAAATGATTATAATATAATTAATATAACACATAATATTAAATATAATTTTTATATCATTCATGTGATTTGGTGACTAAAAATATATCATTTCACTTTTTGGAGGTGGTTATCGACACATACACACAAACAAAATTATAATTTTTCATTGAATTGAAAGGTATAAAATTAAATAATAGGTTATATTTTGGGAATTATTATTATTTCCTTGATATCATATATAAAAAAATAATTACATTATTATAACCATATGTGATATATGATGATGGAAAACAAATTAATATTGTCATTTAGACAACAGTCTTCTATATAGACGAATTAACATTTTTGTTTAAAATTTGATGCAAGGAGAGACTGATTTATATAAGGATATTACAGTAATAATATGTCACTATATTTGGAATATGTTTTATTTTTATTTTATCATTGTTGAATATTTTTTTATGTAAATTTTAGATGAAATAAAATTAAAATAACATGTTAAACATTATATATCTTCATTGAAAAATATTATTTTCATACCACATTAACCATACTAATAATGGTATTATGATCAATGTAATATATGTAAAATGTGGATAAGAATTATTGGAAATTATGTGTGTAGGTAATATCTAATACAAATTGTTTTTTTAGTATAATGTAAATAGAAGTGGTGAATCAATTTTGTCTGAGAGGGGATTAGAAATCTAGGTATTTCTCAAAATATTAAATTAAAATATATTAAATTTCAAATCAAAATGTATACAAACCTATTGTGTTGAATATATGATTATTATTGATCAATTAAATATCACAAACTAAAAATTAGATATGTTTCGATCATATTTAACAATTTCCTTTTTTAAACCCTCATTACCCAGTTTCACAAACACCAGGACAACAATGATTTGTTTATTTAAGGGAAAATATAACCACTATAAACGGATAGAAGTCCCATAACATTAAGATATAAGATATTACCAATATTTACTAATCAATTTTTTTAATTTTACTTTATTTGGAAATAAATATTTTAATATAAGATTATTTATTAGTAAGTACATTTAATGACACTTTGTGTCGTTGGTTTACTGTTTTTGCGATCGTCTGGTATGTATTGTCGAGGACGGTGGTTGACAAGTCTGGTTTCTTGGTGAGGAGGCAGTCTTGCTGGTGTCGATGAGTTGTGTGATTTTTATGGAGTGCAGTTACATCAGGGGTGTGATGATAGCAAGCAGACGATGGGATAAAGGTGAATAGCGGCTGTGCTGGGACCGAGGCGTCGCTTCACACGCCTGGAACGTGTTTGAATTTTGAAATTTGAAATGGATGCATGTTTTTCAAGTTTATATTTTATGTTTTGATAATTTTAATTCGGTTGTTTTGCATCTGGTTATCAGTTGTATGGGTCCCCCACTACCATTTAAAAGTGGTTATTCTTAAAATCAAAAAAATAAGATTATAGGAGGTCAAAATATCATTTAAATATGTAAAATTCATGGAATAAATTAATTATTTCACATTATTAAAATTATAAAATTATTTATATTTTTTAATTTATTTTTATATTAATTTAATAATTACTATGTTCGCGTTGTATAAGAATTTAATGTATTTATTTAATCCAAAAAAAAAATAAAAACTAATTTAACATGAAAAAAATAAATTTGATATTATCATATCAATAAATTTGATAGAAACATTATATATATTTACACATATGCATATCAGTAATAGTATTTTAATTTTAATTGTTTTTATATTTTAGCCTTACTCAATCATTACACAAGTATCTTGAAAATATTTTTGTTATATAAGAGAGAATTTTCATAAATATGAGTCCAAATAGTTATAAATACACGAGATATAATAAGTAATTTTATATATAAAATATTAATCATTATTTTTATCTACAATACTAAAAATATTTCTTTTCAATTTCAGCGTTAGAACTGCGTCGACACTAAAATTATTTTTCATAATTATATTGAATGAATTTATAATTACATTTTAAAAATTATTATTGAGATAATTTTGTTTTATATGGTCATTACCAAGTCATTAAAATATATAATAAATTTATATAATACAATAATATCATTATAATATTAAAAAATATATTACATTAAATAAAAATACAATATTTTTACAATTAATCAATATTTTAACTTCTTTAAAAATATCTGAAAATATCCCCACATGTTTAAAAATATTTTTGAATCTAATAATAATTTCCATTTCATAAATTTTAATTAAAATAACAAAAATAAAATTCAGTAATTATAATAAGTGAAACACATTGAAAAACTATTTTTAAAATAAAAATATATTTAATTAAAAAATTAAACCTATACCAAAATAATGAATAACCCATATTGAAGTGTAATTAGGTAGATTAAGTATAATTAAACAATAATTAATATAATTTTCTATCAAATTCATGATAAAATGAGACATTATAAATGAAAATAAATGAAAATTTTACATTAAATTACAGAGAAACGATATTTTCACTATTCACTAAATAATCCATCATTAATGAAATATAAAAAAAATCACATCAATAAAACAATTATATGATAAATTGAAAAATTATAAATATATTTTTTAGGAAATATTATTTCTAAATATTCCAAAAAATTATTATTATATTCTCTAGAAAAATCCATAAAATGTTTTTTGAAAAAAAAATTATTTTTGAAAGATATTATTTTTAATAAGATTTTGTTCTAATTTATAAATAATTTATTAATATTTCTTAATTGAGATGGAAAATTATATATATTGTAGAATGTATTTAATATTTTTATTTCTCTCCAATTAAATTTATTAATATAATGATCATATTTATATAAAAATATTTTGGATTTAATTTATATTTAACAATGGATATCTTATAAGCTATTAAACATAATAGGTTCATTTAAATTTTGGTATATCAGAAAATTAAAAGATCAAATTTTCATGAACAAAATCTCATTTATTCGCTTTAGGAATTGAATGTCGGTTGCATGATTCGTTTCCATTTCCTCCTTCATTAATTAAAGGAACATGAAGTATGTTTTTAATATGTAAAAGATATGTTATATCATATTTTAGGTCATTAAAATGAGAATTAATTATTCTTTTTTTCTAAAATTATTTCTATAATTTTATTTTACATAAAAAATATATTATATATTTATTTCACATGATCTATGAGACTCATGTAAGTTGTTATAAAATTTGAATTATTATCATTTTGATATGTGAAATTATTGAATCTATTTACATAATGTTTGAAAAGAATATTCATCTATAACACATATTCTATAAATATATTATCACTACTTCATTAAAATAATATTTTTTTATATCTCTTTAATTTTTTTCAATGTTTTTTTCAATTAAATTGTTTTACGTTATTACAAATTGTTTTATAAATTCATTCCAAAAGAATTATTTTTCATAGTTTTCAAAGAAATGTTTCAATTAGTATTTTATTGTTATTTTAATCTATGTTAAATTTTATAATTATTCTTCTTCTTTAATATGAATATGACCATATTATACTATCCACACTCTTTATCTAGATGCTTTATGATTATTTTGAAAGAGATTATCATGAAAACCAATTCTTTTCCATTAGTAAATATCATTATAAGGAAATGTGAACAGTTGATACAATATATATAATTAATGTGAAATATTCTATGTGTTATATTAATAAATAGTACGGTATCATATTTTATTATAACATGTGAACACTCTATTACTCAAGATCATGGGTGGGCCTGCTAAAGATTATAAAATGTGATGGGTCTGCTAAAGAACATATATGAATTGAATAATTTTTATTTAATTATAAATAAATACATTTGAAATTTACCAGAGACGATTCACATCTGATTTTTACAAGGATCAAGTTATTTAAGACATTTTTTTCACATAATTTTAAAATATATGGCTCTATGATACCCACATTTAATTTTTTTTATTTCTAAGGGTTTTTAATGTTTCCATTTATCAAGAATGATCTCACATTGATCAGCCTTGGTTATTTATATGTGAAACATTATGTATGTTAATGAATAAGGCTTTAAATTTGTTCTGATCCTTGTTTGATGGGTACAATTTCACTTCTTTTTTAATTCTGTATCAATATGGTTTCGGCATTCTCTTATTCATATCATATCAATCATTATGATATTTAGTGTTCTGTGATTATTTTTACCATTACATATTGTTTGATATCACCCGTATTATGTTTTTTTCCACAAGTTATAATGAATAATGTTAAATAATTTGTGCCTTTAAATGTTACATGTGGATAGAATTTTTTGTGAGAGGAATATGGATTATTTTTAAATAATAAAATTTATGTTAATTTGGAAAAATATTCATATTGTTACATAAATATTTTTATGTAATTTTCCCCCCAATTTTCTAAATATATGAACCTAAAATGTCATTAGTAGGAAATTTAATCAAATAATTACAATATTCTTGTATTTATTATTTAGATAAACATTGGATCATATTTATTGGTAATAATATTAAAATGTAAAGATTATGTTTTCCATTCCAGAATTAGGATTACATTTATCAGGATTTTATACAGGTAGTGAATATCATAATTAGATGGTCTTTGAGCAAATTGAAACATAATTTACAAGGAACATATTTTTAACAACATGAATAATGATTTATATTGACATACATTGACTAGATGATTCCCATAGAATTCAAATAATCATAATGAAATAAAATAATATTTGGCGATATGGTGATGAATGGATAATATTTAATATTCATGAATGAAATAATTTAATTCTAAGGGGTGTATTTCAAATGGTTGATAAATTTGATGATGAGTCTGTAGGATGATATAATTAAATCAATATTAGATATCATTAAATGATAATAATAACCATTGGATAATGGATTTATGTGTTATGGAGTTATAAGTGGGAGCCTATATATTACAAACTATTTTGAATATTTTTTGGTTCTATAATGGGGAAAATATTGATTAAAATTTATATGTTGTAATTGGTAATTTTTTACTATGCTATGATTTTTTGATTTTGGAGGAATATCAGAGAGACTGAACAAGATTCACAAGATGGTATTTTAGTTATATGAATGATACCACAATTTGTAGGTAAGGATATGTTATAGTACATTATGATACACTTTCTCAACATTTTAATTCCAAATATCATCTCTTCTGAATAAAACAATTTATTCAATTTAGATGGTTCGAGGAAAACGGTGTAATTGGATACTAGTTTAAACATATATAATTATCCTGTTGGAAGAATATAATCCACAATTGAACTTTTTGGTTAATAATATTATATTTCTAATTCATTATATTTGATTATTAATTATATTTGAATACAAAGGACTCAAATATTGTTAGCATAATAATTAGTAAGTTCTCTTATAATGGATGAATCATTATTATTTTTACATTAATAAATTTTTTTTACTATATGACATATATGAAAGGGATTGATTTATTATATGCATATGTTGAGACCTAAATAATAAAAATAGGTTATATTTTTGATAATATAATATATAAAAAGGTACCATTTATTCAAATAGCCTTTCTTAATGAGTCACCCATTATTAGGTATCATAATTTGTAATGAAACTATTCCACTATATTTAATTATTTTCACAATGGTCGATAAATTAAATTTAGTTAATCACTATTTTATACATAACATCGATGAAAAAATGTTTCATGAATGTAAAATTAGGATTTCACCATATCTCATATCTATTTTCTAAAATAGGTTGGATGATGCTACAAATGATTTAAAACCTAATGAAATGGATATATCTAAATATTTATTGAATAAATGAATATTTATTTTAATTGTAATGCTAATAATGTTGTACTCAAGCGTTTTGATGAAAATATTTACATTAAAGTGATGATTTTCAATCTGATATGGATAGTTGGGATATGGTAGAATGTTTCAATAAGTGTAATGATAATGTAACAAAATAAAAAAATATCTCTAGAATATAGTTTTATTAATTAATAATAGATAATTAAAAAACCCTATATAATTATTTCAGAATATTTAATTGTATTATTTAATAATATCTTATCATATTGGGAAACTATCACCAAGTCAAATATTTTGTAAAAGTTTATGATAAATTTCCAATACACATTGAATAAAAATTTATTATCCTTGAATGGTTGATATGACTTACCCATAAATGATAAAAACTAAAAAAGATAACAATATTTTAATGGATCCATCATTTAAAGATAATGATAATGAATAAATGAATTTTGAATATCTAATGAAACTCTAAATAAATGTATTAAAAGATGAAAATTTAGATAAATAAAAGGATCATGATGATAAAAAAATGATATATATATCATTTATTAAAGGATAAATTTTTTTATTTCATACACTTTTAGAAAAGGTAAATGGATTTAATAATTCACACATCCACTATATGTCTTCATGTGTGTCCGATATGGGAAAATGTTAATATATTTTTCTATAAATAAAGAAAAATATGATAGAAAAATAAGGGTGATGAAAACCATTAAATGATAAACATAAATAAATAAATAACAGGGATTATAAAATTAAATGATGGAAATTATAATTTTATCAAAAATAAGGAAGGAGTTTTGGCAAAAAATGAATTATAAGCATATGATTATTTATATTATGATCAATACATTTTGGAGAAATTCACAAAAGCAAGGTTCATATGATATATGAGGAAACATAATTTGATGAAAATTAATATGGTTTTTTCATATAGATTGACTAAATGAAAAAATCAAACTAAAAACCATATATATCGCATATATATGAATCTTATGAGTGAATTACCCTATCGAAAACAGAATTATAGAAGTCTAATAATTTTTAATTATATTTTCGGTGGAAGAGAATTAAAAAATTAATTAAAATAAATATCCAATAATAGTGGATGATGATTTAGAAAAAACATTGTTTGATTATAATAGAAGGTATATATAATAGATGATGAAATTGGAAATACATAGTCATAATTTATTGAAGTTAAAAGAGATCTAAATAAATTTAAACAATATTTAAATAAGGTAATAGATTATAAATCTTATTCCATGTGAACAGATGATGAAATTTTTGTGGATGAATATGTGAATTTCATATCTATAAACAAAATATTAACAAATTTTCTATTAATAATTAAGGATCCAAATCATTATAATAATATATTTATTTGGAATAAAATTAATAGTTCTATTGTTATACAATTTGAAGACAAAAATTAATTCTAAAAGAATGATCTTTCGTTTCAAAATAAAAATGAAATTTTATCTACTGATGAACTACTGTAGTTGACCTATAAGTTCATACATTATAAATATAAAAGGATTATATTAAAATGTTATTGTTAGTTTTTTTAGAATATAATGTAAATTTTATTTTTTAATAGAAAATGCCATCATTCTGGGAAGAAGGAATGATTTAAGGGGGGGGTCTGCTGTATAATCAATTAAAATATATATTTTGAATCAAAAATATAACACAGAAAGAGGAATAATAAGATAATACATCTTTATCAAATTTTTTGGATGACCTAGATAAATCATACATGTGTTTTATTATAATTTTAGTTATTTTTGGATGATTGTAGAAAAACTCATCATGTATAGGATATTTACACTATATTTGAAAATTTGATGAAAAATATAGAAAGAATTAAAATTTTAATTCAATTATATCAACAACTTTATAGAATACTAAATATATAATCTTTGTTAGAGTATTATTATTATATTTGAAATGTAATGTTCAATTGTTGAGTAATTTTGATGAACACAATTGAGGAAGCCTCACCTTCTGAATTTTTAGTTACTTTAACAATGAATTTTGTTTCAAAACAAAATTAATAGATGTCTAGATTATTAAATAAGAAGAAGATATTTTGTCTCTAGATGTTAAAATAACGTAATAAGTGTAAGTTTTTATTGTGATGATTTAAATGTAGTTTTCTTATATAGAAAATATTTTATCAGTTTCTACATTAATAATTGAAAAACTATTAAAAAGGTATTATGATCCTAAATAAATCTATTTTCTAATTGATATTGATGTAATCCTTGAATCTAAAGTGATAATATTGATATAAATTAATGAAATAAAGTAGTTTTCCTCAATGTAAAAAACATAAACAATTCTCTATGGAATTTGATGTGAAATATTTAGTTAATTTGAAATATGAATGAGCCTTAATTTCTGAAGAACTCCAAAACTTGAATTTATTAGAATATAATCATAAACTAGACAAAAAGGATACCAATTCAAAACAATTCAATAAAAAAATTACTATATATAAGTATCGATGATGAATCTATACAAAATAATTGATTTATAAATTAACACATTTTTTTGGTGAATTCACCAGGATGACAAGTCATATAATTTTGAAATATAAATATAATGGTGTACAACTATTGGAAGGGTACGATGAAATTTTTTTCAAAAGTCAATAATATGACTAAATAATGTATAATAATTAATATGTAGTTCTTGTGAAAAATATATGTCAATGAATAAAATAAAACATCATTATCATAAAATATAATACCATGATTGAATCGAAGTTAGAGTGATAAGGAATAACAGTTTGGTTGAAATGGGAATCTATATAGATGAGGAGTATAAACAACCTAATATTTTATGGAGACAACTATATGTATGAAAATAAACATTCAAAATAAATGGATAATATTAGAAAATTAATAAATTCTCCACAATGAGATATTGTACAGAAAGAAAATAAAAACTAAATATTTCATTGTCTTCAAAATAAATTTCTAATGGGGATTTATAGTTGAAACAAAAAAATATCGCAAAAAAGATGAAGATGTATTTTTCTTAGGTTATTCATCATTTTTATTAAGTAATAGGTTCTAGAATATAAAATTTGACAAATTTTAAAATAATATTATCATAAAAAATGGAAAATTAGTTCAATATAATTGATTAAAAAATTATTAATACAATTAAAAAATGATATCTTTTATTGGTAACACCCCAAAACATTATAATATATTTCTATTTAAAAGAATACAATGTCTTTTAATGTTTTTATATAAGTAAACTCGAGAATCAATTAATGAAAGTGAACACTATATTTAAATAATAGAATAATTAATTAAATAGTTTAATATTTAGAGAAAAATAATTCTACTTTTATTGAATGAATATCAATTTTGAACATGTTAAAAATTAGCCAGGATGAATTTTATAATTTTTATCATTTTTATAATATTTTAAAAAATATATATATAAATGTTGTGTCTAAAAATTACTTAATTCAAATATATAATTTTATTATAATATGTACACCAAATAATTATTTACTAAAAAATTGATTCAAATAAATATATTAACTATTATAGGAAAGGGTTTATTTTTTAAAGTGGTTTTTTCCAGAAAACTATAACTATTTAAAAAGACACAATGATTAAAATTTTAATTAAAATAACTAATATTTAATGATGGATTATATTTATAAAATAAATCTATTATATATTTATATATATATTTAACTATATGAATTTAAATCGGGAAAATGTTTATCAATATTCATATAGTTAATATAAGTTCATTATTGGCTTGGAAAATGTATTTATGGAAAAACTACTTTTCACTATGATTTATGGAATTGTATTGAAATTTAATTACGACAATTATGAAAATTAAATTTAATAAACATTATTCCAGCTTAGAAATCACCATATTCAATATAAGGTAATAAGTTCCAAATATTTTGTTGTAAAAATCATTAGTAGTGTCATTAAAAAATAATTTCTCGAAACAAGATTAAAACGGTGTTTAGCGCATTACCTCTGATTATGTTAAAATTAATTTTCAACTCAAATAGAATTTTTATTTGATAATGTATATATAATATTTATACTAATTTGGGATAAATTATCTGATAACATTCATTTTATTTTTGTATTAGTCGATAAATTAATTGGTTATGAATGCATTTACCATGGTGAAAACTAAAGTTCTTCAAGTATGTAATGTTATAAAGTAAAAGAAAAAAGGCACAAAAAATTATTTTAATGAATTTTAGGTATAAAAAATCCATTAAATCTATACAATTTATTATCTTTATATTATTAGCCTGTCGGGGTTAGAGTAACATCCCATTTTTGAATTTATAACTCTTTTAAAAAAAGGAACTCTTCTTCAATTAGAAAAGGTAACTTAATCCCCTCTATCATTAACACATGAGAAGAAATTTTTATTAACGAATATCAACCAAAATATATTAAATTCAGTTGTACTCATATTCAATTGTGGTTTCCTTACAAAAATATAAACTAAATGGTCCATAAGAGGTAATTTAATAGATATTTATCTAAGATAAGGTAATCATTTTTATAAATAATTCTTTCATTCATATTTTAAAACATGAAATTATGAATTAAAATCTATAATATAGATTCTATAGTATCTAAAAAAATTATATGTTTCTATGTTAATAGAATAATATATATCCATATACCCCTCTATTATATGGTAAATAAAGTTAATGATCATATGAATAACAGAATACCACCTCTTAAACTTAAGAATATTTATCCATATTAAAACATATCATGCTTATATGTTATGATATATTTAATGAATATATAAATAATATTTATGATATAAATAATTTTCAAAAATTATATTATCACATGTACCATCATACATTAAATTCTATTTGAAATACGATGATGCCTCTTTTGTGTATGGAAGATGGTATCTTGGTGAAGAGATGCGATTTTCTTTTCACAACCACATTATATAGTAGGTAGTAATCCAAAAAATGTTAAATGTATGATATATATGAAACTAGTTTGATTATTTAATATTAATATTCCATGTTCTTCCATATTATTTCACTCGTTAATGGAATGATATCATCACCCATGTATATATATGACATGTCATCTCAACAAATCAATGTGATTAATTTTCTAGGGAAAATATTCATGATTTGTTATTAGGAAGCATCCAATGAGTAAAATATAATTTATATTATATTATAATAATTCATTATATGATTGAATGATATCATATTTTCAATATATCAATTATTGATAAGAAAATATGTAGCATCCTATTGCTGTTATGATAGGTGCATCTAAATACTTTTTTTGATTTTCTTTTAAATTATTTCATTAATGGTAGACAATGGATATGGAGGATACCAATAATGGTAAAGTCTGAAACTTTTTGGATCTTTGAAAATAAAATATAGTGTTTTTATAATCATCATGGGAATTACAAGTCGTGAATTGAGGATACACGACATCCACGTTGTTTCATGGTACGATCCGTGAAAGGGAGATTCATGATGAGAATTGTTTCTCATAACTAACCATGCATACACGAAATGAAAAAGTTATAGATCACCCCCATTGAAATACATTTCATCCTTTAATTCATGGTGACACATTTTCTTCTTGAGGAATCATCACATAATAATTTCCAAACGTGTAATATATTACATGTCATGTAATGCCCCTGACAACATCCTATTAAATGAGGCTGTGTGCTTAGTTATTTCTTCATTTTATTCTCTTTGATTCCTATTCTCTAGACACAAATCCTCCCCCAGTCAATTTAGGAGGCTTCAAATCCTACACGATCCTTTCCTTTGGCGTTTGATCATCATTTTATTGGATGGTGACACCCGAATAATCATTTTTTATCATTATACATATTTATCTCATTCTCATATCTTCGGTTTTCAATGAATCATCTTGGAGTTGGTAGATTTATTACATTTAATGTTGGATCTCTCTCTTAGGATTAGATTCTAGATATTATACTCCATAATTCTCATTAACGAGTGTTGTTGTGAGTGTCATGTTCTATGATAAAGGTTCGGGGTTCCGTCCCAAATTTCTAAATTAGTTATTCCCAAATTTCATGATTTATTTCAACTGGTGATTGAAATATAATTGTAGAAACATCCATTATATTAAATTCTAAATAACATACTTCTAGTGAATAAACATATTTGATATGGTTTTGGCATGCGAATATGGAAAACCCTCAAGTACATTGAATTGGGGTGTGTTTATGGAAATTATATGATTTAAATTGTTGAATTTAAATTATGGATTTGATGGAAATTATTGCAATTAAATTTTTGAATTTAATAATGGAAAATGAATATTGAAAATGATATAATTGGTTTGGAATGGATTTCAAAAATTTTGAAAATATATTTTGATGATTTAATAGAAACACAATGGTTTTATCTTATAAAATGGTAATATTATTGATTAAAACCAAAATCGGTTTTAAATGGAAATGTTGACATTTTGAAATGGAATAATTTGATATAAGTGTATTTTATATAGTCATAAAAATATATTTCCCATTATGTATGATCACATGGAAGCCTTTGTTAATCAGTGAGTTGATTGCATACATTCTATGATAATAAAACATTCCATAACATTCCTAATGTGGGTCACATCACTAATGGGATGGTGATGAGTCACTGCTAGGCATAGTCAGTGGGATATGAGTATATATATTTTTTTGGGAGCCTTTAGATAGTGTGGATAACTGTATCATGTTAATACTATCATACCTACATGGAATTTGACCAGGATTCACATTTTTCAATTAATATAGCAGATATAAATGTATTACAATGTTTTAAAACTGCATTACATACCATTAATGGATGCATAAAAACTATTTAATTTATCTATATTATTTGCACCATTTTTTTTATAAAAATTAAATCTTTTTTAAAGTATAAAAATGTTTTTTAAAAATATTTTCCATCATTTTGAAAATGAATAACATTCCTTTTTTTAAATGTTCAATTGAATTTCCCAACAGATTTATTTCAAAAATTGAAATACATTCATTTGATAATCTATATTTGCAATATTTTATGGAATATTTGGTGGAATCCTACTAGACTTCTACTCCCACTATAATTTTTCCTTTTCGAGTTTGTAATCATTATTCTTCTAGTTTCAAGAAAAGGGAAGGGATTTATTAAATGTGGATCTATTTTTGAGCATTGGACATGGAGAGTTGTGTCATTTGGGACCATGGGGATGTCTTTCCCACTTACGTATTTGGGTCATAGTGTATAGGGATTTGTTTGACCGTCGGTATTCTTGTACATTACCCCCAATAGGGTTTCTTTCATTACAAATATTCCCTTGTTTCATGGTCTTATGCATTTTATGTGCAAAATTATTACCCATATGCATGTTGTATGTTACCTAGTGCTAGTCACTGACCCATGGGGATCAGTAATTACCTTTAGGTTTTGTTAGGGATGGATCAGTTGTCAAGTTACCAGGGTACCCTGGGTGGTTGATGACAATGTGGTATCAGAGCAAGGATCAACTTCTTTCATGAAGTCAGTATGCATCTTTGAATTCCAAATAGGGCATATAAGACATTTTTTATTGAATTTCTCGCCATCGATTCCCCTAATGAACCTTTTTTTCAAGTGTGGATAGGTATGGACATCTTATGGGTTAGTTATAGTCTTTTCCCTATTCTAATTTGGATAGAGTAGAATCTAAATCTCTTTGTTCTATCTATTTGGAATAATTTTTCTTGTTTTGTAGTTTGAGTGTGACTCTAATTTCTTCAAGGTGTTCTGCTAATGTGTGTACGGTATTTCCTCTAAATAGACAAACAAATCAGATATAAGAGGAATATTCTACAGAACCACTAAGATAAAATCCTCTATTGTACCCAAATATAGATGAGGTGAGTGTGTGTACCTTCCATACACTGCGATTGGAAAATTCACCCATGCCTATTCAGGTTGTGTCGATCTATCCAAAGGGGATGTTCATTGATATTGTTATCAGGAGTTCATTCACCAGAATCCACCAATTTTCAATGGATTCATATTTCCATAGTTTCTTCTGGAATTATATGGTAGGATTTAACATCAGTTTGAGTTCTTTGTGACACCAAAATGATTGGGGGGAAGTGTTCTACCTTCATGCTAAAAGGGATGAGTAGAAGATGGTGGGACACGATGGTGAAATAAGAGAACCAGGATGCATAATAGTGTAAATACATCATGGTTCTGATCTCCAAACAACTATGTATAATTTCAATGGTCTTGGATAAGGATAAAGAGTTTTCAAGAACGAGTAGTCTGATAGAACTGTGAATGATTATTCAAATCATTTTGGAGAGCAGGTGCAGTTTGATCCTGCAGTTGTATGAAATAAGAGAATGAAGGCTCGATGGTTTGAGTTGGAACTTTGATCAGATATCCATTCTCCAATTTTCATTCTAAATTATCCCACATATATGATTTATCGGATTGGGGGACAATGGTTGATATGGACCTGGATGGAACATTAGGGTTATTGGTAGTTTATTTTTATCCTAGTTGTAGTATTGGTTACATAAATGGAAAACAAAAGCTTGATGATTCTCATTGTAGTTCTCAACATCATAGTAAATTCCACCATCCAAGTGGACCAGCAGAGAGTTCATTGGTTTCTTCCCATGTGGAAATCCCAAAAATTATTAGAGGTTTTTCATTGAGGAACCCCAGAACTATTGATCAAGCAAGAGTTTAGGGAACTAAAAAATATTCTTCCACCATTTATATACTCTTTATAGTAGAATAGGATCATCAAATCATCCTTAAAATATAGGGAAACCAGATGATTCATGTAAAAATGGGTTCTAGCCATAGGCATATGGTACAAGTCTTATTCATGTTGTGAAAGAGTCTTTAAAGGAAGAATACATGTGTCTAGGGACCGTGAGTGGTACCATTACTATTGTATAATCATTAGTGGATTCTGTATTTGTTAGGGGTGTATCCTATTCATTTATTTCACCTTATATTTTTAATCTTCTATATCTTCAAATGGATCTTTTATCTTGTGAAATAGAGATTACTACACCCCTTGGTATGAAGAGAGGGTGAGGTATATGTTACCCTGCTTTTGTGTTCTCTTTATCAAATGATGAATTACATTATAGTTTCCTTGTTTTTGAAATAAAATCTATTAACATTATATTCAGAATGGATATTCTTATTCACAACAGTTCTTGGATCGATTGTTATCTTCAACAGAGCTACTATGTTACAACCAGTGGGGTGTCTCAAGTCTATCATGGAGAGTGGTACACGAGGTCATGTACAGTGGGGCCTTCTTTTCTAGAGTTGGGGAAAGTGATATCAGTTTTTTCTTTTGATAGATAGAGGAAATCATTGAGAAATTATCTCCCTCTAGTAATCATTGATATTCACAACTTGTTTCCTTTTATGTTTCAATGGCCTTACACCAATAAGGAATGTAGGGTTCACCAATGACATAATTCCAAGTACTGAACAAGTTTCAGTTCTCTCGCATAGCATGGCACCAGCTGAACTAAATGAGATTGTTTCAATGTTGGATGATATTCACCTTAAATTATTTTAATGTCTGATTATTTCACCATGGGTTACGTTGATTATCATAGAAAATAAGGATAGTAGTTTTATTCACTTACATGTTGAATATTTGAATCTCAATCGAGTAACGATAAAGAAAATGTATCCATTGCAATAGATTGATGAACTGATTGGTCATATCAATATTGGGAACTGGTTATCAAAGACCTACATTTGGTATGGTTTCTATTAGTTGAGGTTAAAAGAATATGACATTCAAAAAATCAACTTTTATAGAAGGTACGACCATTTTTAGTACCTTTTAATGCCCTTTTATCTTATAAATGTTTCTATAGTTTTCATGGATTTGAAGAACAAGATCATAGACAAGTGTTTGGATACTTATATAGTGTTCATTGCTAAAGGCATCCTTATTTAATCGAAATTAATGCAGGAACATGCGCCAAATATATGAATAGTATTGGGAATACTCGAAAGTCGATGAATCTATGCCAAGCTATCAAAATGTACCTTATGGATTCAGGATGTAAATTTTTTAAGAGATGTGGTGTCTGAACAATGTATATCATTTGATCATGATAAGGTAAAGGCTATCATAACCTGGGAGTGACCAAATAATTCCTTTGAGATTAGAAGCATCTTGGGGTTAGAGTGATATTATCATAGGTTTGTGAAGTACTTCTCAAAGTTTTCTTCTTCGAGGAATACTCATCCACATAAGGTGGTGAAATATGTTTAGGATGATAAATGTCAGTGTTCTTTTGTTGAGAAGAAATTTCTTTGGACAAACACATTGGTGTTGACAATTCCAATGGTCGTGCTGGGCTATGTGGTCTTTGGTGATTCATTGGCTTCATGTTTGGGTTCTATAACTATGTAGGGCTACCATGCAGTTGCTTATGGAGCTCTTTAGATAATTCAAGGTGATACGTATTACCCTACACATGAAATTGAACATATATCTATAATGCATGAAATTAAGACTTTGTGGCATTACAGTTATAGAAAAATAATTACCATGTTTTTAGATTTCAAAATCCTGAGTTATATCTTCCCTCAAAAAATATTTAATATTCATTAGTTGTGTTGGGTGGAGTAAATGCAAGAATTCTACATTGACAATGCATATACCCTAAAGAATGAGAATGTTGTTTCTTATATATTATGTAGGAATATTATAACATAGGATGTGGATGAATCTTAAGAGGATTGGAATTTTATGGAACTATTTTAATAGTTTCATATTAGTGTTCAATATAAAGGTGCTGAGGTTTCATTACCCATTATTCAGTTATCATACACCCTTCTTGAGAGAATTCTTCATGATCAGTAGCTTTATCTTCAATTATTTAGAATTAGGGACTCTCTATATGGTGGGGATATATTTTCATAATTTTTGTTCTCCAAAGAAGGTGTTTTATGCTATAATAATCTTTTTGTTGTGCCTTTAGCGGCAAAGAATTCTATGAATGTGGGTTTTCTTAATTCCCAATAAATCATGCACCTAGGAACTAAAAAATTGAATTATGATATGTAGTGGCAGTTATCATGGATAGGGATGAGGCGATACATTGCTGAATTTCATCTCATTGCTATACATTTTAGTAGGTCAGGGTCGAGCAAAAGAAACCTTCAGGATATCTTCAAGTACTTCCAGTCACAATTTGGAAGTGGAGTGAGATCTCTCTGTATAACTTGGTATGATTTCCACATACCTTGTGAAATAAAAATACGATATGGTTTCTGATTGAAATTTTTACCAATCTTTCTCTCCATTCAGGGTATTTAAAAAAGTCGAGGAGTTGGGAAATCATAATATGAATGATATTTTTTGTTTTCATGGATTTCATTCTTCAATAGTCTCTTATACAGATCCTCAGTTACATATTTATTTTGTAGAGTCCTTCAATAGGCTCTGTAATCTCAGGTCCTTTTGGGCACGGTCTACCATATAATGTCAAATAGATTGACAGACAGAGATATAATTATTCCACAAGATATGCTTCATGCCTGTGATATTGACTTTGGTGGGCTTGGGATGATCACTTGGGGCTGGTTGAGTTGTCTTATAAAAACAGTTTCCAGTAAACAATATAGATGGATCCTTTTGAGGCTATGTATGGACAGCCTTTTAAATCTATGATTTTCTTCTCAAAGGTATTTGAAGGTTACTTGGTTGGACCAAGCATGATGGAAGATACGATAGTAAATAATCAAATTCTTTTTCAATGGATGTTGACATCATAGAGCCGATATAAGTCCTAAACAAATTGACACCACAAAACAATGGATTATTTTATTTGTTATCAGGTGTTATTGAACATTTTACCCCATTTGTGTCATCGATGAATTGGGAGGCATGTGATGTTTTCTCCTCATTTTGTGGGATCATTCAAGGTTGTTGATCGAGTAGGGAACATGGATTACCATTTATCACTACACCAACAGATGACATTGATTAATTACATGTTCATTGAATTGCTACTGAGAAAGTATCTATCTGATCCATATCATCTTTTGAGCTCAAGATATCTGGAGGTTGAAGGTGGTTTATCTTTCAATGACTAGATAGTCCAGGTAGTTGATTCTGAAACCCAGGTACTTTGTGGGAGGATGATACCTTTTCATTGAGTGATATGGAATCATTGTTCTGTTAGTCATGAGACAATGGAACATGAGACACTGATGATATAGAAGTGGCCTCAACACCTTTTCATGGATGCTTCTACATAGTTTTTTTTTGGGAAAATAATGTTCTTATGGTGGGGAGGATGTCATATCACGTTACCGTAATGATAGGTACTTCATAAACCATGTCATGGTTTTACATATTGTTTTTGCATAAGGGTTGAGTTTGGATTGGTAGGATACCTATAAGGGTATGTTCTATCATTTTTTGGATATTTAAACTTTAAACATGGTTTTTTTGTAATCTTCATTGGAATTACGCATCATGAACTAAGGTTACACAATGTGTATGTTGTCTCAGGGTACAAGAAATGAATGTGGGATACATGAAGAGATAGTTTTCACAACATGACTGATGTTTACACGTTATTAAATAGTGGCATATCACTCCTTTGAGTATTATGTCAGCCTTTAATGCATGAAACACATTGTCTTCCCTCAATTATGTTACATAAGGATTTCATGATGTGTAATATATTACACATCATATAATTCCGTAAAAATATCATATAAAAGGAGGCAGTGTGCCTAGTAATTTATTCATTATCACTCCTCTAATTCTCATTCGCCCAACTAAAATATTACCCTATGTTATTTAGGAGCTTTCTAACCCTATAAAATCTATCCCTTCAACATTCAATAATCATTTCATTGACGGGAAATATCCGGTTAAGAATTATTCACCATTATTCATCATTCTCTCTTATACCTCTCTTAGAATTTCAGTGGATCATCATGGAATTGATAGATAAATTCCTTGTAAGTTTGGATATCAATTATAGGTTGAGTTTTGAGATCTCCCATGCCTTCATTCACATTGACGTGGGTTTTTTGTGAGTGTCATGTTTTGGAATATAATAGGTGGTTCATTCGGGATTTAACAAATAGATTATTCATAAATTTCATGAAAAATTAAAATTTTTGTTTCAAATTATATTTCTCAAAATTTCCTTCAATTAAATTGATAATAGTATGATTCCAATTAATCATGATATTTGAAATGGGTTTTGAAATGAAAATTAGAAAACCCCTAATACAATTAAATTGAGGTGAGTTTATGGAAATTGACTGATTTAAATTATTTAATTTAAATTATGAATTTGATTTAAATGGGTTAAATTAAAATTTTCAATTCAATTGTGAAAAATGATTTGTGAAAATAATGGAATTGGTTATGAATGGATTTCAAACTAATTAAAATGTTAATAAATGATTAGATTGAAATATAGTGGTTTTATATTGTGAGTGGGGAATTTATTGATTAAAAACTATCATGGTTTTACATGGGAAAATTGGAATTTTGAAATGAAATAACGTGGTTTAATTGTATTTTAGGAAGTATTAAAAATAAATTTTCATATTGTAAGATTACATGGAAGCCTTAGGTAGTTGTTGAGTTTTTTAGATACACTTTTGATTTTACAACATTTTAAAACATACCAACCAAGGTCGCATCCTGGATAACAGGGTGATGATTCACTTATATCCAGTTTTAGGGGGCCATGAGAATAAAAAAAATTGTGATCACATAGAGAGTGAGGATTCCTATAGATGGGTCATATTTTTACGTCTACATAGAAGATGACCAGGTTTCTCTCTTGTTTGTTTATATATGTAATTTAAATGTATGCCAATGATGTAAATCTTTTTTACATGAATTTTCTATATCATAAAAACCCATTTTACGTAATTATTTTATTTAAGAAAATTTTAGAAATATTCATCCACTTTTAATGTATAATATTGTTCTTTGAAATCATTTTTCCATCACATTGAAAATGTATACCATGTTTTATAAAATATGTTATTGATTTGACAAACCTATTTATTTATAAAATCGATAGAATTAATTTGTATACAATATATTTAGATATTTGTTATGGAATAATTGGTCGTATCCTACCAGGCTTAGGATAACAACAAACATTATCTTTCAGGTGTTTGTAGACGTTCTTCTTCTAGGTTCATTCAAATAGAAGGGATATTTTGGAGGTGGATTCAGTGGTTGAGATTTGGATATGGGGAGTTGTTTCCATAGGGTATTTAGAGATGTGTTTCCCATTTTAGTACTTATGTTATTGTAGTTTTGGATTTTATTACATTTTTTAATCTAGTTCATTATTCCCACTAGAGTGTTTTTGTTATGCATACTCCCTTTTTTCTTTTTCATACAATTTGTTTGTGGAAAATTAGTTCCCATATTCAGGATTTATTATTATAGGTGCAATATGCCGACCTGTGGAGAACGTCAATTCTTATTAGTCTATCTCAAGGCTATCTTGGGTATATATTTAATAATGTATCCAAGACTGTCCATGATAAAACCACCATAAGGATATAAAGATAATTAACACCAGATAAAATAAAAACAATGAAATATTATTAACAATTATATTTGAAGATAGGAAATTTTGATCACATATGATAATATAAATTATTATAATGTTTTAGTATAAATTAGAAACATTATTAAATACATAATAAAAAATATTAGTCAATATTCAACTCGACATAGTGTAAGGTAAGGAATTTGAAATAAATTTCCATTCAATTGATGCATATTTTCGTATATGGGCCTATTCACTTTTATGTGGTGTATATATTGCTTCATTGATATATTTACAATGGACAGATATTTATTAAGGATGGTAAATTTTTCATTTTAGGTTTATTCTTTAAGGGTATATAAATATAATGTCTGAAGACTTTGAAAATTCATTCTACAATCTCACATTCTTTTATTATTTATAACATTCTCGAAATATAATCATAATTTATTGATTGTTAACTATTAGTAGTTAAATGTATATTAAATATATATATATATATATTAGGTATATGAATATTTTTTCATACATATACAATTTTTACATATGGTGTTTCTTTTTAATGTTATTTGATTAATGAGGGAAATTATAATAATTCATTATCCTTTAATTAATATATATTTTTATTTGATAAGATATATTATTCATAAATTAAATAGATAATTCCATAAATAAAAAATTATTTGGATATAAAGTGATGGGTGGGATATAGAATTATATATCCCCTTGAATCATTGTTTGGTCTGATGAGAATAATCATCTGGCCATGTTATTTATTTTTTACCCATTAATTTAAACAGTATTGTGAATGGTATTAAAGGTTTAGGTATCATGCTCATGAGATTATGTCATACGAAAAATAAGATTTTCAATCAATTAGAATTCATTTATTATAATTAGCCATAATATTTTCACATTGCTATTATCTATTAATTGATATCACTCATAGTTTGTTGATTGAATTGTATATTTGTAGAGTAATATAACTCCCTATATTTGTTTTTCCACATTTTGTTGTCATGTTGTTTCTTAAATAGAATGTTTATTACTTTATATATATATATTGATTATTATTTATTTATAGTATATTTGTTCTTTTGTATCGAACCATACTAAGTATTTCAGATCACCCTTATATAGTTTTTTTAGCAGTTTATGTTGTTGAATCCTTTGAATGATTTTAGAGGGTGATGAACAATTTAGTTCATTATGTGTTATTATTTTATCAACCATGTAAAATGATTATAATTTATATTTTATTATCTCCAATGATACCAAAACTAATCAAACTTTTTGAATTTTTCCCATTATACCTATGAAAATGTAATAAATTTTAAACTAGATGTGAGTTACAAGGGTGGGGCTAATTATAATTTACATCAATGGTAACATAAAATAAACCTTCAAGAATTGATTAATTAAAACATATATTAGGGATTATAAACATGTGTTATAAATTTTTTATAATAATTATATAATCATATAATGATTGTTTAAGGAAGATATTTTATTGTTTTTGAAGAAATACTCTCTTATCTAGATAGTACAAGTTAATTTTGCTCTTTCTTAGTTTACACATGTATAAATAATTCTTGAAAGGGTGTTCTATGATTTCACTCAATCATCACATAGTGCATGAAAAAATTCCTCAGAATGAACTTTTTTTTTACTCTCATAGGGGATATGGTTATGATAATTCAAATTTTATTCACAAAACAATATATAAGCTTTTAAAATAAAGATAGTGCCATATAAACCTATTTTACGATTCTAATATTTAAATAAAGTGACGAAAATTTCAATTTATGTTATGTTTATGAATTGTTCCATATGAATCAAAATTCATAATTTATTAACTAATAAAGAAGATTCGAATTATTAGAAATGATTCCTAAAATAATAAGAATTATCAATAAATATTGAAAATTTAGTGCTTTTAATAATGAGTAAACTATTAAATATTGTATTAGAAGTGAGTAGATCATAGATATAATTGTGTAACTTAATTAGTTTATAAAAATATAGTATTTCCCAAATGAAAAAAACTATTATTCTGTAGTTTGATTCTACAACATTTTATTGAATTATATGATAATTCCCATAATCATTTAGTGGGAGTAATAATCCATTGGTATATGAGAAATCGATTAAGTCTCATTAGAATATATTTCTGGTCCATGGATTTGATGAAATGTAAAAGGTTACACTTTTATTTTATTATCTAGAAGGTGATGTTGAATAATGTTTTTCATGGAACCATAATACTATAGAGGAAGATTAAATAAAACACATAAAATGGAATGTTATTAAAGATAAAATCATTGATAAATATTTATTTCATGTGAAATTAACTAAAATTAAGAGAATTTTCTTTATAATAAATCAAAGGGAAGAAGAAAGTGTAATGTAGCAAGGTTCATCATTTATAACATTATACTATAATTTTATATATTAAATACACAATACATAGTTTATGATTGATAATTTCAAAAATATAATTAATCCAGGTCTCCAAATCGTATTGGTCTCTCAATCATGTTCATCATATGGTGAAATATTTTTATGTTTCATTAAAAGGGAGTGAGGATTTCATGACCTGACTAAATATGGGGCTTTATTAATGACTAATCCATGCCCACCACCAGACGCTAGGGGTGGAAACAATCATTGAAGGCATAACTACAATCGATGCAGAATCTTCCTAAAATACATGTACACATGCACCCAAAAAAACCTAAATTTAATAGTTCATAGATATAAACATTTTGAATCTAAAAATTCATTCATACATCTACCCCTAAATAGAGTACAATTGACGTAATGAAAGCGTAAAAGGAAAAAACACAAGCCCACCAAAATCGCACATTAAAATTATCCAACATACACTGATGGAGGGAATCATAGTCAAATGAAAATTGCCAAAATAACATCGTCCCATCAGTGATAAACCCAAAAAAATTTCCAGATCACTAAACACCTCATGCCTCAGGTCCTCTATAGAGTACGTCTATTAGAATTCGGTCCTCTCATGCACAAAACAAATAGGGAAAAAATATGTATGGGTGAGAATAAATATATATATAGGCATAAAAAAAATCCTTAAAGAATAGATAAGCTAAAATGCAAGAATCGGCTCGACGAAGCTGAAGGGAACCCCTTCGGGGGGAAAGTCACCATCTCTAACCATCCTCATCTATAATGGAAAAAGTCAAGTAAGTCCATAATTGGTTTCAAAAAAACACATTACAACACTATAAGAATTCACAAAACTCACCATGATATAAATGTTTCATCATCCATATCTCATGAGGTTTCATACTCCTTTCCAACAATAGTAATTTATTCGAGGTTCTAATGATATCACTAAACCAAGAGAGAACACTCTACAAGATCATCCATCCAATATGGAACTCATTCGGGAGATACAATCCTTTAGGAACAACTCACTAGTTCAATCTCTAGTTCCCATCACCATAGGTTCATCCATCATTAACCTTCAACCTGCAAATGTTTTTAAGAATCCCCATGAAGACAGGTCTGCCCATCGTAACTACAAAAATTGAGGGAGCACATATCCAAACTAGGAAACACTTGCATCATTTTTAATTGAGACAATGGATAGAACCACACCTCACTAGTACCCTATTATTGAGGGAGTATTAGATCATATTTAAACATTGAAACCTATGTCCCTTTTTCTATGGAGTAGACTATACATTAATCCTTAGAGGTATAAATAACTCTTAATAAAGTACCAAATGAACTAGTGGAGAGGTAATATCCTTATAAATGATCTAAACTGGTGAGGGATCACTATCACCAATGGATGACATCCTCACTACTACTACATGGATACAAAAGCGTATAAATACATATGTGAGGACATGAACCTTGGCCCAGAATTCTAGTTAAAAATTGAGGAGAGAGAACCATATACCATGACAATGAGCGTACCAATATGTGGCAAGAGGATCCACAACCTTGAATTATTGGGGACTTCCCTTATACAAGAACAATTAATAGGGTGACTAACACCCAAACATGAAAATGGAGTACCGAACTTCCAAGAGTGGACCCACCCCCAGAGAGAAAGGGAGTACCAAATCTACCAAAGAAAAGTTCATAGAAAACCTACACCTTATAAGGATGATGGAGTTATATCATAATGATTTAGGAACCACAACCTAATAAGATATTGGATAACCAAAACTGTCTGAAAATCATTTTTGTAGGATCTAGACCCTACCCTGTCATGGTAGTACCATATCCACAGACCGAGGTCACCATCCATGGTCCAACAAGAGAGTAACTACTCAATATGGGCAACAAGAATGGAGGCCCCATGACAAGACACAATATTGGAGTACCATCAATTTATAGTAATGGTATAGGGAACCCATGATCATATGCCACTAAGGAGTACCATTCTCATAACCTCTATTATAAACAATATCGACATATACAATTGGTTTATCACCTCCACACAAGTGTTGTTCAATAAAAACATAACTTCATTTTCCAATGTATGAAACTGAATCCACTGTCATGATTTATATGAAAAAATTATAAGGATAGGCTACTCACACACATTTATCTGAGTTTCATAGAATTAGATATTGATCAAAGAGGATTCAAATAAGATACTAATAGAGTACATGGTGTGAATTGCATACCACATGTAATGTGAGACCACCATTTAAAATAACCATGTATCTTTTCTATATGGTTTACCATCCCTTTTTTGGGTACATGATGTTTAGAGTCAATACACATTGTATCCTATTTAACATGGCCCCCAGTCCTTGTTTCTCCTTCACCTGGACCGGATAGCAATCCCCTATACACTCCATGCATCCCATACTACACAATGAGTTACGGATAAATGGAAAAAATTCTTGTGGGTTTCTCTTGTTTGCGTACCAGACATTGTGTAAGTGTATACTGGTTTTGTACATTTACATAGACAGGTTCATTCACATAGGAAAATCCAATCCCTATACCTTGGTCTTACGGATTGAGGCAATACATGGATTGTATCCCCAATACTTGGCATGAAGACCCCCCAATTGACCACTCACAATCCTAATGGGTTAAAATCTATGTCTCACTACACTACACTCTATGTAGATGGTAATTCTAGTCCGAAATTACCCCGGAAAATGCATAATTCACCCCAGTTACCACAAAACCCTCATATTTACCATGGGTGGATCACTAAAAAATGCATATGGGATCCAAAATATTATAAAAGTGAAAAAAGGGTATAGGACCGAAAATATAAAACAAGATACCTTTAGGGTAAAACACTGATTTATCAGGTGAGGAACGAAACCCGGATGTCAATTCTCTTCAATATGATGATGATTACCATTAGTAACTCAGAACATCAGTGCATTGTTTATTTGATTTTATCTTAATTATGTATGTTGTCCAGTGATGGAGGGGTTCCCCCTTCTCGTGTTTTCGGCGCGAAGGGTTTGGGAGGGGGATAAATTAAAATTAATCAATTCCATTCAATTTACTCACCTTTTATTGTTCTGCCACCAAACAACTCCTAAAAAACAACTAATGACGATGAAGATAGGTTGCGTATTGGGTAAAAAAATTGTGTTTTCATCTCACCAATGACCTTAGTTTTCTTATTTAATCTTCATCGTGGGAATTTTATATGTTTCATTGTAAAATGTGCATGTGTGATAAAAAAGATTCGTATTTTTAAAATCACCACATTGTGGCTCTCAAGTCCACGAATTACCATGGAGACATTGTACATTTTTTGGTAAATATTAATAAAACTATTCAAATTCTTTACATGTCCAAAAACTGATTCACTACATCACAACCACCATTAATGATTTTTATTCCTAAAAACAAATGGAGGAAATAAATAGGGAATAGAAGTTGAGCTCCACACTAGAACTCAAATTCCAGTGAGCTCATCATTTTTTTCTATGATACATCCAATAACTCACTTTGGGGAACCACAAAATCCAAAGAAAACTGACATCCCTAACCAAATAGGACAACATCATGCTTGAAACGAGTACATGACTTCTCAACATCAATAGGTGTAAAAGAACCAAAAAACAAGTCCCTATACAGTCATATGTTCTAACAAATCACCACCTTACAAACCTAATACTGATATCAATGAAACCTAGTTGTTTACATAATTACACTAATAAACTGTAATACAATATCATCAAGTTTATTTTTTTTCAGGTTTGAAAAAGAGCACGTGATGGTACCAATGAACAAGAAAAATGAGTAAAATCATACAACCATCAGAAACTAGACAAATAAGTTATATGTAATATATAATTCTTTTTATAGTCTTGTATAAGATGAGTAATAAAAACTAGAAACACTATCCTAAACACACGTGTATAATAATATCATCCAACAAACCTCGAAAAAGTACTCATTGAGAGGCACTGACTCTCCCACAGGTTTTTGTTTAGGCCACAAAAACATGTCTCAGTAAGCTATATCAAATAATTCCACCTACCCCTTGAGCGTCATGAATACAAAGTCAAATCCATGTGAATGAGGGTACCAAAGAACAAAAAAAGGCTATCCAAACACACAATTGTGTCCTACCATGACCTATATCACCACCACCAACATGATTACCACACCACAAACACTCATTTCAACAGAAATCTTCCCACACACATTGATACTATCCTCTTTGGTGAACCTGAATACCACTAATGGTTTTACCCTTGTTATAAAATTAATCTTGGTGAGGGAATAACCCATATTTATCCTTCATTTGATGCTACACCCACAAACAACCACAGAGGGTTAAATTAACACCCTTCATCACCCAAAAAACATCTAGCATGAAGTGGTAGAAAAATAACACTTCATAATATTGTCTATCAATACAACTATATAAATTTTAAATAAAACGGAGCGTAACTCTAATCATTATTTTTAATAATAACAAAATGTAAATATTATGTTTTCCATTCCAGTACTAGAGTAAATTTATCAGGATTTTATAGAGGTATTGATTATCATAATTAGATGGTCCTAGAAGAAATTGAAACATAATTTACATGGAACTTATATATAACATCATGAATACTGATGTATATAATATTTCCATTAAATTTTATATTCTATAGATTATTGAGTTGAAATAATGTAGAGTTAGAACCATAATAATTATAAATTATTTTATATAGATGTACATTGACTGGATGATTCCAAATGAATTCAAATAATCATTTAGAAATAAAATATTTTTTGGTGATGTGGTGATGGATTGAAAAATATTAAATATTCATGAATAATACAATGTAATTCTTGGGGAGATATGTTTAATGGTTGATAAATGTTATTGATGAGTCAGTTGGATGATTTGATTAAATCAATCTATGAAATCATTAGAAGATAATAATAATCATTCGATAATTGAATGATTTGTTATGGAGTTATAAGTTGGTACCCATCTATTCCCTACTATTTTTTATATTTTATGGTTCTATAATGGGGGAATTATAGATTAAATTTTATATGTTATATTTGGTATTTTATTACTAAGATATGATTTCTTGATTTAGGAAGACTATGAAAGAGACTAAACTAGATTCAAAAGATGATATTTTTGGTAGATGAATGATACCACAATTTGTAGGTGGGGATATGTTATAGTACTTTAAGTTACACTTTCTCAATATTTAATTTCCAAATATTGTCTCTTGTGAAAAAAAAAGTTATAAACATTAGGAATTTTGAGAAATATAGTTTAATGGGATACTAGTTTAAACCAATACAATTATATTTTTTGAAGAAAATAATTGTTAGATGAACTTTTAGGTTATGAATATTATATTTATAAATCATTTTATTGGATACCTAATTATATTAGAATATACATGGATCAAATATCGAAAGCGTAGTAAGGAGTAGGTTATCTTGTTAGGAAAAAATCATTATTTTTTTAAATTAATTTACTTTTATTATTTTATGACATATATGTAAGTGATTGGTTTATTTGATGAGTATATTGAAACCTAAAAAATACAAAGCGGCTATATTTAAGGTAAAATAAAATATAAAAGGTACCATTTATTCAAACACCCTTTCTCAATATATCACCCATTATTATGTATAATAATTTGTACTGAAACTATTTCCATATACTGGATTATTTTCACAATGGTCATGAAATTAAATTTAGTTAATCACTATTTTATCCATACCTTTTATGGAAATTTTTTTCATATATATAAAATTTGGATTTCACTATATATCAAAAATATTATCTAAAATAGGTTAGATGATGCTAAAAATGATTTAAAAATTAGAGAAAAGGCTATAGCTATAAATTTAATCGAATAAATGAATATTTATGTTAATGGTAAGGATAATAATGCTATACTCATGCATTTTGATGAAAATATTTACCGAAAACTGATGATTTTCAATCTGATATAGATATTCAGGATATCGTATAATGTTTTAATAAAGCTAATGATAATGTAACAAAAAAACCTCTATAATATTTTTTTATTAATTAAATATAGATAATTAAAAAACACTATATAAATATTTTAGAAGACTTAATTGTATTTTTAAATAATATTTTATCATTTTGGAAAACTGTAACAATTTCAAATATTTTGTAAAAGTTTATGAGTAATTTATAATAAACATTGAATAATAAATTATTATCCGATAATGGTTGATATTATTTACCCATAGATGATAAAAAAATCGTATAGATAATAATATTATAATGGCTCCATCATTCGAGGATAGTGATAACGAAGAAATGAATTTTGAATATATAAGGAAACACTTAATAAATGGACTGAAGGATAAACATTTTGATGAATCAATGATGGATGATGAAGAAAAATAATGATACATATATAATTTATAATTGGATAATTTATTAAATTTCATAAAATTTTAGAAAAGTTAAATGTATTAAAAATTTCACACTTCCATTGTATGTCTTCATGTCTGACTGATATGGGGAAATTTTAATCTATTTCTCCATAAATAAAGGTATATAATGTAATTAAAATCTGGGTAATGATAACCATTATTTGAAGAACAGAAATAAATAAATAATAGGGATTATAAAATTAAATGAAAGAAAAAAATAATTTTACCAAAACTAAGGAAATAATATTGAAAAAAATGTATTGGAATCCATAGATTATTTATATTCTGATCAATTCATATTGGAGAAATTCCATAAATCAAGGTTCATGTGATACATGAAGAAACATAATGTGATGAAAAAGAATATGGTGTGTTCATATAGATTTAATAAATGATAAAATAAAACATTAAATCATTTATATAGCATATATATGAATCCTATGAGTGAAATAACCTAATAAAAACGACATTATAGACTTATAATAATCGTTAAAAATATTATCGGAGAATGAGAATATAAAATTTAATTCAAAAAAATAATTGATCTTAATGGACTATGATTTGGAAAAAACATTTTCGGATTATACTATAAGGTATATATAATAGATCATGAAATTGGAAATACACAGTAGAATTTTATTGATGTTAAAAGAGATCTAAATAAATTTAAAGAATATTTCAATAATGTAATTGATTATAAATCATATTCCATGTGAATAGATGATATAGTTTTTCTGGTAGAATAGGTGAATGTTATTTCTATACACATCATATTAATATAAATCCTATTAATAATTAATTATCATAATACTAATAATAATATATTTATTTGGAATAATATTATTAGATATTTTGTTATATCAGTAGAAAAATAAATTACTTCTAGAAGAATGATCATTCATTTCAAAATAAAAACAATAATTTATCTACAGATTAACTACTATAGTTGATCTATAATTAGATACTTTATAAATCCAGATAGATTATATTAAATTGATATAGTTGGTTTTTATGTAATATAATGTAAATTTGTGTTATAGAAAAACTCATCATACTGTCAATAAGAAACAACTTAAGGGGAGAAAATCTATATTATAATAAATTAGAAAATGGAATTTGAATGAAAAATGCAACAGGAAAAGATAAATCATATGATAATAAATCTTCATCAATTTTTATGGACTACCTAGATAAATCATACAGATGCTCTTATTCTAGTTTTAATTATTTTTGGATGATTGTAGGAAAACAAATCGTGTATAAGATATTTCCACTATATATGAAAATCTGATGAAAATGTTAAATGAATTAATTTTTTTATTCAATTATATATACAACCACACAGAATAATAAAAATATAATAATTGTTTGATTATTATTATTGTATTTAAAATGTAATGATCAAATGTTGAATAATTTTGATAATCATAAAATAGGAATCCTTTCCTTTTGAATTTATAGTCACCTTTACAATGAAATTTCTTTCAAAAAAACAAATAAATTCCTGGAATATAAAATAAGAAGAAGATATTTTATCTTCATAAGTAAAAATAAAATAATAAGTGTGTGTTTTTATTGTGATGATGTAAATGTAGTTTTCTTCGAGAGAAAATATTTGATCACATGCTACATTAATAATGGAAATACTATTACTAAAGTAATATAATCCAAATTTTAACTATTTTATAATTGATATTGATGTAAATCATGAAACCGAAGTGATAATGTTGATATTAATTAATGGAATAATTTATTTTGACTTGATGTAAAAAACAGAAAAAATTATATAAGAAATTTGATGTGAGAGATTTACTTATTTTGAAAAATTAACTAACCTTCATTTTGAAGAATTTAAAAAATTGAATGTGGTAGAATATAAAAATAAACTAGTACAAAGATAATACATCAAAATAATTCATTATAAAAATTATTATATATTAGAATCGATGATGCTTCCATAAAAATAATTGATTTATAAATTAACACATTTATGGGTGATTTCATCTGGATGACCAGCCATATACTTTTGAAACATAAATATGACTGTGTAAAAATATTAGAATGGTAAGAAGAAAATTGGTTAAAATGTCAATAATATATATAAATAATGTATAATAGTTTATATGTAGATATTGTGAAAATTATATGTCAATGAATAAAATAAAACATCATTATCATACACTATAATACATTGATCGAAATGAAGTTGGAGTGATAAGGAATAATAGTTTGTTTGAAATGGGAGTCTCTATAGAAGAGTAATATAAACTCCCTAATATTTTTTGGTGAAAAATATATGTATGAAATTCAAATTCAAAATCAATGGCTAATATCAGAGGATTAATACATTACCCACAATGAGACATGGTATATAAATAAAATAAAAATTAAATATTATAATGTCTTCAAAATAAATTGATAATGAGTATTGAAAGTCCAAACAAAAAATATGACAAAAAAGATTGTAATGTATTTTTCTTGGGTTATTCTTCGTTTTGATGAAGTAATAGGTGCTTGAAAAGAAAATTAAAAAAATTGTAAAATGTATTATGTTAAAATGATGGAAAATGAGATCAATCTAATGTATGAAAACATTATTAATATACTGAAAAAATGAAATAATTTTTTTATAACACCACAACACATTATAATATATTTCTATTTAAATGAATACAATGTCTTTAAATGTTTTAATATAAGTAACCTCAATCATCAATTCATGTAAGTGGAAATTATATTTTAATAAAAGGATAATAAAATAAGTAGTTAAATATTTAGAGAAAAATATTTTTACTTTTATTGAATGAATATCAATTTTGAACTTGTTAAAAATTATCCAAGTTGAATTTTATAATTTTTCTCATATAAATAATATTTTTTAAAAAATATAAAAATGTGGTGTATATGAATTCCATAATTAAATTTTAATATTTTATTATAATATGTTAAATAAATAATTATTAACTAAAAATTTGATTCAAATAAATATAGTAACTATTAGAGGCAAAAGGTATTTTTTTAGAGAATTGTTTCTTTCAAAAAACTATAACTATTTAAAAATTCATAATGATTGACATTTTAATTAACATAACTAATATTTAATTATGAAATATATATTTTAAATTAATATATGGTATTTATATTAATTTTTATCTATACGAATTTTAATCTGGCTAATGTTTATAAATAGTCATATAGTTGATATAAGTTCGTCATTTTCATGGAAAATGTTTTTATGGAAAAACAATTTTTCACGATGATTTATGGGATTGTATTGAAATTTAATTATGAAACTTTTGAAAATTAAATATAATAAAATTTATTCCAACTTTTGGATCACCATATTTAAGATAAGGTAATATGTTACACATGTATTATACTCAAAACCATTAGTAGAGTTATTAAAAAGTTATTACCCTAATCAAGATTAAAATGGGGTTTTGTGCATTACCTCTGATTGTGATAAAAAAAAAATTCAACTCGCATAGAATTTATTTTGTATAAGTTTTATATAATATTTATACTATTTTGGGATAAATTATCTGATAATTTTCATTTTTTCAGTATTAGTGGATATATTAATTGATTATGAATGTAGTTACCATGGTGAAAACTAAAATGATTAAAGTATGTAATTTTATAAAATAAACGAAAAAATGGATACAGAAAGGTTCTTTTAATGTTTTTGAGGTATAAAAGACCATTAAATCTAGCCAATTTATTATTTTTATATTATTATCCTGCCGGGGTTAGAGTAACTTCCCATTTTTTAATAGATTTTGGTACTAAAAAATGGAACTCCTCTTAAATTAGAAAAGGTAACTTAATCCCCTCACTTATTAACACATGTGAAGAAATTTATATTGAATTAAAACTACTAAAATATATTAAAATCATCTCTATTCACATTCATTTACTGTTTTCATTACAAAAATAAAAATCTAAAGGTTCATAGGAGCTAATCTAATGGATATTTATCTAAGATAAGGTAATATTTTTTAAAACTAATTTTCCATTTATATTTTAAAACATGAAATCAATTTTAGATGTTCTTATGTTAATGGAATAAAATTTATCCATATACACCTCCATCATATGGGAAAAAATATTGATCATACGAAAAATAGAATACCACCAATTGAACTTATGTAACTTTTTTCTCTTAAAAACATATCATGCATATATATAATGAACGATTTAATTAATGTACAAATAATATTTATGTTATAAATAATTTTCTAAAATTATAGTTCCTCATGTACCATCATAGATTAAATCTTCTTCGAAATACAATGATGTATCTTTTGTGTATGGCAGTCTGTTTCTTTATAAAGAGATGTGATTCCATTTTGAAAACCACATTATATAGTAGGTAGTAATCAAAACCATTTGATAAATATATGATATATATGGAATTAATTTTATTATTTAATATTAATATTCAATATTATTCAATATTATGTTACTCGTTAAGAGAATGATATCATCAATGATGTATATGGATGATCTGTCATCTCAAAAAAACATTGTGATTAATATTCTATGTAAAAATATCTTGATTGGTTATTAGGATATATCTGATAAAAAAATATAATTCATATTATATTATAATAATTCATTAGATGATGGAATGATATCATATTTTTAATATATCTACCATTCTTGAGAAAATATTTAGCATCCCATTACCATTATGATAGGTACGTCTTAATCGTTTTTTTTATTTTCCTTTACATTTTTTGGTTAGTGATGACAATAGATTTGGAGGATACCAATAATGGTAATGTCTGAAACTTTTTGTATCTTTGATATTTAAATAGTGTGTTTTTGTAAACTTTTTTGGAATTACTTGATGTGAATTGAGGATACACGACGTCTAATTTGTTTCATGGTATGATCCTTAAATGAGAGATTCATGCTAAGAAGTGTTTCCCATAATTAACCATGCATATACATAATGAAAAAGTAATAGATCACTTTATTGACATGCACGTCAGCCTTTAATGAATGGTGAAAAATTTTATTCTTGAGGTTTCATTACATAATAATTTCATGATGTGTAATATATCACAAGTCGTGTAATGCCCATTACAACATCCTATTTAATGAGGCAATGTGCTTAGTTTTTTTTTCCATTTTCTCCTCCCTATTTCTTATTATCTAGACCCATATCATCCCCCAGTCGATTTAGGAGGCTTCCAATCCTATATGATCCTTTACATTGGCGTTCGATCATAATTTCATTGATAGGTGACATTTCTGTAAGAATTTTTTATCATTCTTCATCTTTCTCTGATTCTCATCTCATGGTTTATCAATGGATAATCATGGAATTGATAGATTTATTCCTTTTAATGTTGGATATCCCTTATAGGTTTAGATTCTAGATATTCTATGCCTTCTTTCTCATTGATGGGTTCCATTGTGAGGGTTAGGTTCTAGGAAAAAAGATGGTGGTTTCATCCCAAATTTCTAAATTAGTTATTCAGAAATTTACTAATTTATTTCAATTTATGATTAAAATTAAATTGATGAAACTTCCATTAAATTAAGATGTCATTTACCCAATTCTAGGGAATCAATATATTTGAAATGGTTTTGGCATGAATATTTGAAAAATGCTCAATTACATTGAATTGGTTTGTATATATGGAAATTATATGATTTAAATTTTTTAATTAAAATTACAGATTTGATGGAAATGAATTCATATAAAATTTTGAATTTAATTACGGAAAATGAATATTAAAAATGATATAATTGGTTTTGAATGGATTAAAAACTTTTGAAAATATCATAAAATGATTATATAGAAACAATGTGGTTTTATCTTGTGAAATTGGAATATTATTGATTAAAACCCATTTTGTTTTTAAATGGAAAGGTCGACAATTTGAAATGGAATAACATGATTGAAGTGTATATTATGTAGTATTAAAAATATATTTCCCATCTTGTATGATCACATGAAAGCCCTTGACTGTTGGAGAGTTTTTTGGATACACCCTATGATATTATAACATTCAATAACACACCTAAATCGAGTCACATCCCTAATGGGATGGTGATGAGTAACATATAGACAATGTTAGGGGGATTCGAGTATATACATTTTGTTGAGATCCTTTAGATAGCGTACATAACTATATCTGGTTAATACTATCGTACCTACATGTCATATAACCATGTTTTTCACTTGTTTAATTATATTGAAGACATAAATGTATTATAATGTTGTAAAATTGTATTACATACGCTTTCTGGATACAAAAAACTATTTTATGTAACTATATTATTTGAACCATGTTTATATAAACATTAAATTTCTTCTAAATTATAAGAATGTTCTTTAAAATTATTTTCCATCATTTTGAAAATGAATATCAGGGCGTTTTTAAATATTCAACTGTATTTCCAAACATATTTTTTTATAAAATTGAAATATTTTCATTTGATAATCTATATTTAGAATCAATTATTTATTATTTAGTAGTATCCTAATGGTTTTTAGCTCCCATATTAATTTTCTCTTTTGGAGTTTGTAGAAATTCTTCTTCTAGGTTCAAGCAATGGAATGGTATATATTAGAAGTGGATCCATTTTTTGAGCTATGGACATGGGGAGTTGTGTCCTTAGGGACCTTGGGGTTGTCTTTACCACTTCATTACTTGGTACATAGTACATTGGGATTTTATGGTCTTCTGTATTCTTGTACATTACTCCCAATATTGTATCTTTTGTTATAAATAGTTCCTTGTTTCATTATGAACTACATTTTTCGTGGAGAATTCCATCCCACATGCATGTTGTATGGTGCCTAGTTCTAGTTAGTGATCCATGGGGATTAGGAATTACCTTTAGGCTATGTTAGGGATGGATCAGTTATCGGGTTACCAGGGTACTCAGATTGGTTGATGAAAAAGTGATATGAGAGCGAGTATCAACTTTTTTTAGGAAGTTAGTATGCATTTTTGAAATCCAAATAGAGAATAGGAGAAGTTTTTTATTGAATGCTTCACCATCTATCCCTGTAGCGAACCTATTTCTGCAATGTTTTGATATGTATGGACTTCTTCTGGGAATGTTATAGTCTTTTTGCTATTCTAATTTGGATAGAGTAGAATCCAAATATATTTCATCTATCTATTTGGAATAAATACTCTTGTGTCTTATTTTGAGTGTGACTATAATTTCATCAAGGTGTTCTACTGATGTGTGTAGGATAATGCCTCTGAGAAAAAACACAAATCAGAAATAGGATGAATCTTCTACTAAACCACAATGAGAAAATCCTCTGGTGTACCCCAATATATATGAGGAGTGTGTGTGTAATTTACACTAGCTGGGATAGGAAAAACTTCTAATCCCTATTCAGGGTGCAGTTGTGTATCCTCAAGGGGATGTTCATTGATATTTTTATCATGTGATCATTCTCCAGAAGCCACCAATTTTCAAAGGATCCATATATCATTAATATGAAATGGAATTATAGGGTATTATTGATCATCATTTTGAGTTCTTGGACACACCGAAAGTGATCGGGCTGAAGTGTTCCACCTTCATGCAAGAAGGACTGAGCAGAAGATGGTGCGATCGATAGTGAAATAAGAGAACCATGATGGATAAGTGTGGAAATACATCATTGATCTAATCACCAAACAACTATGTCCAATGTCAATGGTGTTGGATAAGGATGTGGAGTTTTTCAAGAATGATTAGTCATATAGAACCGTGAATTATTATTCAAGTCATTTTGCAGAGTTGGTGTAGATTGATCCTGAGGTTGTATGTAATATGAGAATGAAGGTTCGACGGTTTTAGTTGGACCTTTGATCAGATATCTATTCACAAGTATTCATGCTAAATTATCCCAATTATGAGATGTTCTGGGTTGGGGGATGATGGTTGATATAGACCAGGATGGAATGATAGGGTTATTGGGGGTATATTTTTATCCTAGTGGTAGCATTTGTTAAATTAAAGGAAAACAAAATCATGATGTTTCTCGTGGTTTTTCTCGACAGGATGGGAAATTCCAGCCTCCTAAAACACCAGAAAATAGTTCAATGGTTTCTTCCAATGTGGAACAACTAGACATTCATAGATGGTTTTCACTGAGGAACCCAAGAACTATAGATAAAGAAGATGTTTTGGGATCTAACAAATATTCTTCTATAATTTCTTTACACTTTATAGTTGAATAGGATCATCAGATCATCCATAAAATATAGGGAAACTGGATGATTCATGTACAAAAAGGGTTCTAGACATCAGCATATGGAACAAATCATTTTCATGCTGTGAAAGAGTCTTTAAAAGAAGAGGACATTTTTCCAAGGACCATGAGAGGTACCATTACTATTGTATCATCATTAGTGGATTCTGTATTTGTTACAGGTGTATCCTATTCATTTATTTCACCTAATATTTTTAATCATCTAAATCATCACATGGATATTTTATCTTGTGAAATAGATTTTACTACACCCCTTGTAATGAAGAGAGGGTTATGTGTCTGTATCCATACTTGTGTTTTCTCTCTATAAAATGATTATTTACTTTGAAGTTTTCTAGTTTTTGATATAAAATCTATTAAAGTTATATTTATAATAGGTATTATCATTCACAAAAATTCTCAGATCTAGTGTTATCTTCAACAGACCTACTTTTCTTCAACTAGTGGGGTGTCTCATGTCTTTCATGGAGATTTGTACCCAAGGTCAAGAACAGTGTGTCCTTCTTATCTAGAATTGGGGAAAGTGATATCAGTGTTTTCTATTGATCGATAGAGGGAATCATTCAGAAATGATCTCCCTCTATTCATCGTTGAGATTCCCAATTTGTTTCCTTCATATTTCTATGGTCTTACACTAATAAGAAAAGTAGAGTACTCCATTGAAATAATTCATAGTACGGAACAAGTTTCAGTTTCCTCCAATTACATGGCACCAACTGATCTAAAAGGGATGGTCTCAATGTTGGAAAATCTTCTCATGATTTTATTTTACTGGCCGAGTATTTCACCATGGGATACATCAATTTTGTTTACAAATAAGGATGATTTTTTTATTCTCTTTTGTGATGACTATTTGAAATTTAATAGAGTTACGATAAATAAAATGTATCAATTGCAACATATTGATGATCTTCTGGTCATATAAATGGTGTGAAGTTGATTTCAAAGATCAACATTTGCTATGGTCACCATCATTTGAGGTTAAAAGAATATTTCATTCAAAAAATCATCTTTTGGAGAATGTATGAACATTATGAGTACATTTTAATTCCCTTTTGTCTTATAAATGCTTCTATTGTTTTCATGGATTTGGTGAACAAGATCTTAATCAATTTTTTGGATACTTATGTAGTGGACTTTGTTTAAGGCATCCTTGTTTAATCTAAATCAATGAAGGAACATGTGAATTATATAAGAACATTACAAAGCCTTCTCAAAAGTCAATAAATCTATTCCCTGATATCTAAATGTAGCTTCTAGATTTTGGATATAAAATTTGTAAGATATTTGGTGTCTCAAAACTTTATATATTTTGATCTTGATAAGATGAAGTCTATTATAACCTACGAGTGAACAAAAAATGACTTTGCGATTCCGAGCATCTTGGGGTTAGACTGATATTACCACAGGTTTGTGAATGACTTCCCAATGATTGCTTCTTTGAGGAAAACTCTTCCTCAGTTGAGGGTGACATAAGTTTGGGTTGATAAATGTCAGTGTTCTTTTGTTGGGATGAAATTTCTTTTGACAACAACATTGGTGTTGACATTGCCAAAGGTTGTGCTGGGCTATGTTGTCTTTGGTGATGAATTGGGTTCAGGGTTGGGTTGTGTACTTATGTAGGCCAACCATGTAGTTGCTTATGGATCTCGTTAGATTCTATAACCTGGGAAGTATTACCCTACCCATGAAATTGAACAAATAGATTTAATATATCCACTTAGGAGTTTGTGGCATTATCTATATAAAGAATGCTTTACCATGTTTTTAGACAACAAAATCATGTGTTACATCTTCTCTTAAAAAAATAATATTCATCAATGGTGTTGGGTGGAGTTAATGCAGTCATTCAACATTGAAAACACCTATACTCTATGTAAAGGGAATGTTGTTTCAGATTCATTGAGTGGGAATATTCTAACATAGGATGTCAAAGAATATTTGGAGGAGTGGAATTTTTTGGAAATATTTTAATAGTTCCATATTAGTGTTCATGATAAAGGTGAGTAAGTTTCTTCAGCCATCTTTCAGTTATCATCTACCATTATTGATAGGATTCTTCAAGATCAATATTTTGGTGTTCAATTCATTAGCATGAGGGACTCTCTATATGGTGGGGAGACATTTTTCTAATTATTGTTCCCCAAAGAAGGTGTTCTATGCTATCGGAATTTCATTGTTGTTCCTTTAAAAACTAGAAAGGCTATGATGGTGGATTTCCATAGTTCCTAGCAGAGAATGTACCTATGAACCATAAAAACCTTGATATGTAGTGGCAGTTATCATGGCTATTGATGAGGCGAGACATTGGTAAATTTTCTTCTCATGGCTATACATTCTAGTAGGTCATGGTCGAGCATGAGAAACCTTCATGTTTTATTTTACTACTTCCACTACCTATTTGGATGTAGGTGATATCTCTAAGGATATATTGGTGTGATTTCCACATACCCTGAGAAAAAGGAATAGGATATGGTTTTTGATCGACATGATGACCAATCTTGCTCCACATTCAGGTTATTAAAAAATGTTGAGGATTGGGGATTCATTTTGGCAATGATATTGTTCATTTTCATGGAGTTCAATCTGCTATAGTCTCTGATATAGATCATCGGTTACATATCTATTTTGTAGAGGCCTTCAATAAGTATTGGGATCATAGTTCCATTTGAGCATGACCTACAATCTGAAGATGAATGGATCGATAGAAAGAGATATAAATATTCTTGAGGATATTCTTAATGCTTTTGATATTGGATTTGGCGGTGCTTGGGATAATTACATGGGTCTGGTTCAGTTCTCTTATAATAACATTTTCTAGTCCACAATCTAGATAGATCCTTTTGAGGCCATGTATGGTCGGCCTTGTAAATATATGTTGTACTACGCTGAGGTCTATGAAGGTTACATGGATGGACCAAGCATGCTGCAAGGGATGGTAGTAAAGAATCAACTGCATTGTCAAATGATTATGACAACAGAATGTAGATATTAGACTTAATCATATTGAAAACACATTCCATTGGATTATTTTATTAGTTATCAGGTGTTATTGAAAATTTCATGACAGTTGGGTAATCGATGACTTGGGAGGCAAGGGATGTTTTCTCATCATTTTGTGGGACCATTAGGGGTTGTTGAGCGGGGTAAGGAATGTGGATTACCATTTATCAATATAACCACAGATGACATCGATTCATAATTTGATATATGTATTTCTACTGAGAATGTATCTATCTAATCCATATCATCTTTTGAGCTGGAGATATCTCGAGATTGAATGTGTTTTATATTTTAATGACCCGCCAGTCCAAGTAATTTATTCTAAAACCCTGGTACTTTGAGGGATGACGATACCTTTTTTAGGAATGATATGGACGCATTGTAATGTTATTCATAAGGAATGGTATCATTAGAAACTGATGATATTGACGTTGTCTCAATACCTTTTACTGGATGCTTTTGCATAGTTTTTTTTGGATAGAATGTACTTACGGTTGGGAGTTTGTAACATCGTGTTACCATAATGAGAGGAACTTCTTAAACTATGACATGGTTTTACTTGTTTTCATAAGGGTGGAGTTTGGATTTGGAGGAGACCTATAATGTTAATGTCCATAAATTTTTTATATATTTGACCATTAAAGATGGGTTTTTTGTAATCTTTGAGGGAATTATGCATCATGAACTGAGGTTAAACAACGTGTATGTTGTCTCAAAATAAAAGGCATGAAAGTGGGATACATTAATAGATAGTTTTCCAATCCTGAGTAATGTTTACACATCGTGAAATAGTGATATATCCCTACATTGAGTCATGTGTCAACCTTTAATTACTGAAGACATTTTTTCTTCCCACAACTATTTAACATTAGGATTTCATGATTTGTAATATATTACAAGTATTATTATCCCCAAAAAATAGCCTATAAAAGGAGGTAGTGTGCTTAGTAATTTATTCATTATCTCTCCTCTAATTCTCATTCTCTCAACTAAAATCTCACCCTATTAGATATAGAATCCATATACCATAGAAAATCCTTTCATTTATCATTCAATCATAATTTCATTAAAGGGCGATATCTGCCAAAGTGTTCTTCACCATTATTCATCTTTCTCTATTATACATCTCTTAGGTTTTCTATGGATAATCATGGAATTGATAGATAAATTCCATGTAAATTTGAATCTGAATTCTAGGTTGAGTTTTGAGATATTATATGACTTCGTTCTCATTGACGTGTGTTTTTGTGAGTGTTGAGTTTTGGAAAAAAAATATTTGGTTCTATCTTGATTTAACAAATAGATTACTCTTAAATTTCATGAAATATTACAATTTTTGTTTCAAATTATATTTCTCAAAATTTCATTCAATAAAATTGATAATAATCTGATTCCAATGAATCGAGAGATTTGAAATGGGTTAGGCGAAAAGTTTTGGAAAAACCATAATCCCAATAAATTAGGGCACGTTTATGGAAACTGTCTAATTTAAACTATTGAATTGAAATTTTGGATAATATTTAAATTATAAAAATTAAAACATTCCATTTAGTTGTGAAGTTTTTTTTGAATATTATATAATTGTTTATGAATGGATTTCAAACTAATAAAAATGTAATTAAATGCTTACATAGAAATCAAGTGGTTTTATATTATGTGTGGGGAATTTGTTTGATTAAAACCTATCTTGGTTTTACCTTGGAAAATACGAATTTTGAAATGAAATAATAGGATTTAATTGTATTTTAGGATGTATTGAAATTAAATTTCCTATAATTTTAGATCACATGGAAGCATTAGGTAATTGGTGATTTTTTCAGATACACTATTTGATATTAAAACATTCTGGAACATACTTACAGATGGTTGCATCATGGATAAGAGGGTGATGAGTTACTTCTATAATGTTTTATGGGGATGTGAGAATACTCATTTTTATGAGATCACATATAGAGTGAGAATTCTTATATATGGTTCATATTTGCACACCTACATGGGAGATGGCCCAGTTTCTCTCTTGTATATTTATATATGGAATATAAATGTATGTCAATGCTGTAAAACTTTATTACATGAATTTTATAGAATTAAAAAAATGGTTTTATGTAATGGTTTTATTTAAGACATTTTTAGATATATTCATCAACTTTTAATGAATAATAATGTGCTTTAAAATCATTTTGCATCACATTGAAAATGTATAGAATGTTTTTCTAAATATGATTTTGATTTTACAATCCTGTTTATTTAGAAAATTGAAATATTTAGTTTGGATAACATATATTTGGATATTTTTTACAGAATCATAGTTGGTATCCTACTGGGATTAGGATAACACCATAAATTATCCTTCGGGGGTTTGTAAACATTCTTCTTCTAGGTTCATGCAATGGGAAATGATCTTTTGGGGGTGTATTCAGTGGAAAATATTTGGACATGGGGAGTTGTTTCCTTAGGTTATTTCGGGATGTATTTCCCATTTTAGTACTTGGGTTGTTGTAGTCTTGGATTACGTGCACTTTTTAAATCTAGTACTTTATTCCCATGGGTTTTTTTATTATTCATACTCCCTTCTTTCTTTTTCATCCAAATTGTTTGTGAAAAATTAGTTCCCACATTCATGTTTTATTATTATAGGTTCTATTCGACGACCTTTGGGGAACGTGAATTCACAGTGGGCTATCTCAAGGCTGGCTTGGTAATATATTTTCTTGAGTAACCAGGATCGTTTATGATAAAACATGCCTGAGAATTCAAGAAAATTAACACCATATAAAATAACAACAATGAAATATTATTAAAAATCGGATGAGAAGATATAAAATTTGGATCACATATGATATTATAAATATTTATAATATTTTATTCTAAATTAAAAACATTATTAAATACATAATAAAATAAATTAATCAATTTTCAACTTAATATTAGTGTAAGGGAAGATATTTCAAATCAATTTCCATTTAATTGATACATATTGATTCAAATGGACCTATTCAGTATAATGTGTCGTATATATTTATTCATTGATATATTTATAATGGATTGATATTTATTAATGACGGTAAACATTTCATTTTTGGTTTATTCATTGAGGGGATAAAAAATAATGTTTGAATACTTTGAAAATTCATTCTACAATTCCACATTTGAATGTTATTTTTTGACATTTTATAAATAAAGTCACATTATTTTGATTATTATTCAATGGTAATTAAATGTATATTAATTATATATATATAATTTTTTAAGGATATGAATTTTTTTATCCATATATACTTTTTACATAAGGTGTTTCATTAATATGTTATTTAATTAATAAGGGAAGTAATGATAATTCATTATTCTTTACTCAATATAGATATTTGATGATAAAAGATATTACTCATGAATTAAATCGATTATTTGTAAATAATGAATTATGTAGATATAATGTGATGGGTGGGACATAGACATCTATATCCGCTTGAATCATTGGTTGGTCTGATGAGAATAATTAGCTGGCCAAATTAATTTATTTTTTACCCATATTTTTAAACAGTATTTGGAATCGTATTAGTTGTTGAGGTATCATGATTCATTACGTTATTTCATAAAAAAATTAATCATTTTAATCAATAATAATTCAATGAATATTATTATCCACGATATTTTCACATTAATATTATCTATTGATGAATTTCACTCACAGTTTTTTTATGGAATTACATATTTTTGAAGTTATATAACTCTTTATGTTGATTGTTCCCTATTTCATTCTAATGTTATTTTCAATATAATGTTTATTGCTTTATATATTTTTTTATATTGATTATTATTTATTTATAGTAGATTTTTTCTTCTGTATCAAAACATACTATGGATTTTATATCACCCTTATTTAGTTTTCTTTTTGCTGTTTATGTTGTTTAATACATTGAATGAGTTTAGAGGATGATGAAAAAATTATTTTATTATGGGTTATTATTTTATCAACATTGTAAACTGAGTATCATTTATAATTTATTCCCTCTAATGATACCAAAACAGATTCGACTTTTTGAATTATACCCATTATACCTATGCAAATGTAATAAAGTATAAACTAGACAGAAGTTACAAGTGTGGTGTTAATTATATTATATATTATAGGAATCATAACATAAACCTTCAGGAATAGATTTATTAAAACACGGATTAGGGATTATAATCCTATGATATAAATATTTTTTATTAATTAAAGAACAATCTATTGTTTGGCTAAAGAATATATTATATTTTTTTCGAAGAAATAAACTCTTATCTAGATAGTACAAGTGGATGTGGATATTTTATAGATTTTCCTTGTATAAATAAATCTTTAAAGGGAGTAGTGTGATTTCACTCAATCATCACCTAGTGCATGAATAAATTCCTCATAATTCACTTGTTTATATGCTCATAAAGGATATGTTTTTGATAATTCAAATTTTATTTACAAAACAATATAAGTGCTTTTAAAATAAAGATACTTTAATATAAAACTACTTTATGATTTTATTATTTAAATAAAGTGACAAAATTTTCAAATTATGTTATGTGTATGAATTATATCATATGAATCAAAATTCATGAGTTCTTATCTAATAAAGTATATTCCACTATTTATAAATGATTCCTAAAATAACATGGATTATCAATACTTATAGAAACTTTAGTACTTTTCATAATGATTAAACAGTTATATATGGTATTTGAACTAATTATATCATGGTTATATTAGGGTAACTTAATCAGGTTATAAAAATATTGTATTTACCTAATGGATAAACCTTTTATTATGTAGTTTTATTCTACTACATTTGGTTCAATCATATGATAGGTCCCACTATAATATATTTGGATTAATAATCCATTGGTTTATGAGAAATAAATTAAGTCTCATGAAAAGATTTTTTGGTTTTATGGATTTGATGAAAAGGAAAATGTTACACATGTATTTTATTATTTGGAAGGTGATGTTGAATAATGTTTTTCACGGAACCATAATACTAGGGAGGATGTGGAAATAGAACACATACAATGTAATGATATTAAATATAACATCATTGATAAATATTTCATTGTTGTGAAATTAACTGAAATGAAAAGATTTTTCATTATATTAAATCAATGGAAAGAAGAAAGTGTTTTGTAGTATGGTTCATCATTTAAAAGATTAAACTATTATTTTATATACTACATTCACAATAAATAGTTTATGATTGATTATTTCAACAATGTAATTAATCAATGTCTCTATATCATGATGGTATCTCAATCATTTTCATTGTATGATGAAATAGTTTTATGTTCCATTAAAATGGAGTGGGAATTTCATGACCCAGCTAAATATGGGGCTTGAGTTGTGACTAACCCATGCCCACCCCTTGAAGCTAGGGGATGCGACTAATATTAAAGGCATAAAAAATATCTATGAGAACTCTTCCTAAAATACATGTACACATGCACCCACAAAAACCTAAATTTAATAGTTCATAGATATATAAATTTGGAATCTAATAATTCATGCTTACATCAATACCTAATTAGAGTATAATAGATGTAATGAATGAATAAAAGGGGAAAACAAGATCCCACCAAAATAACACTTTAAAATTATCGAACATACACTGATTGAGGGACACATTTCCAAAAGAAAATTCACAAAATATCATCATCCCATATTTTATAAACATAACAAAAGTTCCAGCTCCCAAAATAACACATTCCTCTTTCCCTCTATAGAGTACAACGATTGGAATTTGGTCTGCCCAAGGAAAAACATGTGCAGGAAAATAATATGTATGAGTGAGAATAAAAATAAATATAGGCACACAAAAAATCCCCAAAAAGAAAATAGAGAATCTAAAATGAATGAATAATCTCGACAAAGACAGAGGGAACCCCTTTTATAGGACATCCACCTTCTCAAACCATCCTCAACTATAATGGGAAAGTCATGTTAGTCCATAATTAGTGCCAAAAACACACATTACAACACTATAAGTATTCATAAAAATCACAATGATATAAATGGTTCATAATCTGTATCTCTTGGGGTTTCATAATCATCGCCAACAGAAGTCATTTAGTCGAGGATCTAATGATATCAATAATCCAAGAGAGAACATTCAACAAGCTCATCCTTCCAGTATGGAACTCACTCAAGAGATACAATCCTTATGGAACGACTGACTAGGACCATCTCTAGTTCGCATCACCATAGTTTCTTCCATCATTATCCTTCAACCTGCAAATGTTTTAAGGAATCTCCAAGAAGAGAGGACTTCCCATCATCAATATAAACAATTGAAGGAGAACATATCAAAATTGTGAATCACATGCACCCTTTTTATTTGAGGAAATGGGGTGACCCACACCTCACCAATACCATATTGTTGAGGGAGTAATAGATCATATTTACGCCTTGAAACCTATGTCTCTTCTGTATGGAGTGAAATATCCATTAATCCATCGATGTTGAAATAACTCTTAACAAGGTACCGAATGAACTAGTGGAGAGGTAATATCCTTATAACTGATCTAAACATATGAGGGATCACACTCTCAAATAGAAGACATGCTCACGACGTCTACTTGTAGAAAAAAGATTATAAATTCATATGTGGGGAGCTTCACCTTGGACAAAAATTTTCATGAAAAATATAGGATAAAGAACTATATACCATGACAGAGAGAGTACAAATTTGTGTCTAGAGGACCCACACCCTTGAATGACAGGGGACTTCCTCTATACAAGCTCAGTCACTAGGGTGACCAACTCCCTGACACAATAATGGAGTACCGACCCCAGGGGATAGAAACCACCCCTTGCACAGAGTGAGAGTACCAAATCTTCCAAAAAAACATTCATAGAAAACCTACACTATATGAGTATAAGGGAGTTATAACATAAGGATAGAGGAACCACATCCTAACATGATATTGGATAACCAACACCATCTAAACATAATTCTTGTATGACTTGCACCCTACCATGACATGTGAGTACCAAATCCACCGATTGAGGTCACCTTCTAATGTCCAACAAGAGAGTAACTAATCTATATGGAATACATGTATGGATGGAACATGACTAGGAATTATAGTGGAGAGCTATCAAATTATATAAATGATACGAGGAACCCATGCATTGATTCCACTACGGAGTACCATTCCCATAACCTTTATTATAATCAATATCGAGATATAACATTGGTTAATCAACTCTTCACAAATGACATTTTTAAAAAACAACTTCATATTTCAATGTTTGAAACTAAGGCCACTATCATGTTTTATATGAAAAAATGCTCAGGATATGCTACTAACACGCATCAATCTATGTTTCATAGAATGAGATATAGAAGGAAGATGATACCAATAAGATCCTAAAAGAGTACATCGTGTGAATTGGAGACCACTTTTAATGTGAGAACCCCTTATAACATAAATTTGTATCCTTTCTACATGGTTTACCATTGATTTCTAGAGAACATGATGTGTAGAGTTAACAAACATTGTGTCCTATTTCAAAGTGCCTCGTGTCCTTGTTATTCCTTCACCTGGCTCAGATAGAAATCTCCCATACAATCGATGCATCCCATACTACACACCGAGTATGTGATAAAAGGAAAACAATCATTGTGGGTCTCTCTTCTCTGTGTACCAGACATAGTGTAAGTGTACACTGGTCATGTAAATTTACATAGCTAGGTTCATTCACATAGTCAAATCCAATCACTGTCCCATGGTCTTACGGATTGGGGTAATACATGGATTGTATCCCCAATACAGGCCATGGAGACTCCCAATCAACCATTCAAAAACCTGATGGATTACACTGTGGGTCTCACAACAATACACTCCTTGTTGATGGTAATTACAGTAAGGAATTACCTATGAAAATGCATGATTCAACCTTACTAACAAAACCATTATATTTAGCTTAGATGGATCACTAAAAATTATTTATGGGATCTAAAAAATTATAAAAGTGAAATAAAGGGTATAAGGACAAAAAAACAAAACACACTCACATCCAACTCCAACTGGTCATTTGTTTTAACACTTAAAAACCTTACTAACCTGACACATATATCAATGAAACCGAGTTGTATACATCATTACACTCATAAACTATAATCCAGTATCCTCAAGATTCTTTTGTTCAATGTTGACCAAGATCACGTGAGGGTACTAATGAACATCAAATTTGAGTAAAATCATACATCCATCAAAAACTAGACAAAAAACTTTTACGGGATATCCAATTCTTGTTAGAGTCTCATAGAAGATGATTAACACAAACTTGAAGCAGTATCATAAACAGATATGTATAACTATATCATCCAAACATCCTCAAAAAATTACTCAATGGGAGGCACTGACTCGCCCACATGGTTTTAGTCAGGTCACAAAAACATGTCTTAGTAAGCTATATCAAAAAATTCCACCTACACCTTGAGTGTCATGAATACAAAGTAAATTACATGTGAATGAGGGTACCAATGAACAACAAAGGGTTTCCCAAACACACAATTGTGTCCTACCAAGACCTATATTACCACCAACAACATGATTACCACACCCCAAACACTCATTTGAATGAAAATCTTCCCTCATAACTTTATACAAACCTCTTTGGTGATCCTTAATTCCACTCATGGTTTTACCCTTGTTGCAAAATTAATTTGGGTGAGGGAATTCCCCATATATATCATTCATTCGATGCTACACCAATAAACAACCACACAGGGTTCTACTGACGCCCCACATCACCCAAAAAAACATCAATCGTGAAGTGGAAAGAAAATAGATCTTCATAATATTTTCTATCAATAAAACTATATAAATTATAAAGAACATGGATCATAACTTTAATCATCATTGTATATTAATGTTTATAGTTCTCTAAAGCATGTAGAATCCCACGCCAATGTCATCCATCTCTCTAATCCTGGTAGAACACCAGGGTGTAGTAGTGGAATCACCTCGAACCATCATCCAACTCATTCAAGTATCACATATCCTCTTCCATTACTAAATCTTGAATAAGCCTATGGTCCAAATTATTCTTTTTATAATGAGGTACATCATCGGACTCCCTCTCAACAGCATGGGGGGTTGGAAAATATCTAAGAAGATGTCAAATGTTTTCAAACGCATATCACCATGTCTCCTTCTACTAGTATGATACATAGAATTACTCATATGCTATAGGCCCATGATCCTATACCAAGGATGGGGTCTCCCTCATGCTCTGTGATCTTATCATTCCCTATCTTTCAAATATTGTAGAGGATTTTGGATCACTAACACCACTGTGGGCCAGATATGTGTTTCTTGTGACATTAATCGCTCCATAAAATGATTCTTCTATAGTACCTAACATCATAGGAAATGAAAAAGGATACCACTCATGATATTACAACTATAAGTAGGCCCTTCTCAAATGTAAAAGCTCTAATTAACATGTCATACACCATATCCATTGAGTAAAGAGAATGGTTTGTGAACATCCCTGAGTACAATATCACATTCCCACTACCCTACTAAAGAAAAAAATTCTCATAGATACACACTTACTTCAATGTATCTAGGTGTAACTCTTCTTGGAGGAGTCGCTGATACTATACCTAAGGGAGTAACACCTCATCATGGTATTGTCTCACTGAACTCCACCATATCATCAATAAACCATGTAGAAGGATCGCCTTTAGGCCACTATTTGATCGACAATTGTCCTCAGATGGTGAAAAACACATGTAACTTCATCAAGCTATTCAGATGCATCTTATGGTTCCATATCACCAAAGTACATTATAGGTTACTTCAACTAGAAATCATGTATTACAGTCTTCAGGCATTCATCCTCGACCTACACTACTGGATCATCAATTTGTCAATGGGTGGTGTATCAACTAAATTATAACATATATGTAACATATCTGATCCAATACCATACATAGAGGCCATGTCATATAGAATATTTTCACAATAATCCAACTATAAAACCCTATTTGTTTGTCATCATGAAGGTATAAAAAAATAAAACCAAGATGTACCATAATCAAATTGTATATTTGGGGAGATAACTAAAAAAAGGACAAGAATAAATAAATACCCAGTCATATAAAAATCATTTAAAAATGCATCTCTCTGACAATTTTCTAATGTACTGAGTCGAATATAATGTTTTCAGAGTCCCAATGAATATATATTTCAACCACACACCAACATAGGATTCTATAGTCTTAGAGATGAAGTCAAACCCCCAAAACACTATTTCTATGTAACCGAACTAAATTCTCTTTAGGTGATACATCTGAACAATGTTTTAGGTAATGATCTTACTCTGATACAAATATTTAATGATCCAGCACATGTTACGGCTTGATCCATGACTACCACAATCCCACCACTATAATTCGTGGGATGAAAAAACGTCTAAAGAATAAAAAAAATCAGGCTGACCATTTCTTAAATTAACAATATGTACGCACCCCAACAATCCTCAATGAAATTGTTTATAAATACTAAATTATGGAAAAAAATTCATTCATAATTTATTTCTAAAAAAAATTACAATAGATTGTTTCAAAGTGTAAATTTAAAACAAATGGTCCAATTAAAAGAAACCAATAACTGCATCCCACTATATCTAAAGGAGGGGATCACTATCCAATGAAACAGCTAGAATTCTCCACATAACAACTCTATTAAAAAACATGGTCAATTTAGCTCACAATTCCCTTCCTAACTCATGTCCTCCCAAGACTCCATTGAAAGGTCTATGATCAATGCCATAGACAACATATGTGGGGAATGTCTATGCAGGTTTGAGAATAAAATGCTCATTAAGAATCCAAAAAACCCAATATGTAATGGGAGAAGTTGAAAGGAAATAGCCAACTCATCCAAGCCAATTGGAAAATAATCGAGAGATAAATTCCATATCATACCTTAATCAGCTATGCATAACAAGTAAGCTTATTTTTCTGGGGGTTTTAAACCAGAAAACTGAAAACACAACAAGGGATCATAGAACACATGAAGATATATTCATATCATACTCCATGTAACATGATATTGCGAACATATAACTAATAATATGATTCTATTCAAGGTACTAATCGTAAAATGTAACATAGATATCCTAATACATTACCTCACAAATCTCATATGACAACCATCCTCGAGATACAGTTTATTGACAACAACTCACTAGGTCCAGCTCAAATGCTTAGAGCCAGAGGTTTTTCCTTCACTAAACTGTGCCAAATGAATGGTTATAAAAAATTCTAGTGAAGAGGAATGTATTTCACCACTTCACATATTATAGGGAGAAATACTTCAAACTAGACACCACATGCAACTTTTATAATAGAGTGAATAGTGGAACCCACACCTCCCAAATACATTGTAGTCTAAGGATTACTAGATCTTATCTAATATCTAAGAACTCTTTTGATATTGTATACATTGGATGGAAACCCAAAACATTGAGTGATAAATAAATATTAACCATTTACTACACGTAATGAGTGTATAGATCCATTCTTTGGAATAGATCTCAATAGATAATGGATCACAATATATAATCAAGATTCTGTTACCCACTATGTATTGGAGACATTAGAGTTTTACTCAGTAGGTGAGTACTCATAATCTTTCCTGATAGGGAAGCGCAAATCATAGGATAGAGGAACAACTCCCATGGTGTGGGGAGTAAACCTATTTGGCTAGATGCATTCACCCGAGACCTACATGGTTTTTACACTATGCATTATCGATTACTACATGGAACATTTCATGTGATATGACAATGGAGTACATACCCAATGATAGAGTACAATCACCCTAGAAAGGAAGGTTACTACCCACTTTACTAGAACAACACATATAAATGATATAAATGCTAGAATGGTAGGGGTTTCTGAATCCATGGATTGAGGAACCTCACCCTAACTTGGTAGGGGAGTAGCCACTCTAACTATATGTACCAACCTGAGGACCTAAACAAAACCAGGGATGGGGAGGACCAACTCCAAATATAAAGGACAACACCTTTGTCCAATGGTGGAGTAAAAACACTATTTGGAAAAAATGTACTGATTTTTTATCACTAGAATAGTAGGGGGAACTATCCAACTATAAAAATGATATGGGGAAACCACTCTCTATTGCTATAGATGAGTAAAAGTACCAAAACCTCTCTTACAAACCACATTAAATTTCATCATTGTTTAATCACCATGAAAAAATATTCATGTCCTAAAAAAACCACTTCATATCTCATAGGACTAAATGGAGGCCAATGTCAAATTATACATGGAAAACCGTCCGTAAAGGCTATCACATGCCTGAATCCATGTCCCCAAGGAGGAGTTACAAAATTTTGGAAGATATCAAGAATATCGTCAAGAAGTACATGAAATGCACTGGAGTCTACAAGGCATGCGATCCTACCCGAGAACCTGGTCATGTATCTTGTCTATATAGTTTACCTATCTTTGTAGAGTTCGTGGAATGCAGTGTATGCACACACCGTGTCCCACTTCACCTACCCCCATGGTTATGTTCCTCCTTTGAACGAGCCAACCATCCCATCCCCATAAACTTCATGCATCCCATAATGAAAGGTGTACTCAGAATAAATGGCCACATAAACATGTTTTTTCCCATGTATGTGTATTGGACCATGCATTTATGTATAAAGGTCATTCACATTTACCCAATCATATTCTTCTATATGGCTCACCCCAAACCATGTCCCATGGTCTCATGGATTTGGGCAATATAGAGTTTGTAAAACCGGTACATAGCATGTAGACACAAAATTTTATCATCATAAAATAGAAAGGGATAAACATTGTGTCTCACTAAAATACACATCATGTAGATAGGAATTACAGTTTGGAATTACCTCCTAAATTCTTTATTTTCCTCAGTTTTCCATGAAACATATACATCTACATAGGAGGGATCTCTGTGAATTGTATTTGGTAACAAAAACATGAAAATAAGAGAATATAATGGTATTAATAAAACAAAAAACAACATACCTCATGGGATAAAAATCAAAGAATCATTTAAAAATGGAACATGAAATGTGCTTATCTTCTTTTTGATGATGATGATTGTCCGAAATAAAGATTGGTGGTGCCTCATAAAAACTAATTTGGCTTTTTTCTAACCATCATACAATGAGGGATAGGAGGAGGTATTGTACAATAGTTTTCCAACTTAGTAAGGTCTTGTGGTTTTATGTTAACCAATTAACATTATTAATTATCTTTTTAATTACAAATCATAAAAATACCCTAAAATTAATCACCCAACATGGTCAACAATTGGTCACACATCAGGTAAAAACAATATTATGTACTAAACTATGGCCTCAAATTTCAAATATAAGACTCTACATGGGTGTTATTTATTTTTCTGGTGACACTTCTTGTCTATGAAAAAATATGTTATCAATATTTTTAAAATCATTATGTCAAGGCTCTCTAAGCCCTAGATTCCCCCTGCCAACTCATTATCTTCCTTGAAAAATATTCATTAAAATATTCCAAATTCATATAGGTCAAAACTAGAGTAACAATAAGGAATTTACAAGATCTAATTTTTTCAACGGAATTCATGAAACTATGAGGTCAACTGAGAACCCAAAAAAAATGAAATGTTTTAATGATGTGGAAGAGTAATATAGAATTCCAACATGTGAAAACTATGGATTGTACCATCATGGGAAATGATTGAAATGAATGTTAGTTTTTTTAAATGTGTGGATGTAATTTTTATAAAAAAACATTAAAAAGGATGTTTTAAAATAAGCTTATCAATTGCATAATATAAAATGAAAGGGTTAATTTTATAGACCGAGGTCTCTATAATCAATGTAACATACTAAGGATTAGGCTATGGGAGGATTTAAAAGAATATATGTTATAACTAAATATATGGTTTATGTACTCAATGATGTTGTTGAGAGTAATTTTTTCTTATAATCATATTTATCTAATACTCTATTTGATTCTAGATCCTCATATTCATTCATTTTGACCATATTTACCATGAAAATTTATTATTTCCCTAGAATATTATGATGTGAGATGTTTTTCAAAACTCTAATTGGATGTCCCAAAATAACAATTATGTTTCAGGAAGTCCCCATTTTGACATATAAACATGATTTATCTATGGAATTTATTATTATATAAATTTATTATAATAATATATTACTTTTTATAAAGTATATTGGAAAATATTATGGTAATATTTATTACATGGGAATTTAAATTATGATTCAATGTTAAGAAGTAGAATTTCTTATCTTTAGAGAGGAGACTCAATCTTCTATGTGATGGTAAATATTATACAATAGAAATTTATAATGAGTTATTGGTAAAGCATATAAAATAATGTTGATGTATAGAAATTTTAATATTTAAATTTTGAATGTACATATTATACATGAATCCTTTGGTTTATTCCCTTTATAATTACAAAGATATACACTAGATCATGAATTTGAGTTTTCCAATGATTTTACACCTCATAAAAGACCCATATCGAATACTGTCAAAGGAATGACCACTATGAATTATTGTAGTTGATGAAACAACTAGAATAGTGTTGTAATAATAGATTTACGATCCCTTGTTTCTGACAAAGGGGTACCCCCATTTTCTTTGTCAAGGAAGATAAATGATCCATGTGGATAAGAATTTATTATTGTTAAATGAATTTTATTACTATTAATAAATCATATCCTCTTCCTCGCATATATGACTTATTCAATAAACTTCATGGAGCTCAATATGTTTCAATGATTTACCTACGTTCTATGAATAAAAACTTTCTAGTAATGTATGTTGAAATTCTCATGGGATTATTCTTAATGCGGTATATACATTACAAGTTCACAATAATCCAATTTTAATGGGCTAATGACCACTCTTTTCATTATTACCAAATGAAAAGAGTATTCAATTAATAGAGTGATGATTTTTTGGGAGAATTCATTGATAATATCTTCATGTATTCATAAATAAATAAATACTATTATAGTCAAATGTGTTTCATTCATGGTAATACTATAATAAAATATATCAAGAAACTTGTATGAGAGAGTTATGAAATAATCATGATCCATTTCCTGTCTCTATTGTCTCAAAGGATTGATTATCAGTTAATCATATAAATCAAATGAATATCATTGAATGTTAAACACCAGTGAACATATCTTTAGTATATAGATTAATTATTTCAGAATGTATATATCAGATATTTTTTTGGTATTTGGTCTAATTATATATCCCATTAATCTGAATTACACATAAATGGGTAATGTTTGTTAGAAAAATGAATGTGAATAATTTTTTTAATAATACAAGTGGACATTCGTCAATGTCTTCATATTTACTTTACCAAATGGAAGTGATGGTCTATTTATAGAGTGATTCAACAAAGATAGGATTGGGATTGTACTTATGAAAAATAATATTGTTATGTCATATGTATCAATGTAGTTTATGACTCAAAACAAGACCATTTATCCCATGGTCTTCATTTGGCAGCTACAATATTTACAATGAAGACATAAAAACATAATGTCTATGTATAATTTTTAGAGATCTAATCATATAATAGGATCATGAAATACATCTATTCGTAAAAAGAAATCAATTTTAGAAATGTTTGATAGATCTAGGTACTCCAATGTTTTATCTCCTTAATAAACTACCTCCCAATGAAATGAAAATATTGTAGCAAATGCATTGAGAATCAATTATCATTGTGTTCTCACCCAATTAACGATTAAGATGCATCATTTTTTCTTAGATATATTAAATATTGAATTAGTATTAACTATGTAATAATAAATGTAACTCCATAATCAAATGATTGAAAACACAACAGTATTATGAAATGTCAAAAGTACTATATCTGATGATGAATACTTTTAGAAGAAACAAAATTCAATGTATGATGGAATATACGATGCTTTATTTTATGGAGATGGTATTATAAAATTTCTAATGAGACTATGTTTTCAATATATAACTATGATGTTGAGGGAATACTTAGATAACACTAATAGTTTAAATTTCCCAATACACCTTTGTAGAAAAAGGATGCAAAGGGAATTGATAGAATGCTTTTTTGGTAATACATAATAATGAAAATTAATTTTTTTTTGAATAAAGCTGCATAGTTTTTCAATAGGTCATGAATGGGAGTACATCCAAGAAGATTTATCTAAACTTTATTATTTCAATGTTGAAATCAAATGCCATTATTATGTATTTTTTCACTAGATTAACAAAATACTTATATTGTAATGATAAAAAAGGTTTTATTATTTATCACCTTACTAAATCATCACATTTCCATGATACAAGAAAATATATAACTATTTATAACATCACAAGGATCTATATTCAAGAAATTAGTATACATGTTTTAGTATATAATTCAATAATTTATGATCCTGATCGTCAATTTAAATCAAAATATTAGAAAATAAAACAAAATTATATTGTTATTGAGCATCATTTGGGCACAACTTACCACCTTGGAATTGATAGGTAGACTAAAAGGAACATAAAAACATGTAAATAAATTTTTAGGTCATCCTCACTTGACAATCACAGATTAAGGGATCAATATTATCCTTTGGTAGAGTTTTATCATAATAATAGAATAAATTTTTGAATTAAAATAGATTGGTATAATGATTTATATTCAAATATATTTCATACATGAATTTGTTATGATAATGTCACATAATGTATACTTATTGGCCAAAAAAATTTCAAATAAATAACAAAATTTTTTATAGATAATCATGATCATTTTAATGATTCTCAATGATTGGAAAAATTTATTCAAAAAATCATTGGAATGATTTATAATTTTATATAGAAGATAATGTTTTATTGAATGTATCTCAATGGATTTGTGTTATAATTATTGGAAAGAAGGAAAAACTAAGAATAATGTAAATCATAGCATTCAAAATTATAGTTAGATTTGGGGCATACTCTTTGGAAAACAAATCAAGCCTCTAAAAGTGCGTTTTATATTATAAATATCTTCATTATGTATGTAAATTTTTATCCAAGTCCATGTTCTCCCCTATGATGAAATTGAATTTGAAATTGATATATCTTATAATGAAGATAATACAAAATTCTTAATTTTACAGATTGTTTTTTATGTAATTGGATGTCTCAATTAGACATTGAGTAATGGAGAAACCAAAAAATTGTGGAATGAACTTGGGAACCAAAGGATTATACAATGAAGAACTAAAATATTTTTATTATTTGAAAATTTTCTTCAAAATATGGGGAAGAATGTTTTATTTTCAAAATAATGTACTAACCAAAGAATTAAATATATATTTCCTTTTATATAAATTCCATATCTTCAATAGTTTATGATACATGATACCTCAACCCTAATTGTAGTATAATTAAATCGTATTCTAATAAATCATTAGTAAAATGATTTTTTGAGTAGTGAAAAAACTTATATTTTTTAGAATAAATTAAATTTTCTAATGCATGTGGTCAAACTAATCGTAGATTGATTTTCATATAATTTTCCTTTAGAAATAAGTAGTTTTGAATAATTTAAAATTTATCTTTTTAGAAATTCCACTACTTATTTAGAATATTTTATTCTAGTTTCTGAAATAATTTTTTTAGATTTAAATTTTACATAAATATTTATAACAAAATTTGTGTGTAAAATTTTTTTTCTAAAAAACACATTTTATTATTTAAAATGGAATCATATAATTTAATTTTTATAAATTTAAATAATCATTACTTAGGAATGATAAATATGGAATTATTATATTTAAAATATTACCATATTAATAATAATATATCAATTGATTTTTACCCATCATATTGTCAATATTAAATAATCATATGTTTCAAAATAGATTTCTTGAAACACCACTTTTCCAAACGATTTTTTGTTTTTTTAAAATAAATTCAATAACATCTATAACATACCAAGTAATGATATAATACCAATCATTCATTATTATCATTATTTTTATATTCATTATAAAAATATTATGTACCTTTCTCTTATATCAATATGGAACTGGATAAAATTAACCAATTTTATTATAAAGCTAAATTTATAAGTTTTGCATATATATTATGGTATTTTAATTTGAATAGTTGTATTTAATTTTTTTATTACATAATTTATATATTAACTTATGGTTAAATTTTCTGATTTTTAAGAATATATTTATTTTTAGTGAATAGCGAAAAAAACCAATTGGTGTAAAAAATTATTTCTTTTACATAAATTAAATAACACAAATGTACAATTATTTTATGAATATTATATAATGTAGAAAATATTTATTTATTTATATTTAATACACATAATTAAATTTTAAATAGCTTTATATTGAATTTTAGTATAAGCCTTTTTTGTGTTTAAAAATAATATTTTAATGAAAACTATTAAAAAGAGCATAATGTTTGTCCATTTTTAATTATCATAATAATATTAATGAGTGATGTTTTAATTTATTTATATTGATAAAAGTTAATTATATACAAATTTATATTCCTAAAAAAATATATTTAGTTATTTATTTCATATAAAAAAAATCTTTTCAAGAAAAATAAACTTCTTCAAAACCATTCTTTTCATGATATATGAGAAATTTGATTAAAATTAAATTATTCCAGTCTTATGAATTGTATTTTGAAAAATAGATACATCAGTTGGATTAGAATAATTTATATATTATAAAAATTTCAAGATAATTTTATTACCATAATGAAGAGTGAAACAACTAAAAAGTAATTATTTCGGTTATAGTAAAAATGGATTCATTAATACATAGCCAAATATCCCAATGAAAAAATTAACATGAAATGTGTATTAAAACTATTTTATAAAATAATATATATATCATTATATAAAGATGAATCAATAATGCAACACTTTGGATCTTTTTTTCATGTAATTAATGTGGGTACACATTTTTCTTTTCAAATATTATATGTGTTCCACTCAGAAAACCTCTTAATGGACATTACGTATCCTCCCCACTTCACACCAACAATTGCCATTGTCTTAGATATTAACTACACAAATATAATCCTATACACCATAACATCATCATATATCACATATAAATATGATAAAATCATCCTAATTAGACTTTTGGTTCTTACCTAAAGATTTTTTTGAAGAAGAGTTAGTGTACTTAACATGGCATCATTATTTTATTTCTTTATTACTATCCATAAAATATTCTAAAATTATTATTATAGAACATAAAAATGCATATGTTATACTTTTATATTATAATGTTTTTGTAATAACCATAAGCTTCCTCTTGTTCTATCAAATGTGATAAATAATCATCATTCATGCCTAGAGTGGACTACCATATCACCAACTAATGGTATTCATTATCCATAATTAACTATGACGACATGTAATAATTATGGATTTAAATTATATATGTTATACAAGTAACATGTTTATATTGTTGGGGTTATTATATCACATAGAAAATTTTTAATTTCTATTGAATGATGTATATAATAATTTCTATCTTGTGCATGGAGGAGAAAAACCTTGATAATCGATGTAGTTTGTTTTTAACTAGATCTTAACATAGAACCCAATAATGCTATTATTAATGAATATATGTCATATTAATTAAATATTATTAATATTCATGGAATATTATCATTATAACATTTTGATATATAAAATTTATATTATATTGAAAAATGATAACATCACTTTTTTACGTGTGGACTACCACATCGAAAAAGTGATGTGATTGATATCTCACTACCAAAATAGTAAAAATATATATAAAATAATATTTTATGAAATAAATTGTATTTTATTATATAATGATACTTATTGAATGATACAATGTTACATTCAATATATTTATAATTTTAATTAATGAATGAAAATTTTACACATGATTATGTATGACCAACAGTCCCGATGAATGAAAAAAAATTAATTTTTCATAACCATATGTCATGAATTATTTTTTATATTTTTTATAAAAAAATTTAATTATTAAATGAATATTATAGTAAAAAATTCAAATAATGACGTCATTGACCAATAGTCAACCAACCAAAGTCACTTTTACAAATAATTAAAATGACATCAAAACCTCTGATATAAAAATAAGTTAATATGTAATTGTATATTATACTGTAATAATTGAAATAATAAATTGTTTACGGGGTTTTAAAAAATAAAATAATTAAAACAACTTTGTTATTCATGATGATTAAAAATAAACACGATTAATCATACTCAATTTATTGGAATCCACTCAAATTCCTTTTGTTGAGGATTATATTGACATAATACACATATATTCTATTATAAGTAGTTTATATATCCCATTTGGACAATTATATCGTAAAATTTTAAATTATCATTTTATTTATGTATTTTTTATTTAATGTGGATTATGATTCAAATATTACCTATGTGATAATGAAAATTCCTTTATGAATAAACATCCGTGTTAATGTTTTCATTCTAACATTAACTTTATTTAATATACATGTATTTTTTCAAATGATTTTATAATTGACATGATAGTTTTTTAAAAGACATTTTATTATATTATTTTAAATTTTTTAGAAAAATTAATATTTTTGCAGAATGTTTGAATGTATTTACAAATGGAAAAATAAATGTTCTATTTTAATGTATATAAGGACAAAAATATTTTGGACCGGGGAAATAATTATTCATATCATGGATTTCTTTAATATGAATCATATATTAATAAGAAGTCCCTTATTCTCCTTTTATAGGAATTTTTGGAGTTGAATATTTTTTTTTAAAATAATCCGTCATTTGGTTATTAAAAATGGGGTTTAAATGAAACTTGTAAATTATTATCTAAATATGTTTTTTCAAACGGGAAAAAAAGTTCTTTTGAAGGTATTTATGATTAAAAATTTCATAAGGAAAATGATTTACTCATGATATTTTTTTTGATAAATTTTTATGATGGGTTTAGTAAGATATTTCTTACTGATCATGTTATATAATATATGATTAGTGTTATAGGATCACTCTTTAATTAATTGGGTAATGATTTTATTTTAAGGATAAATGTATTTTAATATTCTATTATTATTATTACAAATTATGTGGGTTATATAAGGTTTGTATTATACAATATCCCAAGGAACCTATATGATTTTTATAATCAATCTAATTATATTACAAGGATATATTTTATTCAAAAGGTTATATAACTAATCTTTTTAAAATCATGACATTGATCTTTCTGGGAAACAAGTTTCGTTTGTATGAAATTTCATTTCTTGGATTTTCATGATGTTTACAATACTAGTACTTTTCATCAAATTATGAAGTTTATTTACATATTTTTATTCATCCTAATATTCTTAAATGTTTTTCATAAAATTTATTGATGGTTAAGGGAATAAAATATCTCATGTTAGACATCATGAAAATTTTTCATTAAAAGAAGTCATGTTAAATTTTAAAATAATTTAGAATTAAAAAATGGATATTTATAAAATTTATAAAAATATTAATTTATAGTTTTTATCAATTGTAATGAAATAATTTCATATAAATATATACTATAAAATATCATACTTTTTAATAGAATGAATTATTTTTTTAAAACTCGTAATTATTTAACGCTTATGGTTGGGTCCATAGATATTGTACTAAAATGATGAAATAGATATATTTAAGGGATATTAAAATGTTATTAGCATTCCCATGAATGATTTCTATTTATTATTCAATTGAAATGATATATTATCCAAATATCAATATATTTATTCATCTGTACTATGCATGTTGATTATTATTTATTCTATACAAAAAAGGTAATGAGTAGTGAGAATGAAATGAGAGGAAAGTATCCTTCGAAATGAGTATCTAGATATGGTAGGAATTGGAATAGAACATTTTTTTATTTTATGGATTAGTTGAAACAAGTGATAAATTTTGGTGGTATTTATGATTTAGCAGAATCTTATTTATAAAGAACATGTATATAGTTGAGAATTTCAAGAGGCAATAACACTAATCATTTTTTGGATCATCTGATATTGTAGTATCCACTGGTCAGATCAATTCTTTATAGATGATATTGGATGTCATGGTATATTTGGAATGAAAATAGTTAACACTTGTCCTTTATCAATTTAAATATAAATCTTATCAATCATGGTATTCAGTTAATAATACCATAGAGGAATATGGTCTTAATGTAATGTAATTGGATAAATTTAAGGACCCATTCCCTGATAAATATTTATAAAAGTTTGTTTGACTCTATATGGAAAAAACATTCAATGAATTATTTAAAATATATTAATATTTCCCGGTCTTTTATAAATCTAGTTTTACAAGTGTGGATTGGTATGTACTCTATTTTATTCATGAAAAGGATTATAAAATTAATAGATTCACTATATTTAAATCATTTCAATAAATATCATTTACTACTTGACAATTATACATCCTTTTTCGATATTTTCTTTGATATGGAAAATTTCATATGGATTTTTCAGAAACATATGATCCAATTAATTATTATTGTAATAAGTAATTAAAATGATAAAAAATGGAAAAACATATATAAATAAAATTTAGAAATATGAAAAAATTTCCCATCAAGTGGTATGGGTGGTAAACAAATATATAGAATTTATTATGAAATAATGAAATCATCACTAATTTTGAATGTTTTATAATATTTCATAAAATTATATGAAAAATAATACTAATGAATCCAATAATGAGTTAACATATAGCCATCATACAATAACTTTTTTAGTTTAAATAAGTTGGATTTTTATAAAAAATAGGGATTCAATTTTTTAATTCATTAAGAAAATTTTAATTATTAGATAAAATGGGATTGGAATAATATATTTCTATAAATTTTTATGATGTTAGGAGAAACAATTATGTTGTTAAATTTATGATTTATTGGTCTTCAAACTATTAAAATGCCATGTATAGCTCTAGATGATCTCATTCTATATTTAAAAAAATTCAATTAGCCGACAGATATAAAATTTATTTCTTAACCAAAAAATTATAAGGGAAAGATAGAAACCACATGGTCCAACATTACAAGCAGAAAACATCCAAAAAAGTGAAAAACCTGAAAAACAGAGCTACCACTCCTGAGAAATTGCCCAGTGACGATATGCCTTCAATAAAGCATGTCAGTTGGCCAGTTTTCCCATGCATAAGAGCACAGTCAGGAAACCGATCGTTTTTACATACCCTCTCAATCATCCTAATATGAATAATATGCACCAATGAAGGCTTCCTACTCTGATCCCCATCTGAATATACTCCAAAACCCCCATGAACAGAAACATAGTATTGGTCCAAGGGCCGATTGGGCAAACAAGAAAACCCCTCAAAACAACCCACCAAATCATCAGCTTTAATAGAGTCATTAAAAAGGAACTTCAAAATATCATAATATTTTTCCCTAAACAACTTCCATGATAAAGAAAAATCCTAGGTTCCTGAAACCTCCATCATTCACTTTTCAAAATCAAAATCCAGCAGATCCCATGACTAGATGTATTTCATGATGTTAATCTTCACATTATATAAACCCCCCTACAATAATTAGAAATTTCTTTAAATCTATGAGTATTTATCATCATTGAGAGTCACCCTTAGTGACATCCCCATCATTTTGTAGCTTATTCGTTGGTTTCATTTAGGTATAAAAACTACTCAATAACTTCTTCTGTGGTGCATAAATTAAAAGCCAATGGTTTAATTCCCTAGTCCCCTTGTCTCTGGTTGATCAAAATATCAATGGACATCTTTTTGTTGTTTTCCTTTTTCGTATATCGGGTCTTTATAAGAGGTGGTGAGGAGGAGTAATCCTTCCTCCCCTTACTCATATTAAAACTCTGATAACTCATTATGCTTAATGATCCATCTATCAAGATATTGGGCTTACTTTAATTTGTATCCTTCCTGGAGACCCCATCATCATGAAGAATGAAGGGTGGATCTGAAGTCAATCCATCTTCTGAAATTCCATCAAATTTTATACACAAGTGGATAAGAGTCTAGCTCAAATAATCTAAAACCCATGGATTTCAAGTTATGGTTGAATTAAAATCTTCAATAAAAGCCTCTACCCTCTCCTTATACACCTCTCCACTTCCCATCCATAACACCTCATTTCACAGAGCTATAGAGGAAACCACCACCCAACTAACCACCTGCACCATAACTATAGTACTCCCATTCAACTATTTTTCCATTTCAGCAGCATCATGAGGTCCCAAACCATCATCCTTTAGATAAATAATAAAAAGGCCCAGCTAGATCCCACTTTAGCCTACATAACACCTTAGAGACCTGCGGGATAAAATGAGAAACTACGGCCTTCTTCACCAGATCCGTGCCTGAAATAAACTCAAGATTCCTTTCCACTAGAGTACTATCGATATGTTCTTCCTCCAAAATTCATAAGACCTAAGTTCCCCAACCTACCCCATCAATACCCATTATCAACTTACATAGGACATCATCCTCATGTTTCTTTAGAACATTAACTCTGCCACTATCCTCCATACTTCCCCTTGGTTGGTCTCCCGGGTGACAAACCTCCATCAGGTGGACTGGTATCTTGCCCACCGAGCAGACTTTGTTTCCAATTCCTCTACCCCTCCATATTAAATAACATTTATTGAAATAATCTTAGTAGTTCCATAAATTCATTCAATTATAGTATAAATTTGTCCAATTTTCATAAATCACATTCTTCTAACAACTATATTTATTGCCTATTGAAATCCAAACATACTCAAAAATTATTTGGGATGCCTCATATTCCACAAAAACTCATGGGATGACAGGGTTACAAACCAACATAGTAAAACTATAGGAATATAGAAATCGACCGACCAGATTACCAATTATCCTAATAATAGATGGGCTTTGAAATGGAAAATAATTATTTGGAAGACATACCCAAACTGCATCCAATGGCTGATCTCGCTTCATGTAGAATTCAAATGACCAATGAAATAGAAAGTATAAAAAACCATCAACAATACGAGGGGAGGTCGACCATACTATGATGAGGTCCACCTAGGAATAAAATCATATCATGATATGTTGGTTGTTGAGAAAACCCACTATCGATAACTCATGAAGATTGCAAGAGTCGAAGATGAACCTAACAAAAAAATCAACTGAAGGTATCCTCTATCTAAATTGAGCCACTAGTGTTTGGTTCAAGAGGGTGGTGGTTTTCGAGAACTGTAAAGATGAAATCTAGAGATTGTGGAGACCATCGAAGAGAACTTCAACATTGGGACTTAGAGAAGTCTTCGTGATGGGAGGAAGATAGTCGGGGTTAGAGAAGGGGTGAAAAAAGGCCATCCTAGGCTGTTGGATGGTGGAGGTCCCTCCTCCACTAGGGGAGGAGGGACCAGCTTTGTTTCCATCGTCGTCACATAGGAGAGGTGGAGAAAATAATTCTAAGGTTCGTGAGGCTCATCCTTCAATTTAAAATTAATTTATGTATTTCACCACATGAAATAGTGATTGAATATTATGTGAAATTCAAACATGAATGTTTTAAAGACCTAATTTTTTATAAGAATATTCCTTTTGTCATTGGTGGGATGGTATGTCTGATAAATCTTATTGATCTACCCATAATGGATTCAGATATCATTTTGGGTATGGAATTCCAATCAGTTTATCATGATATTATAAATTATTGATCAATGAATTGTATTATTAAATGATTTTGCACATATGATATAATACCAATAATTTAATAAGTTGATTAATTATGGAATTTATAGTTATCTTACTCACATATTAAAATGATATAACATTTTCATTTTATTTATTTTCGTGTTGTGAAAAAATATAGGTTTTTTTTCATAGTTATTTTTGTGGTTTTATTCATGATTTGGATTTCAATTTTACTAATAACATAGTGCCTAATGATAATCCTATTTCAAAACCACCTTATTGAATGGAAAAAGATGAAATTTTATAATTGATAAATAATTTTACAAGATTTTCAAGAAAACGTCCATTATCTATATAACATCACCATGAGGTAGTACTTTTTTATAAGTTATAAGTTAGGATGGTATAATGGAGCATTTAATTGATTATAATTCCTTTATAATTAAGAATAAATATCCATTTTCTCATATCCATAACTTGTTTGATAATTTATATGGTGATTATTTTGTTATTTTAACTCATATGACGTTTGGGTTACATATTCTGAAAGATAATTCCTATGAAATCATGAAGAAAACAATTCATTCTAGATATGGGAACTATAAGTTTGTATTTATTCATGTTTTCCAATGCACCTTTTATATTGATGGAACAAAAAAATTATTTTCCCTTGAGTTTGTAAAAATAATTATGATATTTTTCTTGATGGAATTTTGGTTTATTAAAAAATTCAAAATTACCATGATGGACACTTATATATTTTTCTAAAAACATTAGAAAAAATGAACCAATATGGAAAATTTAGTATGTGTTAATTATGGGTGACAAAAATTATTTTCATGGAGACAATAATTCTAATTATGTCAATATTTTTATCCACATTAATATTTTTTTGGAAGAATGGAAAATTATGATAAAATATAATACATTTCATAGTTTGATTATACTAATGGGTTAATATTGATCGTTTATTAAAAACATTTCTTTATTTTCTATACCACATAATTTTTTAACTTTAATAGGATGTATATTCAGTGGCTCAAAATAATTTTATTATTTTTTACTAAATAAAATGAACATTTTTTAATATGTAAGTTTGAATTCATAATCAATATAGAAGCTTGAATAAAAGGTATTTTTTTAGCTAATTCATAATGATCAAGTAATTAATAATGATTTACATGAATTGATAGTTCATGAATTTAATTACCATAAACAACAATATGACGAATAATTTTTCATTTATTGATTTAAAAATTGTGATCAACAATTTATATTGATTAAAATTAGATATAAATATATACTAACCACAAATATTTGAAATATAAATTCACACATTAATTATTTAATATGTTATAGAGAAGGTGGGTAGATGTTATCAAAGATTGTGATTGAATGGTTGATTACCATCCTCGAAGAAACAATTTTGAAATTTATGTTTTTCAAAAAAAATAGTTCTACATTATCCATGTTATGTTTAGAATATGACCCCTTGGTTATTTATTTGAAAAAAGTGTCAATAAATGTTTTGGATTTTGGGTTTCCCATTATTTTTTAAGGTTTTTTTTTCTAATCTAATTTTCATGAATGAATTATGAAATCACAGTAGGAGTATCATGATTTATATGAAAGTGTACAATCTTTATAGAGAGGTAAATTTAATTATTTAAATATTGATAAAGAATATATTTTATGGATTCAAAAAATTATGTGTTATATTAGATTCCATGGTGAAAAATAATTTGTTGAGTAATTATCACGGTTCTATATTTTCATTTAATCTGAGTATCACTAATATGTACAGAGACCATAAATGTTAATATTGATTGTAACAACCCGATATTTTATGATTAGCATTCTTTTTAATTTATTTGATGTCATGTGTGTTATGCTACAACAAGAATATCTTGTGCTATATCAACACTGTATTAGCTTGCAGTATATGAAACACTATTCTTAGATTGTGTTACACAGAATTTCAAGTTCGTTTCATAATAGTCATTCTACGCAACATTGAGTCTATATATATATATATATATATTCAATGTATAAATGAAATATGTTTGGATTCTATTATATGCAACAAATAAGGAGTCTTGCAGTACATGCACCCCTAACTTGGCTTACAATACACGCTATCGCGACCTTACCTGATAGCGTGCGTAGTACGCAATACCGAGTTTCACTAAACGAGATATTATTATAATATTATTATGAACTAGCTGTTATGAATAGTAATACACACTTTTTGAAATTTTATAAATATTATCTTTCAAAATGGAATTCATTTTTGGATTCAGAATATTGAAAGTATCCTAGGGAAAAATGTTTATATTTTTCTGAAAACATTCAATTTTTGATGAATAGTGAAAACACTGGGTTACTATTTAAAAACCGACTTTCTATTTAAATAATTATTTATTTTATTTAAATGTATTTTAGGACAAAATAGATACATAATACCTATATATGGTCAATGTAATTCATTGGAGTCATTTATAATAATTTTAGATATATAAAAATTTTATTGAACATTTGACTGTCTTTTACCCACCTCCTAGGAGAATTTTCAAATTTATATAAAACATAATTTTACCACTTTTGTGAATCGAATTTCAAAAATCTGATAGACACAGTTGATGTCCGTAAGTAAAATGCGGTTCAATGAGATGAAAATAATTTTTGGTGAATAGTAACTTTTTACTTTTTTACCACGGTTAAAAGTAAATAGGGTAATTAAGGGTAAAAATGATATTATTATTACCCTAACACATGTAATAATTCCATTGGATAAGTTTAATTCAACCAAAAACAACATTAGGGAGAAAATATTACCCTTTAGTCCCACTTGGATTAGATTAGGACATTTATTATTAATTTATATAAAAAATGGTTAAAAGAGATAAAATCAATGTTTAATAACTAAATAATTTTTAATATAGAGTTATACATAAGATAAACTCGACTATAAAGATTCATTAGAAATATAAAAACATTACCTACATAATGGTATTTTATTTGTAATTTTTATATATTAAATAATTTAATTTATTTATGACACAATGATGATGCAGTAATTATCTTATTAATGAAATGTTGATATAATTGATGTTATAAATACCCAAATAAAGGTAATTTGAGACATTATATGAATTATAAATAAACTTATATGTTAATATGACATGTTAGTATTGATTTAATTAACTTTTATCTAACTAATAATTCTGTTATGATTTTTACAAAAATCAATTACCAAATAGTGTCAAAATTGACATAAAATAGTTTTTAAAATAAATATTATAATATTAATTGTTTTTTATTCCTATAAATCCGTGGTTCGGCCAAATGAATTAGATAAGGTTATATATGTTAATAATAAACAACTTTGGGTTCTTTTGGATTTTTATTGTATGTTTATTAACCTTATAGTGTAAGAAAACAAGAAAACACGGTAAAAGAAAAATTATTTAACTCAATGTTAAATCTAAATTATAAGGTTAAAATAGAAAACTAAATTTGTCTAAATTCTATTGGATGATATTATTTCGACCCATACCCACCTAATATTTGAAATAAATCCATTTGGATCTTTTAAAAACCGAATATGACTTTATAATAAAATAATATTTTTTGTTTTTCCAAATGTGCCCCTCTCCTCCCTTATAAAAGGGCACCTCCTCCCTCTCTTCCTCACACCACTTTGAGCCTCAATTCTCAGCCAAACCCTTCCAAATTATCTTATCCACATCACTAGAAACATCCTAGAGGTCCTGGTATTCTTCAAAGACCAATTTTAGTGCCCTAAGATGAGGTCTCAACGAGGCGTTTAAAAGAAAATGTAATGTCTATTAGCAAATCTTTCAACTTTATTTTTTCTTCCACATCTTCTTCATTATTTGTTTAATTCTGATGTAATAACATCAGTATCATTCATATATTGATATGTTATTATAAGTATGAAACAACATTATTTCTCCATCTATCCATCCTACGAAAAACGAAATCACCGCACGTGCGTACGTACGGAATACCGTCTCCACGACGTGGTGTAATATGTTTTTCCAACACCACATTACATGGATAGGTATAATGGTGTAAAGATTAACTATACATAGTTATTATAACATCCTACTGATTCTGATATATTGTATCATCCACTCCAATTCAATTCAATAATTATGGAAATGATATCACCACTCGTGCATACGTACAGACTACCGTCACCACGACGCGATGAGATTCATTCTCAGTGATTAACCATTCATGAATTATTATAAATTAAATATAATAAGTAATCAGGAAATATATTAAATAATAATTATACTGTATTTATGTATATATATATATGTATGTCATCCACTTAATTCTATTAAATTCAACAAGGAAACGAAAACAACGTTCCTGCGTACGTACGACATGTCGTCTCCATGAACGGTGTATTTCTTTCCATTTATCGATCTATTATATATATGTATATTATGAATATATATTAAATATAAAACATGTTTTATATTCTGGAATTATGTAATCATGATATAAGTAATCATATGAATAATTACAAGTCAAAACATGGACGAAAAATGAAATGATTTTACCCAAAACGCTCTTTAACATGGAATTTAGAAAAGAAGGGGTAATATAAAGTCATAAGTGAACTATATATGATATCATAACAATGAATATGATTCTTTAGTAAGTAAATGACATTATTTAATTCATTATACAGGAGGTTCGGATACGTACGAAGCATATCAGACCTATGGTAATGGATAATTGTGCAAATCTCATTTTTATCCAAGATTTCTTATTCGTAAGTATCTACTGGGGTTATTTATATCATCCATGTCCATGTTTTATAAACGTTTATTCATTTATGTTTAAAGTCCTTTTTACCCATTTTGACTTTTACCCCATGGTATGGAAGGAATCTTTCTTTTATTTACCCTACATGGTACTTTTTGACTTTTCCGACAAAAATACAAGACGAATTTTTTTAACGTATATGGCATGAAGGATTTTTATGGTTTCATAAAGACTTATTTTCATCGAGCTTCCTCCAAAATATTTCATGAATTTTTTCAACAAAATCCATTTCGTTTAAAATTGCATTACCTTTTGTGAAAAGAAAACGATTTTGAAAAAAAAGATTTTGTCCTCAAGAATTCATTTCAAGTGTTTTATCAAAACCATTTTCATCTTAGCTGAAATTATTTCACATGTGTATGTTTCAGGTATCACGTATCTATAATTTACATTGTTTCACTTTTCTTATGATTAAATGATATCCATTTTTTTATAAGGATTATGTTATGATGGGATGATGTTTATGAAACCCAATTTTATCCTTTGGGTTTTGATGAATGATTTATCTTTAAGTTGTTGCACAAGTAATAATGATTTTATTATGAGATGGGTGGGACCTATATCTCCCTCCAATGCATTGGTTAAGATTTATATATCATGAGAGAGACATGGCTGGAATGGTAAGTTAATCTGGTTCAGTGTTACAGAACAGAAACGAGGAGTGAACTCGATTCAGAAAGGGACTTTGTCCACTAAGACGGTCTTGGAAGCAATGCCTTGGATACTATGGAAATCATAACATGTGCTTAATGGTTTCCACAATTAAATGTTTTATTCCCATGCTATTTTTTCCTGATTGATGTTCCCTTATGATATATGCCTTACATACATCCATGATTCATGTCTTTGCTCAAGATTTTGATGTTTAGATTTTATGTTCAAGTTTTTTCATTCAAATTTTTGTGGATTGTTTTATGTACTCTATGTTTACCCTTACTGGGAATTTGAGCTAACCCTTTTTATGTTTTATTTTCCACAGGATATAATGAAAGGTTTTTGGTAATAAAAAAAGGGAAAGATATTTATGGGAGATGTTGAAGATCTTTAACCACTATTAGAAGATTATATTCCGAGTTTCCAAAGACATTAAACTATTACGGTCCTTTTGTGTCGGTTTTTATTATGTATTATGTATTCTGAAAAAGTAATGTAATGTCCATGTAAGTAAAGATTCAGGTCTCTATAGTTGGTATCATAGGAAATGTTTAGTCAACCTTTGGAAACTAGTATGTGAAAACGATAGTGAGATCCCTAAAGATATTTCTAAGGTATTTCTAGGGATGTCCCCAAGGATAAGTATACATATAGGATATAGTCCTAGAACTACAGTAACGATCGTAGAATTAAACCTAAGATGTTAGATATTGAGGGTACTCCCCCTTTAATATGTTGTTTTCCCTAGAATGATTTTTTCCTCTCATACTATTCTTTCTGGGTTTTAGAAAATGGCTGGAAACAGGAAGATTCACGATAATGGAGAATATAACGGACAATGGAATGATATTCTTCATGAGCAACCAAATGAAACGAGATTTGGAAGTCCAAACATCGTTATTATGCCTAATCAGAAATCTCATTATATGATCAATAATATCAACATTGGTATGTTTCCTGACTCAGATAATAAGAGAAAGATGGAGATTCATGATGATCAGAGAGGAATGAAAGTTCAATTTCCCTCATTAAATCATGTGGGAAGAGGAATCAGGGAGATTGTTTCAAAGGAATTGGAAGATGATTTGGGTGTGGAAAGGAAGGAAACAAAGCCAATAAGTGTAAATGTAAAGGTTCAATTAACACCATGGAAAAAGATAATGGTATTTCTACGACATCAAAAATGATTAGATGATTTTAATGTGGAATGTATGGGCATTATGCCAACCAATTCCCTAAGGGAAAATCTTATGAAGAGAATCAGCATGGTTATATGAGTAGTATTTATGTGGATGATGATGAAAATACTACATATGAAATAAGAGATGAAAGAAATGATGAAGCTCAGTCAGTGGAAGTTAGTGGAATGATTGTATGTTTATAAATAATAATGTATGGTACTATAGAAAAGAATCATCTAAGGATTGTTACACTATTGTTTTTCCTAAAGTATTTGAAAGTATATGTTGAATGGTACTGGTAACCATGTAAGGTTATTCAAATATTTTTGAAAAGTAGATGATATCCAGATAATTAATGGATAAGAAGATAATGAGATGATTGATTGTATTCATGAGCTCTTGATTGATATAAGGACTAAGTGATATTATGGTTTGATTATATAGATTTTTTTTTTGGGATTCTGGTATATGGAAATAGTTACCTTTCAATAGTAGTCATGTTTTCACTAATGTTCTATGGTAATTTATGTTTCTAGAGAATATATGACTAAGTTATTCATTTGTTTGGTATAAAACCAACAAGATATATCTTATGATATATGTGGGATAAATGCTTGTATTCACATTCTTGGTAGATAACCTTTCTAGTAATTGTTTTCTTTATACTATGAGCTTGGACCGAAGTATTTTAGATAAGCCTAAATATTGGAATGGATTATGTTGAAATAAGTTATTATTGTTTATGGATGGATCTTTTTTCAATATTATTGATGGGATGTTATAGTAATGTAGTTTTAGAAAATGGACAACCTGCAGGATGGGCGACAACCCATCGCGTCGGACAAGACTGTGGGAATCGAACCCACAAGTAAAGTGCGACTGGACTTTATAACATACCAATGGCCTACAGGAAGTCCCTGGTTAGTAGAAAATATTTTTTTATATTATTAATCGGCATGATAGATGAAGTATATGTTCATTTTTGGAATCGTTTACGATTAACCTCACCATAGATAGACTTATGTATATTTGATAACTTTTGCTAACCTTTTGTTTGAAATAGATGGAATGACCCATCATATATTAACACTTCACGAATAAAAAATTCAACTTCATTAAATTAAGAGATGAAGTGGAAATTGTTCGAAGCATGAACAATAGTGAGATTGTACCGAAATCAAGCAATTATTTCTTCTAATTCAAAATTTTCAACTTTAGGGAAATGATATTGAAAACGAAAAATGTTGTCCTAGTCCTCTTATATCCGATGAATCAGATAGTACCTTAGATCATCACAAATTTATGGCTTTTTGATTGATGGATTTTTTATAGCCATGTTCTCTACCACTCTCCATCAGAACTTGATGGTTAAATTTTTCTTCCATATCCATATTTTCACCTATGTTCTCTTATATGGAAACCCAGTGATGAGTTACATTGGGAAACCGTTAAGTTTCATACAATAGTTTTTAAAGTAAAGTTTTGGTATTTCATTTTACGGTTTTGGTTTCAATTAAAGAAACTTTCAAGTAGAAAACCATGTATAACCACGATGAATTTTGAGGGTGAAATTCATTTTAAGGGGGGTAGAATGTAACAACCCGGTATTTTATGATAAGTATTCTTTTTAATTTATTTGATGTCATGTGTTTTATGCTACAACAACATTATCTTGTGCTATACACAACATCGTATTAGCTTGTAGTATACGCAACACTATTCTTAGATTGTGTTACACACAATTTCATGTTTGTTTGATAATAGTCATTCTATGCAGCATTGAGTGTGTGTATATATATAGATATTCAATGTATAAATGAAATATGTTTGGATTCTATTATACGCAACGACAAAGGAGTCATGCACTAAACACAACACTAAATTGTCTTACATTACATGCAATCGTGACCTTCCTCGATAGCGTGTGTAGTACGCAATACCGAGTTTCACTAAATGAGATTTTATAATAATATTATTATGAACTATCCGTTATGAATAGTAATACCCACTTTTTGAAATTTTATAAATTTTATCTTTCAAAATGGACTTAATTTTTTGATTCGGAATATTGAAATTATCCTAGGGTGAAATTTTGATATTTTTCTGAAAACATTCAATTTTTGATGAATAGTGAAAACACTGGGTTACTATTTAAAAACCGACTTTTTATTTAAGTAATTATTTATTTTATTTAAATCTATTTTAAGTAAAAATTGATACATATTGCCAATATATGTTCAATGTAATTCATTGGAGTAATTTATAATAATCGTAGATATATAAAAATTTTATTGAACTTTTGACCGTCTTTTACCCACCTCCAAGGAGAATTTGCAAATTTACATAAAACTTAATTTTACCTCTTTTGTGAATAGAATTTCAAAAATCCAAAAGACACGGTTGATGTCAGTAAGTAAAATGTGGTTCAATGAGATGAAAATAATTTTTGGTGAATAGTAACTTTTTACTTTTTTTACCACGGTTAAAAGTAAATAGGGTAATTGAGGGTAAAAATGATATTATTATTACCCTAACACATGTCCTAATTCTATTGGAAAGTTTAATTCGACCAAAAACAACATTAGGGATAAAATATTACCCTTTAGTCCCACATGGATTAGATTAGTACATTTATTATTAATTTATTTAAAGAAGGGTTAAAATAGTTAAAATCAATGTTTTATAAATAAATAATTTTTTATATAGAGTTATACATATAATAAATTCGACTATAAATATTAATTAGAAAGATAAAAATATTTCCTACATAATGGTATTTTATTTGTAATATTTATACATTATATAATTTAATTTATTTATGACACAATGATTATGCAGTAATTATCTTAGTAAAGAAATATTGACATAAGTGATGTTATAAATACCAAAATAAATGTAATATGAGACTTTTTATGAATTAAAATAAATATATATGTTAATATGACATGTTAGTATTCATTTAATTAACATTTTTACAACTAAGCATTCTGTTATTATTTTCACAAAAATCAATTACCAAATAGTGTCAAAATTAACATAAAATAGTTTTTAAAACAAATATTATATTATTATTTGTTAGTTTATTCCTAAAAATATAAGGATCGGCCAAATGACTTAGATAAGGTTTTATATATTAATAATAAACAACTTGGGGTTCGTTTTTCTTGTTATAGTAAGTTTATTAACCTTATTGTTTAAGAAAACAACAAGACACGCTAAAAGAAAAATTATTTAACTTAAAGTTAAATCTAAATGATAAGGTTAAAAAAGGGACCTAAACTTGTCTAAATTATATTGGATGAGAGTATTTTGACCCATCCCCACTTTAGCTTTGAAATAAATCCATTTGGAGCTATTAAAAACCGAATATGACTTTATAATAAAATAGTATTTTTAGTTTTTCCAAAGGTGCCCCTCTCCTCCCTTATAAAAGGGCACCACCTCCCTCTCTTCCTCACACCACTTTGAGTTTTCATGATCGTCCAATCCCTACCAAATTATCTTCTCCACTTCCCTAGAAACATACTAGAGGTCCTGGTTTTCTTCAGAGACCAATTTTAGTGCCTTAAGAGGAGGTCTCAATGAGGAGCTTCAAAGAACAGGTAATATCCGTTACCGATTCTTTCAACTTTATTTCTTCTTCCACTTCTTCTTATTTAGTTGTTTCAATATGAAGTAATAAAATCAGTATAACTCATATACTGACATGTTATTATAATTATGAAACGACACTATTTCACCATCTAGCCATCATACAAAAAACGAAATCACCGCGCGTGCGTACGTACGGAATACCGTCTCCACGCCGTGGTGTAATCTGTTTTTCCAACACCACCTTACTTGTATGGGTATAATGGTGTAAAGAATAACTATACAAAGTTATTATAACATCATACTGATTCAGATATATTTTTTCATCCACTCTAATTCAATTCAATAATTATGGGAACGATATCATCGCTCGTGCGTACGTACGGACTACGGTCTCCACGACGCGATTAGATTCATTCTCAATGAGTAACCATTCATTAATGATTATAAAGTATATATAATAAGTAATCATGAAATATAATACATCATAATGATACTGGATTAATTTATATATATATATATATATTTAGGTCATCCACTTAATTCCGTTCAATTCAATAAGGAAATGAAAACAACGTTCATGTGTACGTACGGCCAACCGTCTACATGAACGGTGTATTTCATTCCATTTATCAATCTATTATATATATGTATATTATGAATATATATTATATATAAACCAGGTTTTATATTCTGTAATTATGTAATCATGATCTAAGTAATCATATGAATAATTACAAGTCAAAACACAGACAATAAATGAAATGATTTTACCCAAAACACACTTTAACATAGACTTTACAAAAGAACGGGTAATATAAAGTCTTAAGTGAACCATATATGTTATCATAAAAATTTTTATGATTCATTAATAAGTCAATGACATTATTTAAATCATTATACAGGAGTTTCAGATACGTACGAGCATATCAGACCTAAGGTAAGGGATAATTGTGCAAATCTCATTTTTATCCAAGATTTCTTATTTGTAAGTGTTTACTGGGGTTATTGCTATCATCCATGTCCATGTTTTATAAAAGTGTATTCATGTATTTATAATGTCCTTTTTACCCATTTTGACTTTTACCCCATGGTATGGAAGGAATCTTTCTTTTATTTACCCTACAAGGTACTTTTTGACTCTTCCATCAAAATTTCGAGAAGAATGGGTTTTTAACGTATACAGAATGATAGGATTTTTACGGTTTTATAAAGCCTCTTTTTCATGAAGCATACTCCAAAATATTTCATAAATATTTTCAACAAAATCCGTTTCTTTTAAAATTTTAATGACATGTTGTGAAAAGAAATTTATTTTGAAGAAAAAAGGATATTTTCTTCATGAATTCTTTTCTAGTGTTTTATCAAAACCATTTTCATCAAAGATGATATTATTTCACATGTGTATGTTTCAAGTATCATATCTCTATGATTTACATGGTTTAACTTTTCATATGATTAAATGATATCCATTTTTTTATATGGATTATGTTATGATGGGATGATGTTTATGAAACCCATTTTTATCCTTTGGGTTATGATGAATGATTTATGTTTACGTTGTGGCACAAGTAAGAATTATTTCATTATGAGATGGGTGGGACCAATACCTCCCTCCATTGCATTGGGTAATGATTTATATCTCATGAGATAGACATGGCTGGAATAGTAAGTTAATCCGGTTCTGTGTTACAGGACTAAAACGAGGAGTGAACTCGATTCAGAAAGGGACTTTGTCCACTAAGATAGTCTTGGCAGCAATCCCTTGGCTACTATGAAAATCATAACATGTGCTTAATGTTTGCCACAATTACATGTTTTATTCCCGTGCTATTTTATCATCATTGATGTTCCCTTATGATATATGCCTTACGTACTTCGAAGATTCATGACATTTCTCATGATTTTGATGTTTAGATTTTATGTTCATGTTTTTGCATTCAAATGTTTATTGATTGTTTTATGTTCTCTATGCTTACCCTTACTGGGCATTTGAGCTCACCCTTTTTATGTTTTCTTTTCCCCAGGATATAAAGAAAGGTTTTAGGTATGAAAAAAAGGGGAAGATCTTTATGGGATATGCTAAAGATCTTTCACCACGATTAGAAGATTATATTCCGAGTTTCCAAAGACACTAAACTATTACAGTCCTTTGGTGTCTTTTTTTATTATGTATTAAGTATTCTGCAAAAGTAATTTAATGTCCATGTACGTCAAGATTCAGGTCTCTACATTGATGGGGAATAATTATATGAAATATTTCTAATAGTTACATTAAATGATTATCGAAAACTGAGGATATAGAAAAATGATAACAATAGAGGGAAATTATTTCACCTATTCAAGTGACTAGGTGTAAATGGGAAAATATATCAATGGATTTTTAGAAAGACTACAAAAGACATAATGATTCAAAATTTTGATTTTTGTAAATTTAAATCAATTAACTGAATATTTGTATCCAATTACCATTATAAACACTATGTACTTGTATCATCCATTTACACTATATATATAAATTTAGTATTCATGATACATGTTAGTCCACTCTCTGCTATATCAATATATGATCCATGGTTTACATCTAATTTTTGGTGTGGACTTCATAATTTTTTGGGCGCAACAATAAATTCCAGTACAACCTTTCATCCACAAATTGATGGTATGAGTGAGAAGAAAATTCAGTCCTTTGTTCATATGATTAATTATTGTTGAGTAGATTACAAAGGGTATTTGGGTAAATAGATTTCCTTATGGAGTTCTCTAATAAATATATTATTTATTCTATTTTACAGATGAATACTAATGAGGAATTATAGGAGGTGTTGAATAGAGTACTTTTTGGACGATATAGTAGAAAGAAAATTTATAGGATAATTTTTGAAGTGGAAATGGATGTGAAGGTGTAGTTGATTCAAAAATATATGAGGTCGGATCAAGATGGATGGAAATTTATATAGAGACCTAATGAAAAATTCATTCTTTTGAGTTATGTGATCATGAAATTCTAAATGCTTCTTTGAGGAAAATTGTAATAATTTTTAGTAGAATGAGAAAACTTAGATCACGGTTTATTAGACCGTATTAAATCCCGAAGGATGTTGTATTAGTTGAATAAGGAGTGTATTTCCCAATGATTTTCCCCAAGTTATAATATTGTTCTCATGTCTTGATCTTATGGAAATATTTACTAAATCATCTACTATTTTAAAATTGAATGTTATTCAATTGGAAGAGAACCATTATTTTTATAATCTTATTATTCAGACACTTCACCATAGAGATCAATTTTTGTACAATAAGGCGATTCACCGGGTTATAATTTTGTATAAAATCTATATAATCAGACATCCAAGAAGTGAATCTATAAATAATATAAGAGAAATATGTCAATAGGAATGTAATCATGGAATCTAATAAAATAGATGAAATTTCCAAAATAGATAAAAATGAAACAATATAGGTAATGATAGAATATATCCCATTACTGTTTATTAATATATTCTTATACGTTATAAAATAATTAAGAAATTTTTTAATATAAAAATTTAAATAGTTATGAATAAACTAATTTATTATTATATTTTTAAAAAGTATTAATTTGTAAATTGTTTCTGACTCTTTCGCCAGGGCGCGTGCGTCCCTCTGCTTGAGGACGAAAGGTGTAGTTTTATTTCCCTGCATTCCCTGTTTCCAAAGGTGGGATGCATCCCTCATTGTTTGGGGACATTTTCTCCATGATCGAAATGGGATGATGGGTTGTCGGTTCTTCCTTCCTTGGCTTCCTCCTTGGAACTCATCACCTAGTCCAGGTCACCCTTATAGATTTAAGACATAGTTCGTGAAACTCTTCCTAGTGCAATATATTTATGGACACCATTTGATTATAGTGCGTCTTTTGGGACATTCCAAGGGGTCTGGTTAGGGCAACATCCTTCAGTCAGGGGAGTAGTCATGTTGGGCTTCACTTTCATGTCTGGGCGATGGAACACTGTCATGTCTATCTTCTGTCCCTTATTATAGGGCTTCTCGAGGGCGCATAATCCCTAAGAATCCCACATCGAATGCGGGGAAACATATTCCATGGTCATGTATCTGAGGTTTTCCTCAGCTTCCCATGTTTAACATTGGGTATTCCACAAGTTTAGCGTCCAGTGAGGACAGATCAGACTGATCAGAACACTGACTAGAGTGGATCACATGGGTGGAACTCCTAGTGGGAACACCAAAGTTGGGGATAACATGTTGTTGGATTTCCCATTGAAGTTACATGGAAAGTGGATTTGGGGGGCATGATCCCACTGGGATGTGGCGGCCCAGGTAAGAATCGGTATGGATGATGGAAGGTCCGTGATGTGGATGGTGAATGAGATGGAAATGTTTTGAAGATGACTATGGTTTTGGGATTTAGCCTCAAAGAGTATTCTTACGTATCCATTTTCCAGGGAATCTAAGTCCACGTAGTTCATATGACAATGGATTACCACCAATTGGGGTTTTCACAGGCTTACCGCTGGATGAGGTCGTAACGGCTTACCGCAGGTGAAGGATATCATTGGATTACTACTGAATAGGGATGTCAATGGCTTACCGCTAAAATTGTGATGTCAATGGATTACTTATGAAAAGGGTCACAACGACTTACCACGGATTGAGGTCACAACGACTTACCTTTGGTTGGGGTCGAACTGATGTGAATATTTTGGACGACCGGTGGGTGGTGGGCTTGAACCTCATGGAGGTTTCCTACGTACGTTTCCTTAACAAGGATCAAAGACCACATAGTTCATGTGGGATTGTTGTGAAACAGCTTTCCGTTGATTGAGGCCCATAGTTTAACATCACAAAGGATGAGGGTGAACCAATATGAAGGGGGTTAGAGCTCCTGCTTGTAGGGCTTGAACCTAATAGAGGCTTCCAACGTTCCTTAACATAGCAAGGATCAATGTCCACATAGATTGGGATATGTGGCTATTTGGGGCCTGTGCTCTGAGGCAGCCAAGGGTGTTGGTGAACCGACATGACGGGAGCCAGGACCAATGGTGGATGGTGGGATTGAACATCATGGAGGCTTCCTAATTACCTTGTTATAGCAACGATCAAAGACCTTTTAGTTCATGGATGGGAGTAGGGCTTACACTCTAGGCTGCCCATGGTTTTGGTGAAAAAATGTGACGGGGTTCGGAGTGACCAATGGGTAGTGGGATTGAACCACATGGAGACTTCCTATGTACCTTTCCTTAGCAAGGATCAAAGACCTCGTAGTTCATGGTCTTGTGTCAGGAATACACTCTAGGTTGGCCAAGGTGGATGTCATGGTCGGTGCTTGCTCTTATCCTGCATGAGTCATGATCAGGGTGGGAAACAAGATACATCAAAGACCCGATGATCACGTCGCGAATGGTGTATCTCGGGGAAGTGGGGTGGGGCTTACATGTAGTTAGAGGCCCAAAGAGAAAAAAAGGTCTTATGCGTGGTCTGCATCCTGCTGTGACTATGATTGGGACTTACTCCAGGATAGAGGCCTGAATGGTGACAAACCCCAATAGGAGAGGGACCAGGAACCCAAGAAGAGAGGAGGAGCAGGGAAGATACCTCATGCAAGGAAATATAGGGTCTTACGCCAGGGAGGATACCCTTTCCTCGCGGATAGCCGCTGATCCGATAAAGATGATCTCATTCCATGTGAGGAATGATCTCACTCCTATAGAGACAAGTTGGCATGAAGAATTTCCAAGGTGGGGGGAGCCCCACGTCTGAGAAATGGGGCATGGTCATAGTTTTATGTCACGTGCTGAGGATTAATTTTCTTGGTAGTTTAACATCCTGCAGCTCAGATGAGGTGGGTTCACTCCCCACCCCAAGGACATACATAACTGGTACACTCTGCACCATGGCGAAGAGAAGGCATGGGAAACGTCATGGCTAGGGGGTGTTATGGAGTGAACCCTTGCGGGGTCCATGTTAGCGTGTCTATGAGAAGAAGTAATAGTCATTATCATGCCTATGCGAAGAAGCATGAGGCAAAGCAATGCAACGAGCAGTATCGTCCCTTGGACTTTGATGTTAATTCACATGAACATAGAGGGTCGTATGAGAAAAGGGTATATGGAGAAGCTATTTTGGGTGCAGGAGGTGCCCAAAAATTATTCCCTAAAGAGAGACATCATGGGCGCACAAGGAGGGAGGTTTTTACAAAAAAGGGACAGTGGAAAGAAAAACAGTGGGGCAGGATCACAATTGAGCTTCGTGCGTGAAAAAAGGTCAGGTCAGCGCGCAATGCCACGGCGTGTAAGAAAAAGGCCGGGCCAGCGCGAAATGGTCCTACCTGCGTGAAAAAGGTCAGGACGGTGCATCATGGCACTGTGTGAATGAAAAAAGTCAGGGAGGAGAGAAATGGTGCAATGTGTACGAAAAATGCCAGGCCGGTGCAGAAATTAGGGCACACAATTTGGAAGGAATTTCGTGTTGAATAAAAGATTACACACAATTGGAAGAAATTGTGTGCGGGGACGAGACATGGGGAGATTTGGATGAGGATTTAGCCAGAGTGGTCTCGCGCAAAAGCAGACCCTCAGGCGACCTATCATGAAAAATTAAGTACATGAGTGCCATATTTTGCACGCACGTGAGGTGAATCTCGTGTTGCAGATACAGTTCATATTTTTCATCCTACAAGTCGAAGGGCTGACCTTCTATTTATAGGCACTTGGGGTCATGAATACACACAAAAAACCGTCATGCAAAAAATATTGTGTGCCGGCGTTGGGAGAACGGAATTTCAATCGCTTGGGGAAATGGTGCATAAATTTGCATGCCCACATGAAAAACTCTCGTGAATCCCATCATTTTTTGTGTTGGACAAATTTTCCATGAACCGATTAATATTTTTCGTGCAGTCCCTCTGGGCCCCCAAAAATAGATCATCGGTTCCAAATATAGCTTCTATTTGTCACTTCCAAACCTTATTCATCCCTTTAGCATTTTTCAGCATCTTCAAATGCCCCCCCCTGGAATCTGATCGGTGAGGGGCCGCAAAGGTCAGATTCTGGGGGCAACGCCGAGATGCAGGAATCCCTGGGGCACAAGCGTGCTCCAAACTAGAGTGACACATAAAACCGATACAGAGTGTAAAATCATATTTTCACGCGCACGGGAAAACCTATCATCAGGCCTATAAAAGCCTCATGGGTCCCTCATTCCATTCAGAGTTTCTCATGCGAAAATCATGGAGCTCTCGCGTGTGAAAAATTTCCTCCACCATGCGCAAAAAAATGCTTCCATTTCACATAATACTCCAAGGTCGTCCATTGTATTACGTGAAAACCCAGGTTTTTTCATTCCAAATTCAGATATTTTTCACTATACTTTGATTTTTCACGCGAGCCCATGATTTTTTTTACCAACTTCTGAAGACTATTCCAGCAAAAGATGGCTGCCAATCGGACTGACGTTGGGGGAGAAGCCACATTTGCTGCACGAAGGGCTGAGATGGTTGCAAAAATTGAGGTTTATAGTGCCCTAAGGATCGTATACAGAAACCATAATCCTTTCAAAATGATGACACCATCCCAGAAGAAGTATGCACTGTCTTGCAACCTGTCGATATGGGACTTCGGTATCATAGAGCATGTATCCGTGTCAAGATTTGAAGTAAACATGCCGAGGTCATGGGTGACCCAATAGGATGACATAACTCAGTATAATATCACCTACAATGGCCATCCTGCTAGAGAAACGAGACATATGGACGTTTACGTACAAAATCCCAGTACCATGACCATTTCGAGGAGTGACCCTGTCGCGGAGAATTCTTCATCCCTTTACGCATGCACCTTCCATCAGAGTGTTAATGATGATACTAAAGGCTGGCATCAGGATGGGGACCTCTGATCTAGAGGAAATCTTCCGAGTTAATGTGGTTGGGCATATGGGGTTCACCAAAAATGTGACCAGTTTGGGGCCGAAATATGGCACATCGGTTTGTTTGAGGCAGTGTGGATGTCGCAGTTTAATTTCTATCATCAGCATGAGTTCGGGCCTGATCAGTATACTCGATGGACCCCCGATACAAATTCCATCCATCTTAATCATGGGGATGGAGTTATCATCCTTTGGTAAATTCATTGCATCAGCGGTATCCCATTGGATGGGTATAAATTTGATGAATTCCTCCCGACGAGGAACATCTGCAGAGACAGATCACAAACTCTTATGCTGACATGGAACTAGTTGGAGCTGGATAAGGAGAGTGTAGGGTCATGGATTTTATAAAGGACATCGCTTAAAAGAAATGGTTTTTCTTGTTCCTGCAATGATATTCGTACGTCATGATTCTGGGGCGAGGGAGATGGTGTTTGACCAAGGCACATAAAACAAAAAGTGGGTCATACTGGAAGATCCTGGATGCAGGGGAATATCAGTCATGTGGATTCAACATAAACTAGATTCCGGACCCGAATGTTCGGTACGCTGGATTTATTTCCACATTACTCAGTGGGTGGCTCTTACCGATGATGGACGCAAGGATGGGAGTTCGTCCAGCGACCCCGATGATGGCTATCATCAAGGTCTCTAATCAAGGATTCAATCTGGGAGTCCCTGTGTGAGCTCGTCAGAAAACCATTTTGTGATGTATTTCAAGAGGGGGTTACTACGGAGGATATGTGGTCCCTTCCAAATCTTTTATGGCTAGGTTGCAGCTTATTGCAGTGGTTATACCTTTCCAAATGCTATTCATCTTCCAGGTAATGGCATGAAACCTTACTTACTTAACATCTCTGGGGTCATGCTGTTGACGATCAATGAGGAGGGAGTATGGATCAGAATCAGCAATCATGACATCTTCACATTCATCCCATTACCCACCCTGACTGGCCAGATGATAGATAATGGTCAAAGCTCACTGAAGCAAAGGGATGACATCAATAGGATCAGAGGTGGGGTTCTTGTGGCCTAGAATGAATGGAAGATCTTTTGTGAGCCCTATGTTCCGTCCAAGTTCACCAGGCTATTGGGATGCCTCCGGCGGATGCTAAAGATGGTGTATAAAGGTGTCCCCAAAGAGAGGAAACCATGTGTTCTTTTCCAAATTTGGCTGATGTTCACAGCCCTGGGCTCTGGCGATGTCAGTAACTCCCCCCCCACCAATGTTCACGGTGGCCTATCAATAGAATATGCCAAACATTGGGCTATAGAATACCCCGAGTGACTTTTGTGGAAGTGAGTTCAGAAACTCAAGGTAGCCAGTGTAGAACCTGAGTGGCGAGAGAGAAGAGAGTGTGTTTTTTTGGGGAATGGATGGAAGCATTTCAGGTAGATGGCCCCTCACATTCGGTACATCATTAGCAGGGATGTTGTGTGGCATGGTCGTTCCCTCGTCACCTAGGGGGAGAGGGGCTTACTGATTGGTCAGAGAGCTTCCCGAGAAGCAAATACGGTATCATCTTCAACATTCCAATGACACAATCTTCCCAGATTTGTAGTCTACATATATGACCATGCGATAGTCGATGGGTACTGAAGCTCATTGGCTAAAGATAGTGCGAGACAGAATCCAGCTGCCAGAGGTCAGACTCATTCGAATTTTCGACAGGGTGAACAATTATCATCGAAACACGTATCTGATGGACATTAACGTGTATTCAAACCAACAAGGTCAGTGTGAGGAGCCACATTAATCGGTAAAAGTAATGCTTGGTCAAGAGCGTGATCCAAAAATGATGTTGTCAGAGGAAGACAACAGCGATGATGAGCCAAAGGGTGCTGAGATTGAAGTGGAGGAAGAAGGGGAAAGTGATGGAGGGGGTGAAGAAGAAGATGTGCGTGAAGGTGGAGAGTCTCAGGTGGAAACCCACAAATGGTTTATTCGAGAGAGTGGTGAGATCGTTGGTTTTGATGTAGATATAACTGAGCTACATGAGGTATATCTCATCCCTTGCCTATCCTTTCCCCTCATCATTTTCTGTAGCCCTCAATCATATATCCTTATCATGATTAGGAGCATATTGGTGCCGACCAAGATTCTCCATCCAAATTGGAGGAGGAGGGGCCGATAGAACAAGGTGGGGAGCCGACACCCATTATTGAGTTGATGAGCATTGAGGTATCCCCTACAATGACATCTCCTATAGTTTCTAGAACACCAGAGGATGATGCTTTGGGCTCTTGTAAGTTTATTACACCAAAGGTGATTAATTAATGTCAGAGAGCTCAGTTGATTAAGATTTTCATTGTTTGAGAAGTAATCACAGCCTTGGAGGATCATCTGGTTGCCGAACCTGGGTCATCCGTTATTGATTTAACTAAAAATGTGCCAGCCCATTAAATACACACTTCTAAAACCAAGCTGGCCCTGACGCTTGGTGAGAAAACGATTATGGACATATGCGGTACGAATGTCGGGGCAGGGCCAGAAGTTGATGAATAAACTACCGAGACCGAGGCTATAGGGGATGGTCTCCCAGACATTAAAGATCCTAACCACTTGGGAGGAACACTTGAAGAGTACCCTACTCAAATCCTGTTAGTTTCTTTCCCCGACTATCAGCCTACAGATCCCGAGGAGATATATTATTCTAACTCGGTGGATGCCGAGGAGAGCCGGATGATGTGGTGCAATGGGTGGAATTTTATCATGCACATTCCCATTCATCCCAGACAGAATGGCTAAAATGGATTGGATCACTCCAACCCTGACTGCGCTTTCTCTATGACGGAGTGGTGGATGCTCATCACCTCTATTTGACAGTCCGTGACTACATGGTCAAGAAGCTTCGCAAGAGTATCTGACGCTCCGATGTTGCCTGATGTCATAAGGAGTTAGGTAGTGCCCAAGTGTCCCTGAAGGAAGAACAGGATTCCCAGCACCTTGACGAATAGATGAGAGAGAAGGATTTATTCTTTTCCAACTGTTCCAAGCTTGTGGAGCAATTGAGGGACCAGCTGGCGGACACACAAAAGAAGCTAGTGGAAGCGGGTCACCAAATGACCAATCTTCAAACTAAACACATGCACGCACAGGCTAGGGAATGTACACTAATCTATATCGCTGCTGATAAAGAGAGGTTATTCAGGGTGTGGGATGCAATCCTGGAGTCCACAATCCAAAAGGTACAGTTGCTGGACCGATCTATCCAAGATGATTATTCATAAAGAACTAGTTTGGGATGAAATCATAAACTCATTTCTCCTTACTACATATTGTTCATAATTACATGTATGGATAGGTGTATGGATAGATTCATTTACATATTCATTTGGTTTAATTCATCCAACTACAATCCTAAAATAAATAGTAATCCATTCCTAAGATCACATGGGTCGCACTCGATGTGGGAAACATGGGATGTTTGTACTGTATCTTCATTGGAATGTAGTAGTGTCAACCAAGATTCAGGGACCTGAGGTTCGAAAGACCAATTCAAATTCTCAGAGTGAGAAGAGAGTTACCTGACTGGAGAAGGTAGTTCTCAGAACAGTTGAATTACCACTTTCCCGATGTGCTCTTGGGCACGAACGGAGTAGCATTCGGGGTGCTAGAATAAATCCGAACAGGAGGGAATGAAAGGTGTGAATCACAATACCCAGTTTTTGGAATACTATGGTGATGGTAAGAAAATTTAGAATGAATATTTACCATGTTCGAAATAGAATATCCTTATTGTGTTAGCCTAAAATGTGGATAACAAATGAGGGCCGACCACTGACGATGTTCAAAACACGGGGTATGATCCAAAATTTCATCCATTAACCTTCCGGAACGATAGCCCAGGACAGTAGTAGAGCCATAGGTCGTGTATCCATACTATTAGGGGGTTTCTCTAGAAGTTAATGAGGGAGAGGATCTGAAAAAAGGGCATGAAAAGTGTGGAGAGTGGAGCGATGGGTTGTTCAACTAGAGTCCTATACATTAAAAATTATTCCACCATGTTAGAAACACATTATGTGGGTACATCGTCTTGATCAGGGATTAAACATTCCTCTAAAAAAGACATCTCTGACGATGAAATTGTCTCATCCCGACGATGTCATGGGGCTTCCTGAACTTGTTCTGGGTAAAGCTGCAATTTCATTGTTCCCAATCGGAGCATAGGACAAGGGACTGAAAAAAGAGTTGGAACATGAGTTATGATTCCTGGGTCTTGACCCGGAGATAGGATGCCTGGGCATTCATACGTATCCCATGAGAATGTGAATCACGCCAAATGTAGTTCTGGGAGATGTCGTGCATTTTATCCTCTTGTGGCAAGGGTGTAGAGTGGTCTTAGTTTATGTTCATATACCTCGGACCATGGATGGTAGGAAATACGGAATACACATGTTGGGGTAATTATGAAACCCGATGTGATTGGGAACCTTGGGCTCTAACCACCATGTGTTCCCTGGGATGGTTTTAGGTCGAGGGACAGAAAACGGGAGTTAAGCTGGGAATGAGGCAAAGTGAACCGACATTCCTCCATAACTTCTGAGGATGAACATCATACCACACGTAGTTCTTAATATGACACAGTAGGATTCCCGTTCCATTTATAACAAGTTTGTGAAGGTATGGCCCATACACAAAAAGGCGAGGTATTTGATAGATCTTGTTTATCCTTTAGGATGAAGCAGTGTTTTTTGAAGTGATGGACATGGGATGAAGGGTCTGGGTATCCCCAAAAGAATCAATCCATATGCAGGAATTGAAAAACTGCATGGTGAATAATCAATACCAAACATGACGTTCCTTTGGGTGAGGACATCACAATGCAGTGTTATTTTTTGTCATGTGGGAGGGTATTATTGCCTCAGTTTAGGGTCATGTGACGGGACAAACCATACATTTTAACATCACGTGACACAGATTTAGTGGAGACAAAGCTGAAGGGGGGATGTGAATGGATAAATAAATCATAACCTATGTGAATGAGGACATAATCCCATACAATACCATTCAGGATTATGATAAAGAATCCTCGGTCCAAGGGGCCAAAAAAAGATGTAAGAGGGAAAGAAGTTGGAGAGATTACCTATCAACTAAGATGGACCCGAAGATGAAATCCATTGGTGTTCCTACGTATCCCTTGTGGATGGGAATCAAGCTACATGTAGTTCTTGAATGAACATAGGTAAGAGGGACTTGCTCTTAAGAAGGGGCATTTGTGGCATGGATATTGAAAACTAGACGTGAATGAGGGAAGAAGCCCATACAAGCCACACCACATGCCCAATGCGGGTGGGGGCCTAAAAGGAATAGTATAAAAGGTAAATTAAGGGAAATGAGATGGGCCCAAAGACGAGACATCTAAGCATTCCTATGTATCCCATAAGGATGGGAATCAAGCTGTATGAAGTTCTCACAATGGGGCAATATTAAAAGATCATAGTTTATGGTCATAGAACATGGACCGTGGAGAAGCAGTACTATCCAAAGTAAAGGCGGACCTTAACCTAATCCCTAATCCAACGTGAGTCGAAATCAGTATAGGAAATGAAGGCAGATAAGTTATTTTCACTACGTGAAATACATGAAAAGGAGAAATTGGTGGAGCCCCAAATGATTGCCTTATCGTGGATATTTCCTCTTAACGAGAGGATGCACACTGAGGAATAGTACCAAGAGTTTTGATATACTACTTAGACATGATGAGGTGGAGAAAGATGTGAATCATGTAACTGACATTTTTGGCTTAATGGGGTTGGCGTGACGATGGAGGATAACTGTTGACAGTGTTCAAAACAAAGCGTCCATATCATTTAGCCTAAAATGGGGATAAACAATTGAGCATCAACCGCTGACTGTATTCACATCATGGGACTAGTATCAATTTGTTTTTTGAAACCCTTGAGGTCGTTTCCGCATAATGGTGGGAGCTCCCTTCGCCCTAGCATCCATTCCATTTGGGGGTCCCTTTAGGTGTGAAAGGTGATGGGATACCCAATAAAGGGGAACATGAAGCATGAGAAATGGGTGATAACATGTTCTTGTAGAATCTGAAATTACAGGTGCTAAACCAGAGTACCCTTTGGCACATTAGTGAATGGTTGAAGAGGACTGAGGGGCTCATCATGAGAGCAGCCAATTTGAAAAGACAAGTGTGATGCAAGGGGATGGAAAACTCTCAGGATGAGGAGGTAAATGGAATGGTTGTTACATAACCCAATGTGAATGAGGACATATTACCATGCCACACAATAATTTCCTCTCTCTCGGGAGTTCAAGACATGGGGCCAATATGAGAGGAAGATTTATAAGAGATGGAGTTGGACCTGATGACTATAAATTCAGGCGTTCCTACGTATCTAAGGAGGATTAGAATCAAGACACATGTTTTTAGTGAAGGGATTAATATGAATTTTATCGTCATGTAGTAAGGACAATAATGGTTGAGTTACCCCACACACAAGAGGTGTACAACGCGATGAGCAACCTGATGTGAATGAGGACATAATCTTATACAACACCATAAAATCTTGTAGAAGTTAATACTTGGTCCAAGGGCCCAAGATTGGACATGTGAAGCATTGAAAATCCTGTTCTCGTAGTATGGACGATAAATGACAGGAGGGATGTATCAAGATGATATGTGTGGCATGGTAAAATAGCCTAATGTTAATGAGGACATAAACCCCCTCCACAACACACAACACTAAATGAGAACTCGGGCCAGGGGATGGAAAAGGCCAAGGGGGTGGAAAAGGCCAAGGGGCCATAGGTTGGGCATTGTTGTCAATGGTAGCAATACGACCTCTTGTGTGGTTACCGACTCATCCAGCTCCTAAGCCCATGTGAGCTTTGTTCGGTGTGGGAAAGAAGAAGCTAAACTTGGCCCTCCCTGTCATATAGGGGTTAATAGATGGCATCGCCCGAAGGGAGTTCGTCTTTTGGAGATACAAAAGGGAAAAATGAACCACTAAACTTAATGTTTGGGACATACTGAGGTGGCTATAATGAAAAACGTAGATGTTGACCTTATTCAAAACACATCATCCCTATAGTGAATTGGACTGGGAACACCAAATTAGCATTGACCGATGACCATATTGGCAACCAGGGATTTGAATCATCTTTTTGCTCAACATCCTTTAGGTTTTTGGATCGATGCGGTAGTAGAGACCTTATTCCTAAAATCCATGCCATTTGGGGGACCGTTTGGATGGAAAAAATTATGGAGTCCCAATCAAACGAGTGGGTGAAGAATAGTTGTACCCATCTGTGAAACAGGCGAACACCTCCGGGGAGTGGGAAGTATGACGGGATCGAGATGAGATTTATGTGAATTGGGGGAAAAGTATGCAAAAAAACATATGTCTTGACCCAAGGGAAGATTCTGGAATTTGGGATGGGCCAACAGAAGAAATGTTTTTTGCGTTCCTATGTATCCCATGAGGATGGGAATCAAGATGCACATAGTTCATAAAGGCCATTTCGTTTAGCATTTTACAGTGAGTATGTGGGAGGATAGAAGAACTAAAATTGTGCACATGGTGAGATCGCCATAATATTGACATGATTGGGGCTAACGAAGCCTGCAATAAACCATGGTCCTCCAACATTACTACTCCCATAAGAAATAATTTGAGAAATGGATTTTGGGGCTAGACTAATACGTAAGATTTTAGCGTTCCAACGTATCCCCTATAGATGGGAATAAAGCCATACGTATTTCTATGGGTGTAGTTTAATGTCTTATAGGATAATATATGCATTAACTTCATGTGATAAGAAGATGTTTAGGGACATACAGGACCGTTCAGTTTAAGGTCATGCAGGACCATCATGCAGTTTAGGTTCGTGTGGGACCATCTAGTTTATGGTCATGTAGGACCATCATCCAGTTTAGGGTCATGCAGGAACATATAGGTTAAAGTCATGTAGGACCATCATGTTGTTTATTATTATGCGGGACCATACAGTTCATGGTCGTGTAGGGTCATCATGTAGTTTATGGTCTTGCAGGACTGTATAGTTTAAGGTCTTGTAATGCTATAAGGCAGTTTAGGGTCATGCTGAACCATACCGTTTAAGGTTGTGCAGGACCATCATGCATTTTAGGGTCATGTGGGACCACACAATTTAACGTTTTTCCGGACCATCATGGAGTTTAGGGTCCTGTAGGATCATATAGTATATGTTCTTGAAGGACCATCATGCAGTTTAGGGGCGTGTGAGACCATACAGTTTAAGGTTGTGCAGGACCATACAGCAGTTTAGGGTCGTGCAGGACCATACAGTTTAAGGTCATGCAGGACCATCAGGCATAGGAAATGTATTTCTTGAGAAACTTGGAATTGGTGGGAGGATTAATATGCTCTCCATACATGGTCACCATGTAGTATGCACCGTTGGGGGTAACCCTGTGAATTATGTAAGTTCCTTCCCATTTGGGCTCCAACAATGGTGGTTTTCTACCATGGATCATTGTTGTCTGGAGGGAAAATACCATGTCACCTTGAAAGAAGGTGTTGAGACAAACTCTCTTATTGAATGCCCTAGGTATCATGTTCTAGTGTCTTTCAATATTGTGCAGGGAACGAAGCCTATTAAAATCATGTGATTAAAATTCTTCTATATGAGTTTTAGAAACTTTATATGGATCCTAATAGTAATAGACTAATATTCACAACAAAGGCATCTTGATCTCCATGGGTAGGACAACCTCAGCTCCATACACCAGAGAATATGGGGTCACCTGGGTGGAATTATGAGCCGTTGTCCGATAATCCTAGAGGGAGTTGGGGTGGTTGTCCGACCAACTGTTCATGTTATGGACAACCATTTTTTACAAAATGATAGAGAGTGTTTTATTTAATTCCTCAATCTGACCATTTCCTTGCAAGTGATAGCAGGAGGTATGGTTCGAACAGATGTTGTGCTTGGCGTACAATTTCTTCAGCTCAACTACTCGGGAGTTGGTGCTATTATCTGTGAGGATAGAGTGAAGAACTCTAAACATATAGATGATATTGGAGCTCATGAAGTCAATGATAGAATGAGCCTTGACTTACTTGAGTGGAACTGCCTCAGCTCATTTTGTAAAGAAATCTTTAGCGGTAAGGATGAACCTACACTGGCAAGCTATCACCGGTGGATATGGTCCTACGACATCAAGCCACCACACCATAAATGAACCAGAGTAATTGGTGGAGTGGAGAGGTTTTAGAAGCCGATACATGATGTTATCCTGAATTTGGAACAAGTGACACCTTTTTTCAAAATCGATGCAATCGTGGATCATGGAGGGCCAGAAGTACCCGAGTCTCTGGATCTGATGAGATTGTTTCGTCCTAGTCTGGTTGGCACCACATGAAACAACAGGAACCTACTGCATGACGTGAGAAATCTCAACTCTTTGGATGAAACAGAGTAGAACACCATCAATCACGAGCTTGTAGAGGATCTGCTCAAGACTGGGACCACATTGGAGGGTAAAATATAGTTCATGGCGTCAGATTTTCCCATGCTCAGCCCGATCATCCGACAGGTAACCATTTATAGATACCCGAAAAAGGGGGCTCTCCAGTCGAGAGTCACATCAACCACTGAATATGAGGAACATGAGGGGTCCGGAAATCTATGCTCCAGCGGTAAGATGTTTTATCTGTATTTCATCGTCTTCATTTGGGGTGACTAGAGCAATGACTGTCCAATGTTCCACGTGTATAATAAATTCATCCTTCTCAGGTTTTGCATGTGATACAGCCAGGCCGGCATGCCCATCAACTCGGTCCTTCATGGATCGAGGTACATGAGTATCTTCCGACCAATATGAGGACTAGGAAATTAGCTGGAGTGTGTGTTCCAATAATGGTACGACCTATGTCTTTCTGACGACATAGTCGCCGTTTATTTTCTTGATGATTAGTTCAGAATCCCCTTTCACATGAAAATGGGGAATATCGATCTCTAAGGCCTGCACGAGGCTAGTGATAAGAGAATGATATTTCACTTCATTATTGGTGCAGCCTTATAAGATAAATAATGAATATGGGAGAATGGCTTGTGCCGGGGTAATAAAGATAATACCCAGGCCTACTCTGTTGAGTCAGGGATTATTGAGCCTCAGGTCGGTGGGACTCCAGGAGGCTCCATCGATGTGAATTTTCCATCATTGGGTGTCCTTATTTACTAAGAGGATTTCATCATCGGGAAAATCTAGTTCTAGGCACTAGTCCATGGGGGTTGGATGGGTAACAAGATAATCTACCAATGATTGTCCCTTGATAGTCTTCTGAGGTATGAACCTGATGTCAAACTATTGGAGGATTACTGCCCATCGTGCTAGTTGGCCTATCAGCATGGCGAAGTTCATAATGTACTTAAGTAGGTCTTCCCAAGAAACAAGCTATACCTCATGTTGTTGTATGCAGTGTTGGAACTTCTGCACGACAAATACAATTGCAAGGAAGATTTTCTTGATAGAGGAGTTTCTGGTCTCAGTATTGATAACCATGCGACTATGGTAGTAGAGGCTATTATCCATCCCCTCATTATTCTTCTAGGTGAGAATTATTCCTAGAGATCATTCCATGGCAGTTAGGTAAAAGATCATTGGTTTTCCGGAGAAGGGTGGCATCGAGACCAAAAGTTAGAGAAGATACTTCCGGATTTCCCCGATTGTGGTCTGGAACTCTCCGTCTATTTCATAGGCAGTTCCTTTCTTCCTGCTCCGAGAAAAGTTCTTACACTTGCCGGCAAGATTCACAATGAATCGGAGTTTGTTGGATAATTGTCCTTGGAAACCTAAAATCTCTTGAATATTGATGGGGGTAGGCATCTGGATAATTTCATGGATCTTTTTTGTTTAAATCTAGATGCCTCGGTACCTAAAAACAAAGCCATGGAACATCCATGCGGTGACCCCAAAGGCACATTTCAACGGATTCATCTTCAGGTGGAAGGAATAGAGGAAGACAAAAACTTTCTCAAGGCCCTTGATATGGTCCTGAAACTGGTGACATTTGACCACCAAAACAACCACATAACATTCCACCAATGTCCCATGGATTGGATTGAATATGCAATGTGTGGCCCGCTGATAGGTTGCACCTGCATTTTTTATGCCAAAGGGCATGACCTGATAACAAAATGTACATTGCGACACCCTGAAATCTATGGGATCTTCGTCCTCATGGGACATTCATATCTAATAGCATCTGGAGAAACCATCCATGAATGAGAGGGTTTAAAACCCCACCATAGCATCAATCAACAATTCCGTCACAGGAAGTGAAAAATCATCCTTCAGACAGTGATAGTTGAGATAATGGAAGTCGATGAAGACTCTGATTTATTTTTTCTTCTTTCCGGCTGGCACAATATTGTCCATCCATTTGGGGTACTGGACCCCTTAAAGAAGTTTTTCCTAATTATCTTTTCACCTTTGGCCTCATCCATGGCACCGTGAGAAGTGTGAATCTTTTTGGTAGGCTTCTTGAACCCGCGATGATTTGCCGGAAGAACGAGGTGGTGGATGGATACCAGAGGATCTAGTCCTGGAATCTCGTCCTAACTCCAGTAAAATATGTCATGATGCAGTTTAAGGAAGTCCATGTATCGTTGATTCTCCTTGGGGGGGAATATCGGCAATAATCAATGAGGTTCATGGATCTGCCACGCTACCAAGGTTCACATGTACTAGTTCATCAACCATGGTAGAGAAGACCACTTCAAAGCTGGGGGAGCATCCTTCAAATCCACTTTTTCTCATGCGGAAGAGGGATATCCCATAGGAGAATCATCATCTGGATTTACAGATCCTGAAGAGAGGCTAGTACCAGCCTGGGTGATAGTGGACATCATATCAAGAGGTTCACGTGCTACCAAAACCATAACAATGAAGGATGTCGACCTGATCCCATCTAGTCTTCGGCCCAAGTGGCCACACTTGACAATATCAAAGCAGTAGTGGAACGTTAGCTTGATCTAGTTAATTTCAGCCTGGAGAAATAGGCTTGTATGATGTACTACCATTTCTAGGGGCGGACATCCCGATACGTTACAGGGGTAGGAGGCTCCGGGACAACCTGCACCTAATTTGTGTTGGAGTAAGAGGATATTTTCCATCGTCTCTTGACTTGTGAATATAATTCCCCCTTGTACCAGAGACAAAAAAATTCCCCATGTCGGGGTTCTTGGAATCCAATCGATGGATCAAGAAGATCTAGGCATCATCCAGACGTGTCCAGGGGTTAGCTACAACCGCGACAGGTTCAACCTTACTAGTCTGAATTTGCTTGTCCTTTCTCTTGTAATAGTCATCATCCAGGTAGATGGAGTTAAAAGAGGGAAAAATAGATGCATCACCTTGGTTTACACCTACTCGACCATTGATGGGGTACTTTAGGCAATGGTGACGCGATAAGGGAACCAATGCATGAAGGTGGAGCCAGGGTTTCCCATCAATGCATCGTGGTTTCCTAGTAGACAACCATAAAATCAGTTCTAGATACAAGGCCACCGAACTTAGTATTTAATCATATCTTACTGAAAAGGGTCTTCTCTATCCTGTCATATCCCCGGATTTATAAATCTACGGATGTCAGGTCATCTTTGGACAACCCCAGCTTCCGCAGTGTCCATTCCAGGATAAGGTTAATCCTAGAGCCGGTGTTGACAAGATAGTAGTGAACCTCCACACCATTAAATTGGATAGTGATGTATAGTTGGAGGATATTCCCCTTTATGTGAGTGCCTTGATCTTTTTTAGGAAATGAAATGATGGTCGGGCATTCAGCGTTCTTGACCTCTTCAGCATGAAAGGCTTTTGCAGCTTCGACCTGTATCTTAAACTAGCAGCGGCTTCTTAATGCCTCAGTGAGGGCCTTAGGAATATATCAATATAGAAAAAGGTCCTCAAAGTTGGAAAAAATCAATGGGATGCTGGTAAGGTATTTTCGAACATCATATAACCACACCAGGCATGAACTTATGCTTGCAGGAGGCCTCTTTGTGACAGGAGCCATGGCGGGCCCTGCTGGCAAGACCAGCAGCTGACTGGTGCTTGGAAAATCCTCCTACTCACCAGTCAAATATTTTATAGTAGCTACCGGATGAGGGTCAGATAACTGAGACAGGCCTATAGCTGGGAGAGGCTGGTCGCAGCAAGGGTGAAGTGGCTCTGCCTGATATAGTAGCACAAATGGAGGTGGAGGCGGGCCTGACGACACCGGATGAAGAGGATGTGTGTGTTGAGTTATGCACTGTGTCTGCTGTCTTGTCTTAGTGGCATGCTCGACCTAGCTAGAGGTGCCAACTAATTTACCTCAAAGACCCATGTAGCCACGGCTCTGCCGATGCTGGCATTGGCTAGGGATGTTGGTGTGGTTCGTCTGGCGCTCCCCGTCTTCGTGAGTCATATAGCGGTTTACCAACTCCATGGGTTTAACCAAAGCATACCCATGACTATCATTTGAATATTCATCCATAAATAGGATGATTCTGGGTGGAATCCCCATTCCCTGAGGCATGAAGTCATTGAGAGTTAGAGAAGATGATGGAATTTGGGGGGGCGTGTTGAATTCCCTTGCTTTGCCGACGCTTTATCTTCTAGGAAGTGGTTGACTGAGATGACAATGAATATGTGGCGGCTGCTGACATTGAACGATCCGACTAATTTAGGAATGTATGAATGATACCTTGGGAACAAGCAAAGGTTTTGAGATCCATCCAGTCATCATACATCGATGAATCTCTTTTAGAAACTTGCATCCACTCACCCTCACTGTTGCTGTTACTATCTGGCCAAACGATGATGCATGCCACTTATGCAGGGGTCGGTCCCAACCAGACTATATTGTTTTTGAAATGGTATTGAATTCGGCCTTTGAACATATAACACTACTTAAGGTCGTTCCCCCTGATCTATTAATATGGGCAGTAGTTTGGGATATATGTGAGGGTCACCTTTTCTAGCCTTCTGCACTCAGGAAGATGCACAATCCCCTATTCGAAGGCACTTAGGATGTAGACAGGGACCTGATTCTAGTTGAAATAGTAAGTACGGTGTCTTATATCTAGAAAGGGGTCCATGGGGCCTAGCCCTAATGAGGAGCTGGAGGATCCTATCGAGGAGGAGGAGCATGATTTTCCTGCCTAGGTGGTGGCAGTGCGTTACCTGGAGGAACCTACCAATTATGTGGGTGACGCTGCTAGGCTAGAGGTTTCGCCTGTGGTGGTGGTCCTTTGGGAGGATTCGGTGGAAGCTCCACTGTTAATAACTATAACTCTCAAGGGGCCTCTATTTAGGCCACCAAGGCGGGCTGGTCTTTTCCAGCCCTCCTTATGGGAATTACAGGAGGTAACATACATGTCTAACTGGCCTGTTACTGAGATTATTCATAGCGTCGGGCCTTATCCGTGAAGTCTCATAATCCTCGGGGGTAGTTTAGGTTTATCCGAGAGGGAACCAGCTCCATCATCACATTTTCTACACACATCGTAACTAATTTATCCTAAGTTAGTGGGATGTCAGGGGAATATGTAAGCCCTTTCCACCGGGCAAGGAAGTCCAAAACATGCTCATAAGGCCTTTCTTTGCACATAAATAGGTCTTCAATGCTTGTTTTATGTGTGGTGGAGCTGAGATAGTAGAGGAATTGTTTGCAAAGGTCCACCCAACTGGTTACAGATCTAATAGAATGTTGGTTGTACCAGAAGAATGTATTCCCCACCAATGTCTGAACAAAGCAGTAGAGCATGGCAGCTTTTTGCTGCACTGGAGTCCCTAACATGGGCCGACACCTTGAGTTGATGTGGTCCAGGTGCTGTGGTGGGTCCCCTATCCTGTTAAAGGGGGAGATTGATGGATTCTTGGATCCTGGAGGAGCTGGCATATCATCCACCAATGTCGGATATAGCTTCCCATCAGGCGGGATTGCCCCCTGTCGCGTATCAAATTTCTCAAGGCGTGAAATGAGTGCCGCCATAGGGTCATCTGGGTGGGGGTCCCTGTCGTGATGGGGATTCCGTACTCTGAGTGCGTTGGAAGGTTCTTCAACATGGTAAGAAATCCCAGCGTCTTGTGGGGCGGTTAGTAGCATGACCCTTGGGGCGGCTGGCGGAAGGACACTTGGGGCGGCCGGGGAAGCCCGAGATGGGTCCCATGGACTGTCACATCGTTCAATATGATTTGGTGAGACATACAATTCCCTCTTTCCATAATTTCCAACCTCATCCATGTCTGCAGGGACAGGACGGTCAAGGATATTTGGTGGCAGCTTGACAGGTGGAAGTTGTTCCTGCCCCTACTCTCTTGGCCTGGGATCACTGTAGTCCAGCCATCACACTGCTGCACATTCAACCAAGATGATATCAACCAACTTCTTCTGATCATCAAGTTTCTGGAATAATGTGGTCTTCTCATGGTGTTCCTCTATCATATGCTCTAAGGAGAATATGTCTGAGTGCTTGGCAGATCTGACATGATCTTTACCCTTACCAGAATTCCGGCTGAGTACTAATGCCACAGTCGGTGGATGCAGACCTATAAGGTTCCTCTGATGGCGATTAATCCTCCCCAATGTATCCAATAGTGGTGGAACACTTTCAGAGGTTATTTTCTCATCATGAAGCTTCAACTAATCCTCCTCATCCAAGATGTCGGCCATGCTGACCCTGACCCTTCTAGGGTGCATGTCCTAGATATCACCTTGCAAGTTGGGCTGCCTCCAGATTGGACTGAAGAGGATGGTAGCATACTAAACCTATCCATAGATTATCATGTGGGCGGATTCACACTTAATGATCTTGAGGAGTATCTTGAAACTCTGAACGAATTATTTTTGGGGGGCCATACAGCGGCCTGGTGACTCGAGGCTCTAGGCCATGGGGAGCGCAACCAAATCGACTAGACGACATTGCTCGAAAATTTCTTCAAAATGCATATGGCTCGTGGGATAAAACACTTACTATTGAAGATGGAAAAAGTTTTTTTCCCAGAGGGTTTGGTGGAAACATTCAATATCCTTTGGGGTGAGGGAATCCGGCGTGTGAAAATTCAGCGCTACTATGTTTTGAACATCTTGGGGAAGTGGTCCGCCCCGAGGATATTACATAAGCTCCCTGGCTCAGATTCAGGGTCTAGCCCTTGATGGAACCATTCTTCAACTGGGGGAGGATGATGAACTGGCAGTGGTAATGAGGCAGACTGTTGGACAACAGGCTGGACGGTGGAGAGTACGGCGAGTGGGATGACTGGCCACTGAATCTCGGGCTATCCTCCGAAGAGTGAAGCGAACTAGCCTCTACATCATGGTAATACAGGATGATGACCATAATTCTTGGATCATGGGATAGGGATTCTGGTGAAATCTCACCTCTCATTTTTCCCCAGAATAGTTCTTCGTGATCTCATGTCAAGGTAGAGAGTGCTTATGCTGACGAAGGTGGTGATTGCATGACCATGACCTGTGCGGTCACCATATTTTCTTCCTCATAGATATAATGATGGATGGAGACATGAATCCAATAGACCTCACATTCCAGGAGTACTTGGATGATGCGCCTCATTCCTATTCCATTTCTTGATTCTGATGAGCATGAGGAGGGTTACTGTGCTGAGTCATACTCTGATTCAGAGTCTAAGAAGCAGACTGCTTTAATCACTTTACAAACCTTCGCAAAATTATATTTATGGTGGTGATGACCCGCCATCCTACCCCTGGGTGGTTTCTCGCTATAGGGTGAATTTTGGACATTGTGTCCTTCGGCTCCACTGCTTCTAGGGCGGAGAGGGTTTACACCTGAGTATGTTTGTGTGTGAGGAGCACCGAGACATATGTAAAAGGGGACGTGGGGAGGACCTCTAATGATAGAGCTGGAGTGGGAAATACCTCTTCTAGAATAAGAGGAAGCATTGGGAGTACCTCCATTCTTGTTTCCCCTAGTGACCTTAGTATGAGGAGGGTCCTTGTAACAGTCTAGATGGACACGAGTAGGACCTTCGTGTTGGGTGCTAGTGAGGTGTGGTTGGCCTTCACCGCTCTATTTGTTGAGGTATGGAGGAACATAACTAGCTTATAAGAGGACATAGGGAGGATCCCTTTGATAATGAGATACTAGATGTGCAATGTCCCTACACTGGAAGTCGGGGGAAGGAGGAATTACTCCATTCCTAGTGTAATTTGCACGGGAGAGACTTCTGTACCTAGTGTCACCACCACGGGGAAGATCCTCATTTGGAATGAGGGTATCACGGGGCAGACCTCCCTTCCATGCCTCGAAGCAGGGAAAGCCAACACAGTCCATTGTAGAGGTACGTGGAGAACCTCTGTACTGGGTGACATCACTGCAGGTTAGTTCACGGCATCCATTGCTTGTGCCAGTGACCACATGAGTCGATCCAGCCAACTGGTAGGGTGGTTAGGGCCTCGATCCTGGTAGGGAAAGTAATATTCCCTACTCATTGTATACAAGGAATAGACAGTATGTGTCAGTAGGGGATCCGGCTATAGTAGTCATTAATGTTGATGCCCCTTGGTGGGTTTCCTCAGTTTGTGCCCGATGCTGGTGTCGGGTCTGACAAACTGGAGCCGATGGTGCGGGTATGTGGCTTGCCTGCTCCTCATCCGAAAATACCAGGTGGTAGAGCAAACGTGGTTGAGTGGAAGCTCTTGCTGGGGGCCCTTGGAATGAGGCTCTGACCGGGAGGGGCAGGACGTCACCTACCTCGTCAGCGTAAGGGAGGTAGTCATCCAAGAATTCTAGTTAGAGGATCTTGAAATGGTTATATGTCACCGTGGGGAGCAGTGGCTCTCTGTGTGGCCCTCTGGGGAGGCGTTGGCGATGTGGTGCAGACGCCTCTCCATCCAGGGAGGCCATATCCCGAATTAGTATTATGCCCCCTCCTCGTAACGGAGCAGGAGGTCATTGATTACCTATCATTGGATAACCTTAGATGGGGAGATGGGGTGTGGACACCCCATGACCATGGGTGTAGAGACCATCATGGAATCGATGGAACCTTGTTGGACTTCCATGTTTGTGTTTCCCTTGCCCCCGCGTCGGTGTGCAGGTAGTGATCGTGTTCTGGGTGTAGCAACATGATTCATGAGAGAAGGAAGATTACCTCTTAGTGCATAAATAAAAAAAGGAATCAACGAACAAAGTACCATCACCATTCCATCTTCCATGACCGATAAGTGGGGTCCACACTGACAACGTCACAGAACGGGATATCCAACATTCTACTGGCAACAACTTCTGGTGAGTTTCATGACAGGCCTGCTATTTGATTCGTGGGACCCGGCACCAGATAACTGGATCTGGTGAAATGTAATTCCATTTAATCTTCGAGTGTAACTAATATCCATATTGAGGAGAATAATTTCACGTTGGGTTACCCATTTTGGTTTCTGATGCTTTCGCCGGGGTGCGCGCGTCTGTCTGCATGAGGACGAAAGGTATTGTTTTGTTGCCCCACATTCCTGCTTTCCAAAGGTGGGTGACAACCAATACTTGTACAGGGACGTTTGGCCCTTGATAGGAATGAGATGATGGGATGATGGTTCTTCCTTCCTTGTAATCCTCCTCGGAACTCATCACCTAGTCAGAGTCTACATTATAGATTTAAGACGTTTTTCGTGAAACTCTTCCAAGTGCCATAACTTCATGGACACAAGTTAATTACACTGCATCTGTTGAGACATTCCAAGGGGTCCAGTCCGGGAAGAAACCTTCAGTCAGAAGAGTAGCCACGTTTGGCATTATTTCCATGTCTAGGCACTGGAACACTGATGCGTCTATCTTCTATCCCTTATTATAGGGATTCTCTAGGGCGTGGAAGCCCAAGGTATCCCACATCAGATGTGGCGAATCGTATGCATGGGAATGTATATGAGATTTTCTTCAGCTTCCCATGTTTAACAAAGATTTTGCCATAATTTTGATGTCCAGTAGAGACGGATCAGACTGATCAGAACACTGTCTAGAGTGGATCAGATGGGTGGAACTCATGGAGGGAACATCGATGTTGGGGCCAATATGTGGCTGGCATCCCAATTGCTGTTAAATGAAATGGGGAATGGGGTGGCATGATCCCACTCGGATGTGGCAGCCTGGGTAAGTATCAGGATGGATGTAGGTAGGTTCCATGAAGTGGATGGTCAATGGGATGGAACATTCATGAGGATGATGATGGTTTTGGGAATGAGCCTCAAAGAGGATTCCTACGTATCCCCGAGGAAGGGAATCAAAGTCCATGTAGTTCATCTGATAATATCTTACCGGTGATTGAGTTTTTCAATGGATTACCACTAGATGAGGTCACAAAGGCTTACCACTAGTTGAGGATGTCAATGGCTTACCGTTGAATAGGGATTTCAATAGCTTTCTGCTGAAATAGGGATGTCAACGGCTTACCGCTGAATAGGTTCATAATGGATTACCACTGATAGAGGTCACAATGGCATACCGCTGGATGGGGTCAAATCGATGTGAATATGGGAGATGAATGGTGGGTGGTGAAGTGCCCAGATCAGTGCGAATCACTGAGAGGGGGAGGGGGTGAATCAGTGATCCCTTAAAACTTTTTACTAATTGATTCCTTATCAATTAAACCACTATGTCTTGTTAAAGCCTCGATCCACTCTTCTTGTATCTCTCACCTTTCTTTGAATGATGCAGTAAATGTAAAGGCACTGGACACAAGGATTTACAAGGTTCAGCACCAAAGGCCTACGTCCTTGCCATGTTGGTTATACGCCCCAACATGGTTTCTCCCATTATAATCTATTAGTATTACAATGGTAGATACAACATCCCACTGTATCTCTCCTGAGTCCCATAGGAGGGTCTTTATACTGCGTCCCACAGTGTTACCAGAGTCCCACTGGCCTGCTCCAGAATCCCACTGAAGACTTCTTCCACCCTGAGTCTCATAGGGGGCTTCTCCTGGCTCCTCGAGTCACACGAGTAGCTCTTCTTCAATTTAAGTTCATCAAGTATCCTCAGCAGCCTGGGATAAAGGATGTTGGCCTTGCTCTGTACCTCTGATCACTTGATTTGATCAGGTCTTCTCGTCTTGCTCAGGATTTATCTCCTTCTGCTAATGATGAACTGGATTCTCTCTAATTACTGAATACTCAGACAATTGATGTCTTTAACTTCAGTCTGGTCCAGTCTCAGTTCACATCAACTTCATGCACTGAGTGCATCGAATCTCTGGTTCCTCATGCACTGATTGAATGGCTTCTCAAATATCTTCAAGATCTTCAAGTCTTGGACTCCTCAAATGCACACAACCAGATTTGGCTTTGTTCACGTGTGCATGTGCATGCATGCATGCATGCACTCACCTTTCTTTCTTCTTGGTGCAATAAACCCTCAAAGGGTATATTCTCTTTGAGCACACACCTTATCTGAACTTCACACACTTTATTTCTTTTGATTACACACTTAAAAGTGTGTTATACTTTAGTGTGGATGTCCTCTTCCTTCAACTTCTAAATGCGTACACTTTGTACACACCTAGGTTTGGCCATCTTTGTTACTTTTTCAAGTACACATAAATTGTTCTTTGTTTTTCACACACTTGACTTGGGCCTCTTCCCACTTCTTGTTTCACACCCTTAACCCGTAGGTTGTTCTTCACTTTTTCACACACAAAATGTGTCTTCACTTGGTGCACACACAAGGCATGAAAGCCTCGGGTCCTCTTCTCCACTTGGCACACACCCACTGTCCGTAGGTGGTCTTCTTCACTTGATCTCAAAGGAGGCGCGCAAGGGTATGCTTGAGCCGCGGCCAACTTCTCTTCTTCCGCGCAAGCACTTGGGTGCACAAGGCACAAGAGTCGTGCAAGGCCTCGGGTGCAAGGCACCTCAACCACGGGGCGCGCATGTGCTACTGCCCCGGGTACTTCCTGTCGCGCAAGGGGAAGGCGCGCAGGGGACTTCTCAATTCTTCTTTCGCTCAAGAGGTTCGCAAAAGGATCCTTCTTCTTTTCACGCAAAGTAGTAGCGTGCAAGGGACTCACGAAGCCAATGTTTGGCTTCGGGCTCCTGCCGCGCAAGTGGTGCGCACAGGGGAGATCTTCGCGAGGCAGAGAGTGCACTCACGGGTCTTCAAAAATTCAGCGCATCAGCAAACAAAAACGAGGTCTCGGACTCTCTTTTTTTAGGCAGAGATGCCTCATATCTTCCGCGTGAGATAAATCTCAAATCAACGAGATTTTTGGTTCATTAAAAATCTTTGAACGCAAGCCGCAATTCACGTTTTTCTTTTCTGTTCTCCGCGGGATTCTTCCTCTGTTATTTTTCTCTTCGTGCATGCTTCGTTGAACGTGTGCATGGCCTTTTTTTAAACCCAATCCATGAAAAGCATCAACAACGAATGGCCTCGCACCTTTGGTTACTTCGGCCGAACTTCGAATTCTCTCATTGAATGCATGCACGACACTTTTTGTGCATGGTACTGTTCGTTATGGCCAGACGAGCATGAGGGTGCCTTCAGCTTTGAGAGAGACAGCCGAGATCTCAAAATCCATCGTCGGGGAGGCGCATGGTTCGAAGGTGGACTCGCGGGAGGCCTCTGGCGATCTCATGGTTGAAGACGGACGGGGAGCCGTTGGATCAGGAATTTAGAAAACTTTGGACGGCTTGGATCTGAACGGGAGCGGCGCAATGAGATGTGCGGACGAGATCTGGCGCGCGATGAGACAGACGGCCAGGATTCGCTCTGCGGCAAAATCCCGCGTCCCACATCGAAACTAAGCGCGGTTTTTCTGCGGCTTATCAACCTCACTCTTCCATCAGCTCAGCAATTGAATCTCCTCCCCTCTCGGTGCCGCCCCGCGCCGAGTTCTCCCTGCGGGCGCGCTCTGCGCCCACCTCTGCTCCCTCCGGGTGCGCCACTGGCGCCCACTATGCACCTTCGGGCGCGCGCTCTGTCGCCCATGCTGCGCAGGACCTGATCCCCTGCGTGGCCCCGGCTTTACACATGGTTGCGGCCTCTCGGGCTGGCCCCATGGGATCCCCTTGGGCGTGGTGACCTAGTCCCACATGTGCCTTGGGTTGAACCCTTAAGGCTGGCCCTTGGTGGCTATTTTTTGCTTAAGTATAGAACAAGTCCTTTGTGTAAAAACAAAGTGACCAAGTTCAAATGCCAAATGCCACAACACTTCATCTTCTCCCAATCCATTCTTCTTCCTCTCCATTCTTCTTCTTCATCAAAAGAATTCCTTTCATCCTCTTCATGATTCCTCATCTCCTTCTATAATATATAATCCTCACTAATAAATGGAATTCTTCTTCAACCAAACTCTTGAATCAAAAAAATTCTTCAAAGTTCTTCATTGATCCAATCAGAGATCAATTGGATCTTCTTCACATTCACATACACTAAGTGTTAGTTCATTGAATTCATTAATCCACTTCATCCACTTAGAAGTTGTGGATGGATCCCATTAACTTCCTCATGCATTGTCTTAACAATGCATGGCCTTCTAGAGCTTGTTGTGACATTGTATCCAGTTCATACAAGTTCTTGGAACTTAAAGATCATTTCAACAATCGTCTGATGTAATGATGCTCCATCATCATTCATTCTTCAAGTGTTGTAACATAGTATCATCTTGATACAAGTATTGAAACATTAAGATCAGTTCTACAATCGTCTGATATACATAGAGAATGTTTCAACCAAAACATCCTATGTCACATAGTGAATCTCCTAAGTGACATGCATCTTAGTACCATGGCCATTCTCCTTTCCTCACCAACACTATCAAATCCTTTGTCATTCACATATTGAAATTCCTTGACATCCATCCATTCATTCCTTGACAACAACATACCTCATTGAAAACAAATGCAACATAGTGCACTTCAATCGCCCCCTTTGTATTTGTTGGCAATACACTAGACCACATATGAATGGGTCAATATGTGTGCCAATATTTCTCCCCTTTATTGGAAACCAAATGCAAAGGTGTGGTGTGGTTCTCTTTCAAAATATTTCTTCCTCCCTTTGAATAGCATCTTCTTAAAAAGCACAAGAGAGGGATGATGTCACATGTTCTTCTTTAGCAAAGAACCTTTAGTAAATCATCTCTAAGTCTACATGGGCTAACCCGGTGTAGAAAAAAAGAGTGATGTAACCAAGGAACTCAATGCTGTCCACATTCACTATAACATGTGAGATCATGCTTCAGGGGTTTGAAAATGTTTCAGATATAACAATAAATTGCTAAATACTGCACATACTTCACAAAACACATTAGAAAGTTCAGGTGCAAAGATAAAGCTCCCCCTTTCATTCATTTGTCTTCAATCAATACTCCCCCTTAATTGACAAGATAAACTCAATTAAGAAACAAGGGATGAAAGTTTGATTGGAATACCTTCAGCTTTTCTCAAGATGGTATTAAATCATAGAATACCATCTTCTCCAGATTGGCTCCCCCTCAAGGGGTGCACTCAATTCCTTCCAAACCATCCTCCAGCTGAGAATGATCATCATCTTCAATTCCCTGCAGTGTTAGCACATGTAAATACAAGTGATTAGGGAATAAGATGGAACCTCCTTGGTTCATCAATGTGAACAACAAGGTTTAGAAGATTCTCTCAACCGAGATGTCCCATTTTCACCATTCTTCACACTTGAACATTTGATCTTAAATGATGTTTGTGCTGGTGTGGATCTCAATACATCTTCATGTGAAATCTTTTGTTTCCTTTTTGCCTTAGCAATTGCCAGTGCTTCATCTTCATCTCTTTGCAGTTCTCTGGCAAGTTGCAACTGATTAGGCCATATGACTAACAAGTCATTTGGAAGTGAGGCCTCAGTTTTGAAAGTTCCACATGGTTCCTTTGATGCTTTCAAGCTACCTTTCTTAGGCAACTTGTTTTCAATCAACCCCTCCTGCTTCTTCTGGATTGATTGTCTTTTCGAGTCCAGTCTTCTTCTATTCAATTTCATGGCTTGTTTACAAAGATCCATGATGTGTCCTTTCTTTCCACAGTAGAAGCATGTTTTCTTGGTGGTCCTTCTTGATGCATCACCCTTCTTGGATTTAGACTCCAAGGACTTATTCTCCTTTTTCAAAACCTTCTTGGGAGCATCTTAAACTTTCTTATTGCTTCCCAAGGATTCTATTTTAGCCAGGATCAGTGATCTTCTCTTCTTTTTAGCTCTGGATACAGTTGGAGATTGACATGTATCTTTTTGACCACTTTTGCAATCATCCCAGATGTTGTCAAGTAATCCAAATCTATTTGCAGTAAACAGATGTCTCTGGACCTGTGGATGCTACTTCTTTTCTTCTGGCTTGCTCCCCCTAGTCATGGGCTTCCTCTGTGCTTTGGAAATCAGTGGATTGTACAAACAATCCTTTGCACAGTGCCCATACTTATTACAACACCAACATTGACCCACAAATCTTGACTTCTTCAGTCCTCCTGATTTTAGGGTACTTTTCTGGAGCTGCTGTGTTGTTTCAGGAGAGCTCTGCTTCTTCATTTTCTTCATCCATACTTGTTTGGATTCATTATTCCATCCTGCACTTTTAGTGGAAACACAATTAGAAGCATCATTACAAGATGGTATGGATGGTACCTTCTTTCTAGAAGATGTTTCCCTTTTATTAGAGGATGTATTTATTTTAGAATCATCCTTCTCAAAGCTCACTTGAGTGGCAACATTTCTTCTTTTAGCTGACTGGGAGGATTCAGCTTTGGGTGATTGCATATTTTTCAATATCACATATAGTTCTAAGTATTTCATGTTGAGGGAGTTATTCTCATCCTCAACAGTTCTTAGCTTTCCTTCCCAATTCTCCACCAGTTGTTTCATCTAGTCTTCATGCACCTTCTTAAATACTTTCAATGAATTGTCCAGCTCCTTCAGTAAATTTGACTTTTTCTTCGAGTTGAGCATCTCTGACAACCATTGATACTCTATGCCTCTTCTCCAGTGCATGGTAAACATCTTTGATTATTACTTTAATGAATTCTTTCTCAGAAAGGCTTCTTTGCAATTCTTCAGCAGTGTCTTCATATCTTTCATTGCAAAGAGAAACAGTTTCATCTTTAGCCTTCACTAGCTTTCTGAGAGTGTTGGTTATGCCAACCCTTTTAGCCAACTGATCTTCCATTGTATTGGCATCTTCTTCTAGCTGTAATTTTTCTTCTTGAGGATCAAGGATGCATGTAGCTATTCACATTGCCACTTCCTTGGGGACTGTCTTCTGAAGATATTCGATTTCACTTTGAAGATCTTTCATTGTTCCAACTTCATCACAGCTAGGACAGGCTTTCTTCATCTTCTTGGCCTGTTTCTTCTTTCTATTATTCTGAGTCTTGGCAGATATCTCCATTTGAGGCTGGTCGCTCATTTCCTCAAATCTGCACTTCATAAAGACTCTCTTGGATCTTTTAGAGGTATCCTCCCTCTGATACCAATTGAAGTGCCCAGATCAGTGAGAATCACTGAGAGGGGAGGGGGTGAATCAGTGATCCCTTAAAACTTTTTACTAATTGATTCCTTATCAATTAAACCTCTATGGCTTGTTAAAGCCTCGATCCACTCTTCTTGTATCTCTCACCTTTCCTCGAACGATGCAGTAAATGTAGAGGCACTGGACACAAGGATTTACAAGGTTCGGCACCAAAGGCCTACGTCCTTGCCATGGTGGTTATACGCCCCAACATGGTTTCTCCCATTATAATCTGTTAGTATTACAATGGTCGATACAGCATCCCACTGTATCTCTCCTGAGTCCCACATGAGGGTCTTTATACTGCGTCCCACAGTGTTACCAGAGTCCCACGGGCCTGCTCCAGAATCCCACTGAAGACTTCTTCCACCCTGAGTCTCACAGGGGGATTCTTCTGGCTCCTCGAGTCAAACGAGTACCTCTTCTTCACTTTAAGTTCTTCAAGTATCCTCAGCAGCCTGGGATAAAGGCTGCTGGACTTGCTCTGTACCTCTGATCACTTGAGTTGATCAGGTCTTCTCGTCTTGCTCAGGATTTATCTCCTTCTTCTGAGGATGACCTGGCTTCTCTCTAATTACTGAATACTCAGACAATTGATGTCTTTAACTTCAGTCTGGTCCAATCTCAGTTCACATCAACTTCATGCACTGAGTGCATGGAATCTCTGGTTCCCGAAGCACTGATTGCATGGCTTCTCAAATCTCTTCAAGATCTTCAAGTCTTGGACTCCTCAAATGCACACAACCGGATTTGGCTTTGTTCACGTGTGCATGTGCATGCATGCTTGCATGCAATCACCTTTCTTTCTTCTTGGTGCAATAAACCCTCAAAGGGTATATTCTCTTTGAGCACAAACCTTCTCTGAACTTCACACACTTTATTTCTTTTGATTACACACTTAAAAGTGTGTTATACTTTAGTGTGGATGTCCTCTTCCTTCAACTTCTAAATGCGTACACTTTGTACACACCTAGGTTCGGCCTTCTTTGTTACTTGTTCAAGTACACATAAATTGTTCTTTGTTTTGCACACACTTGACTTGGGCCTCTTCCCACTTCTTGTTGCACAACCTTAACCCGTAGGTTGTTCTTCAATTTTGCACACACAAAATGTGTCTTCACTTGGTGCACACACAAGGCATGAAAGCCTCAGGTCCTCTTCTCCACTTGGCACACACCCACTGTCCGTAGGTGGTCTTCTTCACTTGATCTCAAAGGAGGCGTGCAAGGGTATGCATGAGCCGCGGCCAACTTCTCTTCTTCCACGCAAGCACTTGGGTGCACAAGGCACAAGAGCCGTGCAAGGCCTCGGGTGCAAGGCACCTCAACCACGGGGCGCGCAAGTGCTACTGCCCCGGGTACTTCCTGCCGCGCAAGGGGAAGGCGCGCAGGGGTCTTCTCAATTCTTCTTTCGTGCAAGAGGTGTGCAAAAGGATCCTTCTTCTTGTCACACAAAGAAGTAGCGCGCAAGGGACTCACGAAGTCAAGGTTTGGCTTCGGGCTGCTTCCGCGCAAGTGGTGTGCGCAGGGGAGATCTTCGCGAGGCAGAGAGTGCACTCACGGGTCTTCAAAAATTCAGCGCATCAGCAAACAAAAACGAGGTCTCAGACTGTCTTTTTATAGGCAGAGATGCCTCATATCTTCCGCGTGAGATAAATCTCAAATCACCAAGATTTTCGGTTCTTTAAAAATCTTTGAACGCAAGCTGCAAATCACGTTTTTCTTTTCTGTTCTCCGCGAGATTCTTCCTCTGTTATTTTTCTCTTCGTGCATGCTTCGTTGAACGTGTGCATGGCCTTTTTTTAAACCCAATCCATGCAAAGCATCAACACTGAATGCCCTCGCACCTTCGGTTTCTTCGGCCGAACTTCTAATTCTCTCATTGAATGCATGCACGACTCTTTTTGTGCATGGTACTGTTCGTTATGGCCAGACGAGCATGAGGGTGCCTTCGGCTTCAAGAGAGACAGCCGATAACTCAAAATCCGTCGTCGGGGAGGCGCCTGGTTCGAAGGTGGACTCGCGGGAGGCCTCAGGCGAGCTCATGGTTGAAGACGGACGGGGAGCCGTTGGATCAAGCGTTAGAAAACTTTGGATGGCCTGGATTTGAACGGGAGCGGTGCGATGAGATGTGGGTCCGAGATCTGGCGCACGATGAGACGGACGGCCAGGATTCGCTCCGCGGCAAATTCCCACGTCCCACATCGAAAAGAAGCGCGGTTTTTCCGCGGCTTATCAACCTCGCGCTTCTATCAGCTCAGCAATTGAATATCCTCCCCTCTCGGTGCCGCCCCGCGCCGAGTTCTCCATGTGGGCGTGCTCTGCGCCCACCTCTGCTCCCTTCGGGCGCGCCACTGGCGCCCACTATGCACCTTCGGGCGCGCGCTCTGGCGCCCATGCTGCACAGGACCTGATCCCCTGCGTGGCCCCGGCTTTACACACTGCCGCCGCCTCTCGGGCTGGCCCCATGGGATCCCCTTGGGCGTGGTGACCTAGTCCCACATGTGCCTTGGGTTGAACCCTTAAGGCTGGCCCTTGGTGTCTAATTTTTGCTTAAGTATAGAACAATTCCTTTGTGTAAAAACAAAGTGACCAAGTTCAAATGCCAAATGCCACAACTCTTCATCTTCTCCCTAGCCATTCTTCTTCCTCTCCATTATTCTTCTTCTTCAAAAGAATTACTTTCATCCTCTTCATGATTCCTCATATCCTTCTATAATATATAATCCTCACTAATAAATGGAATTATTCTTCAACCAAACTCTTGAATCAAACAAATTCTTCAAAGTTATTCATTGATCCAATCAGAGATCAATTGGATCTTCTTCACATTCACATGCACTAAGTGTTAGTGCATGGACTTCATTAATCCACTTCATCCACTTATAAGTTGTGGATGGATCCCATTAACTTCCTCATGCATTGTCTTAACAATGCATGGCCTTCTAGAGCTTGTTGTGACATTGTATCCAGTTGATACAAGTTCTTGGAACTTAAAGATCAGTTAAAAAATCGTCTGATGTAATGATGCTCCATCATCATTCATTCTTCAAGTGTTGTAACTTAGTATCATCTTGATACAAGTATTGAAACATTAAGATCAGTTCTTCAATCGTCTGATATACATATAGAATGTTTCAACCACAACATCCTATGTCACTTATTGAATATCCTATGTGACATGCATCTTTGTACCATGGCCATTCTCCTTTCCTCACCAACACTATCACATCCTTTATCATTCACATATTGAAACTCCTTGACATCCATCCATTCATTCCTTGACAAAAACATACCCCATTTACAAAAAATGCAACATAGTTCACTTCAGGTGGTGGGGTTGAACATCTTCGAGGATTCCTACGTACCTTGCCTTATAAAGGATCAAAGACCACATAGTTCATGTGGGTTTGGTGTACAATGTCTTACCAGTGACTGGGGAAAGAACGACTTACCGTTGATTGGAGCCCACATTTTAACATCATCCAGGACGGGGGAGAACCATTGTGAAGGGCGTCTGAACTACTGGGTGTTGGGCTTGAACCACATGGAGGACTCCTATATATTTTACCTTGCCAAGGATCAAAGTATATGTAGTTCGGGATATAGTGGCATTTGGGGCTTACGCTCTGAGTCAGCCCAAGGTGTTGGTGAACATACTTGAATGGAGTCGAGACCAATGGCGGATAGTAGACTTGAACCTCGTGGAGGCTTCCTACGTACCTTGCCTTAGCAAGGATCATAGTTCTTGTAGTAGATGGTTGGGGGTGGGGCTTACACTATAGGATACCCAAGGGGTTGGTGAAATGATATGAAGTGGGTCAGAGAAACTAAAGGGTAGTGGGGTTGAACCTCATGGAGGCTTCCTACATAACATGTCTTAGTAAGGATCAAAGGCCTCATAGTTCATTGTTTGGTGTGGGACATACACTCTAGGTTTCCCATGGTAGATTTCATGGTCGGTTCTTGATATTTTCCCACATGATTCATACTCGTTGTGAGAAACAATAGACAACAATGACCTGATGATCACATTGTGAAGAGTGCATATGTGGGAAGTGGAGTGGGGATTAAACATAGTTTGCATCCCAAAGAGGAAACACGGTCTTACGCGTGGTCCGCAGCCCGAGGTGATGGATATTGGGACTTAGTTCATGATGGGGGCCCTAATGGTTAAAAAGCCCAGTAAGAGAGGGAATTCACACCGAGGAAGAGAGGATGAGAAGGGATACTACCTCTTTTAAAGATAGAAATGGGCAAACACGAGGGTGGTTTCCCTTTTCCCACACATAGACATCGATCTAATAAAGAAAATATCATTCCTTGTGAGGAATGGTCTCAATCTTGTGGAGACTAGTGGCCGTTTAGAATGCCCAAGGTGGGGGGAACCCCATATATGACATGTGGGGTGTGGTCACAGTTTAACATCATGTGATGAGGACGAGATTGCCAGGCAGTTTAACAACCTGTAGCTCGGACGAGGTGGGTTACTCCACACCCCTAGGTCTTATATAACTGGTAACCTATCCACCATGGTGAAGAGAAGGGATGGGAAACACTATGGCTAGGGGGTGTTATTGAGTGAACCATTTTGGGGTCTACATTAGCGTGGATTTGCGAAAAAGAAATAACTGTTAGCGTGCCTATGTGAAGAAGCATGAGGTGAAGTAATGCAATGAGTAGTATCATCCAAGGGACATTGTTGCTACTTCTCAAAAACCTAGAACGTCATGTGAGAAAAGAGTATATGGAGATGGTGTTTTTGGTGCGGGAGGCACCGGAAAATGATGTCTGGAAGAGAGACATCAAGGGAGCACAAGAAGGGAGGATTGCATGAAAAAGGTACAGTGGCACAAAAAAATGGTGGGGCCGACACACAATTAGAATTTTATGCGCGAAAAAGGCTGGGCCAGTGCGCAACTGCGTTGTGTGCATGAAAAAGTCTAGGTCGGCATGCAATGGCGCTGTGTGCATGAAAAAGGCTGGGTTGGCGCGCAATGGTATGGAGTGTGAAAAAAAGGACGAGCCAGTGCAGAATGGAGGGTGCACAATTTGAATGGAATTGCATGAAGAATAAAATATTGAGCGCAATTGGAAGGAATAGTGTGTGGGGGGATGGGACTTGATGGGATTTGGATGAGAATTAAGCCTGAGTGGTCTCACGCAATATCGATCCTCCGAGAGACTTAGCGCAAAATATTTAGTACATGAGAGCCATCTTTTGTATTCATGAGAGGTGAATTTCATGTCAGAGAGACGGTTCAGATTCATCAGCCTTGAATTCGAAGGGGTGACCTACTATTTATAGGCGCTTAGAGTCACAGATCCACACAGAATACCGGCCAACATGAAATAATGCACGACGGTGTCAGCATTGCGTTAATTCAACCGTGTAGGGCGATGGTACGTAAATTTCCACGGCCACATGAAAAACTCTCACAAATCCTAGGCCTTTTCATGCAGGACAAATTTTTCGTACACCGCTGAATTTTTTTTCGTGCAGCCCCTCTGGACCCCCTGTAATGGATCACTGGTTCAAAATATGGCTTCTCTTTGACACACCAAAACCTTCATCAGCCCTTGAGCATTATTCGGTGTCATCATATATAATAAAATTTTAACATGAATGAATAAATTTTATTTTCGAAATCATCACATCACAATTCAAATTGGGTTAAATCTTGAGATTTCGAAAAAAAATATTTTTTTTCTTTGTATAGTGAAAAATACCAATTATTGTAAAAAATTAATTATTTTAAGAAAATTATTTATTCTAGAAGTCCCATTATATATTGAATATTATATCATGTATCATAATAACTATTAATTTATTTATTTCAAATATCTATTTTGTAATATAGATTTTATAGGATTTTATTATAAGTTTTTTTTGTGTTTAATAATGAAATTTATTTGAAAAATATGTTAAAGTGAAATTTGTTTCTCCAATTAAAATAATTAAAATAATAAAAAATGAGATATATTAAAAATACAATTTATTGAATATATATAAGTAATTATTATTTTTCATAAAGTTAATGTAAAATCATGTTTTTATAAAAAAAATAATCGTTATAAAAGCCTACTTTTTGACACTTCTAGATGATTTTCATTGAATTAATATTTTCAAATTATATGAATTGAATATTGTAAAAATATAACAAATAAATAAACTAACTAATTAATATTATATAATTTTGTTTTTATAAATTTTTCCATATTTTATATTGAAAACATTTACAACTGATTATCAAATATTAGGTAAAATTGGATTTATGGGGTGTAAAAATAAAAATTTAACCTATAAATGGATTATCAAGTTGTCTAAACTATACTGGAAAGTCATATATTGACATTATTTTTTATATCTCAATAACTTTTCATTTTTTAGTATTTCATAATGTAAAAAATGTGGGTACACCATTTTTCTTCCCAAAAATAACATTAGATCCACTCACATCACCTATAAAAGTCTTCCCCATTATTATTCTCTATACATGGTAAAAACTGATTATTTGGGTCAGTTATTAACAATATGTCTTCATAAATTCCTAGAAAAGTAATAAAATCCTTTGATTGAACAAAAATCCATCCTTAGTAGCCTTTGGGTTATTACTTAAGGAGTATGGACAACGGAGATGTTTTGTTCTTTATAGAGAACAATTATTTTTTTATTTTTCATCATCAAAATATTCCTCTAACATTCCTTTTAGTGAACACCAAGACCACACTTATATCTAAAAATTATAATATTAAATTAAGAACATAAATGTGTCTCCTCTTCCATAAAATGGGTTACAAAATAATCATTCAAGTTTACAATGAGCTACATCCGCACAAACAGATTACATTCAGTTTCCTTAATCACCAGTCATGGATAATTATAATAATTTATTTTGAAAATATATTTTTTATTTTTAATTATTCGGTATTGATATCACTTATATATTCTTACTTTTCATTCAATGTCGGTTATGACAATGGTTCCCTTGTCTATGAAATACTACCACCTCATGAAAAGATTCAATTTTTTTTCAATAAATATTTAAATTAACGATAAAAAAATATCTATTTAATGAATATATATGACATTAATGAATGAATAATTATATTCATGAACTATTTATTAATATTATTAGATAATATATAATTTTCGTTTATACACAATAAAATGAAAATATCGTTTTTGTGCCTCTTGGATATTACCTACGAAAAGTGTTTTGATTTTTTTTAACCACCACACCACTATAAGGATGTATAAAATATTGTTTTATTAAATAATATTTTTATTATGATATAATTATAATTATGAAATTCTCAAATATTTCAATCCTTCCAATCATAGTGATTTGTAAAAAAACAATACTCATGCTTACATAAAAACTACCATATCCATTATCATTATGAAGTTAATTTTCATTACATGATGTATAAGAATAATTGATATATAAAAATGATAGTATAACTTTATTATTAATATGAATATTTGGAATTTATCACCTCCTAGAACAACAGTCATCCAACTGATGCCATATCGACATATAAGAAAAATATCATGGAAATAGCAATCATAAACAAAATAGAAAATCTAATTGTATATGACACATTAATAATTTAAAAAAATTAAAAAATTGATATTGCTATTAATAAATTAAATTATTCAATAGATTTTATTATTTTTTAATATGAATAATAAACATGATAAATCAAAATCAATGTAATGGTCTATGTCTCAATTTCTGTACATTGAGGATTAATTTTATGTAATCCTAAAAAATTATTTTATAATGTGTATATAATGCCCCTTTGAAAAATATTATCATGAATTTATAAATTCTAATAAAATTGAATTTTTTTATAATGATATTATTTCATGGTGGATATAATAAAAATATTTCCCAAGTGATACATGACTTTTATTAAAAAAAATCATTTAATATTCTCATTATTACTGTACATTTATTAAATGTTCATATTTATTAAAATTATTTCATTATAGAAATTAGATTTTTAAATATAAAATTCAAGATTGTCATTTAATATTTTTTTGAAGGAAAATTTTTACTAACTTTTTTATTACTTAACAAATATATTAAAAACGTTATATTTTAATGTGTATGACACGAACTACATTTTAAAATACAATTAAAAATACCCTAAACATGAATTAATTTTAAATATTTATTTTTATATTCAACAAAATAATATCATTAATATTTGATGGGTATTTTTGGGTTAGGGAATTATGTTTAAAATATTCATTTTATTTTTATTGTAAATGTTTCTTTAATATAAATTTGTATTTTTTAGAATGTTTTATGTACAAGGGGGATAAAAATGTTTTCAGCTGTTTTATGTTGAAAAAAATAATTATTAAAATGATTCATTTATGAAATGGACCTTGTAAATTTTATATAATTGGTGCACCTAGAATTATTTGGCTGATAACATAATATATTATATAATGGTTGTCCCCAAATAGCACTTCAATGCATTGAGTAATGGTTATGTTCTCTAGAGATTTATATTGGCTGTTGTTCATATGGTTATTAACATTTTTAGTGGATCATTAAGGGTTCTATGATATTATTTTATAATTAATATACATAAACTTTTATGATTCTTAATTATTCTTCTTGAACCATTTTTTTTCAAAAGTTAAGATAAATTATATTTTTAAATACTTATTATTCCCTATCGTGTTAAAATATAATGTTTAAGAAAACGTTTTTTATGGGATTCATGTTTTCTAGTGGACTAATGTATTTCTTTTTTGTTATCCCTTAATTAAAATATTTTGATCATACAATTGTTTTAAATGATTCCACAGGATTTAATGATGGGGAACAAAATGGAAAATTTAAAGTTGTTTATAATGAATATATTTCATATAATTAAATAATTATTAATTTTTTTTGTTACAATTAATGGGAATAGTGACACTAATTATATGTTTTTAGTTTATAATTCATGGTTTTTAATTAAAGAGTTTTTAACTAATTCTCAAATCCGATAAACCTGAAATGATCCTCTAATCTAAAAGTATGAATCTATGACATCATACCCATGATTATGAAATAATTACTTCCATGTCCAAATTAATTAGAAAATTTTATTTTAATAAAATGGATATCATAGGTTGAAATGTAATAATAAATATTTTGTAATAGGTTCAATATAGTTTTTTTGATAATGATTAGTAAGTAATTTAAAAATAAACCAACCAGGTTATGTTGAAAATAAGGTTTTGAGAGTTATATGTGCTTATGTTAAAAAAAATTTCCCACAAAAATATTATTTTAATTTGATGAATTTTATTAGATATTTATAATCAATGGGAACAAATTAACTCATATTTATCATCTTATTTTAGTATTATTGGATAAATTTCCTACGATAAAAAAACTACTTTTCCTGGTGAAAAAATTCTAAAAGTAACTAATCTTATATTAATATAGAATAAAATATTTAAAAAATGTTTAAAAATGTATGGTGGAGGTGACTCTTAAACTAAAATTAACTAAAATATATTATTTAACAATTTTTAAGGAACATTGGTTTAGTGTTACTTCCATTATTTAATTGTTTGTAAACTACAAATAATATACTCATCCAAAATTAGAAAAGGTAACTTCCTCCCCAAAGATCATCACACCAATAAACATAATTATCCTAACCAAGTCCTATAAAAGTCATTCCCAAAATAATTATCTACATTATAAATTTTTTCCTCTAAAAATGTAATTAATGTGGACCTTAATAGAACATCAAAATGCAGTTTCGTTAAGAGATTCCAATCATCTTAAAAATGAAGTTTTTTTCATCTTTTTAAACATTCAATTATTAAATAAAATGTCACATATAATAACCATAATATATTAAATGTTATAATATGTAATCATTTTAATAGAATAAACTACCTTCATATCCTTTTATACCAAATGGGAAATGAAGTCATCAATTATTTGAATTGAAAACTACCACTCATGAATTGATGTTACTCGTCCTCCAAAACAAGTTATCAAAGTTGGAAATAATGATGTATTTAATTAATAGATATATTATTTATTATATAATAATAATTATATGACTATAATACGAAATATAAAATCATAGTATACATTTTGTTGAAAATATAATAATGTCATTGTTTTATATGGTACACACCCACCTAATGAAGTGATGTGATACATTTTTCACATATACCTTAGATATATGTTTTTTAAAAATAAATACTATAAAAAACTATATTATATAAGTGATATTTATTCTATAATATTTATATTTCAACCAATTCATTACTCTTTCACTAATTAAGGGACGGATATCATTGATTGGGCGTATGTACGACCTACTATATATATGACACGATGCGATTCACTTACATTGGTGATTTATCATGATATTTTATAATTAAAAATATGATATAAAATAATTATTTTTATTACAATAATATTATTCTGGTGATTGTGTAATTATGTCCTTTTCTACAATTTTATAAATTTCTAAAAAACTCTTTCATGAGATAAATAATAATTTACAATTGAAATAATGAATATAATTTAATATTAATAAAAAATTGGTGGTAAAATGTAACAATATGGTAATATATGATTTTATAAATATGAATTTGGTAATAGTATAAATTAATAAAATTATTAGACACTAATATAAAAAGAAAATGTTTTCACAATTATATGAAATCACGAGGGAAGAGATTTTTTCTAATGGTACATTCCATTGAGATGTAATTTATATTACACACTAAATAATTTTTATCTACATAAACTTCCCATTTAATGTATTTTATATAAATAAGTTTTAAATTTTCATGTTCTTTGTATCATTGATATTATTATTTCCCAAACAATTTAACATTAGAAAATATAGATTACCAATTCCATATATTTTGATTAACATGGGAAAATTGATAAATATTTATTCATTAATCAATATGATTATTTAATAATATGTCATTTTATTCATATATAAAAAAAATTAATAGATATATATATGGGTAATTACTTTTAAAAGTTTTGATTTATTGTGATGCTAATTATATTTTCCCTTTATATATCGATTAGTCTCATTATACTAATCAGTTTGCAAAACGATATGGCTTTTTACCAACAGTTTTAAATTTTCAGTTTAAATGACATGAAATATGAACTATCATGATGTACGAGATCAATAAATCCAATAAATAATAATTTTCTTTGTTGATAATATTTTTATTATTATTATCCAATATAATTTCACATTAATATTATCTTCATATGAATTTCATTCTTATATTATTATTTAAATGGATTTTTTGTTCAGTTGTTTGTGTTTCCCAATTTATTATACCATGTTTCATTTTCATTCTGTTGATTAGAAAATAATTTTTTATTTGTCATCATTTCCTTATTTGTTATACCTTATTTATTCATTATATATTCTACTATATGTAACACATTTTGAACATTTTATATTACTCTTATTTTCTCAATTCCCCTGGTTAGGATGATGAATCATTTGAATGGTCATCAGGGATTCTATGTATATTATTTAATTACATTTTATTATATTATCACCAAACTAAAGTAGGTATAATTTATATATCTGTATTACCAATACTACATAACTAGGATTTCTATTTATGAATTTACCTTTTGCATCAAATATAATTTAATAATGTAGACAAATGCGCTATGTAATAGGGTATTGGGTCATTACACTATGTAATCATATAGAATTTTTTTAAATGGGTTTCAAGAGTGTAGTATAAATCTAAAATATTATTCAGAGTTTAATAATGATTAATGTTTTACCGTAAACAAAAATTAATATTTTTTAAAATTAATAAGAATTTACAAATAATTAATCACAAAAGAAATGTGGAGATACTGTTTTGATGAGGTGAAAAAAAATGTTCAGAATATAAAATGACTCATATCTCGCATCATGAAACTTAGTAACCATGAGAAATTTTGATCCAACAGAATACATAAACACCATGAATATGTAATTATTTTAAATTGACAATAATAAATTATGATATATCCATATATTATCAAATGTAAATAATAAAATCAAACATAAATCAATTTTCAAGAATTAAATTAATGAATAACTAGAAGATTGGAAATAATCTGGGTTAGATTTTATGTAATATTCATAGTTGGAAGGTATTGAATTTGTATAGAAGATTTCAGTTGTTACCATGTAGGATCATGAAAAGTGAAATGGGGAGATAAATCAGAGGTTCATTATGATTATAATAATATTTTTTTATCTTCTTTAAGAATTATTTCATTACCCCTAAAACATGTTAGAGTTGTTATCCATTCAACTATAACTCACAAAATCACCTACCTAATACAAAAAAAATATAATGTTGCAGTGGTATAAGATATTTATAAGTTTCACTACAATGACATACTCTATGAAATGTTGGATTGTACCACCAACATTGATTATTTAATTATATTATTTCTTGAATACAATGTCACAATAAGTGAATAATTCTACAATCCTAGTAGAAATGTTGTTGCTATCAATTTTTATACCCCAAATTATCATTTTTAGTATCTACTTCCCAATTTTAGTTTATAAACCACATTAATATCATCATCATTAGAAATTGACCTGAATATGCATTTACAAGATTATAATTACTTATTCATTCCTGATCCACATTATAATGTCTTGACTCCTCCACAAGTAAAATTAATCTAATTTCAGCAATGTAAAATTATCATAAAAGTCAACAATTATATAAAAAAGATACAGGGGTTGAAAAGTATTCTAGAAACATAGTCCATAAATATTAATCAGTAGGGTTTAATTCGATCTACCTTAATTCGGTAACCTCAATACGATGGCCTCCATGCAATTGTCCTTCGTTTGATTCTCCATCTTTTATTCCTTTTTTAATTGAGTAGGAACTCAATTAGCATCTCATAGTCCCTCTTTTTTTTAACTCAGGCTAGGGAACCATGCTATAATGGATGTCTCCATGATTGGATCAATCTAATAGACTTGTTATGATGGAACATCCTCCATTGTAACTAGCTAGAGTGATCGCATTGAAGCTCACTCAGATAGATTAATTTCGATGGAAATCACTCCACATCAAACTAAAAAGTGTATCATTGGAAAATAATTACATAAATAATATTAGATCATTCATCTCATGTTAATAATTATATTTTCACACATCATATAAATGAAATGTTGTCTCATTTCATAGGTACACTATAATGTTAATGGCAAGAAAAAAAAATTGACTTTCGACATATTTAAATTAGTAATCCCATAAGTATCGTTAATTAATGTCTTCAATATGGAATTATTGAAATCTTCTCAATATATCTTTATGATTATCATAACTTCATTGAAAATTATACTTACTCATGTTGATGATAATTTAACTAGTCAAATTCCTTAGTAATATTTTTCATTCAGATTCTTCATTACGATTAATAGGTAAAAAATCGAATACATGCTATTAAAATGACAAATTTTATGCACAAAATGTTCTCGCATACATTTGTCCAATAATGAATTTTAAATTTAATCCATTGAAAACAATTATGAAATATATTCAATGTATTTCTAATTTTATTCAATTCATATGAACGATGATCTCGTGCATGATGAAGTTATTGGGGTCAACCATTGTCTTATAGAATATTTCTACACAACTCTAATGAATGTTATGAGTGCTAGATTGAGGATTATTAACCTCATACTGAGAAATAATAAATATTTTTTTATTTTTTCATGAAATAAGTGTAATAGAAAAATGTCATACATCTTGTTGTTCATGATTAAAATAAAATACAATTCCACCAAATTGTCAAAGTTGATTACATAGTTGTTCATCATTTGGTTGATCATTCGTAAAATACTTCTGATGGATGATCATTTCAAACAATAATAAAATTCTTAATAATTATGTATGTGATATAACACTAAATCCAATATAGAAATGCATCAACCAATTTTAAATAGTGTCAAAATCCCCTCCAATGGATTGGTTCCATTCTGTGTTATATTAAACGGTGGTGGTAATAAATTCATTTCATTAACAAGAAAAATAAATCATCATTTTAATATTGTCACAGTGATGATTCTCATATAGTTCATATTTGTTATTTTATATCCATTGTTCCTCACACCAATGAGTAGAATCTACAACTAATAACATCATATTATCTTCTACTCCAAAAAAATCCATCATGTACCATGGATTTATCACTACATTGAATACATTTACGATCTACATAATATCGTTTGAATTATAGTGGAAGGTGTTGTAATTTACCAAACATAAATCTACTTCCTTCATTCAATCCGAGAGACAATACAATCAGTATTACTCCCCCATTTATTTAATATAGATTTAATAAAAAAATTACAAGATGAAATATGATTTTTTAAATTACAAAATAATATTACATCATTATATTTCCATAAGAACCATTCACAATCTGTTACCCTTCATCATTACAATCCACACATTCATTCCAGAGACACTATAATTTTTAAAATCAAATGAAATTAAATAATTTTAAAAAATTTATTGCTAATATTTAATGACACAAGGAAATGGTATGATTCTAATAGTGTAGTTTTTTTCATTTCAATGGTTCTAGATCTGATTAATATCATTATACACACTCCCTCCTTCAATACCGATTTACATTAACTTTATAATATACTTTATTATTCACCATAGTGAACATATTGTTATATAGGAAATAATAATACACAAACGCAACTCTAGACTAAAAATCTCCCTTTTTTATTTATTTTCAATACCCACTTCAAGTACATGAAAATCTATACTACATGAATTTATCTTTTATAACCTCTTCTTCCCCCCATTACATTATTTTTCCCCATATTTATTCTCAATCCCAAATTATCCTCATCTCTACCACATATTGATAATAAAATTCCAAGGGTCTATCGTGAAACATATCTCCATTATTTGAATGTGATCACATTACCAGGGGTAGGAATTTCTCAACATAGAATTTGGAAGTTGTTCATTAGAAGAAAATAAGTATAAATTGATGTTCTTAATATATAACGTTTTACTAAACATATCATTCATGAATTACTTTTGTACTATTAGGATAATCAAACACCTTTTATTATCATTTGATTTTGTATCACATTTGTCACACATTTTATGAATTTAAAATGAATAATCTATTTTTATAATGACATCATTTTTTCTCACTTCTTTGGAAACAATTTTCTTTACATATACATTATCCAATTATTGTATGTCTTATAAATTTATTTCCATATAAACATCTTCTATCAAAATAACAACACACTACTTTTTTAGGACACAACATATTTTTTTCTCCACCATCATAAAATTTGTAGATTTCTGCATAACATAAGTATCCTTTTTTTGTTCAAAATAATATTTTTGATCTTTTGATCTTAACTTCTCGTTATAAATACACATCGATTCATACGATTTTTTTGGTATAGATATGTTTTGCCTGAATTAATAAGATATGCGACTAAAAACTATAATACAAAATTATTTTACTATTAATCTTTATTTTTCAGAAACAATTTTAACATGATTAGTAGATTGTTCTTATTATTTAATCAAAAATCATTGACCAAATTTCTCAGAAAGTTATTTTCCTAAATAATTCATATATTTCTTGTTGAAATATTTTTTCACATAAGTATGATTATTCAAATAATTATTTTCCCCCTTTTTAGAATATTCAAAATTAACATCAAAAACCATAGTGTAGTATTCTATCATCTTTCATATTTCCCATTATGATATTAAAGAAATTTACTATTCTTCTAAAAACACTTATTCATTCTTAAAAAACACTGATTTTAGAAATTCTATTATTTTTTCAATTCATCTATATTAAACATGTTCTTTTTTACATTCATCAATAACTGTAGATTCAATCTTATTGAGATTCTCATTAATAGTTGAATTTATTCATAACATTTTATTTTTGTGTCAAGATCACCATACTCAAAAGATATGACTTTAAAATCGTTCTACAAATTCAAATATTCTTTAATGAGTTTATTATTTTGTTCAAGATCATTCTTAAAATTACATTTTATAATCCATTCCATTTTATTAATCTCATCAAAATCATAACAACTGTCAGACGAATCAATTAAATTTTCATCATGGGTAGTAAATATGTATTGAGGATCATTTTCATCACTAGATGTGGTACCATCCTTATTTCTTATTCAACAAAAAATCACATTCCTAATTTCATAATGAGATAATTCATTTTATTTCACCATATGTTTTAATACTTATCATCTTATTCTTGAGACACATACTCTTCAACTTTCATTCTCAGTTAATTAATTTCATAATGTCCCTTCCCTTAACAAATCCAAAATTTGAAAAAACAAATTCATTTCCAATTTTTCTTATTTTACTTCTTTGAATAAATGGAAGATATAATGTTGAAATCATTATATTCTTCCACTTTTTTTTGAATAAATTTATTCTTATTTAACATCAATAACATTTTTTTCATTTAGAATAATATTTGAAGTGTATTTTTTGAGAAATATTTTCTTTATATTTTTTTATATTCTTTCTTATACTTTCATAACGTACAAGTGTAAAGTGATCATCACCAAAAGATATAGATTCCATTTCTCAATATTTAAAGGCTAAAAATTTTTCAATAAAAATATCAAGAAGTCTTTTTGAGATATTCTTAGTAACTGGTGTGTCAGTCAATTACTCACCATACATCCCATGGTACTAAAAATATAATTTTACCAATAAAGAAGTAACCAAATGATTCCTTATCATCCTTTTACATATCCTTGTACTTCATCCCACAGAAAAGTAAATTTTCTTTATTAACCTTTTAATTTATTTCATAATTTTATTAAAACATATGATAGTTTCCGTTGGCAGTTCTAACAACCCTTTTTGTTAAAAAACTCACATTCCATTAGTGATAAGAGTTAAAAAGTATACCTTCCATCATTGTCAATATTTCTATTAGGATCACTTATACGAGGAGAATTCACAATATAAAGAGAAAATTCATTTTTAGTATCTTATTAAAAATCATACAGAAGAGACGTAAGATATAACATCATTCTATAATTATAGATATGATAGTATTAACCACTAAAAACTTGGATAACCTTACAAAACACTAAATTAAAATAATTCATTCTCATAAATGGATCATTCATTGGGAACCTACGCCCTGTTATGAATTGTTGTTACCATGTAGGATAAAGATCACTATGAATCAGGGTTTTTAGTGGTTCATTTTTTTAAAATGAATCTGAACAACTTATGTAACACATTCGTTACATTTGAAACTTGTTGGAGTGGATTATACTCAAATATAACTAACAACCACAAATTTATTATGTCATATATATATATATGGATAAGTACAAGATATTTAAAATATTTTATAAAAATACCTACTCATTTCCATTTTATATTGTACCACATGCAAAGATTCATTCACTACAACCTTTTTGAAATACAATGTCACAAGCGATGAACAATTATATAATCCTATTAGAAAATATCCTACAATAGTTGGTTATACCAAGAAACTATAATTTTCAGTATACACATCAACATTTCTAGTTATACACACCAAAAAATAATCCTTTTCAATAATTGGCATATATCCATAGTTACAATAATTACCTTTATTATTATTTTATTATCCACTTTAGAACGTATGAAATTCATCCATAATTATGTTGAATTTATGTATACATGTATAAAATTTTCATTATTTTAAATATTTCTCTAAATAACCTATTTGTATCAAATATTATTCCAGAAACTCTTTCTGGATATCTTACTATGCATGAGTCAGTCTAATTCACCTCAGTTCGATAACCATAGTCATATGGTCTCTGTCCAATTGGACTTAGATTGAATCATAAAATTCTAATCCTTTTTAACTGAGTTTGTAGTAAATTTGTATCTGGCATGTTCGATATATGTCGGAATTCATCTTGATGAACCTTACTCTAATTTAAATCATTATAATGGGCTCACTCTATTGGACTTGGTCTGACATAACATCATCCATGTGATCTTACTCCACTCATCAGTTTGAACCAAACTCTGATGGAAATGTTCTAGAGAAACATCAATAGCATCATCATAAAAAATAGTCAATGTTTGGATTCTAAACACCTCATAATTTCATAATTCTTGTAACACATTAAAATTTCATTTTTCAAACATCATACAAATTGTATGCTCGCTCCTTTTATCAACACCCCAGAATGGGAATAATGGGAAAAAATTCATTTAATGATGAAAGAATGTTATAATACTGAATTTAGATGTTATTTATGTATTCATCATTAATATCTCCAACTCATACTAATACATATGAGAGTGTCTCAAATCTTATCAAAACATAAAATTTCTTCATGTTCACTAATATTTCATAATCCCAATTCTTCAATAAGATTTATCATTTTGATACTTAGTTATCGTGATGCCATATAACGACCTAAATAATGCCCATTATGACGGCCTCCATTAAACACCGAATGTAATCTCATTCATGTAGCACATACAAACTATTAATGATATGACATTGAAATACACATGGAGATATCATAAAAATATTTATATTTTTATTGAATTATATATACTGATGATCATGCATTCAATGAATTTATCAGTGTCATCCCACATTTAATAGAGTAGTTTCAATTTTACTCTGTTGAATGTTATCATCAACAGTCTAATGATTCATCACTTATTCTAGAGAAAAAATCTATAATTTGTACATTTTAATGATTAAAAAATTGTAATAGAAAAAAGTTATGAAATATTTTCGTTCGTAACATAATTAAAATACAACAGAACTAGACCAGAAAATTTGATTAATTTTATTATCATAATTCATTTCATTAGTCTTTGAATACATAAGATAGATCAAAATTTCTAACAATCCATACATTCTCAAAAATTATTCCCCTAGTATAACTTCAAATAGGGAATAAAATGATACCAATAATGGGAAACAGAGTTAGACCCATTATGAATTATCAGTGGAATTCCATGTATAATTAACTAGTGTAAGAAGTGACTTTTTTTCCTTTGAAAGACCCATCATCATGACTTCTAAAATTTTCACACTAATGACTCTCATTCTGATGAAATTTATACTTATGGGTTTGATTCTCCTAACACACAGACAAGAAGCATACATAATGATTCACATATCCTTCTCCTATATTCCAAAAAGTCCTCCAGGTATTGTGACTTTTGATTGACATTGAATACATATATTATCTCATGTAATCATATAACATACATTGAGATTTACTAAAAAATACTAGGCTTCAATAAAGTCCTTTTTCTCCAACTGATACACAATAAAATTGGTATCAATACACCAGTCATTAATAATTATTTCCTCACAACATTGCAAGAAGTCTTGTGATATTTGTGAATTAAAAAATAGTAAAGCATCATCATATTCCCCTTAGATCCATTCCAACTCAGTAACACAACCTTATTATTATCTCCTCTTTTATTCCAGAATCAATACAATTTCCATAAGTATTTTTCTTTATATTAACATCCCTATTTGATGAATCATATTCAATGACTCATTCTGATGGTCCAAGTCGAGCAGTCTTGATCAGATAGTCATTTCAATGGTTCTATATCTAATTAAAAATCCCACACACCACACCATATTCAATTTGGATTTCCCATACATCCACAACATACATTATTCCTTAAACATAATCAATATATTGATTGATTGAAAACCAATAATACTAAAAAAATGTTTCAATCATTTCCTATTGTTAAAAATCATGATACACTTTTTATTTTTTTTGAAGTTACTACTATTATCATGTCAAATCATTATTAAATTTATATAATGTGACCATTCTTTTCTGAATATTCTTAAAAAGAATATTATATATACAAACCTATTGGATTACGTAAAATGGATGTATATAAAATTTTTAAACAAAATAAATAATTATATTTTATGAAGGAGGAACACATTCATGGTATTCTCAACATTTTAGTTTCATGAAAATATTGAACTATTATATATATAGATTAAATAAAAACTAATATGAAATTGATATAAGTTCTATAAATCTAGTCAGTATTGTGTATGTTGATGAAATAATATTTTCTTGTGAGAAAAATCATGTAAATTTGGATTTCTTATTTTAAATGAATAATCACCATGATAATATATTTTATGATATGATAAATTTCGTGTGATAAATATAATGAATAATAGAAGTAATATTTTACTTTAATTGGAAAATAATACAATGGAATTATTAATATTCATAATATATGTGATTCAAAGGATGTTTCATCTCCCAACAATGACAGATTAATTTTGATAAGATATTATTCTATTAATGTTTATATCCAACCATACATTTAGAATGTAAAAAAATGATTACTATATCTAAATAAATCATGATCAAAAATTGTGTGTTGTTTTACATTGTGGGGCATATATTTGAGTGATCAAGATTAATTACAAATGATGGGAAATAAAATATTTTTTTTGATATATAAAATGAATATCACATTTTCCATTTTTTAAAAAATAAGAAGTATTTAGATCTTCCTTAGTTTCATATAAGCTAATTTGGGTAATATTTCTAATTTTTGAAAATCAATTACAGGAGGAATGTTCCATTTTATAGAATATATTTTTTATAGTAACATGAATTAATAAACTAAAACATCAATTATCACATAATCTTTTTTATTCTACCACTGCATGCATTGAATTAATTTGATTTATGATATTTTAGAAAAACGAAAATTGAATTTCTCAAAAAAATGAATGTAAACTATGAAAGTAAAAGTGAATTATTATTTCAAATAACTTTGGTAATCAATAACGAGAGAAATATATTAATATAAATTTTAGTGTTATTACTTATAATTTTTTTTCTATAGAAGCTAATTTGGTATGAATATAATTAAATAATAAAATTGAGCATATTTTCAATACAATTATTTTATGGGAATGGTTGGAGGAACTACAATTTTAAAATAATTATCATAAATCCACAGTGAATTTAAATTTTTATTTAATATTTCCCATTATTATTTGGAATATATTTTCCATGAGGGTGACTATGAAGTGAAACTATTTATTAGAGGGATTAGTCCAAAATTTTCTATCATCAGATAATCGTACGTTCGATTTTTTAAATTTTAGGGTGGGGGGTTAGTGTGGATCGATTGAGATGGATCACATAAAAATATTTTTTGTAACACTATATTGAAAGTGATGTGTTTAATTCTCTCTAAAAAATTTCATTATCTAGAAGTTTGGATTTATTATATTATTCTTAATAAATGATGCTATATGGTGGAATGAAATGGTTATGCATATTGAAAATATTATTGTTCCCAAAAAAACCAATGGTGGTATATTAATGTTCCATAAAAATTATTAATTCTTTCTTTTAATTGTAGAAATAATTTAAAATAATTTCGTTTTCTGATCTTATAATCTATTGAATTTTGGATGAACAAAGTCTATATGGTTTTTGATGTTCACTGAATAATCATTAGGGGATCGAGATGTAGAGTATAAAATTTTGGTGTATGAGATGTTCCTTATATCAATTAATGTATTATTCATTAATTTTTATAATTTCCACTCTTAAGGAAGTGTCATTATGATTCATTATCATGACCAATCCCAATGAAACTCATGCTGAAACTCCCCAAGACCTCATCAAAGAGTCCTCGATCTATGGACAATTGCTGAGTTTGAATATCACTGACAAATGAGTCCATATACATTGTATATGTACACATGTACACATATCCAATCCCATACAATGATGCAATGCCAAAAACTGATAAAAAATTCTTAAAAACACCAAAATCCAACATGAATAACAACATAAGATGTATTGGAAAGTAAATAGGGACAAATATAAAAATAATAAAAAGAGTCTAAAATAAAATTACAACCTAAATGTAATGATGTGTACTTCAATCAAGATACATCCATAAGATATCATGGGTTTTCCATCTCACTATGAAATATATATTCCGAATCACTTAATTAATTTTCCAAAAATACGATCATATGAAAAATATATTGATCAAGAGGGAAATTTTTGTTCTTGTGGGAGTATCCCAATACACCATAGGACACCAAAATTCTAAAAATATTATAAATAATGAATAAATATCATCTCTATATAATTATATATATAACACATATACAAGGAATATCTTTATATACTCAGCAACGACACACAATCACGTTGAATAATCACAATGATTCCATAAACGCCACCTAGGTCAAGAAGCTGATAAATCTCACTATAGGCCTCACAGAAGGAATCCAACAACTCTTTCCAAGATGAACCATTATAGGGATCACCATAATATGTGTATAATGGGATTCCTTACTAATAATCAAGGAAATGGATATGGGTAATACCACCTTACAAATCTATCATATGATATAGATGAAAATTTCTTCAATAAAATTTTTTAATAGTAAATTGGGTTTTTTCTCTGGACTTGGGGCCTATATCATTAAATGGATCTTTCCCATTAATATGAATAATTACACAAAGTATAAATGTCAATAGTTTTCTTCCAATTAACAATGACATTTCTCTATTGATTTATATAAATGATTGAAGTTTATGAATGGGAGTACACATATTTCATATAGTTGTGTACACTATCCCATGTCAACTTATAATTTGGTGAAAATATTGAGATATCATAGATGGGATACATGACATGTTATAGGAGTCACACACCACATAATCATAAACATCATCATGAAACCGTAGCCATCACACAGATGGACCCATATAGTGTGTTTCTTCGCATCACATTCCATGTAGATAAAAATTATGTTGAATCCTAGATATAGAATCAATTGTGTCCTCCTATTTTAGGAAGATCAATAAAAAAAGCACAATTAAAAAATCATTATATTTAATAGGTTGGGTCTTTCTGTCATTAAATAATTTAAATCTAGCCATAATATTAATTATCGAAATTCCCCTGAACATTTTTAATCATTACTTTCAAAAGAACTCAGAAACTGGGTAAACACACTCTTTGATCTTTTTTATCATTCATGAATTTAAAATATAAACATATTTTCAATCGAAGATATATGATATCAAATTGAATTCACCTAAATAGGTTCGCATAATTCAATTTTATAGTACACATTGAACCATGATCTAATTGAAATTAACCAACGTGAATGCATAAATGTTAGAGATATTAAAAAACTCACACATGAGTAATGAACCATATCCAATATTTATGTTAGAATAAATACATATTCATTAGAATGAAAAAATAATAATTAATAATAAGAAGACTAATATTTCAACAATACTTCAAAAATAAACACATCTCACAAAAAATTTGATCTCTGGATCAATCTACTGGTCAATTAATTCATGTTCATTTATGAAAAAGTAGGGGAAGAAATCAGGATAAACAAACGTTCTGGGATTATATATAGATCTATTTTAAGAATTATCATACGTCACTATCTATGGTAATGTCTTGGAATCACATTTCACATAGATCACTGATTTATGATCATGTTTACATTCATCATAGAGCGATCCTCCTACAATGTCACCAATGGTTTTCCAATGGCTCCATGGTTATGGGGATAAAAATATGGATTTTCCGTAACCATGTACATATTGATTAATTATGGATATTTCATCATCAGATGAAATAAAATAATATTTTTTAATAATTTATTTTCAATTTATGATGACAAACAATTTTCCACAAATGTCCCATGATAATAATATTTATGTAACACATATTATGAACCTTGTATTATGAACTCAATGAACCCCTCAAATTTTTTGATACGGACCTATTTTTAAAAGTTATTCAATTTTTTCATAAAGTTTCAACATTCTTGTTTTTTAATATATTTAATAAAATTCAATCCTTTATTTTGGTAACATCGAGCCTCAGAATCCCACACTATTTCAGCACATAGTCTAAAAAATAATCCATAAATATCAAAAAATAATATATTGAAATTTTTAGTAAATACAATCTACCAACATGATCATATAGAACCCGAATACTAAAATATGTGTCCATATAATGATATTTGGTTACTTATCATGAATTTGAGCATCCTACTCCTAGATACTCTCTTGACGATTCTATTGTTTCTAGTAGTGATGCACCATAAGATTCAATCACCGCTTGATAGAACTTATCTTATTGATTATAAATTTATACTAGGTACATAAAAAAGATACTTATGTCCACAATTTCAAGACATCCTTTGCTGATAACCTATAAAGGGTCCTACATAAACCTCCATGAATATGACATGTGAAAGAAGACATATATATGGTCTAACATCAGTGCAAGTTCTAAGTAGTATGCCACTTATCCAACTCTGCTCCGTATCTATTAAGGGACAATTAATCATAGATATAGCTTGCAACCACAACCAAATATACATAGTACACATCAAGGGAAACCAAAATGGAAACCATTCTCTCCCTCCTCAAACTTAAAAGGATTATATACTCTATTTTCATTAGGCATAAGATAACTATATGTATTTCTCATCCACTAAGGAATGATAGAGACCTTCTAATTAGTACCTCAACACAATTATTGGACACTGAGTGTGTAATATATTGGTATGATCCAATAATATGTTTACCTATAATGTCGTATGTATGAGGCCTCGAATTGTTCCATACAGATGGTGGAATATTAATTTTTTTTGTATGTAAACTAAACCAATGGTAATTCATCATCCAAAATATGGGAAAATAGAAACATGAAATCATTAATCATTTCCTCAATAACATGAATGGTTTTTTTAATTATATCTATAATTCTATACAAAAAATGTTTTTCTCAGTCATAATTGAGTCCCAAAATCCTCCTAAATTGTATTCTAAAACTGATATTTGATGCGATCACTGTGATCAGGTTAGATCCTTGTGGAACACCAGGGTGTCAGACAATATCTAAAATATAATTGCATCCAATGAATTTTACTGAAGACTTCTATCAATAATATTGGAGTTAGATGACTTGTCTAGATTGTCTAAAATCACCTAGATTGAATCATGTCCTTTGAATGTATGTGTCTGTCCCATCCTGAAGTCCATGGATAAACTATTCAACTTCCACTATGGAATTTAAATGGGATGAGATAAACCCTCAAGAACATGGGTCTCATATTTTATTTTTAGAAAAGTAAAGCATCAAACAATAAATAACAACTCTCTTTATTATCTCTTGCGACCAAAAATGCCATCTTAGGTTTTGGGACTAATTTTCTAAACACGGATAATCCAAAACAAGAAATTTGAATAACATTATCAGGATATATCCCACAATGTCTCCCAAACTGTCACCTGTCTTATAAAATGAATGACATTAGCCTAACAAATAGAAAATCCGCCATGAGAATGTAAAGAAGATATCATTATATATATGGTCTCATAGTCTATATCCCCAAAATGTGTCTCCATGAATCATTTGAAAAATAGTGGGGTATAAGCCATTAGAAAGTGGTCAAATTCTTTATCACTATCTAAAAATTTTTATTGCATTATGGAATACTACACTGAATCCACATTCACCAGCTACAATTTTTTTCTTACATTGATAATCTACTAATATGTTCGCCTTCATAAATGTATAGATGAAATAGAAATAATATTATTAGAGGGACCCTATTTGTATCATTTATTTCAATTTTCAATACTTCTTACAAGAGATATACATCAAAATATTTTGACTAGAATTTTTGGTAATGTACTAACCAATTTGGTGGTGTCACCACTTCATTAATGCGAAGACTACCACTATTGACTCAATATAATGGGTCACATAGTTGTACTAATGTGGTATCAAATTATGTGAACAATATTTAATATCCACTTGAATCTACATCGGAAAATTATATTTCCAAATGCATCGTATCATAGTATATACTCGACACCCTTCACTGGTAATCTCAAGATCAGAATGGTTGTCAATATCTACCTAAACTCATGAAAATTTGGATGGATCCTCATTATCCACCTGAATGGTATATTCTTTTAGGGAAAATATATAATTTTTTATGATACCATATAAAGTCAGGAATTATTATACAATAATTTCATGATATACTAAGGTTTTCTTACACCACTGCCACACTCCATGGTGACATCTAATATTGCACTACCTTGACCTTTTTAAAATCCACTGCCACACCATATGTTGAGATTGAATATCTTAAGAAGTGGACTACTTCATTATTGAACTCACACTTTTAGAGTTTCCAATAACGATGTTTCTCTCATAGGTTGTCTAGAATCATATTCAAGTGTATGATGTGCTCTTCCCTAGACAGTTCATACATATTGATATCATTGATGATGACTACCAGAACTGGTCAATGATGGAATGTAAGATCTTGTTAATGAATCCCATTAGTAATTCTGGGGATTTCTTCATTTCAATGGTAATTACAATTTACACATAGGGATAATAGTTACATCTTAATGTACTATTTGGTATATCATCGTAACATACTCTCTACTGTTGATAGTTTGATATGAGTTCATCTTTTGATAACCATCACATACCACGAAATAGATAATGTATTTCATTGATCATCCATAGTTAATATTAGTTCACCATTGTAACTTGTTTGATGTCTAGGTAGTCTATATATTACTTCAAGAGAATATCCAACTTCTTTGATAAAAAATTCAGGGATGAATAGGTTGAAATGATGGGTCTAATAATGTCCTTTCAAATAAAATTCCTCTAACTACACCCTCAGCTGAATAATATCTAGAAAATTTATATAAAATGTAGGTGATGATATCAAGAACATACCTATGTGTATATAAATATATTACTCTATCTCTTGGTGTAGAAGTAAGAATAGGGTGTCCCCACAAAATATGTCTTCCTACTTATCCACAGCTGGAGTAAACTAAAATTTCATTACATTAAATGAACCAATGGTCTTGATAAGAAAATGATGAAAAATCAGAAACACCTTAATTGTATGGGTCTAACCTTCTCTACCTATGTTCATTTTCTGATTTTATTGAATAATATCCCACCATTGTTGACACAATAGATCCTCCTAAAAAATATATGATATTTGAACGAACTGTAGATTACCAATCCATAAAAATGATGATTTCTTAAGAAATCATAAATTATATAATGATTTCCTGAAAGAAAAACATTCATCCACGAGTCATGTCACACTATCAAAAAATTGTTTGTGATTTCTTCTTCATCTTAATTACTAATCTAATGTAGTAATGATTGAGCTAAGGGCTCAATCAGAGTCTCTGTGTCCTCATGCTGATAGGTGGAAATATAGAAATTACTATAACATAAGTCTATCTACACTGTATACAAATTAATAAAGACACAAACCATACATCAAGGCTTTCCAGGAGTTTGTGGGTCATATGTCGTGGCCACCATCAGTTTTTCACTCCCAATGATCTATCTCAATGAGCCTTGGGTGGACCACCTTGGTGTGCTGGTGTTAATAATTGAAATAGTTTACTACCTTTGCTTCTCTCCCAATTCCTATTATATATCCTCTACTATATGGACCTGTCTACTCCTATCACTTCCAATTATATAGTGTTCTATCCACTATATCCTTTTCAGTAGTATGGTGTGTTGTAAAATTCATGCATTAGTTCCCCTTCCATCAAATGAGAATCACCACCTCTCCCTTGAATGGCTGAACATATCCTATGAGCTTCGAACCCAGACCCTATATCCAGATTCAACCTCTTATAACATCTTACACAACCAATTTCTAATAATGACATTGCCACCCTACATCCAATTTCTATTCTCCTAATTAACCATTTCCCAAAACCTCCATCTACATCAAATATACCATGAAAATATTAACCACCAACAAATTATGAAGAACCCCATAATATGAATAAATTCATATTGGAATTATGATATTAAATATGTATCTGCATACTCCTAGATCGGTGGTCCTTTCCTAGAAAAATTGATGTTGATTCTTACCCATCATGTACCAAGAGATTTTTCAAGACCTAGTTGAATACTATTCTACTGTATTGATGTCCTTATGATGATTTAGAATCTCCAAGATAAATACAGCCCTCAATATTTTATATATTACTAATTTATTAAAATATTTATGTACTATGGCCACTCTCATTTTTCTTTATCTGAATACTAGCTCACTAACCACCACTGATGTCATGTTAAACAAAAGAGATGGCTCTCTTACTAGAACACCATAAAATCTTATGATGTTCTTTCCAAATTTATAACACAGGAACCCACCTCATGATAGTTCTTAGATGCATATGGATTGAGATGACCTTATATATAAAAGGGACCATTTCAAAAAAAAATCCTGAAATGCGCTATGCATGTGCACCTCATCCATTGGTACATTGAGTACCATCTGTTTCTCAAATGGTGGTAGTATAGTTTTTGATCCTCTTGGGGTATCATCTATGGAATTGGTTATAAAATTTATTCCACATCATTGAGGGGGTCTGTCTTTTTTTGTATTAGTGCGGAATCATAGCTATTATATGTCATAGAGGCATCATGATCTAAAAATATAGGACATTGGATGGTTATTATATATATAAATCTGAGAAAAAATTGACATGTAAACTACAACCCATTCATATATGATGAATGTAACATTATTTCTCTTAAAACTAGTATTATCATGTACCAAGTCCAAATTTATATAATAAAAGTCATTGTGTATGGATACATTTTACGTTGCACTAATATTGGTGTCTCTTACCATATGGGCTAACTCAAAACACTTAACACTATTTCCCAAAAATAATCTAATAGATTTGGTCATAGAATAAAAATGAATACTTTGATACCACCCTGACATGACATGTCCCAATGGTTATCATTCAAAAACTCCAGAATCATGCCTCCAATAGGCCAGGGGCTGGTGATTGGTGCTGAGTGGTAATATCAGTTTCATGAGAGGAATTTTCCTATGAACATATATAGATACACCTATCTCCAAAACCATAAAATTATAAAATTTATAAACAACTAATAAAAAATACATGAATACATCAAAATCTATCAAAATAATATAATATTTTATAAATAAGTGTAAACATGTTAATAAAAAAGAAATTCCCAAAGATTCTAGAAAATGTATCCTACCAGAAACTAATTATAGAGACTAATATTATGATACTGCAGGAACACACTATGGTATTTCCGAGTCACAATGCACTACCTGGTAATGGCCCCTTAGGGACTATGTCAAAATTCAAATCTTCATCTCTCTTCATGACACATATATGAAAATCATATGTAGTGGTTAGTATAAAAATACCCAATAGGAAACCACGAAACAAAAAATTCATATAACATAAAATTAGAGTTCCTTACACTAGTACATGTCTAAATCACAAATAATAATAATATCAGTATAATGATAATGAAGACATATAATCTCAATGAAAATTCACAACAGTAATTCTAGCATGGGATTCCTGCACAAATGTTCTACATAGCACTCATATAGGAGAACACACTGGATGTGTCAAATATCACTAATGACATTTGTACGAGATGTTTTTCTCATAGAGTATTGCTATTAGATGTATATGCTGGAAGTAATAAGAGATAAATTATCAATAGTTGGACCCCTCCAATGTCAGTGGTGTATATCAAAATATCAACTGAAAATAAAATGATTAGTGGAAGATTAGATCCTATATAGTGTTACTCACAATGACCCCGTGCACTCGACATTGGGAAAGTAGATAGTTGGGGATCTAACCTCGATAATCACATAAGTATTATAACAACTCATTGTAAGAATTATTAATGAAATGATCACTAAACTATGTGTAGTACATGATTATATACTATGACATGGTGGAAAGATTATGGGGAATACTATATAACCAAACATTTCCAATATATGGGGGATAATGTATCCTCTAAAAATGAAAGGGGTACATTGTGTCTATTAGGAGGAAATGACGCTTCAGATTAACCCTGGTTCCTACCCTTGTAAACTACATGTGATCTTTTCTATGTATAAGTACATTTTGTTCCCATGAATTTGTATTTATTCTCATTTAAATTTAAAAATCTATGACAATTTACTTGCAAGATAGATGTTTCAATATGGGATTAAGAGGCATTCCAGTTCCTATGTAATCCTTCATGTTTCCATGTGCACTATGTGGTACATACTAAACAATATGGGATGGTGCATATGTCATTTGATAAGTTTCTCACACAGTGTGATCCTCAACATCCTATAGAAACACTACCTATTTTTCAAAGGTCCCCACATGGGGTGTATATCTATAGTGAATTAAATGTAGAACCAAAATTTCTATAATTCCGTATATATAATTTTACATCACTTATTATTTTATTTCAATCTTTACTTCCTTGAATTGTTATTGAATTTTTGAGTGTCATTGGATGTTCCATTCCATCATTAAAGAATTGAAATATGTCCATCAAATACCTTTTGATAACTCTATTGAACGTCATTCACTATCACACACCAAATAATATAAAAACATGTAACCAAACCATATAATAAACTACTAATAACATCATCACAAGTTTATTCGGTCATGATATTCCCAAATCTATGATTCTGATCAATTATTTCCGGATATAGGTGCACAACATTCAATTATTGCGTACATGTCAAACCATTGTTGACTGTAAATTTTTTAAGATATATAAACAAACATTGGAGAAATTAACTACCAAAATCTTAATAAAAAAATATAATCTTGTGATCATGTTGTAATTGATATTTCATTGTTAAAAAAATTTAGAAAAAATAATAATTAAATAAATATCCCAAATAAATCATATAAATAAACTCATCCCACAAAATTATTGATATGAAAATCATTTTGTCGTATAATTGATTCACGTTTATCATAGAAAAAAATAGTAAAGAATAAATAAAATTAAAAATTACATATCATGAAGTTGAACGATTGAATATGACGAATGGTCACGTGTCATTGTTGATGGTGAGATATCTGAATATCGTTCTTTCTAATCCATCTCCAATGATTGTCAAACATCTCCATGATTATGTAACTGACCATGAGGATCTTCTAAAACCATAAATTTTTAGGTAAATTCAGGATGTTTTATCCATATTTGAAGTAAAATTTTTTATTTATTTATTTTTATTCATTTTTGGCATGTGATGAGTTTTCAAAAAACATCTCGCACTCACAATGGTTATTTTGCGCCAAAGGTCAAACCATCATTCTTAATTGAATAGTTCCCGATGATTTCTAATCATTGAATAATTTCAAAAGATAATCATATTTTTTATGGAAAAATTCATATATAACATATTTAATATAAATTTGGTAATTGTTCTAGAATCATAGTGCCTCAGAATCACACACTATCCCAATGATTGTCATAAAATATTTATATACAATTTCATAAATTAATAGACATATCCTTACACTCATTATACTTTCAATGGATGATATAACCATATGAATAACGGTTTATTTTGATGCTCTATATGAATAAAGAATGAAAATATGTGTTTTTATAGATTATGGGGTAGTGAAAATCAAAATACATAGATGGTTGGAAGATATATCGATTAATATTTGAGAAACAAATGATGTCACAACCTAAATTCATTTGGATTCATTATATGTTCCTCATAAATAATCAACCAGAAATATAAATTCATTGCGAACGAGTAATGAATATTATAGGTAATTATGGATTATATTTAGTATACATAAAGGTAGAATCATAATAACACTTTAGTAATAAATATTGAAGTATTATTTCTAGAAGATATTGAGTGAATTCATAAAAATCATCTGATGTTTTAATAATTTTGATGATTCTATTCATGATGATCAATGTTCACTATTCATTAAGTAAATTTCATGATTCAATCAATGATTGTTAAAAGGTTTGAACAATATTCAAATTGAGTATAGAAGAGGATTTCCTGAATTCAAAAACAAATGTCGTCAAAAAATATTAATTTTTTTAAAAAATAGAATAAAAATTAGAATTTGAATCAAATTATTGATCAATTATTTCCTTCTATTATTATAGTGTTTTTAGATTTAGTATGGTGGAATGTAGTTATACATTATTTCTAATTTATGTTGATTACAATGGTAATTTTTTTGAATAAGATTATCAGAATAAATAAACTATATTTACTATAATATATTTCTGATTTATAATGGATCTCAATAAATATTTGTAAGAAAATATATTATTATCAAATATACATCATCCAAATATTGATTATTTTGGGATTTAATTTATGATTTGATTTTTGTACATATTTTGATGGATTAGAGAGTAAGAAGTTAAGATACACAATAATGAACAAATTACATTAAATTATCAGTTTATAGAAGATTATTATTTTATTGTTGGTAAATATTAATCCAATAAAATATATTTATAGTGGGAAATATGTTTTATTTATTGACCTATGTCTCATTCATACAAAGAAGAAAAAAGCGTTTCGACAGTAATTATTAATTAAAATTATCAAAAAATAATTTCATTCTTTCTTTATTTAAAGTAATACAAGTTTTAAGTGTTGGTTTTAATGAATGAGTTTATGGAAAAATTAACACGTAACACATGTTATCATAAAGTAAAAGGATTTTCTTTAAAAATAACCATTAACACAGCACAAATTTTGAGTGGATTTCATATTTTAAAGTTTCAAAAAACCATATATGTCATAAATAAAAATAAATTTACTCTAAATTTATTAATACAAAAAAACGAAAAATATAATTAAAGAACATTAGAGTCATATTTGGTAACAATGAAATATCATATATTTATTTTATATACATTCAGACAATATATGATGGCTATACTCTGAAATGTCCTACATAAATAAATATATTACATATTTGTTAAAAAATAAAAAATAAATAGTTCCTTGATACCACCGTGAAATTCCCATGTCCTTGTCATTATTCATTGACATTATTATAGATTAAAATAACAGAAAAAAAAATTAAACCATTTAGTAAACTATTCTAACAACTAGAGGGGGTCTAATAATATAATGTTGAAATTATACTCCTTAGTTTAAATAAAAAAAATAACATCATATGTAATAATAAAAATAATACTCCAGAATATCCAATTTAAAAATATCATAGATGATCAATTATACAATGTTATACCCAATGATTCTATATCAATATGTATTAAATTATATTCATATAAAAATGACATCAGAATCAAAATCCTATATTGTATGATATCATATTACGACATAAAAATTAATAAAAATATAGACAATGTAATTTCAGTAAAGAGTTAATGATTCATGGGTAGTCGCATTTCTCAACTACAAATAAAAAACCAAACTAAACTATCATCCACAGAAACATTTAAATTATTTATAAATATTTTTCAAAAGTATTCTTAGATAATAATGTAGGTTATACAAGGTTCACATTACAGACATAATTCCAAACTAAAGGTGTCCTAATATAAATGTATTCTAAATTTAGTTAATTGTGATGTGAAAGTGTAAATAAAATAAAGTATAAATAAAAAAAGTATTGAAATAAGGGTGATTTTTGTCATATATTAATGTCTATCACTACAATGTACACTATCAAATACCTTTTAACAATTGTAGAATATCACATAGGAGGAATACATAAACACCACACGGGAAACATCTTAAAGTAAAACACAAAAGGGGAACTGTGTACTCCCCCAAATCATTTTATAAACATGATCACAATGGGGGAAAATATACTACCAAAAAAACAATTATTGAATATTATATCCTTGGGAGTAGACATATATAACCCCATGGTATTGTTTTAATATCATCAATCCATAGAAAAAAATATCATACAAATAAAATATTTAAATATTAAATCTACATAAGGGAAAACTCATTATACCATATAAAATGTTTATAGTATTTTCACTAATGTACAATGAACAAAAAATACATTTTTTTATTGATTAACATGTATAGTGATATGAATTCTGAGCCCTGATATTATATTTTTATTTTTAAAAGGATAATATTTTCATCTCATTAAACCCAATGGATGCCTCAAAAAAATATTTCATTATTATCATGCGGAATATCAAAACGGAAGATATAATTACATCATAAACCTTATTATATAATTCTAATAGACTAATAAATGTGGATGAAAAACATAAATTTTTTTCGTAATTATTTGGGTCATGGTCTCAATAGACTAGTAAGAAGCCCAAATCATTCACATTTGAAAATAATGATATGTAGATAAGGATAAATTATAAATTACATAAATAATTGTTAATGAATAATTATAATTTAATAATAATGGTTTATTCGTTTTAAAATAGTAATATTCTTGATATCTAATAAAATCATTGAAAACAATAAAACATAAAAACAACATTCATAATCCCATTGAAAAATTAGATATAATTGTTTATATACATAAGATAATAGATCAAATTACATTAATATATAATTGGGAAAATATAATTCATAAATATAACGATTAACAATTGAGATATGACAAAAGAAAGTAAAAGACAAATATATATTAGAAATTTTAGAATATAATTATATTTATAATAAAAATGACATCATTATAATTTTATTGGTTTCTAAATCAAATAATAAATATTTTAATAAAAACTGTATATTTTTTTAATATTACATTTTTCTAGAAAAATCACTATCCTTAATTTTTCATTCATAAGGACTCATATTTATCACCTTATAATAATCATTGAAATTCAATATTTACCATTTTTTAGTCTCTTATATATCATATACCTCCTCTATAATATTGTATTACACACAAGTATCATAGAAAATTCCCCTTAAATTTGGGGAATAATGTATAACATTGATTTTGGTAAACATAAGATTTTAACTATTTTATATAATGATACCTTTTAATATTCACATGTTTTCTCTTCTATATCATTAGGAATAGTTATAGTTATGAATAATACTAAACAAATTAAAAATTAATAGGGTGACTCCAACATTAAAAATATTTTACAAATAATAAAATGATTACTCTATATTGGTGTCTCTTAATCGTAGAGTAAACTTTTCATTATGGTGAGAATTATATAATGGAATTTAAAAAATTACGATTTTAGATAATTATAGATGATGTATCCTAGTCCCCATCCACCTAGATCCCATGTTTTTTTATAAAATTTTCAAAATATATAATGATACACAAATAAAATTAACATGTATCTTAATATTCTTATTAACGAATATACATGGTTGATTCTTTCATTAAATTTGACTATTCAAATTAAAAAATAATTGTTTTATAATGTCACTACTCCATACTGAATATCCTTTTGTATCATTCAGAGTAGAAATCCTAGATTCTTGTTTATGAAAATGAAATAAATGTTACATCAAGCAGTATGTGCGAGTTTTGAACATAAGAAGCCATATTGATTCAATAATCATAATCAACGTGGAACATTTAATAGCTAAAAACAAATTTAACTAAATCAATAACTTGAATTACATGCTTTGATAGTAAATAATCAATATGAAATGGTAAATCGTTAAATACATCTTCCATTTAAATAAGCCTAGTATTATGAATGGATATGTACTAATCAACAAGGAAATGTAAAAACCAAAACACATATTGAATTTAAATAACATGAATATAAGGAATAGGTAAGGCATAATCAAAAAAGGAATGATATTTAACTAAAAACACATGGAATTTGAATAAATTTTCATTAATAACTATATGAGAAATATTCAATAAGTCATGGCTAATATCAGAATAAACATGACATTAAATCAATAAATTATAATTAAATCCATCATTAGATCATACCATTTTGACAATATCGTGGATAATAATAACTAAATTCTAAGTGAATGATATTATTAATTTTTTTACATCATGTTATCAAAAGTCATGATACCTCTCCTATAAATAACATTAAAAAGTATATTGAAAACTATGGGTAAGAACACATTTAGTTTTATATTACTGATTCACCTCACGAGCCTATAGAATAATTGATATGATACATAATTCAAGGCCCCACCCATAACATCATGTCCATAATATTACTCATATATTGAATTATTTATTTAATTATTAAAAAATATACCTTCTCATTAAATATCTATATTTATTAAAAAAAATAATCAAATTTTCAAAAAATAATGAAATGAAATTCAATAATTTAAAAATTACATAAAAATGATATATAGATTAATAAAACAATATGATGATTAATAATAATTAAATATCGGTGAAATTAAATATTTTTTAATCAAAAGAAAGTAAATGTTTCATATGAATGTTATTGAATAAAAAATAAATATCAAGAATATGTATGTTAATACATTTATTAGTCAAAATGGTCGAAAACCATCAAATAAATGAGTATGTATTGTATTTATAAAACTTATCCCAAATTAATTACATGTAAAATAAGGATTTTCATCATTCACGATTTGAAAAACCCGAAAAATATATTTAAAAACATTAATGAAGAAAATATTAACATTAAATTGAAAATATTATTTAAATATTGAATGTTTAAAAAAAATTTAAATGCATGCTTTTAATATTATAAAAGAATATGTTTTCATTAACTAGTTATGATATCATGAAATTTAATATAAAAAGTTCATGTTTAGAGAAATATTCCTTTCAAATTTATTATAAAATCAAAATAGTACCTGATAAAAAAAAAGATCAAAACATTACAATAAAAAATGTTTTTAATATTTTTAAAATGGGTAATAACATATTTATTTCATCATTTTCAATGGAAATACATTTCTTTATTTTTTAGAACACATGGAAATTAATGAAAATTTATATTCGTCTAAAGATAGAAATGGATTCAGAGACTATTAAAAAGGTATCATTCATATTAATTACATATTAGTAGATACATTGAATTATGAGATGATAATAATTTCTAATAAACATAAGAAATTAATATTAAAGGGGTTGATTAGAAAATTATCACCTTACTTCCTTCAATGAAAATTTAAATATTTTCGATCACAAATAAAATGTGATTACTAAATAAACTCATACATATATGATAACATTGATATGATTATTAATTAATGAATTAATTATGTGTTGAGAATGTAAGTTTACACAAAAAAATTGTAAATACAATATAATATAATAAAAATTATTTTTAAAAAATACTCATATAATTTCAAATTCATTGAGAATGTAATATGGCCCAATGAAATGAAATTGATTTTTGAAATTCATTACCACTTGATAATTGAAAATTTATTTCACAATTTATGATTGTATTAAACATAATTATGAAAATACCATTCTGTATTATTGAATAATAATTTTTCATGTAAAATGTGCATTATATTCACTATATAAAATAAATTTGGTGCATATCATTAAAATATTCCTCAGTGAAGTGAAATTTATATAAGGTCACTAACCACATGGAAACTTTCATGTGAAATTATATATGAATAAATAATATAGTTTTGAACATAAAATAATAAGAATAATATAGGATTCATTAAATTAAATGAAAAAATTTCAGTATATACTACATACCAAAATAATTATGTTCATAACATTATAATATTCCTTAATAAAGGGAAATTAAGTTGAAGCCCATTATCCCCTGGTAATATTCATATAAAAACACATTGGTTGACATTATAAAAATTGAATCATTAAATACCATTATGAATAATGGATTCATGAAATTACCTATAAAAATGAAATCTTAAAACCCACACAATTTAAATTAGGTGCATAACATTAAAATATTCTTTAATGATTTTAAATTGATATGAAGTCCCATACCTCAATAATTCATATGGTTAATTATTCTTAAAACACTTGTATACTATTTTTAAGAATGGAATTAATTTTTAAGATAAACATACCCATAATTATAATATAATCTATGATTCCCTGTGAATATTTTACATCTTACATGTTGAAATTATATAATTATTATCATTATTTTGGGTGTTGATTTCATGGTTTTCTCATTCTTGATTTTTCATGATTGTACCATTTTTTGTACCATTATATTCCTCCATCATATCTATTTTTTATTAATGTTATAAATATCATTTTTCTATTTAAATATTGTAATAATAATTATTTATATTTCCATAAGTAGAAAGGATGACATTACTTAGTAGAGAGGGTGGGTCACACGTATGCATAAGTGACAATATAACTACCTTAAAGGGTGAAAGAGTAATAAATCAGGTGTTATATTAATATTATGCTATAAAAAAGAATCATATATTTAATATATTAGTAGTAAACATACCCTTATTACATTCCATTTATGTGTAAGTGATAAAATAATGACATCACTTCTCCTAAGGGTAGTCTTCCATAAACACGAGTTACATTGCCATATTTTAATTTGAATAAAATGTAAAAATGAATATAAGATATTAAAATTACATAATTATAATAATATCCTAAATATCATATCAATGATTTAAATAAATCATTATATCCATCAATGAATGGTGGTTATGTAAATAAAGTTACATTTGTTTGAGAAGATATAGTCTGCTATATACATGCTTTAAAATTTTGTTTACTATTTCATGGATGAGGATATAGATATCGATCACGAATACAAGATAATATGATCTCATCACAAGGGATACTCCAAGGATATTATATGTTTATTTATAATAATATGTTTATGAAGTTATGGAATCATCAAATTAAAATACATTTTTTACAACAATACATCTTCTTAATATAATTTCTTGAGGATTGAACAAAAATCCTTACTATAGTGGATATATAATAAATAAAATTTATATATGATTAATTGATGGATGGAAGAAATTTTTATTGTCATTTAATCGATGATCCAACTATATTTGGATGTTTTAATTTGGGAGGAGATTGGGAATCCTTTTACTAGTTGGGAAGAGGATGAACATGTGATTTTAGAAAAGATTCAATTACATCATCATTTTTTATAATTCAAAATTTCAAAAATATAAGTACTCATTGAACTGTATAGGTAAATAAATACAATATATTTCCGAAAAATATTTATGAATTTGGGTAATCCATTTTAATATATATATTATTAATTTAACTGTCAATAAATTTTTTTTCTAATCCATTTTCATTAGTTTTTTCTGCATTTACTATTCATAATATTGAATAATTGTGATTAAATTATTATGTAAAATTAATAATTATTATTCAAAAAATGGAATCAAATTTTCAAAATTATACTTTTATAAGTGGTATAATGAAATTTTAATGTAAAACCATATATGTGATGAATAAAAGGGTATCTAAAGGGAAAATTCTCATAACTATAGTACGTTTTAATAACAAAATTCAATATAAAATTTAATCAAAGGAAACAAATTATAAAAATATTAATAATATTGAAATAATTAATCATTAAAAACTATTTTAACTAATATATATATATATATCTAAATAATGTAAATTAAATAGAAATTTTAAATATATAATATGTATTTTTCTATGATTATCCAAATATTATTCCATTCAAAATTTAAAAAAATAAACAAAAGTTTTGTTATGAAATATATATATTAAAAATAAATTTTATAATATAAAATAAAAATTTTAAAAATGGATTTAATTAATTTTCAATTATGTGTCTAATGTTCAACTAAACAACAATTTCAAAAAATATAGATTTGAAGATAATTTAATTTTCATTAAACTTATTATTATTATTCAAAAAAAGAGATAAAAAAGATTTTTTAATGCTTTTTTAGAATTTAAATATTTTAAAATTTATTTAGTATTATTCATACGCACAGAAATTGCATCTAGAATATAATAGTATAATTTTAAATAATTAAAATTTAATAAAATAATGTTTTTAATGTTAAATCATTTTGAGTGAATTTCAGGTCATCATAGAGAATTTATTAATTAATAAAATAATATATCATAATGTATTGGGTGTTATATTCCTATATAATCACATTTTCATCTTTAACATAATCTATTATTGAATTTTTTATTAATTAAAAATCGTATGGGCTAAATTAAACTCCCCTTATATAAATTTAATACTCATAATTAATTATTGGTCTCAAAAATAAAATTTTTAACATTTGAAATTATTTTTTTCCAAAATGTCATCATAAAAAGTGTAAGTAATACATCCTCTTACAATGATAGGTATATAAGTATGAAGTTGATCTAGAGTAACACATAGTAGTATTCTTAATTGATGAAAATTGTTGGAATGTGATGATATGGTCATGGAATAAAATAATAAATAAATATGGAGATAGTTGTAGATAATTCATATCAATAAAGTGAATTATTATTGGAAATTTAGGGGACAAAAACCATAAATCTATAATGTCATAAATTTCTATTTTTTCATCAACAATAAAAGAAATATGATATATTTTTTGTTTGAATTTATTTTATTCTTAAATATAAAAAATTAATTTAATATATTGAAAATGAACCTATGTATATATACCAATTTAATATCATTCTATATCATGATAACAATTTCATCCTTTAGTCTTTCTCTGACCATTTTCCAATTAATATCTTAAATGAAAAAGTTAAAAACGAGAAATTATTTTTTTATATTATACATTAAAATTTATATTTAATGTAATATTTAATCCCTAAAATGGTGGAAATTCATTTTCAATATAGCTAAATTTCATCTAGAAATCATATAGTCAGAATAATTAATCTAACCTAATAAACCTATATCAAAATCCCATATGTAATATCTCTAGTTCAACAATAATATTTGTCCTTCATATTACTTAGGTAAAATCACCGACATAATAACCACAACATCACCAAGTCTAGTGGTTAGTGAAACACCCTTCCATTATATATATAGGGGTTCATGCCATGTGACCTTGTCAAGTGAGATGTATTTCCCCCAAACATGAGGGTTGTTTTTTTAAACCATATTTAAATAATTCCCATTAAATTAAAAAATTATAAAAATCATTACTTTATTTATAATTAGGGAAAAGGTAAACCCTAAAAATATCTTAATACCTAAATACATGTACACAAAAATTCAGGTCATTTTTTCTTAAATATCAAATTTTTCTGTGAAAAATACTAAATAAATATGATGTTTTTCCCTAAATGTCTCCTAAAATAAAAGAAGTATTGTATAGAAATTATTCTCAACATTGCTGTTATAAATCCATTATTATTTAGATAACTCTCTTGATAACAAATATATATATATATATATTCTTTTAAAAAATTACATAATCCTTAGAGGGTTCTTGATTTATATAACTAAAACACTATTGGTAAATATACTTCTATAATAATGTTTATGAACCCCAATACATAAACATATCAATTTTTTCAATATATGTACATCTTTGTTTTATGGGTAAACTAATAAAATGGGTAAATGACTAAGAAAATTCCCTTGTTCCCCACATTTAAGATAGTAAACTATACATGTATCCTTAGGATTTAATTTATTTCAATAAATTATACTTGTTATTTTTAACTATATATTATTTTAATTTTAATCATCATCTATTAATAAAAAAATTATTGTTCCTCTATGAAATATTCTATCGTATATCTTTAATTATTTACAAAATAAAGGAAACATTTATTCTTATATAGTCTCATTCTCTCAAGCACTTAGTGAACTAAATACATTTCTTCAATAGATAGTATAATTGTTGCAGAAGGTATTGGTTCTATATAGTAATTCACGATGAGATATTAGTCTAAATATTTCACCCAAGTGCATTAAAATAAATTGTATATAGAATAATTTAATATATTTAATATCTTATGATACGTACAACAGTATTTTAAGACAAAACTTTCTTTAGTCATTCTTCGAGTAGAAAATATAAAATTAATTTTTTAACAAATTTATAAAATTTATTTTAAAATATATTCTCAATTCATGAAATAAATATATAAAAATGTTTTTATGGTAATTTTTTGGATTTTTTAAATGATTCATCTATTGATGAATAGTATAAAATACAAGATTGTAATTGTAAATTGTTTATTCATTTAACTAATTTATAATGTTAAGTTATAATTTTATTTGGTTTGGATGTAAATTAATTGATTGTATATATATATTAATTATATATATATAAATGGAAAATTTTTTATAATTATTTTAGAAATAAAAACATAGTAATATTTTAAATATTCTCTCATTGAAAAAAACATATCTCTTGCCATGTATATGGGTTTAATATAAAATAATTATTTCTTCTTTGGATAATATATATTAGAAAAACAGATTCTATATTTTGAAATAGAATAATATATAATTTCTAATATGTTAAAAATATTTTATTAACATAATGATTAGTGAAAGAAGCTATAATTAATTATTGTGATAAATATATAAATGGGTTTACCTGGGGTTAATCTAAAATTATATGTGTAAAAATAACATATGAAATTGTCTAAAACAAATTTTATAACAATATTTTGACCATTAATCCTATAATTTTATATTATTATGCATTTATTACCCATTTAAACAATAAAAAATACAGGGGACTCAATTATCTTTAAAAACAATGTGTGTCATCTCACCCTCATATAAAAGGAAACGACCCATTTTGTCTTATTTACACCACCATAAAACATTTTTTTAACCAAAAACAATCAAAATAATATCCCAAATTCCCTAAAATATTCTTTGTATCATTTACCAAGGAATAAATATATCCTTTTAAATCAATAGTGCAATCCTTTTGAGGATACCTGAGTAAGAGGTATTTTTCTTCAATGTGCATCATTATTTTACATCATTTTTCACCTATTTATTTTTATGAACCCATTATAATATAATTAGTTCATTATATTCCATATAATGGGACTATTTTATTTAAAATATGTAACCTAAAATATAATCATCTTTTTTAAAATGGGTTACAAATTCATCATTCCTAGGTGTGGAAGACTACCGTATGTGGAATTAATGCATTTAGTTTTTCTATTTCAAAATAATAATGTTAGGTAAGATGATTAATAAAATAACATATAAGAAATGTTTTACATATTTAAACATAATATTTCACTATATATTATAAATCTTTTTACCTTCCATTCCAAAATAAATATGATTACAAAAATCATGTGCCTGATAGACTGCTTCCTCGTAAAGGGATGTGATATTTTTTCACTAACGATTCACATGGAAGGTTATAAGGATGATGTTATTGATTATATGGGTTTAAAATGAATTTATTATGATATTTATATCATATATATTATTATATATAGATAATATATATCATTTTACATCTGTCATTTTCAATCTTGTGAAGACGATAAAATCATTCGTGTATGTGTGGATTGCTACATTCACAAAGTGATTTGTCTCTCTATTTATAAAAAAACACATGGGTGATATAAAAAATTATTCATTCCAATAAATATTATATTATTATAATTAATAAAATATGATATATTAGACACCTTTTTCCCCTAAAAATTACTAATAAATAGAATCATAACTCAAGCGTACGTATGACATACCCTCTCTAAGATCATACCATGCTTCATTTTTAATAACAATAAATATAGATTGGTTTTAAAATAAGTTTTGGTATAGAAGTATGATAATTTTTTCAATATTATTTTTATGGAAATATTGTGTATAGATATACATAATATGCACAATAGTGATTACATTAATAGTATTTCCCAACTGATAAATAAGTGAAATTAAAACCAGAAAAAAATGAATATAACAAATTAATGTTATAAAACTGTTGATAAATATTATAAAATTATCATATATGTTTCTATAAATACAAATATGTTTCTGTTATTATCTAAAAACAATTTTAAAACCACTATAAACTTGGTTAAATCATGTACATTCTAAAATAATGCATGTGGATTTGGATATCATCAGAATGTACATTCCATTGATAATTACTTTATTATTTTTAAAAAATTACCCATTATGTAGTGTGTAAACCGCCTCATTAAAATGTAATGTTATGTTTTAACCAATTATTGGTGTATTTTATGTTTATATTTGAACAATTTTATCAATGTGTATATGAATTGAAAATTTCCAAGTGCTTGTATAATATTACAATCAATTGTGTATTCAAACTGTTGGTTGAGGAAATACATCTATTGTAGTAATTTTCTATAGGAGACTAAATATCACAAAAATATTTTTGATCATAAATTAAAGATATGAGTATATCATAAATCATAAACTATTTAAACATATGGTTATTACCATTATTTTTTTTATTAACCTGGGAAATATTGAAAAATATGTATATTTAACTCAATGCAAATAGTTGGAAATAAAGAATATTGATTCGTAAATTAAATTTTTTAAGCAATATAATAATAATTTTTTGAACATTTTCTTATGTATGGCGAGTGACAATATATATTCCATCAATTCATTAGTTATTTTTACAAGAAAATTCAGTTTTCCAAATTTAATGTGTTTTACCTATAGTTTAATCCACCATGAGAATTGTCTAGATAATAGAGGTATCATGTGTCTATGAAATGGCATCCAAAAATTAAAAATTACCTTCATTTAGAGTTAATTTATTATTATATACTATATTTTCACAATGATAATATCTATGGATGCTTTTCATTCTTTTTTTATTATTTAAATCGAATAGTTTTTCAATTATTTAACATTCTGTATTATTTATGTTATCTCTCTTCAAGAATTCATGTTATTTAAATGTAATTTTTTCAGATTTATACCATTAAATTACTATTATACATATTTATTCATGATGGAATCCACTGTAAATAACATTTATTGATCGTTAGAGCTTACCCTTACTTTTTTTCATTACCCATGTCTGGAAGATGAATCTTTTAAAGGAGTTTTAAGGATGTTGGTCAATCCCTTTTATTTTGTATTATTTTTATTTTCTATTTCCAATGACAATTTGGTATCATGTATTTATCTAGTTAACCAAAAAGACCAAATTTATTGCAACTTTGGGATTTTAACTATTATATCATTCCAATATATAAAAAATTAGAATCTAACTATGGGATACAAGGTTTGAGGTTATAAAATTTTGTATCTCAGGATGTTTTGTATGAACATTGGGAAATATATAAATGAAAAAATAGATTATGCAACACAATTATTTTTTATAATTTTTGGGTAATAATTGGATAAAATTCTAATTATTTTTTAATAATTGGAATATTGTTGGTTTTCAAATAAATAAATCTAAGTTTAGAAACTAAAAATGGTTGTGGTTATCAAGTAATGGTATCTATGGGTAATAAATGCAATGAAGAAGCATTGGGATTAACTCAAGTGTTAAATGGTAGAATAAAACATCTTTACCATGAACCTGGGATGACACTCTTAGGGATATTCATGATATATTTGTCATTTTCTTTACAAACCATTATTAAGGATTTTAACATAAAGATATCCTAAATGAATAAAATTTTTAATATTGTGATATGAAAAATTCATAAAATTTTAATTATTATGATGAATTGAACCATATAATGAATTATAAATTATGATTTAAAATTAATAATCTTATTTTCTAATATAGTTTTTTCCATTATGTAAAAATCGATACTAGAATGAAGAAGTTCATTAATACTCATGGAGAAGGTAAAAAAAATTGTGAGGAACCCAATATTTTTTGGTATTAGTAGTGGGTATGTTATAGATATATTATGTTAAAGTAAAATTTTTATGAAAAATAATCACTACCAAGTGGATAAATATTTACATCATTTGGATTTTCCAATGTTGGATCACATTATATAATAGATTCTACATATTTTAGAGGGAAAACAAATCCTTCTAGAAAAAAATAATTAGGTGATGAATGTGGAGAATATATTTTTAGAAATGAGACTAAATTAAAATTTAAAGGTTATATATGAAGAGTATTATCTCAAAGATGATATTGATCAATTATGGTTTCTAATCTATAATACTTGGGACAAAGAAAAAAATATAACTCAAATAATATAAACCATTTAAAAAGACATTCATTGATAAATATTTCCATCATGAAAAAATTAAATGAAGATAATTTTCATTTTATTAATAAATAAGGAATAAAAATGTTTTTTAGAGTGTTTGGTTACCTTTACAATGTTATTTATGTATGATAATAATCATATACGCAATATGGAGAGAAATATCAAACATATTATTGAAGGGAATAAGACACATATTTGATGAGTGATGGTATCCTAATTATTTTCTTCATATAATGAAATTATTTTATTACCTATATTAATAGGGAAAGAATTATCTAGATCTAAAATATTCAATGAAAACCTATTGAAGATGAGTTAATCTAATATTCATAAAAAATTGAATTATCTACTGATGAAGAAAATGTAGTAGCGATAATAATTGAGTGAGAATTTTGGAATGAATCTCTAGGGAAAATTCCTAACATGAATGTTACTATTTATAATGTTTCGTGATTAGGGGAATATATCATTATAATTATAGTGTATGAATCAAATCAGTGATGTGTAGTACATTTTTTATAGATAAATTTTTCATTTTTTACACTAATAACCCATGAATCAATGGAATCAGAAAGAAAATATGTGAAGGGGGTGTGGTCAACCTTTTATGATCACTACAATTAAGGTGTAAGTACCCAATGTTTTAGTGGTAGGTATTTAAATCATATATTAAAAAGAATTACATACTAAATTTTATTCTAGATTCTGTTGAATTTTTATATCTTCCCAGTATTACATTAAAATATTATATTTCATTTTCCATCTAATGTGGTATTATTTCGAAAAAAACACTGAAGGGAAATAACTCTATATAGAATGGAAATATTGGAACTTGTGGAGTTAAGGAAATAACAACAAGAGTTATGTTATAATTGATATGTTCTACCTAGTTTTTCAATATGTGGATACCCCATTATATTTGTTTAGAAGAATAGTGGATCAATGAAGATATTAAATTATTATTGGGGAGAAATTTCTATTATGATAACGAATGTGTATCCTATAACTCACATTAATCACTTGTTTTTTCGACTTCACAGAGCACAATATTGTACCATGAACAACCTTCGTATGATGTTTCATCACTTAAGAGTAAATAAGGATGAAATGTCAACATTTCATTTCAAATAAAACATGACCAAAATGATTTTATTGTAATTACATTTGTATTTACTAATTCACCCAATATTTTTATGGTTCGAATGAACATAGTATTCATAGAATATCATAATAATTTTTTGGTGGTATTAATTGGTTATATCTTGGGGCATGGTTTATACATTGGGGTCTATTAAAATATCTTGTGGATTATTTCGGGATGTTATATGGATGTAATTATATTGGAAATATAGTAATTATCATTTCTGGAATAAATAAATCTATTTTATTTGTGATATTTTCAATATGAATTTATAATAGGTTTATTTTTTGAAAAACAATATGGTCAATGAATATCCTACACTAACAAGAATAACTATGGTATGTAATTTTATTGGATAGGTAGGCTATTATCCATTACTCATTCAGAATGTGTCCATATTTGGTAACCCATTGACCAATGTCATTCGAAATGGGGGTATGTTTTTTATGACCAATAAATTTGAATAATTATATTATAAACTATATATTAGATTAGAAAATTATCTTAACTTAATTCTATGATCTGGAAGTGATGGGTTGGTGATATATAGTTACCCATCAAAGAGGGTACCAAGTTGTATCCTAATGAAAAATGATAATGTTTTTTCATATACATTAAGGAAATTTGACACCCATGAATAGAACATCCAAACCAATGATCATTTATTATCTATTGTAATCATTATATTGAGTATGTGGATTCATTATCTCTATGGTAAATTATATGAAATATAAATAGATCAAAATACCATAAAAAACTATTTTTATAGAATGTATTTAATATAATAAAAAATAGATGGCATGAGATAGAAAAGGATTATTATTTATCAATAAACTTCCACCATGGGAAATAAATTAACATAGTAGGATAATTGAGTATGAAATATCATGTAACTATAACTGAAATGAGAATTTAGATGGGTCATATATTCATGCCTCTTGTAAATATTTATATAGGAATCATTATATATACGGAGACATCAATCATTTTTCAAATTATTTCAAAATCATATTTATTAAAAAATTAAACATGTTCTCAATCTATATATGTGAATATTTAGATAAAACATAATGTGGTGATTGATGGTATATTAGAAGACATTGTTTGTGAATATGTTATTTTTAAATTTATAATGTTATTTTGTGTTCTATCCATACCTGAATGATAATTCAAAATTGATGGATAATTGTGATAGCATAAATTCTTCGAAACACCAAGGTAGATAAAATATTATAGGGACATGATTGAAAATTTCTGGTTTGATAAAATGAAACAAGGAATTTATGATCATGTTTATATATTATTTGTTTTTATATTATTGAAATCAGTGAGACAACACAATTGATGGGTCAAGAAACCACTTCCAAATCATATGTAGATGTTTTATAACATTACTATTGTCTTTATAACTAGACTACCATAGAAAAATAGAACGAATTATTTAGTATGAGTTACTATTGATCTCAAAACAATATATTCACATTTCCCCTCTATAATAGAATTTTCAAATTTTTCATACCTCATAAGGCTCTATATTTATTAAGTTGTAAGACATCATGTTGAAACTCTATTAACTATGTCTGATCTAAATACTTGATTTATAGAATATTTCAGGACTAGTCTTTATAATGATCTTGATAATTTGAATAATTTTATAATTACCTACCATATTCAAACTAATGGACATTCTAAAATGAGTAGTAAAACAATGGTAGACATTTTGAGCTTATTATCATATGACATTAATTGAATGTTGGTCAAGTATTTTACTTTGTTATTGTTTTCATATAATAATAATTTTTATACTTGTATTTTAATTTCAATGTGTCATGAGTTATATGGAATTATATGTAATAATCCAAAATATCATGACGAAGTATTTAAATTAAAACATGTAGGCACAAATTTTTTTAAGAGAAAAAAATATTGATGGTAATTATGGATCACAGAAATGCATCCCAATTTGTGAATAAGAGTTATAAGGATAATAAAATGAATTATTTCTCATACTTTTTGGGAGAACATGTATTCATGAAGGTGTCTCAATGGAAGGGTGTCACAAGGTTCAGCACAGAATTAAAACTATGTCCTTGGTACATCTGCCCTGTAATAATTCTTGAAATAATTATAATTGTTTTTTATTAGTTTCAAATTCCACCATTCATCCTAAAATTTAATGACATGTTCCATGAATAATTATTATGAACATACATATCATTCCCAAAACATGTGAACACCTCTAGTAAAATAGAACAGGAATCTGATCTATATTACAATGAGGAACTAATCTAGATATTTTATAATATAGATCTTTTATTGAGGAATCAAACAACTTGTCTAGTAAATTTTTTATTGAATATTAACAAAATAGGGGAAAATGTGGGAATAAGAAGATATTATGAATAATAAAAACCAATATTTATTTAGAATATAATATCTCAAAAATTTGGAAGAGAATTATTTTTGGAGGGAATAACGTAACAACCCAAGACATTATAATATTTTTCTTATAAATTATTTTAATTTTTAAAATCTTGTTGTACACAAAACATAGGTTATAAAAAAAATTGTTTAGTAATTGTTTTCAAACATAATATAAATTTTAATTTGAACTTTTAAAAAATATATTATTAAAAATAAAAATTATTTTAGAAATCATCATATCAAAATGTGTTTATAATAAATTTTCTGAATTTTTATGAATTGTTTTATATTTTATGAATAGTGAAAAATTATTTATTTTAATTGGATGTAAATTTTTTATTAAATAAGTTATAATTTTAAAATATGTTTTGAATATGTTTTTAAATAAACATTTTTAATTCTTATATATCTATTAGTAAAATTTAGTTCGTTAGAACCATTTTCATTTTGAATTCATATATAAAAACACTAAACAATTGAACTTTTTCACTTTCAAGAACTCGATTTCTCATCACCTATGCAATACTAATATTATATAATATTTTTATCTTTTATGAAGTGAATTTTGAAAAATAAATTCGTTACATGAAATTATAATAAATTATTACTTATATAAAGATATAATTAATCTTTCACCCAAATTAATAGAGAGTACACTTAAATATAATTACTGTGGTTAATGTAAAATGGGTTACTAGTGGCTAAAAAAATGATAACGGAAAAAATAATAAATTAACTAGTAAAATAAATTTTGGAGATACTTTTACCATGAAAACTATATTATTCTATAATTATTCTTTTCTATCCAATGTTACATATGAAAAATAGGGGTGAAACCAATTCATCTAAAAAATACCATGTTTTTCCTCTCCCCAACTTTTAAAAGGACACCCACATTCATCTATATTTCACACATTCGTAACTCTTTTTTTCAACCCATTTCATCACAATTAACTTCCCATAATCCCATTTCATATCCTATAAAACTTATTTTTTGAATAAATTTATCAATTTAAGGGATTAATGGAATCGTAAGGGGACACTCGAAGAAGAGCTAATATTCTTCAACGAGGATCATTATTTAACTTATTAACCCACATATTTTAATTTATATTAAATAATATTAACATAATAAATTCATTATTTTCCATATTCTTAGATACTTTTATCAAAAGGAAGTTACCTAAAACCATATCCACTCTGATCAAATGGGATATGAAATCATCGTTAATGTGTACAGTTGACAACCGCATCACAAACTGATGTCATTTGTTTTTCCATTTCATCCTATCAAGGATAGGTATATGATTTATATAAATAAAATATATGATTTTAAAAATATAAATATTACTATTTAGTAACTATATAATATTTTTTTTTTGAAAATTCATTCAATAGTAGATATGATACTAGTTCACATCTGTGTGGTGGACTACATCCATGTAATGTGGTGCGATTCATCTTTCACTAATGCTTCACATTGAAGGTGATAATGATAATGTTAATTATTATATGTAATATAAATGAAATAATTATTATATTCATTATATTTTTATCATTTATGTAATATAAAATATAAAATATATTTACTTTCTTTACCACTCACGTATTGAATACAATATGGTTTGTCTATTTGTGGACTTACCACTTTCCTGAAGCATTGTGACACTCATTTCATTACCACACTATATAAATGAAACATATATAGATATATATATATAATATTTCATATATTATATTATTATAATTAATGAATGATTATACATTACAAACATTCATTCCATAATTATTATTGTAATATGGAAATGTTACTCATTTGTATATATAACTAACCGTATAACAGATCGTAACACATTTCATTTTTTATAAACAATATTTATTATTTGTTTTAAAAATATAATTTATATAGTGATATGATAATATTTTCAGGATAATTATTTGTTAGATTATTTTACTATATAATATGCACACTAAATGAAACATTTAAAATAATTCATGAATGAAAAACTGTATAATTAACACTTGAAACAACAACAATAAGGAATAAGCTTTAATGGAAAAGTGATGAGATGTAATAAAAGGATTTTATGTGACATTATAACTAAAAATATGGTTCCATTACATGATAATATATATTTTAAAACCATTATACGTGAATATAAATCTTGATCTCTCAAATAGAATGTTGAGGTAAGGGATTTTGTATAAGTTATCCTTCCATTGATAATTGTTATTTTTCACTTATTCAATTTAATTTGGTGTATATACACCCATAATTTACATGTATTATCTTTATTCAATAATTATTTTGGTTATTTAAAGGTTATATTTCAGTTATTTCAACCAGGTGGTGTGGAATTTATAATTACCCAGTGGTTGTACAATGCCTCTTTTTTAGGTTCTTTATATTATTTTGAAACAATCACATTCAAGTAATCATATTCTTACTAGAAATTATATTTTATTCAAATATAATTAATTTTTTATGTTATAAATTATTATTTTTTAAAAAATATACCAATTTTTAATACAGTGTTTACATTGAAAGTTTATTGATTTGCTGTTGAAAATTGAATAATCCTTATCTTTTTTACAGTAAATATATGTAATTATAAATAATATTGATTCAGAAATTAAATATTTATCTTGATATATATTGAATTATTTGGTTATATATTGATTGGTGGGGCATGAATTTATATTTTCTCTTGACGTATCAGTAGGTGTAATGAGAGAAATCCATTTTAAAATATTAACAGGTTTCATCTGTATTTTAATCTTTATTGTGAATGGTTTGATGGTAAATGAATCATATTCCCAAGACATTATATATAATAATTAATAATTACATGCCATGAGTGTTTAGTTATTATTCTACATGAGATTTTCACTATGATATAAAAGCAATATGAATTCCATTGTCATTGTATTATTTAAATGGCTTTGTTTTTCTGATAATTTCCTTTCCAAATTGATTATGGATTATATATTCATAAATTTATGTTATTTAAATTGAATGAGAGTTTAATTATATTCAATTATGATCCAATTATTCTTATTGATTAATGATATCTTCTGTTGTACATAAACGTTGCAGAGCAGTTTAACTCATGCTTATTTTGTTTCCTCTTTCTTGTTTTTAAGTTGAATCCTTTCAATGATTTTTCAAGGATACCAAACATTTTCATTTATTATGTACTATATTTATTTTCTATTCCCAATGTAATATAAGCCTCATGTATGTATTGGGTTTAAAAATACTACTAAACAAATCATCCCTTTAGATTTAACCCATTATATCTATGACAATATAATAAAATAAAGAACCAACTATATACTACTTGGGTTGGGGTCATAAAATATAATAATGATATAACTGACGATAATATTCATCTAATTTGATTACCCACATTTACTACATTATTTCATAATATTTAAAATTAAAATATTTTTATTGGGTTCTATCTTATTAATAAAACTAAAAAGAAAATTTTGAGAAATAAAAATTATAGTGGTGACACCATATAATAATTTATACAATGTCTATATCCTGAAATTTTATTTCCAATGTAATAAAATTTATTTATTCTCTATATAATTCATTTTGATCATATAGTACAATCCATTATAATGATTTGTTAATAAAACATTATTTATCTAAAGAATACCTTATGGGATCTTCAAACTATGTTTCTATTAATGCCCCTTTCAGGTTTCATGTAATCCACTTGTAAATGAAAAAATGCATTTTTTAGACTAATTCCCAATAGGTATATCAGAACAATTACTATTTTAACATTTTGTATATATAAGGATGTAATTAATGTCTAGTCTGCATAATACCTACCACAATTTTTTTACATATTTCTCTACATTTATCCTCAATTGGTGTCATTGCGTTTTGTAACATAATCTTTGTTTTCAAAAATATAGTTCCCAAGGATTCTAATAAATATAATATGTTACAAAATGTATAAACGTCAAAATCAGTAAAATAAGGGCTTCATTTTTTTATTGTATTCGAATAATATACAAGGAATCATTTCATGAAGGACCAAATACTATAGTTTTGGTAAACTAGAAAGATACAAGGTTTTATGAATATATTTCTATCAAACAATTATAGCCAATTTTTTTAAAAAATTAATTATACTCTATAGAATATCATTTCATATAATTCTAAGAACACATTCTGGATTCCAAGTAAAAGTATAAAAAATATTGAGATCACATTCTTAAAAAGATTTATGTAAAAAAGATACTATCATGAATCAATAAGAATAATCCAATTTGGAATGTAAATAAATGAAAACACATGAAATTTAATTAATAACATGATTATAATTATTACATATGTAATAATCAATATCAATGTTAAATAACTGAACAGACAATCCATTTAAATATCTAAAATAACATTTATAGATAAGGAATAATCAATATGAAATTGTAAATGTTGGATCCAATAATCCATTTAAATAGCATGAATATCAGTAATAGATAAGTTTAAATCACTATAGAATGTTAAATAACATAAAATTTATACCATTTAAATATCATTCCAATCATGAATAATGAATATATAATAAAATTTTAAATATAAATTACACTAAAAAATTAAATTTGATCAATAAAATAGAATGAAATGCGTCCAAACATTATTTTACGGTGAAAATATCATGTATAATAAAATTAAAATTATTAATTAAGGAGATTCTAAATTCCCCATTACATGATCTTAGAAATGGTGAAACCTATGTTTCCATGACTTTTCATAAGATTGTTAAAACTACAGTAAATATGAAATTTATTTTCGTCTTACTAATTCAACTCACGATACATGTGATTCAAAGAGGGGATATATTATTCCTATACCAACCTATAATGGCATGTAAAAATAATACATCATATATAAAATAATAATTTAAATTAATGTATAATTCGTCTTATCATAAAATAACCATATGGAATAAAAATAAAAAATTATCCTTATTTTTCCAGACAAAAAATAATATCAATATGGAAATCAATATCTGATATAATGTACATTATAAGATATAAAAATATCGATATTAAATAAGTTGTATATTTATGATAAATTTAATTACCCATGATCGCCAGAATGTGAATATTTTAAGGGAATACAATTCAATAGAAAATGAATCAGGAATGAGTGTGTCAATATAAATAAGAGAAAAAATTATCGTAATCCTTCAATAAAATAAATAATAATGTTTTCAATTAAAAAAACCCCATGTGGTTTATTAGTAAAAAAACAGAAATTTTCATTAATGAATATAAATACCATAAAAATGTCAGTAATATCATTTTTTGAAGAAAATATCAAATTTTTAAGTTGAAAATTCGTTTTGTAATCAATTTTCAAGGAAAATATTTTTAATATACATTTATTTAAAAATTACATTCTAAATGTAAAATTGATTTATTAAAATCTAATTATCCCATGATATAAGGAATGTTTATACTTTCCTTACACATTAAAATAATGATTACATTCTTGATTTTAGAAAAATCTAAACAATGCTTTATTGGAATAAAAAAAGACGATTATTTAAAAGAGGTTTTTATAAAGTAAATCATGGGTAATAAATTTTATTATATAATATCATTAATATTTAAAAAACCACATCATATTTGGAAAAAATTTATTATTATGAAAATTAATTTTCAACCAAAGAGATAAATAATGTTTTATTGTATTAGAAACATTTTATAAATAATTTATTTATTAAATGAGTGGAAAAATTGTAATGTTAAATTAATAATTATTGAAAAACCATAGGATATGAAAATTAATAGGTTTTCATAGAAAATGATCAAATAATTTAATTCAATGAAAATTAAAGTTTAAAAATTCTGTATTAGAATGAGATTATAAAATTAAAACATACAGAGATCATATAATTGATGTGAGAATTAATATGTGATTCAATTACATGAATAAAATTTAAATTCACAAAAAAATTGAAAATAAAATATAATTTATTCAATAATACTTACAAACATAATCATATATTTTGAATTATTATGTTGAATTAATAAAACCAAATAAATAACAAGAGAGTTATCAAATTCCTTACCACATAGTAATTATCAATTATATTTATCATGGATGAAATATATAAATTATTAAATAAAATAAATATTATTTATGATTCAATAATGTTATTTCATTCTAAAGAGTAATATATTATAATTATTTGAAAGAATAGGTGTGTAATATTTGAATATGGCTTAGTGAATTTAAATTGAGATGTAGTCCCTTTCCATTTGGTAACATTCATGTAAACCTACATTGGATAAAATATATCATTATGAAAGATAAAATAACTTGTTTAATAAATTATTAATTATATGACATGTAAAAAAGTGAAATATATGAACCATGAAAATTACAATAGTTCAATAACATTGATATAATATTACACTGCGTCTCATGGTAGTGAAATTGAGAATAAACCCCTTACCTCACAATTCAATTTTCATGAAGAAGAAATAGTAATATTTTTTATTATATTATTTTCTTTATTTATTTATTCTAGAACAAAATAATTATTTATTATATAATTTATGATCCCCTTATAAAATTATAGCACCCATTTATTAATTAAATTACAGTATTTTCATTGTTTTGGGTGTTAATTGCCATGGTTTTTAATGTTTCATTAGGAATGAATGATATTGTACATAGAAATATTATATAGTTACTTTATCTATATAAGTATATTAATTATATAAATATAATTTTAATTACATAAATTTATTAAACATTATATAAATTTAATAATGGTGATTGGATCACATCGCTTTGAGGAGATGGCATGTAAAACATACCCATGTGTGACATTATCATTTAATTAATGGTTGAAAATAAATGAAGTATGTGATATATTAATTAATAAAATAAAATAAATTTAATATATATAAAATATATATTCACTAAATCTATCCTTATTACATTCAATTAAATTCATAATAGAAAACAGAATTACATCGCTGCGTGAGGTAGAAGTACACCATTATTTCAAGGAATGGTATCAATTTTTAAAATGATCTTAATGTAAGAAGGTATATGATATATTAATATTAAAAAACATTATAACAAATAAATATGATATAATTTTTATCATTCCATAATTAATCCATTCCTCTAATGTTTTTGACGAAAAATGAGTCACATTTTCTCGTAAGGTGGTAGTTCGCCAAATCCATTATCAAATGTTATGTTTCCCATATGTTAGAGGAGGAGATAGATATAGTTCATTCCCGTAATTTAATAACATAACAGTATGTGAAATATAATTAGAATATTAGGAAATAATTTTTTAGTAATATATAAATGATTTTGAATAAGAAAAAAATAATAATGCTCGTTTGAGAATGGTTATGCTTCATCAGAAAACTTCTACAATATTACATGAAAAGCCTTCCCTTGATACATTTCTGATAAAAACAACCATATATGTGGTTTTTTGAAGGGTAATTTTTTCATTTGGTTTTGTGCTATATGAATCAAATGTATTTATAAGTATAATTTTTTTATGAGGGTTTGTGGACTTCAATAAATGTGGAGAAGGAAAACTAATAATTTTTTAGAAGATAAAATTACATCCACAATTTTATCATGAATCAATATTTAAATATGGAATATTATATACCCCTATAAGTAATAAGGAATAAATAAATCAATATAATGGGTTTTGGACAAGTTGGTAAGTCATTATAACAATTATCATCTTCATTTGAATCGTTTTAAATAAGTTTTTCCCAAATTCATTGAATATAATTTTAACTAATTTTACAAATTATTAAGAGAAAAAAATTATTTTACCATATTAGATAAAATAAATTATTCTCATTCAATTAATTGAATAAATTGTTTTTAATTTACAAAACATCATGTGGTATAATTTTATTTAATATTATACCCATAAACACAACGAAAAAGTATGTTTCCTATAAGAAAATTCTTATAGGTATTGATTTATTTAATATCTTAATTACATATTAAATTGATTCAAATAAAATAAATTACATAATTTTTTATATTATTTATACAGTTTTAATGTATAATCAATATAAAATATAATTTAACATTCAGCGTAATTAAAAAATGCATTATTTCCTTTAAAATTATTATTTTTCACTTTTTAATGACAAATCTATTTTCATGAAATTCACATAACACTTCGAAGTATAATTTTAAAATTTGGATTTGAATTTATTTCAATTTTTAAAAAATAAATTATAAAAAATAGAAAAAATTACAATAATTTATTTGGTAAAGGATTGACTAAAATGTACTGTATAAGTACTTGTTTTTCACCAAACTATTCATTTTTTTAATTGATTATTATTTTATTTATAAAATGTACATAATGAATTATTTATTTTATAAATATGAAATGTATATGCATTTAATTATCTATTTACTATTATTCATACCATCTAACTTAATTTATTGGTTGTAATTGAAACATTTCAGGTGAGAACATTTTAATAGAATATATTGTTAGGTTTGAACACAATGTTTCATGAATAAAATACTTTCAAAGAGACTGAATTTATTGTAAGAAACATATTATAATGTATCATGGTGTTATATAATCAAATAATATTAGTGTTTCATGGAATATAAAATATCAAACATAATTTCATTCTTTTTAAACCACAAGGTGATACAAAATTAAATATTATGTATTATAGGAAAACATTGAGTTACATTTATATATATTATTGTTTATTCATATTTGTTACTGGATATTTTATATTTTTAAATATTCTACACCCATGGGTACACATACATATATTAGATTTTTCAGATTTTTGGAAATTTTTTTCGCATTAGGACCATTATATATACAAAATGATTCACCATTAAATGTAGGACTACATTATATGGGGGTTACAAATTTTTATTAATAATTTAAGGGGAATAAAAAATATTCACAGATTGAGTATAAATGAATAAAAATAGCTTATAAAGTTTTATATCTAATCAAAAACAAGTTACACATTAAAAATTGAAGAAAAAATATATTACAACATGGTCCAACACAAAAAAATGTTTCTTGACACACAATGTCACATCACATACCACTATGTGGTACCATTACACACAATAAATCAATTCTATATCCCAAATGTCACTATAAAAAACCCAAAATAAAATAGATATAAAAATATATAAATCTACACATTTTTAAAAAAAAGTAAAACATTAATTTATCTACTAAATTTGTTAGTTATTGAAAATATTCAATTTTGTATATATTCTAACACCGATTACTGTAATAAAATAAATATATGATTTTATTTAAAAATTTATATATTATAATTAAATATCATATTATATAATATAGATAATTGCAATGAAATTGGAAAATTATTTATGTTATATATCATTTAATATCTCAGATTCATTGATTCCTCATAAGAATAATTTCAACTCAAGTGATGATTTTTAACTATATATGAATTCATTTGAGAATGATTATGAAGAAATTTTTTTCAAGAATATAATTAGGCAGAAAATAGTAAACAATAGAGAAACATAGAGTTGTGAGGATAAAAGGCAGAGCATCATAATACTTCTAAGTAGCATGATTAGGAAATAAACATGTGGATAATATTTTCAGCATCTATATTAAGAAAATAAATACATATATAACATCAATTTTAGGGGAATATTCATTAGGTTTTAAAATTTTGTACCCCTAGATTATACGACACTGATTTCTGTGAATCTGTATCCCCAAAGCATTGATAAATTTCAATGAATATTAAATTTATTATATATTTTTTTCATATTTCTTTCAATGTATTAGTTTTTTTAGATTTATTCACAAATAAAAATAACCTTAAAGTATATAAATTTCAATATAATATTAACCCCCATGAAACAAAATGACTTTGGAAATAATGAAAATTTATAAAACCCAAACCTTTTACATATATTTCTATTATTTTAGCTAGAGACAAAAGTTGTATTAAACATAATGAATTCTGAAAATAAAAATTCATTTAACCAAATATCATAAAAGGTTTTAGTTTTTAACCAAACATTGTTACATGAATATTGAGTAATCATGTGTCCAATAAGCACTAAATATGGTATCACTCAACAATTTATATAATGACAGAAAAAATCATCGACATTCAGGGCCAATACATTCAAACTAAGGGAAAACCAGGTTTTTCCCATTACTTATATTATTATTAATTGTTTACTTATACCCCATAAATATTTAACCATTCATTTTATATGAATAATCCATAAATTATTCTCCAAATATTCTAGTCTTGTATAAAAATGTATTCTAGCACAATATCCTCTACCAAGTTTGTGAGGACTCGGCAAGTGCATCCAAGGGACCCAAGTTCAAAACCTGGTGGAGAAAAAATTTCAGGGACTTTAGGAGGCACTATATGAGTTCAATAGTAGATATTATAGTTGTAGTGTAGCAGGCATTATTCAGCATTGTAAAAGCCTGAACTATTGATCTGTTTCGGCTTTCAGGCCACCTGTTTGGGACTCAGGTCATATAAGTCCTTTATCCCATCCAAGGCCTTTAGGCCAATATGGATTTCAGCCACCTCAAGGCCATCGAGCCACCTCAATGATTTCAGGCAAACCGGAACAAATCAGGAAACCTAAAATAGTTTTTAGTGATTAGAAAGACTCTAGAAAGAGAATAATTCAGATGGGGATTTTGAGCATGAACATTCACTAGAGGAGAACCTAAAAATAATTTTCAGAAATAAAGCGTATGACATTGCCATTGGTACTAGCTTGTTCATTCATGGGAAGCCTACCTGAATAGCCATGCAATGGTGGAGAGCTGATATCACGATGAAGAAGCTGGAAGGATAAGTTCCATTTATAGTCTGTATATTTCCTAAGACCTATGTGTTATGTAATCTCTAAGCCTACAGACCTTGTAAGGGTTCCCATCATCCCATTAATGTGGGTTTTTTAAAAAGCAATTGATATTTCCTTCGGGAAATTCAGGTGATAAAAATATAATCAAATATCCCAATTATTCCATCCCACAGTAAAAATAAATTTACCATCCCTCCAAAAAATTAGGTTTAATCGATAACACTTCGCAAGGAGCTTGAGATTCAACCAGTGGAGGGAGAGGAAGCATAGAAAACCTTGGTCTATGAATCTCATAAGAAAGAGATGGAACCATCAATGGATAGAGATCAACATGAGTTGTACCTGCTTACAGATGAGGTGACACTGGAGGTTACCCATGGTCCACGGTGTGGGGCGGGATCCAATATTGTTGGTGTAGAGGAAATAGAGTTACATTAGAGGGAACCAGTCTCAACAGCTAAGGAAGGAGCGAGGGGGATGCCTGGGGAGGAGGAAGGAGAAGTGGTGATCAGGGAAGATCCATGGGAGATGCTTTTACAATCCGGGGAAGAGATGACAGAGAATGTGGTATCCATACGTTCTTCTGTTGTGGGTGTGGAAAGGATGCAAGAAAGATTTATTAAAGTTGACACGAATAAAGAGCAAAGTGAATGGATCGGCAACCAATTCCTAATCCTCATTATAGGTTTCATGAACAATAAGATAGTTGAAGAGGAGTTCACGTGAGCATAGCTTAAGCTGGCATCTCATTTCGAAAACATTATCAGAGACGACCCCGACAAAAAGGTAAAAAATATTTCCTGGAAGTTGTTCAAGGAATTCAAGTCAAATGGGGTCGAGGAGGTGTTTAATAACTTTGTTATGTGCTATAGTGTTTATGGGCTGTATTGAACTCTTTGGTTTCATATTTTCTCCAAAAAAGTGTCTCTTTAATAAAAATATTTATTTGGAGGTAGCTCCCCTAGAGTCATCATTTAGTTAAAGAACCTTTGTGAATCACAAATAATAATACCTATACAATCCATTATTTTCAAATCATTCATGAAAGAATAATTAATACCAACTGATATCAAATTCAAAGATACTATCATATCACACAATTTTATACTATAAACCTTAAACTACATAGATATTTTCTCTTTTTTACAACTGGATAGAAATTAATTGTTTTATATTATCAAAAACAAAATCAATATTATTACATCTCCCTTTGATATGGTGATCTCAGGGAACATGGTCATATTACATTATCATACCAAACCATTCATTAATATTTAAATAATACTTCGTAGTACATTAATATACATGTTCATATTCCCTAGAAAAAAAATTCCTATACATATGCTACAAGAATATGTGGGGTAATCCTTATGGTATTAAAAAATCTAGTTATCTCATATGAATCCAATGTTTTTGGAACTGTTCCCATTATATGATAAACTAGGAATTTATATTATATTTAGATAGAATTTTTATTCCATAGTCATTTGGTGTGGTCATTTATTTTACCTATGCTGGAAAACCCTTCCCGATAAATTAGATACAAATCCATATGGGATGAGAATATGTATCCTTAGTCTAGAATCCCCTGAATTATTACATAATTAGCATAAATATTTGATATGAAAAGAATTAGTTCTAATCACCCTTTTTAAAAGAGAATATAAAATCATCATTCTTCATTTGATTATAATGATAATCATTATGAGATGATTATAATAAACCCATTTAAATTGTATTTGATCCCATTATTCTTAAATTAACTAATGAGACTATGATTAAACACAACTCTATGTTCTATGAATAAGACTCCTTATAATGTGTTCATCTATTTCCAACCATTAACTAAGAAAAATAACATATAATTAAAGCTATTGAATATTGAGATATTAATCATCAAAATGAAACATTAAACAGAAATGGATAAATATTTAAATATGAATTATATCCTAACTTGTGATTATTTAGGTTTATATATTGGTTATGCATGATCTATTTTGAACTTATATTTCATTACCCTTTTCCCCTTAATAATGGTTTTAAATAAGATCGTGAATCGACGAAAGAATATCTCCTTAGAGATTTGTAACCAATAGTGAAAAAAGGCTCATTGTCGTGTACCAGGATACCCCCGGTCGAGCCTGATACTTTTTTTTGGAGTATTCACTCCTAGATACATCAACTCGTGCGTTGGAGATTATGATAATTAGTCTCTTGTCACTTCCCCTCTCAAGGAGGAAATTCGAGCAGCTCTCTTATCATTAAATGTTGAGAGTGATCTTGGTCCGTATGGGTTTACTAATAAACCTTTTGTGTCATACTGGCACGTCTAGAAGGATGATCTTACCCCGGCTTTCAAGGATTTTTTCTCTCACTACTACATGTCGTATGAGATTAATTCATGTTTCATTTCTCTTTTACCTAAGAAAAATAATTCTCTTGAAATAATTAATTTTAAGCATGTGGCTCTGGGAAATACTATCCCTAAATTGATCAGTAATATCCTTGTGAAACAGCTGGGTTGGGTGGTCGGTGAGTTGATTTCTTCAAATCAATTTGGTTTTATTCCTAGAAGGAATATTCAGGAGTGTCTTTTCACTACATTGGAAAGTGTCAATGTAATGAGAAAGAATGTGAAAGAAGGGAATTTTTCATTGAAAATTGATATCTCAAAGGCCTTTGAAACACTTAAATGGTGCATTCTTTTGGAGGTCCTTAAGATGTATGGTATCTCTAACGAGTTTATAAAACTAATAGTCACCATCCTTTGCTCATAAAGGTTGTCCATTATGATTAATGTCACACCTAGTGAATTTTTCCCGTGTACCAGAGCTGTTCGACAAGGGGTCCCACTCTCTGGTCTTTTATTTGCTATTGATAAAGATTATCTTAGCAGATGTATTATTGACCTTGCAAAAATGGGCATGTACAAGAGAATTCTGTCCGTTATGAATGACTTCACTCCATCTCATTTTTTATGCTAATGACATTCTACTATTTGGGAAAGTATCTAGAAAAACTATTTCATCAATTAAGGTCCTTTTCAACACTATGAGGAAGTGGTTGGTCATGCGATAAGCGGGGATAAATCATTCATTGTGTTTGGAAATGGTGTAATGACTGGGAAGGATAATAGGATAACTAGATTCCTTGGGGATAAAAAGGGTCCTTGACCTTTCAATACCTTGGTGTTCCATTATTTTGGAGAAAGGTGAAGAGGCAATACGTGGAGTGGATTTACTCTGGTATCCTCAATCAACATTCCGGCTGGAAAGGAAAGGCATTGTCCATGGATAGTAGGGTATGCCTTTTAAATTCAGTGATAACATCTAAATTTGTTTACTTCTTCTCTCTCTATATGTGGCCTAGGGGACTTATCAAGGAGATACAAAGCCTGGTACGAAGCATTATCTGGACAGGGTCAATCCATGAGCGCCAACTTATTACTGTTTCATTGAAGGAATGTATCATTCCTGATGAATTTGGGGGGCATGGGGTCAGTGATCTCAGGAGATTTAATGATGGGCTAATTGGGAAGTTCACTTGGGTTCTGATCTATAAAGATACTTCTGGTGATTTTTTAGTTAACATTTTCAAACAAAGGTTGATTAATTGTTATAAATGCTACCTTGCTTCAACTGTATGGGCTACTCTTAAATGATCTTTCAACCAGATCAGGAAATATACCAAGTGGTTGGTTTTTTGTGACTGTAACCTGAATTGTTGGAGAACGACTTGTCTTGATCGGCCGCTTCCGGACTGTATGGACATTCCCTCCGGTGTTGATCAGCTCTCCATTGCTAAGTTTGAAACGCATAAACATCTATTCGACGACATGATACACCCTCATGTGGAGTTGGAATTTCAGTCCTATGTTTTTATGGACCGTGACACTCTAATATCGAATAATAATTGGAATGGTCAATTTACTAGTATGGATCATTATCAGTTTTCTTGTAGGGATTCATGTATCCCACCTACTTGGCTCATGAAATACTGGTCCATGTTCATTTGTCTCTTTCAATATTATTTGATCCGGTGACATTGGAAAAACCTTGTTCACACCCATGATCAGCTCAAGAAATCTGGCTTTATGTTTGCATCAACATTCCATATTTATATGCGAGTTGAGCAGGATACCTAAAATCTGTTTGTAGAGCACGCATATGACATGCAACTGTGGATATATTTTGGTGTTTTTTTTGGACTGTAGGTGAACCAGCTCCCAATTCTGGAGCTGCTCGCAAGGCTATCCAGGTACTATTGCAGTGAACAGGGGCAGAACTTCTGCCTGGTGGCTGTTGTGGCTGTGATTTCATCCATCTGGATGGCTCAGAATGATGTAGATTTTGAGGACAGGATGGTTCCCATCCGGGTTGGAATACTTCCAATTCACCAGGAGATTTACGCTGCCTCAAAGGTAAAGTCTGGTGCGATGAATAACAGTGTTGCGGACTTGAAGATTCTTTGGGTGCTTGTTGTTTCTGGGCATCCTCGGAAGCTGAAGATGACCATGTACATTTCTGGATTCCCCCGATCAATCCATGGCATAAAGTCAATGTGGATGGAGCTGCTTCCGATGCACCTAGACCATCGGGGTGCGGTGGCGTTTTTAGTACGTATCGTAGATTTGTGAAAGGATGTTTTTGTAAATTCATTGGTGTTGGTGTTGTTTTTGAAGCGGAGATCTAGCCGATTATTCACACAATCAGGTATGATTTGTTGTATAATTGGACAATTTTGTGGATTGAATCATATTCTCAACATGTTGTCCAAGCCCTACAAATAATAATGCTGAATGTGACATGGAGGATACTTCCAGAGTGGTTTGAGTGCCTCAATAAGGTTCGTCACCTAAACGTGATTATCTCGCATGTTTTCCCTGATGGCAATCGGGTGGTAGATTCTTTTTCCAAGAAGGAAATCATGGAGAAGTATATGGAATGGTCATTTAATGTCCTTGATTACTGCTCTTCCTTGGTGGAGGAAAGCATGTGTGGAATTTTGTTCTCTCGGTCATGTAATACTCATTTTGTTGCTTGGCTCTGACTTTGATTTCGTTTTCTTAATATATTTTCCCTGGGACCAGTTTTCGCCGGATCCTGGAATTTCTGGGTAATTACCAAAATTTTGTGATGTTTTATTATATATCGTATCGTCCTCAATGTTCTCACTAAGTGTATCTATTCCTAATATCAAAAAATAACTAATCTATCCTCTGATATGATCCATAGTGACCCAAACCTTTTTCATATATCATTACATGATTTAAGCATAATTATACATTGGAGTAGAAGACAAGGATCATTATGTCTGGTGTCATGGATGACAAGGTACATAAAACATAAAACCTCGGTCTAAAAAATGCTTCATTATTTAATCTTAATAATGAGATCCTAACTTCCTTTGAGACCTTACATCTGCATAGGGTACCCTGGGGAACACATGATCATAGGTATGAGATAAAAAGCACAGTAAGAGAAAGAATATAAGGATATGTATAAATTACAAGAGTTAGAAGGAAGTATATAATGATATCTAAAGCATGGATCATGTAAATTCATATTATATATGTATGTGGTCATATAAACATGGAATCATATAGATGTGGATGAATCATAAAACATTTCATTTTTATGGGTCAAGGCTAACGGCCAATCTTATTTCCTGTTTTAGTACGGGTTAAGGCTGACCACCAATCTCGTTTCACATCGCATTTCATGAGACATAACATTACACAATGCATTGTAGTGCTATCTAGGCACAACCATCTCAAAATTTTCACGAAAGTTCATGCCACATGAATATTTTTATATCATAGATAATCATACATAATCAACCGTAAATAAACATAAGGGTACCCATGGAATTAATTGGGTCCCACAATTATGATATAAATCATAACAAATGGGTGTGTCACAAAAGTATCCATGAAAGGAATGGATTTTAACATACATGGATGTTAATAGGGTAAAATAATCCTATAAAATTAAAACTTTTGTCAAACAGAAGTGACAACATATAAGAAATGTATTTCAAAAACATAAGCATTAATGATTTTTGTGTGTTTTTAGAGAAAATAAAGTTAATTTTTTAAATTAGGAAATAGAAAATTATTTTCTATAAAACCATATTTGAACCAAAAATGTTTTAATAATAAAAATACTGATTTTATAATGTCAAATAGTGTTTTGAAAAAGTGGATTTAGTGAACTTAAAATTTGGGTAAAAATTCGGGATGTTCCCTTAAAACGAGTGTGCTTATTAGGAAGTACTGAGGACTGATTCTCTTAAAAGCCTGTATATCCCTAAAATATAATGAGAGATGTACCATGAAACATGATTTTGGGGGATATAAACAGAATGTAGTAGTTTTACATAAAAATAAAATACAACTACATTTTGGTAAAAATAAAGATAGAGTAACCTGAAGGAATAATCGAAGTTTGGGTAGATTCATTCGAGTTTTTCATCATGGTATCTGGTGTAACTAAGATGGATTGATGAGAGAGAAAAAGGGTTTCTCATCACATATAAAATAATATGGAATGATGGTGATGAGTGTTATCTTACCCCATAATTTTCTATTACACATGAAAAGTCAAATTATTGAGGATAATATTGATTACGAGTGAAATAGAGAGGATCCCTATCATTATATCCATTGTTGTTATCCACTTGTTATTAAACACTTGAATAAAAAATAATAATTATTAATTCAATAGTCCAAAACCTATTTTATATTTAAATGATTTATTATAACCCTTTTTAGTTAAATCAAGGTCGTTTTGATTTGTTATAAGGTTCAATTTCATTGTTCTGGCCCGTTTGTTTACTTGGTTTTAAATGATCGGTTCACATATATTTATGTTCAGATAAACATGAAAGATGGAAGTGTTTGTCCATAAATGATTGTATATTCTATTAGGGAACATCCATGAGATTAAATATTTTCAAATTTAATTTGGTTACTTAGATTGATGTCGAACTATTATATAAAACTATAGTGACAACCTTTTTTGTTAATCGATGCATTAGATTACAAAGAATATGTTTTTCATTATAACATAATACCATTTGTACAGAAGGATGAGAGAAATAAAAATAGGACATATTAAATATATAATAATATTTTTCAACTTTATCACAAATGGTTTCATGACCATAATTTATGATTATAATAGACGTTGATAAATCGATGTCCATCAGTGTGATAAATTAGCATATCTCAAACGGTGTTATCATATCTTTCCAATAAAGGGTGAAAAAATGATAGAAGATAATGAAATATATCATTTGAATGAAAACATTACTATACATGTATGTTACTATATATATCATAATATTATGTTGAAGGGAGGCGAGGAAAGAAACGGAAAGAAAAGAACATAAAAGAAATGAAGGAATTGGAATGCAGAATTCACCTCTTGAGACTTTCTCCTTTGAGAACCACGTCAGGAATAAGTCTCCGTATTTTGGAGAGGCTATAAGATTTTTTATGTGGATGAGGTTCATGGGGAATGATTTGGGTTGAATATTGGCAAGGAACAAATCTTGAGAGAAGTGATGAAAAGAGAGAGTGAAGGGGGGGTTTTATAGTAGAGGATAGAGGGGATTTCTCTATATAAAATTAATTAATTTATTATTTCACCACAAGACAAGGAATAGTGATTCCTACATGAAAAAATTATTTTTATCTTGTGATCTTGAACCAATTTTTCTTATATCATCAAAACATCATGCACGACTCTATAATTATCTTATTTTTCTTATTTTGTAAATTATGGTATTTCACTATTCATAAATAATTCATGTATTTCAGAAAAATATAAAAAATTAGCCTTAAACATTTTTCGATGTGTAGAATCCAAAAATATAGTTTATTTTTTAAAAATAATTTTAAAAATATGATTAGCTTAATATTTTATTCATAATTTCTTATTGAAATCCAGTTTTAAAACATTCATTTATTTATTTTAAAATATAGGTGTATCGTATTTTCAACTTGAATATTATTTTTATACAATCATAGGTCAAGTTACTATTTTTTAGGGTATATCAGTATTCATAAGGGTATATTACTATTCATAAGGGTAGATTACTATTCAACAAAAAAATTTATTTTTCATTATCAGACTCTAAATAGATTAATGATTGCAACCATGTATGTAAGATTTTCAAAATTCCAAATACAGAAGTGAAAAACTTATGTTTAAAGGTCACATAGAACCTAGTAGTTCATTATGATGTATTTTCATGTAATTTTATGATATGTCTATAAGATGTGAATTTCATTTGAAAAAACATTGTGTAGTTATAATGAGGGTTGTCTAATTGGTACAAGTAAGAACACTTCATAGTTTTTAACAAAAGTCCTAGAGAAATGTGGGACATAAGAGAATGTTAGGATATAATTTTTAGAGCCCTTGGTCTTCTTATAAATATATTGGGGGATGGGAATTATCCTTCCAAGGGATAAGTCTATTTCTATTGAGGTATATCATTCTAGGTGAATGTAATGACTTAAAATTTTTTATTTTTAATTGTTATATGAAAATTCGTGTATTATTATTTTTTACTGAACAAAATTATATACCATTAATAATGATGTGTGTGTAGTTAAAATGTGTACATTTGGTTTCTATCTTTTTTAGACTATTGTACAATATCATAGTTGTAATCAATACTCGTAATTATTATTTTAATGTTATAAATAGTCTTATAAATATAAATGATAATGTTTTTTTATTGCGTATAGAAAAGGTGATGGCCTCATATAGGAGAGTCAGACCGTAAAAACCTATTGTTTAAAACATGGGATCAACGTGGAGTTGTTTTCCTTCACTGTTGACTAAGACCAAGCTGATCTTTACAATGTTATGTATGAACAAAATTGCATATGGGAAAAGTTCAGGTCATTTGGGATTACCACTCGAGTGAAGTTACCTAAGCCTCCCCATGAATCCATCACTATAACACACATCAAACTTAGTTAGTGAGGGGGTTATATAAGGGGTTATTAATAAATTTCTCATTTACTTATTATATACTCGTTTTCATTAAATATTGTTTTTGTTTTATGAATTCTAATTTATTAATTTTTTATAAAAATATGGTGAATTTAATAAATTGATTTTTTTGGATAAAAATTTTACTTTTTCAAATATATATTATTCTTATAATAAAATAATATATTTTTACTACCTTTTATTTAAATAGTTTCATTAAAACACTATTATTAATAATTAAACGATGAATTAATTTTATATTTTTCATGTGTCTGAAATTTTAGTATGCATTTTACTATGAAATTTATATCTAGTATTATTAAAAAATCTATTTTTTATATTTAAAACATAAATTTTTTATACTTAGATAACTAATATGATAAAATAATTATCATTTTTGAAATCATAAATTTCAAATTATATCATGGTGAATTTATTACAGTTTTATAAATTATTTTGTTTTTTGATGAATAGTAACAATTACAGTTTTTAGTTTTTGTTATGTTTAATGACATAATAATTATGTAATGAGTAATATAAAATTCTTGCGGACTCTTTGGTTTCTAATAACATAATAGTAATCCCAACTATTCAATACCATGGGAAAATATTATCAGAAATCCCATGGTTTTTTAATAACCACAAACTAGTTGTCTAATAAAATCAATAAAAAATCATCTTATTTTTGCAACAAATTACAACCAATTTATCCATTACCATTCATTACCAATTCATCATATAAGGAAAAATTATCTTTATACATCACAAGGAGTCCTCTATTGGTGTATTCATTCAACCAATGTCCATGTCACCAAGTTTTTGGAGTTACTCTTCATTGCAAGGGAAATCATATCTTCTTTTTCCCTTTCATGATTAATTTTTATGGGCTATATATTTAAAATTTTCATAATTACTTGTTATTCCCATTTAATTCTATCCGTTAACTGTATTATTAGTCCTTTAATAATGAATGACCGTTTTCTCATATACTTTTAATACTTTATAAAACCTTGTTTCATACCTATCATGTTGTCGATTTATTTTACCAACATTTCACTAATTTATTAAAAAAAATTATTTCATTTTATTTATATGAATATGAAATCCACATTATTTTCAATGGACCGGAAACAATATGTAAAAATTATTTATTCTATTCCATAGTTGATAAACATAAATCCCTTCTTCCCTTTCAATGGGTTACAAATAACTTATTGATCATGTTTTTAAAGAATTTTTAAAACATAGTGGTTTTGACTGGAAACCTACTTACTTAAATCCACCTAGTTTATTTATGATATCATTGATAATTATTTTTTTCGATCAATGGAAACTAAGACATTCTAAGGTTTACCCTTGATATCTGTCCAATGCACTAGGAAAATAATTTAATCTCTAGAGATGAAATTTTTTTTCGATACCTTGGTGGATATCCTTGGTAATTGTTTCGAAACCATGGTGATGATCATTGGTGATATTCTAATAAATCTATAAATAAATTTTTTATCAAAATTTTAAATATGGATTCCTATTATTTTATTTATGGTAAGCTTCATGTTTGCATTTTCATTCCATGTTGATATGCTTAATGTCCTTATTGAATTTCCTCATTATCACATGTAAAATGATTCCCTTTCTATCCCTTAATGGGCCTTATTCTCACCCTTTCCTTTGATGGGTGTCCCCATGATATGGGATGTAGAAATTGAAAAAAGGATGAAACTTTTACGAACCATTAAATGTAGAATAGAATAATGTTTTATGTTTTCATTAATTATGATGCTTTTTTAAATAAACTAAATTTAAAAGATCCACAATTTTGTCCCATGCAATGAAAATTTTATGTTATAAAATAGTGGGATGAAAAAGAAAATCATCATCGATATCCCCATTCTGTGAGGTAAAATCTAATCCCATGAAGCCAAGAAATTTTAAATATTTTATAGAGAAATTGGTTTTTCATCAACATGGTTAATTTTTTTCACGTAACTAAAAACGAAATAGAGATGAGGTGTTGGTTCCAACCATCTATGCACCAAATACTGTTGATGGGCCTCATATGGTTGGATTGCCTATAGAAAACTTCAAACTATAATTTACCCAATCACATATCCTTTATAAGCCTTTTGATCATACATGAGACACTTTTAGAAAATCAATTATCACTGGTCAAACTATTTGGTATGATCTTGTATTCACACAATGCTAAAGAAATTTCATTCCTTACAAACAGATTTTGTTAGGTAATACTTCGCCACTTCCCCCAACTGATTCTGAAAACTCTTAAAAACCCATTCATCAAATAATAACTAGCTTCACTTACAGAATTTTATAATATTTTGTATATTGGTTGTATATTTTGGGTGGCAGAGGTTGAGGATTGAATAAATGGTGTTGACAACAAAGTGTCTTATGAAGACGCCACACTCTGTATATGGAAACCATCCATTATAACATGATTATATAGGATGACCCTTCAACCACTATCCCCAGGTCATTCCCATATTTTTACCCTCCACCTCTCAAGGAATTTGATGATTTTGTGTCTGGCATTAATAAGGAGAAAAACTCATCTTATTCACAATTTGTAGTTGTTTATGGATATTTATCTATCACTCCCTAGAGTTATATCAGGTGACCTAGATGGGGTCTATTTTCTAATAGTTATGATACATGGGAATCTACATGGTATACACTCATTCTCTCCTCACACTTCATCATGACGAATATGTATAAAGGGTTAATGTAGAATGTAAAAAATATGACATCGCATTGCACTAGGAGAAAAATAATGGATATAAGAATCCATACATTTCAAACAAAAAAATTAATGACTATATAATAACATTAGTATCATGTGGGAATCATTAATTCTCGAGAGGATATCATTAGTGACATGACGTCTCATCATTTACTTTCTGATCCTTGTGAATTTATGTTAGTATCATTAATATCAGTGTTCCACGATCAATAAAGATGATTCAAAATCAAGGAGGATGAGATTTTTCTAATGGATGGGGAGGATAATAAAGAGAGTCCTACGATTTGACATTCCCTATGGTACACATTATAGAGGCTGGATATACTGGAGTGCTCAATTGTTGATGATAATGGTTTGGATAAATTTGTAAAGAATACAATTGTTTCATATATGGGTTGATGTCCCCTGAAAACATTTGAAGATTACATGATTTCAAATCTATATAATCATTGACATGTTCCTTTTTATACACTTCATTTTCACACATAAATCATATTAATTTATTGAAAATGATCAATCTGTGAGCCATTGTGAGTCATACTCTATACGAGAAACAAAATATGATCATGATATGGAACACTGATATGATAGTTCATCTAAATGGATGAACACACATGGTCAGGATTGGTTTGTTGATCATAGTGAGTGTCCTGGAAATGACATGGTATGGATAGATGAAAATGATCTCTAAATAAATGATATAAATTCACAATGATCACTAGTGAAAGAATGGGATAATAGAAATGGTGATATATTAAACCTAAAAACAGATGGAATAAATGGTGTAAATATAAATGACTAATATTTGGCATCTTGAGGGGGTGGCGTGATTATGTAGGAAAGTTATTTATAATGGTATACAAACAGAATATATTATCATTTTGACATGGATGATGGAAATCATATGAGGTTCAACTCCTAAACTTGATTAAAACAGAGGGCCAATCTATATATATTCACTTAAGTATTTCTGGTAATGTGCCCATGGAGGTAAGTGAGGCTATGTATCATAGGACCATTCTATCAAAGGGGGACCATTCTTATGTGAAGCATAATGGGGATCGAGTTTAATAGATATGTGAAGTATGGGGTTGACATGATGGAATGTTCTAATGGAGTTCAACACTCTTAAAATTATACCCACATGGTACATAGAACATTTATAAGATATTTCATTTTAAACATAGCATTGAGTCACTGTATAAGTGGTGAATTTATTCCCATTGGTGATTTGTTGTCAATGAATAAAAATATGGTGTATGTCACTAACACTGAATGGTAAAATGGTAATATTAGAAAAGGACCCAAGGGTATCTACATTTTTACATAATGAAATGAGGAAATTGGATAATATATCACCAAATAATCAACATAACCTCAAACCCCCTTCTTTATTTAAATATATATAGTGATAAATCTCATTGTATTCATTGTCTTGATCTAGGATAGTAATGAAATGAATAAAATATTAAAAAATACCCATCCCCTCCACTTTAAATACCACACCTCAAAAACCATTCTCCACAAACCACCAACGACATAAAGCGTACTCATATTCTAAAAACATTATCTCTAAAACATCTCCCCCACATTATTTTTTTCTTGGTATCATAAAGATACTATTACAATGATCCTTAAAGAGTTTCTCAAGGAGAAGAATCAAGATGTAAAATCTCCATCATTTCTGTTTATTTTCAATTAAATTTATTATCTTTTATTATAGATTAGTTACCTCTTATATCTAAACTGCCATGATAAATGGATTAATTATATATAGTAGAATATTTTTATGATTAAGGTATATCCACCATCACTTACATTCTATTACCATTTTTTCTCAAAATCAAAACATCATCTATGAAGTGCTTATTTTCCACCACGGTTGATAATCGATTTTTTTAAAATCAATTGACCAAGGTGGATGGACATAACAACATTTTTACAGTTAAAATATGTGATACTATACATTTTAAAGCCTAATTAAAATTCTACAATGATTATATATACATGATTTATGTAATAAAAAAACTTGTTCGTAGTGATAAAAAATCTAAAATAATAAAAAGAGTTATCATTACATTTTTTTATAGTTATTAAACCTCAAATCTGAAAATATATATAGATATATATGAACATTTAATATTAAAAAATTTCATTAATGATATATAATTTAAATTCTGGACAAATATTTTCATTTTACATCATTTTTTGAACCTGTATTCATGAAAATTGATTGTTAAAACTGAAGAAACACAATCTTCTGAACTATAAAAGTATATTCTATAACTCAACAAAATGGAAATAATAGAACAAAATAAAATTATAAAAAGTTAAATAATTGAATAAATTGTTTTTAATTAATTATTTAATGGTTTTAATATTTATCCATGATGTTAAAAATAAGTGCAGAACACTTTCAAACATATGTGAAGGTATTTTTCATCTCACTATTTTTTCTATGAGATATACCTTATTCAACATGTATTCCTTATGCAGGGTGTATGTATACATACCTCTAATATATCATATAATTAATCTAATTATCATTATGGTATTAAATTTCATATTCTATGATCATTAATTTTATAGTATATGTTTCGATTGTTTTTAAATTGGTATGGGCTTCTCCCTCAACCTCCATTTTTCATTTGGGTTTTGCTTTATATCACTGTAATATAATGTAGTTATTTTTTAGTTATATATAATTATTTAAAATTCTATATATATGTTTCAAACTTATGTATCTAGATCAATTCATCTTTATTTGATTAAGAAATACATGTTTTATATGGTTCTTATTTTAATTATTACGGATAAGAGTAACCAATAACAAAGAGCTTCCCAATCACATTTACATTTTCCTATACACTCCATAATATTTTACAAGACCCCAATAATTTTAAAAAATCACTCAAGTTATCATGCATAACATATTTACATCTTTTAGGGTATTATACATAGAATTTTGTCTTGACCAATATATGGACTCTTTTATATCTTCACTTTAACTACAATAATGTGGCTAATTTATAAATGATTTTTTCATGGTATTTAACTTTAGGTGGACTTCATTTATATCATAAATATATTTTATTTTTCATACCATTTATTTTATGGGATATTCATGTCTAAAATCAGTTTACATGACATATAAAATTGATTATTCCAAATTTAATCTTTGTTCAAAATTAAAACGGTATTTTTCTAATGAAATTATTCTTAATTTTCTTAGAGAATTTTCATATATGATTGTAATTCAGATATTTCAACACAGTTTGAGAAACATTTATTTAATGATATAATTTTAAATCAATGGTATAGTATATGAGGAATTCATTGGACTTATTATGTGAGTGGAATATCTCACTAAGGCCTGTTGGGGAATGGTAGGTCCCATGATACAAACAACACCTTATTTTTAGCCATTTATATATGGCATGTTGGCTGAATCCATGAAAATACATATAATAATTCTAAAATTATACATTAACATATAATGATATTAATAATTGAATATCCATGATATTATTCAATTATTATTATATAAATGGTCTTATTTTTTCAAATGTTATTATGTAATTATTTTGAAAAGATTTTATCTCGTCCACATTATGTTAAACTTTTTATTTAATGAAAACTATTTTCAGATATTCATGATCAATTATTTCTTATGTTTATACCATATTCGGTTGTATATAATTCCCTTCATTAAAATATAATATCACTAATTTTTATGTTTTTTTTAACTAGGATGTGAAGAATATTATTTTAAATGACTTGGTGGGATAATCTAGGTGTTTATAGGTGTTTCTGAGGATGTTTATATGTTTTTTTACTTTCAAGTTGTAATTTAGAACATATGTACGTCTCTGTTTTTTATATAAATTATACTATTATGTCCTTTATGAATTAATTTCTTATTCATTGTACATATTTTATTATCTAAACCACTAACCATTGGCTACTTTTTTGGGTCTTTACTATTGGTATCAATTGAATTTTACTAGAAAACATAAAAACTATATTTAGAAAACATTTATTATGTAACATAACCCTGTAAACACTATGATATGAATAAAATAATATCAGACAATATTGGTAAAATTGATATTATGAGGGTATTCTATGAAATACATTCTTATCTAGAAACTATAAATATACATATTTCTGCCAAAAATTTACATTGGTGTTAAAAAACTGACAATTCATATCAGGAAAAACTCGGTGTAATTGGTACATGAAAATAGAATTAATATGGACATGTATTGTCACTAATGGGGGATATTATTTAGATAATACCAATTTTAATTAAAACCCAATATGAAGTATTAAAATTAAATATTTTCCAAAGAATCCTTGTTTATAAGAGTGTGAGATTATCAATGTATACATATTAAATTAATGTTATGTGATTTTATAGTTTGAGATTATGAATTATTATTCATTACTAAATTTATTTAATTACATTTTTATGAATTGGAACATATTAGAAATAATGTGAACTTCACCAATGAACATTATCTAGATAGTAATAATTTTATTTTCTTTTATGAGAATATACTATTATTATAATGGGATTTGTTCTCCAGAATACCCTCATCATATGAGTAAATAATATCATGTTATAAAGATATAGAGATAAAATTATCCAAGTAATATGAAATAAATGGTAATAAATATAATAATAGGATAATTGGGAAAATTATAGATAAAAGGAATATGGGAATGAAGTACTTTCTTATATCATGTAGTTGGAGAAGGAATCACATTGATATATAGTTATGTGTAAAAGGATTGTTCCACATTTTTGGAGGAAAAAAATACACCAATGTCATCATTTAAAGGGAATGAAATTATTTTCAAATATTCTATGCTTTAATTTTAGTAATGTGGGGAACTATGAATATGAATTTCCCATGTGTCAAGGTAATATAGTAGAGAATTTGTGGCATGGTCATGGTCACATTTATGATAATACCTTCTAAGAATAAGAATCATCAATATTTATGTTTTTATACTCAAGGATTGCATTATTTTATTTTTTTATCAATAATTATATATTTTAAATATTATTGAGATATATATGAAATTCAATATAGTACTTATTTTAATATAAATTGAAAGAGTGTTATGAATATGACCATTAATCAAGAGAAGTAATTTTTTTGGTTGATCTAATTGAATCCACATTTCATTGGAATGATAAACCAAAATATGTGTTTCGTAATTCAAATATTAATATAATAATATATATATATATAAGAAATTTTTCATGACCATGATGGTGGTTATTGAATAGATGGTTTACATTATAAAGGAATTATTTGATGTTTGGATTTAAAGACAACCAGAGATTTTACACCTGTAAGAATGCATGTTTTATAAATGATGAATGTGATCAAGGTAATAATATATATCGAATTTTACAATAAGAGATTAATTATGTTTTTTTAATGAAAATATGATGTTATGTAACCTTAGATATAAATATTAGACTTTAAATTGAGAATGGCATATTTTGGATGAGTCTAAATGTTTTCTACTTATGGAATGAATGAATGGTATAATTTCTTATGATTAAATTTTGATTTGTCACATTGTATAATTTTTTATAACCATTTATGATTCAGTATGAATTTAAAAGATGAAGGAAGGAATTAAGGTACAAGTGATTCATTAAATGTTCTTTGGAAGTGAAAAGTTCATATTGAACTTTCATTTCGATGAGTAAAGGCGGTATTTAAGAAAAATTGAAGCATACGAAATAATGAGATTATTTTAAAAACATTGATTGTAATAAATTGTGTTTATTATATCAATTAATTATATGAATATCAAAATTATCACTCAAATTAATGAAAAAACATTAGAGAAATGTTTTTATCCACTTACCTTTTAATCTGAAAAAGAATGGGTCTTTTTACTATTCTCATGATTTAGAGTTCTCTTAATGTAATCAATCTAATAAACACGTTGACTATAAATCTACATAAGAATTTGATTTTTAAATTTATCTTTTGTGTACATGTCATAAAATTACACTAATGATTTGGTATCTGAAATCCCTATTTTAGTTGGTCATTCATATTTCACTTTTCATATTTCTAGAGGATATTTTATAACCCTATTTATGATCTGGGTCTCCCACAAAATCATTTTAATGTATCAACCATTGATTTTTTTATGTCAAATTTGAAATTTCTCAGATGTACTTTATTGAAGTATGTGAGATTGTAACACCCAAAAATAAGATTTATGCAACTTTTTAAATAAAATTTATTGAACGACATAGGTTTTACAAAACATCACCCTTAATCGAATAATGATATGTAATTAAATATCCTTATTTTAAAAAATCTAAAATAACCTAGCATTTAAATTAGATGGATTGAATAATATTAATTATATAATTAAATTTTTTTATTATATATTCATTAAAATATTTTCACATTCATTCAAATTATGTTTGGAAGCACAGGATATGAAAAATTCCATTTTTTACATAAAGGCTATATTTTTCTATATATACTATTACAACCTTTTAATGGAGAATTTGTTTTACATATAAATTATAAAAGTATTATTAATTATATATGACAAAATAAACATCATTGATGATTAAAAAATATTAAAATTCACATTCGTTACTTTGTTTTAAGTATTTTTCTAATAGGTTTCATTTTTTGATGAATAACAATGTGACCATTGGAATTATAATGTGACTGTTATGAATATTAATGCAGGAATTATAAAAATAACCACACACATAAAATTATAAATAAGATTGATTAATCTCATTTATTATAATATAGTATAGTGATATCATAGAATAACTAAATAAATTATTTTAAAATGGTAAATTATGTCTTGGTTTTTTTATGAAACATATCTATTTGTTCATAGATTTATTATGAAAATAATAATTTCTTCAAAAAAAATAATGTTTATGAAATAGATTCATAAATAATTATTTTGTTGTCTTATGATTATAGGATAAATTTTTGAGACATTAAATAAATTTTCAATGTGCCATAAAAATGTTTATAATGTGAAATTGTATATTTTTCGAGTAAATGATTATATTAATTAAATATTAAATTTCTCATATTCATAAAAATATTAATATAAAATTTGAGGAATTTTTTTTATTAAATATGTAAATATTTGGAAATAACGATTTATTTTTATTGCCTCTAAAATACATGAATTTCTTTTAAATAGTAAAATTTAGTAATATACGATATAAATTTATTATATGTTATATATAATATTCCATGAATCATTATTGATTTAATCACAATACTCAAGAAATATACTTCATTATTTTAATATAATTAGTGATAATTCTAAAAATATTCATATCCTTCGGAGAAATAAAAATACAAATAAATAAAATATACAAAAACACACATCCCCTCCCATATATACACCAGCCTTTTCCCTCACACCTCTAAATACTAGAATATTTCTTATATTATTAAAATCTCTTCTACAAATACTCTCCCCAAGTAGTGAACTTTATTTTTCGACCAAATTACATTTCAATGATCCATAAGAAGGTTCTCAAGGAGATGAATTTAATATGTAAAATCATCATTCATTTTCCTTTATTTTATTTTCAATTTTATTCCATTTGATTTGTTTCAAATTCTACCTCTGTCAAATAATAATTGATAAATACATTATCTTATATAAAATATAATTTTATTAGGAATATGGGATTTCAACCATCCATTAATTTCTCTTCATTTTTTGTTCTGAAAATGAAATCAGAGTATGTGAAGCGTGGATTTAACTCATTCATGTATAATGAGATTTAATTTTTCAATTAAAAATTAATGGATGTCAATAAAAAAATTATTATTAAAAAATGTTATAATAAATGTATTACATCATTTTAAATGTTATTGACCATTTATATATAACTGTTATTAATTAATAAAACATAACTAGTTTGGAATGAGTAAAAAATGACAAATTATCAAAGCATTTTACTTTAACACTTTAATAATAGATTAATCATAAAATATTGAATCAAAATGATAAATAATACAATTTAATATTATTTAATTTTATATATAACGTATATTTTTAATTCGGGAATATTTTTTTCATTTAACTGTATTTTCTATACATGTATGTCTGTAAACCAATCAAGAATATCATGGAAACGAACACACTTGAATGATAAAAGTGTGTCTTATAAATCATAAAATTAAAAAAATGGAACATAATGAAATTATTACAAATAATATAAATTTAGATATTTTTATTAATTAATTATATATTTGGTTAAATTTTATTATCCATGAAGTAATGTAGAGGTAGAGAACACATTCCGAAAAAAGATGTGGGTTTTCACATCTCACTTTTATTTCATTGAGATATTCCATACTCTCCCATAATTCTTTGTTTATTGTGTATGAATAGTCCCATTTAGTGTATAATATAATTAATATATTTATCTTCATGTTAATATATGTCATATTATATGATCCTTAATTTTATGGTGCATATGGTTGGACTTTTTGAATAGTGCTATGGGATTCTCCCTGATCCTCTAGATTTTATTTGGGATACACATACTGTATCATTATACAAACATAATTACTATTTCATTTAATAAAATCAAAATTAATTATATGAAAATGCTTAAAACTCATGTATCCATATCAATTCATCATTCATTTATTGTGAAATAAATTTTTTATAACATTACTATTTCAATTTCTCTCAATATGAATGGAAGATTAAAATTATCATCCCAATTTCGTACACATTTTCAAGTGAAATACAGAAATAATTATGGCTAAATAATATTTTAATAAAATAAATATTTTTATCTTGATAAACTGTTTATGTTTTTTTCTAGTTTTATTCATAAAATTATTCTATATCCTATTTAAATACTATTTTTATTTTCTCATAAACTTCAATGATGTGGAAAATTTCTTAATACTATTTTCACAAGTTTTCACTTTTGTTAGACATAATTTATCCGATAAATATAATTTAATTTTCTCTAAAGGTGTAGTTTATTTAATTTCCATGTATATAGTAAAAATAAATGACAAATTCAAATGATTTTTTCAAGATAACACTTCATTCAAAAGTAAAATGATATTTCTCTCAAGAATTAATAAATGGTTTTGTTAGAGCATTTTATAATTTGATTATGATTAAAATATTTCAAATTTTTATGGGAAAGTTTATTTAAATATATCTTTTTAGAATAATTATTTGACATATTAGGAATGCATTGGACTAAATGATGGGAAGGGCCTACTTTATCCCCTAGATGAATCATTATATCTCATGATGAAAACATTATTAAGGTTTTTACTCACTTATTAATGGTGTCTTGGAAAAATCCAAGAATGTTTGGTTATGATGTTTGGGATTATGAATTCATTCATTATGATATAATTAAATGGTAATCCATTTTGTAATTATACTATTAGAATATCAAGGGTTATGTTTTAATCTAATGTGGTTATGGAATTCTTTTGATCATGTCTTATTGGTTCAATATTATATTCATGTTTATGTTTTATTAAAATTTGTTGTTAGATATTCACCTTGCCAATTTTTTTATAATTGCTTCTGTTTAATTACATAACCTTTTTGGGAATCTGAGATCACCCATTTCTTATTATTTATTGTTACCTAGGATACAATGATGTTTATTATGAATGGAATTATGTGATAATATAAATGTTTATGGGTATTGCCAATAGAGTTTATATGTTGTTTTCACTATATGTTTTAAGAAAGAAGTTATCTATGTATCTATTATTTTAAATCAACTAAACATTTCAAACCCTAGGTATGTAATCTCTTATTCATAATACCAAGGTAATTAATTAGGGAATCAACTCTCCACTAATGGGGTAGAGGACGTTATATGTTTATTATTTAATGTCATAATTTTATAATTTTGTCACTATTGTTTAACAACATTCATTTGGGATGATGTATAACACAATTTCTCATATTTTAATTGGGATGTTCATATAAAATTGTTGTTTCTTGTGACGAGGATGTGTGAATTGATGTAACACCACAGGTAAATAAAGAATATTACATTTTTATATTTATCCATATTTGTGAATAAAATATTAATATTACTTTAATGGGAACACTATGCTTGATGAATTACCCAATAAGCAACAACGAGTTCATTTGGAATCTTACGTTGCACTCTAATGATAAATTAATTTTATTTTAAATGGTAGTTTACACCTAGCTGTTGTAATGACATGAATGAACAGAACTAACTAAAAAATAATTATATATGTTTGTAAAATATTTTTACTTTTTACAATAAATGTTAGAGGATTAAAAATACAAATGAATCCATTTTTATGCATAAATTTATAATATTCTCTAAATGGTCGATTAACCGCATTTTGATGGAAAACCCTTTTCAAATATACTTTGGAAAATTTTATATGTTGTATTTGACAAAATAATATTCTTCGTTAGAATCGGTATATCAAATTTTACTTTGTGTAAATTTTTGGTATTTTTCTGATAATGTTCATTTTTTATTGAATAGTGAAAACTGTTGTATTTTAATTCAAAACCTCTTTTTAATCTAATTTATTTATATTATTAGATTATCTTTTTAATTGGTTTTAAAGTGAAATTATAATATATTTTTACCATTTAATCCAATGGCGGTCATTGAAATTAATATCACTTTGAGATTGGACATAAACGAGTGTCAATCTTTTGATAGATATTCTTTCTTAAAAACAGGTTATTTGATATGACAGCGGGAATTAATTATAAAATTAATTAATACAACTTCTATGTTTTGAATTTGGTAAAATAGATATCATTTTTTAATTCGGAATATCAAATATAACTTAGGGTGATTTTTTGGTATTTTTCTGAAAAACATTAATTTTTGATGAATAGTGAAACCACAAAGTGGTAGTTACAAAAACTGATTATTCGTTTAAATGAAACATTACCACTAATGTGATTTGAATTTCAAAAATCCAATTTAAATTATTTTTATTATTAAGTAAAATGTGGTTCAATGGGATGAATGTAATTTTTGATGAAAAGTAACTTTTATGTTTTATTAATCGCGATTAAAGGTAATCAGTGTGATTTAAGGTAAAAATGATATTATAATAAAATTAATATATCTTGAAACATGTCCTAAACCTATTGGATGAGTCATGGCCGACCAAGAAAACCCATGGGTAGATTTTTGGGACCCCATGCAGCCACTTGAGTAAGATAATGACATTAATGCCTTTTATTTAAAGTAAAAGTAAAAATGACTAAAACATGTATTGTTTTAATAAAACAATTTTTTCATGGGGTTATACAAGTCATATATTTTACTATAAATATTCATTGGAAATATAAAATTATTTCTTACATCATAGTATTTTTTTATAATTTTTAGTCATTAAATAAATTAAATTATTTATGACATCATGATGATGCAGCGATTACCTCATTATTTAACGATTTAAATAAAATGAAAATATAATGTAAAATCAAAGACCTAAACATGTCAAAAACATATTGGATGGGTGGATTTCGAACCATTATCACCTTATACTTGAAATATATCAATTTTGGACCTTTAAAATCAGAATCTCATTTGAAAACAATGTAACCTTTCTTGACTTTCCAATAGTACCCCTCCTCTCCTCTTATAAAAGGCCCCCACATCTACCACCTTACCCACACCTCTCAAGCCTTTTTCTCAGACAAAAACTGATCATTTTTCCTCTCTAGATCCCTTTACTCATCCTAGAATCATTTACATAGGCATGAAGCTCTTCAAGGAACCCTTTTGGTTCAAACCAAAGGGAGTTACCTGATTTTAAGGTAACGCCTTCACTTGTGCTCCTTTGTTTTATTTTTATTCTAAAACCCCATAAACTATTTTTATTTATTTAGTTCGTAACAACACTGGTATCTCCCATATACTAGGATGTTTTTATAAGAATTATTCGAGCTACACTTACACACACCTACATGTAATGGTTAAAGAACATACTGTTTCTGTGGATGGTAAATTTCTGCCACAGGAAATGATGATTGTTCAATATTTTTTTAACACCTTAAAAGGTGGATATTAAGATGTAACAATATTTATATATGATATATAATATGTTTATGTTTTCCTTAAGCTTATCTATTTTTCATTTATGGAATACCTTTATGGTTTCCATTTTTGGTAAACACGATATCATCATTTTAGGAAAGTGCGGACTACCGCCCCCTCAATGTGATTTGATTCGTTAATACCATATATAGTACGTATAAAGGATATATTTAACGATATTATATATTATACCATACAGTAATTATAATACTATTATTTATCATTATGTTTTAATTCCATTAAATATGAAATGGAAATGGAAGTATCGTTCATGCGTACGTATGGCTTACCGTATCCATGAATGGTGCATTTCATTTATTACCTCTAAATGATATGTAATATTATAAATTCTTATATATAATGGATATATATATTATATATATGATATCTACATAAAGAATATAATTCTGGATATAATGGATATTTTACCCCATGAACAAACTTGTAATTATAGAGTTTATTCTTCACTCAAGTACCAATGATCGTTAAAACCACCATTATTAAATTAAATAATTACATAGTGTTCATATAATGGTAATAGGTGATATAAAAGTAATAATTAACTTCAAAAAGGTTCTTAAAAAAGTAGGAATTAACTCAATTTTATTATTCAAGAGATTAAAGAATGATCGAGTCAAGTAGGATATGAGGTAAGAGATCTGACCTCTCTCTTTCTTTTCAAGTACCCTCTTTTATGTCATTTCATTTATGATCCATGTTCTTATGTTGGAGGATGTTATTTTATATTAACCATACTGTAATTTTTATTTTCATATGATTATATACCCCCTCTTACTCTCATCGATTCATTTTTATAATTTTTAAGTGGCGCCGTTAGGCTACCGAATTTTCGTAAGGGATCTGACCTCTCTCTTTCATTTTAAGTACTCTCTTTTATGTAATTTATTTTAAGATCATATTTCTTATGTTGGGGGATGTTATTTTATATTCCCCATGCTATAAATTTTCTTTTTATATGATGGGATACTCTATTTGATCTCATCAATCCATTTTTAAAGTTTTATGTTGTTTTGTTAGGCTGCCGAATTTTCATAACGGGATTTTCATCTCACTTTTTTTCCCGTGGGATTCATGCTACATTGGCCACTATTTCCTATTGTTTGGTATATTTACTAACCATTATTTAACTATTTGTATAATATACTCTCATTTATGGGTAGTTACATCTTCATTGTATGACCCTTCTTTCATGGGTTGTACATTTCGGAAGTTACCCAATTCGGTAAGGGAACCTTTCACTCTCCTCATTTTGAAAGGATTATTTTTAGGTATTTTATTCTTATTATGATGGTATATGTTATTATATATCCTTATTGTTATAAATTTAATGTCCAAGTGATGAGATACCTATTTTTATCAGTCATCAACTCATTTTCTGAATTTTGAAGTGACACTGTTAGGCTGTAATATTTTTTCAAGGGATCTTCTTTACCCAATTTTGATTCTTTGGTATATAGTTGTACTCCTTGAATATGTCATTCTATGAATATGTGTTAATAACCTATGATTTTTTTACACATAATATCCACTTATATTTGGTGTATTCGTTTGTCACACATAATAATGTAATTGATTTATCCTTAATCCAAGGATACCTTCTTTCTAAGGGACTTTGCCTCAATATCATTTCATTGAGGCATATTTTATTTTATATAGAACATTCATTTATAAGGTGTATAAAACCCTTTGACTTTTAATTTTAATCGAAAGGAATCTTTTTATACGAAGCGTTTTACTAAATGACAAAAAGGAATGTTTCTTTTAACGTACGCGGTGACAATGACCTTTTCCTCTGCCGCAAATATTATTTGGTCTTTGACTTCCTCAACAACCCATAATTTTTTTTAAAAGTAAATAAATACCATATACTCGTTTATGTATTTTTTATTGAAAATGGTTTTGATAATGGATTTTTTAAGACAATATATTTACGTGATATATTGTGATTGAAATATGGAAATGTTTTCTTTCATTTATAATTGTTTTATGTATTATGATTTTGTAGTGGTACATGGACATTTTTCGGGTGGTTACATGATAAACCAAATGACAGATGGTGCTGTGAATACCAGAATGGGTGGTTACGTTATAACCTCCAATTCATTGGTTATGGAAGTCGCCCATATGGATATTATATTAAGTATGCATGGAAGTAGACCATATGGTTATTCCATTTAAGTATGTTTATGTCTGAAGTTACCTGTATATGTTATGTGTTCTTTATATGGGTTTAATGTTAATAGTTTGGTTAAAAAAGGGTAAGTAATGGTGTTTTAGTCATTGAAGAGTTTTTAATACTTCATAATGGTGAAAAGTATTACTTTGGTAAAGTATTCATGGTTTGCATGTTGTTTTGAAAAAATAATATTTTTCCTTCTTTGTGTATCCTTTATTGGGATTTTTATGCTGATCCCACGTTTTTGAAATGTTTTCCACAGGACATAAAGATGAATAGGGTCAAGGATGGGATCAAGGAAAGACATTCTATCTAAAACATGGAACTAGACATGTTTCATTTTAAGTTTATTTTTTAATTTTATTGAAACTTAGTAAAAGTGTCTACTATGTAATCTTTTGAGATGTAATAGTTATCACCTAATTATAGAAAACTCTAAACCTGAAAAGATCCTCTATGTGAATTATTCATTTAATTCATTATTAAGTAATGTTTAAGGTTGGGGCCTTATAGTTGGTATCAGAGGTCGGTTTAGATAACTTTAGAGGTTAGGGTATTATCTATGCATAAGTTACATTACCATAATGGTTAGGATTTCAGAAAGATTCCAAGTTCTAGATAAAGTTAATGAGTAAGTATATATTAGTTTTTATCTTCCTCATTAGTAAATTATGGTTTTTTTGATATACTCACACTGACCTTTTTGGTTTTAGTTAATGGTTGGATATAACAGACACCAAAGTAACATTTGTTGTGAAGGAAACTGTGACAGTTTTATGAGGGAGCAACTGAATGATATGGGAGCTGCAATGAGAAATCATTTGTTTATTCTCAACCAACTATCTGTAGTCATGATTGACCACCTAATCCTTGGTGATTTCTATAAGGCATCATATATGAGAGAAACAAATCCCTTCGGAACTACAGGTAATAATCATATAGCTAAGTGTGTTCAAAAACCCATGTGTCATGGATGTGCAAAGAAACACCTAGGAAAATGTTTCAAATGACATAAATATGCTATAGATGTGTAAATAAAGGTCATAAATCAAGAACCTGCCATGGAAAAAGGAAGCACCCAGTTGACTCGAGGAAAGGGAATGATGTTCTTTCTGAGGGTTCAATTGAATGTTTTAAATGTGGTGTGCATGGTCATTATGCAAACACGTGTCCTATGAAGATGTTTCATGAATGGGATCACCAAGACCGTACAAATATTCATTTACCAATACCTAGTGCCATTCCGATTGAGGATGGAGAAACTGACAATGAGGAATCAACGGTATGTATTATTTCTTAACTTTTGTTTTCCTATTTTGGAATCTTAGGATATGATTCATGATTTTGTTTGTAGGAAAGACGTATTTCATAATAAGTTAGAAAGGAATGGTTAATGGATCATGGAAAATGTTTAATGAGTAAGAAGTAAAAATAAAGGGCTTCAAGAGTCATGGTGAAGTTCATAAGAGTATTAAGTCTCTTTTGATGATGGGGTTACATTAGAAGACATTTTTATAGTATGTGTAACCATGATGTTTGATATATGAAAATTTTATTCCAGGAATAGTTATCTTTTCTTTTGTGGACATATTTATAAAGAACCATTTGGTTTTATATGATCCTTACTTTTGAGGTAATTATGGGTTACTATATGTTATGATGGAAAGTGAAAGGAATGAGATAAAATTGAGGTTAAATTATGTTATGGTTATTTTTGATGATTTTATCTCGTTGTTGGGGAATGTTTTAAGAATTATATAGTTTTGGAAAAAGTTCAATATGCAGACCGTGTGACAACCCGTCGCGTCGGACAAAGATATGTGAATCAAACCCATAACCAAAGTGCAACTGGTATTTATCACCTACCACTGGACTACGTGACGTCCCTAGTTAGTTTGACTTATACTTTTTAGTTAGAGGATTTTATGAATTAAGAGTAAGATGATTTTCGGTTATCTATGGAAATTATTAACCTATCATGGAGGATATGTGATTAGGTTAATTACTTTTCAATATGATACATTAAGAGAAACTGATGTTATTTGGAGATAAGTGTTAATTTGTACCTTGAAAGACTATGTGATTAAATCATTTAAATATTTGGGTTTCAATATTAGTTTGGTTTTCATTGAATAATTTTATGGAAAAATTGTTTATCGAATGGTCTTCGTTGAACTTTGGGTTTTGTTGGACACATTTTGGAGATTAAGAATAGATTTTATTTTTATAAAGGGTTATCCTTTTCTGGATTATCTGATCTTGTACTAACCTTTTTAGTTCTGATTTTGGTTAAAGTATAAAGACATGGGAAGTATATAGTTCTCTTTTGTGGATTAGGTGATTCTCTAGATGTTTATTATAGCTCTCTTAATGTAAACATGTCATCCTAAATACTCATCTGTTGGAGAAAATATGAGTTCATGTGAGAAATCTACTAAAAGATGAAAGTCAACATGATAAGTAAGTATGTTTCCTTATATTTTCGTTAAGCTCAATAATAAATTCCTAAATGAAAAGTAATTAATAAAATGTAGTCTGTTAACTTTTCCTACTGGGGAATCCAATACCGTTTATCCCACCACAAGTTTGTGATTCTCTGGGGGTTAACGTTCTCATAAACAGGTTTTCTATCACACTCCCTCAGAACATGACCCTTTATTTTTTCTTCCATATCCATGTTTTCATACACGGAATCCTAGTAGGGGTTAACTCGGGTGACAGTTATACATCCCTTTATTTCTTTTAAAGTGATATTTTAATTTACTCTTTTTTCGATGTGGGGCTTTCCATGAAGTTTCCGAGCCCAATATTAAAATTGCGAGGACGCAATTCCCAAAAGGGGGGAAGGATGTAACACCCCATGTAAATAAAGAATATGAAATTTTTATATTTATCCATATTTTTGAATAAAATATTAATATTAATTTAAATGGAACACTATGCATGATGGCTTACCCAATACGCAACAACAAGTTCCTTTGAAATCTTACGTTGCACTCTAATAATAAAATGATTTTATTTTAAATGGTAGTTAACACTATCCGTTGTAATGATAGGAATGAACAGAACTAACTAAAAAATGATTATATATGTTTGTCAAATATATTTACTTTTTACAATAAATGTTAGAGGATTAAAAATGTAAATGAATCCAAGCATAAATCATCTAATATTCTTTAAAAGGTTGATTAACCGCCTTTTGATTGAAAACCCCTTTTAAATATACTTTTGACAATTTTATATGTTTTATTTGACAAAATAGAATTCTTCTATAGAATCTGGACATCAAATTTTACTTTGTGTAATTTTTTGGTATTTTTCTGATAAAGTTCATTTTTTATTGAATAGTAAAAAATGTTGTATTTTAATTCAAAACCACTTTTTAATCTAAATTATTTATATGATTATATTATCTTCTGAATTTGTTTTAAAGTGAAATTATAATATATTTTTACCATTTAATCCAATAGTGGTCATTAAAATTAATATCTCTTTGAGATTAGACATAAATGCGTGTCAATCTTTTGATATATATTGTTTTTTAAAAACATGTTATTTGATTTGAAATCGGGATTTAATTATAAAATTATTTAATGAAACTTCTATGTAATGAATTTTGTAAAATAGACATAATTTTTGAATTCAGAATATCAAATATAGCCTAGGGTGAATTATTGGTATTTTTCTGAAAACCCTTAATTTTTTATGAATTGTGAAACCACAAAGTGGTAGTTACAAAAACTGATTTTTCGTTTAAATGGAACTTCACCACTTCTTTGATTTGAATATATAAAATCCAATTTAAATTATTCTTATTATTAAGTAAAATTTGGTTCAATGGGATGAAAATAATTTTTGATGAAAAGAAACTTTTAAGTTTTATTAATCGCGATTACAGGTAATCAGTGTGATTTAAGGTAAAAATGTTATTGTAATAAAATTAAAATATCTTGATATTTGTCCTAACCCTATTAAATGAGTCATGGAAGACCAAGACAACCCATGTGTCGATTTTTGGGACGGCATGGAGCCACATGGGTAAGATAATGACATTAATTTCTTTTATTTAAAGTAAAAGTAAAAATGACACAAACATGTATTGTTTTAATAAAACAATTATTACATGGAATTATAAAAGTCATATTTTTAACTATAAATTGTAAATGGAAATATAAAAAGATTTCCTACATTGTAGTATTTTTTTATAAATTTTAGTCATTAAATATATTAAATTATTTATGACATCATGATGGTGCAGCGATTACCTCATTATTTACCGATCTAAATAAAATGAAAAGATAATGTAAAATCTAAGACCTTAATAAGTCAAAAACCAATTTCATGGGTGAATTTAGAACCCTTATCACCTTATCCTATAAATATATCAATTTGGTACCTTTAAAATCCAAAACGCATTTGAAAATAATGTAACCTTTTATGACTTTCCAATAGTGCCCCTCCTCTTCTCTTATAAAAGGCCCCCACCTCTACCACCTTACCCACACCTCTCAAGAAATTGGCTCAGCCCAGATCTTATAATTTTGTCTCTCCAAATCCCTATTTTCATTCTATAATCCTTACCTTAGGTAGTAAGCTCTTCAAGAAACCCTTTTGGTTCAAAACAAAGGGAGTTACCCGATTTTAAGGTAACGACTTCACTTGTGCTATTTTGTTTTATTTTTCTTCTCCAACCCCCTAAACTCTTTTTATTCATTTATTTTGTAAAAACAGAATAATATTCCATATACTAGGATGTTGTTATAATATGGATTCGAGCTACACTTACACAAACCTACATCTAATGGTTAAAGAACATACAGTTTCTGTGGATGGTAAATTTCTCCCTCATGAAACGATGATTGTTCAATATTCTTTTAACACCTTCAAATGTGGCCATTATGATGTCACAATAATTATATATGATATATAATATGTTTATTTTTTTCCTTAATCTTATTTATTTTTCATTTATGGAATACCTTTATGGTTTCCATTATGGGTAAACACGATATCTTTATTTTAGGAAATGCGGACTATCGACCCCTCAAAGTGATTTGATTTGTCAATACCATATGTGGTACGTATAAAGAATATATTTAATTATATTATGTATGATACCATACTGTAATTATAAAAATATTATGTATCATTATGTTTTAATTCCATTAAATATGTAATAGAAATGGAAGTAGCGTTCATGTGTATGTACGGCTTACCGTCTCCATGAACGGTGCATTTCATTTTTTTACCTCAAAATGTTATGTAATATTTTAAATTCATTTATATAATGGATATATATTATATATATGATATCTATATAATGAATATAATTCTGTATAAAATGGATATTTTACCCCATGAACAAACATGTAATTATAAAGAGTTTATTTTTTACACAAGTAGCAATGATCGTTAAAACGATCGTTATTATCTTAAATAATTACATATTGATCATGACATGGTAATAAGTTATATAAAAGGAATAATTATCTTGAAAAAGGTTCTTATGAATGTAGTAATTAACTCAAGTTTATTATTCAGGAGATTAATGAACAATCGAGTCAAGTCGGATACGAGGTAAGGGATCCGACCTCTCTCTTTCTTTTCAAGTACCCTCTTTTATGTCATTTCATTTATGCTCCATGTTCTTATGTTGGAGGATGTTATTTTATATTAACCATAATGTAATTTTTATTTTCATATTATGAGATACCCTGTCTTACTCTCATAAATTCATTTTTAGAATTTTTAAGTGGCGTCGTTAGGCTGCCGAATTTTCATACAGGATCCGACCTCTCTCTTTCTTTTTATGTACGCTCTTTTATGTAATTTATTTTAGGAACATATTTCTTATGTTGGAGGATGTTATTTTATATGCCTATTGTTATAAATTTTATATTCATATGATGGGATACCCTATTTGATCTCATCAATCCATTTTTGAATTTTTATGTGGCTCTGTTAGGCTGTCGAATTTTCAAAAAGGGATTTTCATCTCACTTTTTATTCCTGTGGGATTCATGCTACATTGGACACTATTTAATTTTGTTTGGAATATTTACTTCCCATTTTTTCACTATTTTTATAATATACTCTCATTTATAGGTAGTTTCATCTTCATTGTATGACCCTTCTTTCATGGGGTGTACGTTTCCGAAGTTACCCAATTTGGTAAGGGAACCTTTCACCCTCCTCATTTTTAAAGACTTATTTTTTATAAATTTTGATATTATTATGATGGGATATGTTATTATATATCCTTATTTCTATTAATGTTTTGTCCAAGTGGTTAGATACCCCTTTTTATCTCTCATCAACTCATTTTCTGAATTTTGAAGTGACGCCGTTAGGCTGTCAAATTTTAGCAAGGGAACTTCTTATCCCAATTTTGATTCTTTGGGATAAACTTTTACTCCTTGAATATGTCGTTCTAAAAATATGTGTGAATAATCTCTTGTTTTATTACACTTAATATCCACTTATATTTGGTGTATTCGTTTTTCTTACATAATTATTTAATTGATTTATCCTTAATCCATGGATAACGTCTTTGTAAGGGACTTAGTATCAATCTCCATTCATTGAGGCATATTTTGTTTTATACCCAACTTTATTTAATATAGTTTATAAACCCCTTTTACTTTTAATTTTATTCAAAAGGAATCTTTTTATACGAAGCGTTTTACTGAACGACAAAAGGAATGTTTCTTCTAACGTAAGCGATGACAACGACCTTTTCCGCCGTCGTGAGTATTATTTGGTCTTTGGCTTCCTCAACAAGCCATAATATTTTTTTAAAAGTAAATAAATACCATATACTGTTTTATGTATTTTGGTATTGAAAATGGTTTTGATAATGGATTTGTGAAGTCAATATATTTTATTGATATGTTGTGATTGAAATATGGAAATGTTTTCTTTCATTTATAATTGTTTTATGTATTATGATTTTGTAATGGTACTTAGACATTTTTCGGGTGGTTACGTGATAAACCATATGACGGGTGGTTCCGTGAATACGAGGATGGGTGGTTACGTTATAACCTACAATGCATTGGGTATGGAAGTCAGCCGTATGGCTATTCCATTATGTATGTGTAGAAGTCGACTGTATGGTTATTCCATTTAGGTATGTTTATGTCCCAAGTTACCATTATATGTTATGTGTTATTTATATGCGTTTAATGATAATCGTTTGGTTACAAAAGTGTATGTAATGGTCTTTTAGTTAGTGAAGAGTTTTTACTAATTCATAAAGGTGAATAGTATTACATTGGTAAAGTATTCATGGATTACTTGTTGTTTTTAAAAACTAATAGCTTTCCTTCATTGTTTATCCTTTACATGGCTTTTTATGGTCATACCACATTTTTGAAATGTTTTCCACAGGACATTAAGATGAATAGGGTCAATGATGGGATCAATAAAAGACATTCTATCTAAAACATGGAACTATACATGTTTCTTTTTTAAGTGTTTTTTTTTAATTTTATGGAAACAGAGTAGAAGTGTCTACTATGTTATCTTTTGAGATGTAATAGTTATGACCTAATTATCTAAAACTCTAAACATGAAAATATCCTTTATGTGAATTATTCGTTTAATTCATGATTAATAAATGTTTAAGGACAGGGCCTTATAACTGATGTGAATGTGACTTACATAATGAAGGTATAAGGGGTTTTAAGAGAGAATCCCAATGATATTATACCCTATATGGGATCATGAGGAAAATGTATAAAATTTTTCAAACTATCTTTTTCTTAAACTAATGGGTTTACCTCGTACATTTTGGTTTTTCAGGTCTAGAGGGGCTCTGCTAGCTATGTACCTCTTAATTTTGGTCAATTATATTCTTCCCAGGTCATGGGAAAAACCTAGAAAGGGGATTTCTATCTTTCTTATGATTCATTTATGGGTTTTCATCCTAAAATACATACATCCCTATTTTCATTGGATTTTTATGATCAAACCAATATCTCCAAGAAGTTAAGAAATTATTAGGGTCGTAATGCATAGACCATATGATTATGTGTCTAAAAATGTATATCTGTAGATTGGGGTATATATGATGTAATAGTAATAAGTATCCTATGATTACCTTTAACATAATACATTATAAAGATTACTCACACAAAATTTTAGGTCAGGATTTGTGGGCATGAGCCCTTCGTTTATGGTCATAGTCTCCAAAAATGCCGGGTAACCAACCCAAAATGAAATATTCAGTGTAGTAGTGTGAAAACCCAAGATGAATATAGGGGAAAGGATGCCCAAATACACCCACAAAATTCCCATGATTAGCATGACAATGTTTAATGTTCTGATTCATGTGCATGGGCTCCTACGTTATGGTTGTAGACCTGGGAGGAGTTTCAAATAGTTTAATGACTTAAATCATATACTACTGAAGACATAAAAAATATAGTCATGGAATAGACTACAGATATCCCTATGTGAAATGAGGATAATGGGATCTTTTCTACATGATAAATTGTTAATATGAGACACACGTTGTTTAAGGTCATGAATCTTGGACATGAGATCAATTTAGATGATCCTACAATTTAGAACATTTGAAAATAGTTTATGGTTATAATGCTTACAACAATGGATTTATATCTCATAAGAATATAAATTTAATTGATGAAATGATAATTAACAATAAATATGGGTCATAATTGTTCCCATTTAGTTAATAAACCGATGAGGTACTACAAGATCATAGATTATGGTCATGAGGCAGGGACTAGAGTTCCAATTTTATGTTTATAGAGGTTAGACCAAAGAGAAGTTGAGTCTCCTTAACAATATTTCAGAATATTTCATTCAAAATATTAATCCCCCATGATCCATTACTGAATCTAGAAACATGTATTCGAATGTATTTTCTACTGATTTTAGCAGAGAACGCTATGAGGGGATAAAGTGACATACATAACCTATGAGGGTCATCATGAATTTTCATACATGGATTGTAATAGGGGAATTACTGAAATACTCTGAAAATCTATTTACCTTGTAACAAAAATATGTTCTATACCCAAATACGGTTTTAAGGGAATGAATGTGGTATTAAACATTTTTTGAGTTCCAAACATTGGAGAAACTATTTGGTAATAATGATATTCAATTATTTTAGCCCATGATGGAAAGTATTCCATTGAGGCCAAGACCTATTTCCCCAATAGAGACTATTCATATCAGAAGAATAATTATTATCAAAATATAATAATTTGTTCACAATTGATGTGTATGTGGATAATGTTTTCTAGGGAATATTTAGTTCTCTATGAGCTATTTTTCATTTCACTCAAATGCACTGGATCAGCAGACAAGTAAGAAAGAATCAAGACTCATCTAAAGGGGAATGATCATGAAATCGATTGATGGTAGGATAACCTGAGATATTGAATCATATAAAACTATGAGGAATCAATGTTTTGTATAAAGTAAATATTTCATAGTCATCCCATGCATATCATATGAGTAATCCTAATTTCATATAAGGTAATCAATTTATTTCATCCCATAAATATCATAAAAATAATATGTGTTTCATACAAGGTAAATATGTATAATTTATAAAACAATATATTTTATTAGAAAAACCTATTTATTATGGGGTAATGAATGTTTTTCATCCCATAATTATCAAATGATGCATCCAAATTTTATATGTTGTAATGTTTAAGTTTAACATTATTTTCAGATGAAATTATTCAAAGCAGTTCAATGACTTGCAACATGGACTATGGATAATAATTTTATAAGCTCAAAGAGCTTGTAATATTATATATGAAATACTTTAGGGTCATAATTCTATGACCCAAGGGTTTGTTGTTAGTTTATGGTCAAAAATATCTTATCAAAAGTGTTGGTTATGCTTTAAGGTCCAAGATATTTTTCCAAAAGTGCATGGGTGTCCTAAGGGGGTTGTGTGGAATGAAACTTTGATATCCCTATATTATATGAGGACCTTTGATATCCACTTCCACAGAATTAATAAAAAAACATCCCCATGATGATTCCACAATGCAAGGGATGGAATATATCCGTAATTAATAAATTAAGGGATATTCCCAAATGAGGTATTTGAGGATTACTATGTATCCCATTGAATTGTAAATATTGTTGTTCTTAGTTCTAGAAAATGATATGGTATGATACCAACCCTGGAAGTGGGATTGTCACTTCAATGATGATACAAAATCATATCATGTATTTAATATGTGGTCCCCCAAGAAATTTTGGGAAATGTATATAGTCAATAACCTTACTATGAAGGCGTTATCATGGATTACATATCTAGTTGCTTGTTATTTTCATACAAATTTTAGGATATGAGGGAATCACACTACTCTAATGGGTCAAGGAATTTGGTTTAGGATTATACCAATAAAATTTTACATAAGATAATTTTAGGAATGTTTTCCAATGTGTAATGGTTGGTGTTTACATGAATTTAGAGATTGGACTATAGAATGTAGTATTAGACATCACTACATATACTCTAGGAATGGGAATCAAGTAACAAAAAGTAATGAAAATTGGTTTGGGAATTATCTCTCCAAAACACTAGGGATGTGGAAAACCATGAGAATGTGGTTAGTATGAAAATATTTTACAATATTAATGATTGTAGAATGACTCATATTCTATATTCAAAGGTCATGGACCATGTGTATGAAAAATAAATAAATATTGGGTTTCCTAAAATAGTTACACATAATGTGAAGGGATTTGTGGAGGCACTACATCACATGATGTGATCCTGATGCTAGGAATACATGGATTATGTTCATATGTTTTTGACAATGTGAAAATAGAAGTCAACCTAAATTCATGACGCTAGGACCATTGATTATTTATTTGTAAGGGTGTTTTCATGGAATGAAGCTGGCATAACCGGATGTGCAAGGTGGGCTTGATGGAACACGTACAACATGTTTAGCAAGAAATAAACGTCACATATTGTATGGTAATAATACATTGAACATATGCAGGTCATTAATACGAATCATTTCAGGAAATAATAACCCTATATGGAATGATTTATTATTAATTGGATGATAGGGCCAAAAAAATGTATCTAGGTGTCACTACATATCCCATGAAAATGGGATTCCTTCCACATGTAGTATTGGAAATAGGTGTTGTATAATATCAATATAGGATGTTGTTGAAACACACTCTAATGAGGTAATTGTCACTTCCCATAGTTTTTAGGGGAAATACAATGATTATTTCAAAGGGAATCCCTTATTTTTTTACATGGGGTTAGGATACTATATATTATCATGATTAAAGGATATTGTTTTTGGGTCATCCCACATTTGGTATTTGAGGAGTCCTATTTTTATTTCACATGGAAATATCACTGTGTAATGTCATGCACATAGGATTCTGAGATTTTTTTCATCTCATAATCTTCATATGAGGTATAATGGGATCCTTCCACAAGGTATGGCTGTATTTTCATGTCATGTCCAGAGGATATGGGGATTTGGAGTTTAATATTGTAAAAATAAAACTATGGAAGGAATTATTTAATGTTTATTGACCTCAGACCAGTTGAAATGAAAATTGTTTAAATTCTTTGTTATGGCCCATGTATATTTGTTTATTTTCACAAAGTTTATTCTAATTTGATACAAATTATGGTTACAATTAATGGACTATAGTACCTTCGCTTGTGTTACCACTTGAGAAAAAAATTGGTGGGAGGTATGATAATATGTCCATCAAAAATGATCCATGAGTATGATCCATTAGAATAGAAACAAGGAAATATTTATGGTCATTCCCACTTCATCTCCAACTATAGTGAATTTTTATAATTTATTCTCAACATTATGATATCCAGTAACATGTCACCCTTGAGGAAGGAGTAGAGTTGAATCATCTTTTTGATCATTTTATATATCCGATTTTGGGTCCTCACTATCTAGTTAAAAGATTGAATACTATTTTTTAATATGGATTCCAACTCATCTATAATGATTTATAACATTATTCATGCCCACTACTAGTAATCAACAACCATTCAAATAGATGAAAATTAACACTCAAGGGGTAAACAGCCTCATTTCCACCCACTATAGAGTACGGGGTCATATAGGTGTAAAAATAGTTTTTGTATGATATGCCCAAAGGTAATTGGGAGCATGATGAGGAAAACCCTTTTTTTCTGAAATAACAATTTTTAATTTTTGTTAGAGAGGCTCTTGTTGAATTCCTCAAGTATTCTATTTTCCTATTCCTTATAGAACGAATTATGGTCTTGCCATATTTTGTAATTAGAATAAATTTTCATCATCTCAGTGGACCGGAACATGGTGTAAATATTTTTTATAACAGTAGGATGAACTCTAAATTGATGGATGATTTGAGTTCTCATGAATATAATCAAGAAGATGGTAATGAAATATCTATGGATAATTGTTCCTATTAATTTTATTAATATTTCTATTAAGAATGAAATGAACTTCCACTATCTTGTTTTTTAAAGAATATATGGTCCAACAGTATTGAATCTGCATAATTCAATTTTCCATAAATACCTGATGGTGTGAAGATGATCCAATGATCAGATTCCAATATTGGCATGGATCAAAAAAGTGTGACACCTCATGGTTCAATCAATGAAATCATGAACCATGGTGGGAATAATCTAGAACCATCTTTAAAATTATTGGGACATCATCAGTCATTATTCATTGGCTCTACATGATCTATTATATACCTTTAACAAGACCTAATAAATATCACCCCCTTGGATCCAAATCAAGATAATTCCGTAAACTCCCTGATGATTGATGGTCTTCATTGTGTTTTCCCACTGTAATGGGTAATCTTTTATGCATGCGTATAGATTCAATTATTCATGATTTGGTCTTACTGGAGAATTCCATGATGGAGATACTCTAAAATGGGATAAATCCAATCTATTGTTTCATCGATAATAGAGGGGGGAATTATAAGGATGCTTGCATATTTGTAACATCATCCAATTTATATATGTGTTTCATTCCATCATTTTATGTGCTTGGGAATATAAACATATTATTCTCTATATGAATAACTAGTTCAACATTTTGAGGTTCTCTATGGGGAGTGACTAAACATGAAAATGCATTGGATCATCTAATAAACATCTCGGTAACATTAGTAACCTTCTTATATGAGACATTAAATCCTAATGGGGATCATGCAGTGAGTCCATAATCCCTCCACTAATAATCCAAAGACCATTGATTAACACTGACTACTCATGTTACTAACATTGGAGACCATAACCTAATTAATTTACACATACCAACATCTCATAACCAATTTAATGTTGAAATGTAAATCAAATTTGACAACCATGAATTGATATATCTAAATCCAACAACCAAAGTTTGAATAAATTTTATATAATGTAAATGGAATCAAATACCATTCCATCACAATGATACTCAAAATGGAAACCAGAAAGATAAATATTAGAACTAATATAATAATACAGTAGGAACACATCTTAGTCTTTTTGGAAAAATTAGAACCACCAATTCATCTTCCCAATATGCCTCTATAAAAAATCTATCCATCTACATAAGACATGACACGCGTGGCCAAAAAACATGAATGAGAGAGTATGACCAAAACTTGTTCAACACCCTCAATCCACCAAGCATATAATAGAAGAGTGACAATTACCTCTACATAAGAAATATTAGAACAACACATTTAACAAAAATGGATTGTTATACTCAACAAAGATACAAAGTTCCATGGTAATATTACCAATATAATTCCATCCTGGGATTCATACTCAACTGTTCTACAACACACTTGTAAATGATAACACACTCCACGATTCATATAACACTAATAATTTCCATCCGAGAAGTATTTATCATCGGGTCTCTACATTATAAGTAAATGATGGACTTTTGAAGAGATATGATACATAGATGAGGATCACACCTAATTACATGTGGTATAAAAAACAATTAATATAGAGGTTTGGTCTATGTAGAGGGTCATCACCCAAGTATTTCTGATCATGATGATACAAAAAACTCTACATATGAAAAGAAAATGATAAAGGATCTTAGTCTGAGAATCACAGAAGGATTCGTACTAATATACTAATAAATAAATAACCATCTTTTTTGTTACACATGATTTCATACATACCCTAGTGTAAAATGATATGTGGAACACCAAAATGAATCTTTCCCATGATACAGTGGAGAATAACTCCATGAAAACATTGAACGAGTATACTAGGTGAATGAAGAGAAAATTTCATGTCCATTCATAATTGTTTCATTTCTATGTAAATTGACTCTTATAGTGAATGTGTATAATTGAATGTGGTTCCCTTGCTTGTGACATTCTTCATGTATCCATGTACATATCTATAAACATGTACATCTATTATGAATGATTATGAGTAGGAGTACATAGTGTTCCAAAGACTATGTACTATTTCCCATGACTATTATCCATCTGAGGTACATACTGAGCCTACAGGTAATTATAACACAACGTGTGATAGGGGTCACACACCATGTGATCCTTATCATCATCTGGATACCTTAGCCACCAAAAAACGGGTCCCATATATATTTTATCAATGATGTACATGTCATGTTTTTTCTGAAATTTTCCATAAATCCAAATATGAATTCTATGTCAACACCCACAACTCCACCCACAATCCCATCGACCGTTTATACTGACAAAGATAAATCAAGATTCATTTGTCCGTGCTTCCATTAATCATCAGGTTTTGGGCCTAGGATTCAATCAGAAAATTAACTCTTTTGCAAAAACATCATCGTATATTGAAGAATATATATATTCTATACCAAAGAATTATTATCTTCTACTAATTCCATTGGTACATAGTCACCATGTAGTACTGATCCTGAATGTATGATATTGTATTTTTGCAAAAAGACGTGGGAACACAATATTTGATTTTCATTATATGTCGAATTACAAGACAATGAAAAATGCATGCAATGAATAAATAAATGGGGATGAAAATCCTAATATCCTACACGAGGAAAAAATAATATCCAATGCTTGACATTGACATGATCTGTTTCAGTGAAAATTAAGAAAATATATATATTCAATTAATCATAAATAAATTCCACAAAATGAATCTCCATAGATAAAAAATCCCACAATATGACATATCCATCGATAAATATATTATTAGATTAATTTTTTTTCATCATAGAAATAAAAAAAACATAAATAAAGCAATTAAAACATGAATCATATGTCATTATGATTTAATCACTATTGAATAATTGTTCTATTTAATTTTCATTTCCATGGTCATTAAATCCTAGTTCACATTGATCCCTGATCTATGATATGGTTGATGCTCGTCTAAGATAGATCATTCAATGATCTCTCTAATTGTTCTCCAAATGCTTAGGGGAAATTTATATAACCCTAATAATGTGTAATAACAATAAAATTATAGGAAAAAATATATCTCTACAACGAATAATAAATAAATTAATCCATTTAATGTATTTTATTAATTTTTATTTATGTGATGAATTTTCTACAAACGTCATGTGCCCATAAAGGATATGTCATGACTAAGGTGAAACCCATGTTTGTAACACTATTGTTCACATAGATTTTAGATATGGTCCTATATTTACAGGTTATTAGTCTTTTTTAGGAAAATTGAACACACATCATATGTAATATATTTAATATTTTTAAATCTTTTTATCCAAGAACACCAAGCCATGGAATAATATTTCGTCTCATCACGTGTTCCCTAAAATAATCCATTATATATCCAAAAATAATACAAGAGAAATTTGAGTCATTAAATAAGACTTGCATTGGTCATTTATGTTTTGAAAATCCAAAACCATAGGGTACACAAAGAGATTTTTTTACATAGAACATATCTAGGACTCTTGTTGATATGTGATTTTCATATTATTTTCATGATTCCCCCATAACGAAACTATAAGAATTTCTTTTCATGGATGGATCCTCTCCATATATTCCTCACTCTCTACTGGGTAGTTAGAAATCGCATATCCATCCTCATTGTTTATATCACCCCAAATAATAATGTGTGGTGGATCATGCACAAAACACCCCAGATGTGTCACATAGAAGATGTCGTGTACCCTATATAACAACGATGGTAGAACTATGTGGTTCTCCACCATACAAAATCTAAAAAAATATCTACTATTGGATAATAAATATCACATATAGATTTCATCTCATGTTAATTATCCATATTTCACATCGATGTGAAAACCAAAAGAAAACATGGTGTCCGTCCAACATATCCCAAGGCCCCCTTCATGTATCCTCATAAAACATAGGTTGGATTTGTGTAGTTTTTATCCACTCACGGATGATCTTCACGTTCTCACTGGTGGTTGAGATGAACTATTGTCCCATCAGTGATGAATCTTCTAGGTCAGTCGAATAATGTTTTGACCATCAGTGTCTCCCGTACAAGGCCTAAAATGATGTCATACCATTTTTTTATGAAATCTAATGTTCTGGTAGCTGATTATCTCAAATATGACCAATGTTCACCATGCATGATTTTAAAATTTCATCAGGAACTTGAATGGTTCTTTAAGATAATATTTCATTTTCTGTTTGGGTAGCCTTACTCAAATACTATTGCACCCTAAATACCGCCTCCATTAAATTTCATAGTAGATATGTAAAGAAAGAATCATTGACGGAACTCAATGGAATTTGAGTATCTCATTCTTTTAGAGGAATCTTTTTATCTCCAAAAAACTCTACACTCAATTATCAAAGAATTGGGCTCACATCGTGAGTGGGTCTATAATCATCCATATGGTAGAGTTTCCATATATGTAAAAGGTAAACACCTAATAATATTCATGGGTAAACCACCCCGCATCAACTTTGACATGTTACAAGGTTGAGATAAATTCTCTAGAACATGGTGATCAATATTTGAAATCTAACATGTTATTAATAAATTGAAATCATCTCCAACTCCATTAATTATCATTGTTCAGCAACAAAAAAATTTGAGGTCCGGGTACATGTTTTCCACACCTGTACATTTTCCAAATGAATTTATATGAAACTATCCTAGAACCCCCTTTTGAAATATCACTATTTCTATCATTCATCCTTTAAAAAGAATACAATGCTCTCCATTTTCATAAAAAACATCATGATAATATACATGGGATATATGAGAACAGAGGGTCTCAAAGTCTGTATCACCGTATTGTACCTTCATAACTCACTAAAATAGCATATGGGTAACAACCATTGAATCAAGGTACGCTTCACCATATACATCAAAAATGGATATTTGCAATATGGAAAATATATTTGACATCACTTTCAATAATAATGAGAAATATATACTTATGATATAACCTGCTACCACATTACACTTCATATATGTATATACGATCTTGAAGTCATAATAATTTTGGAACTAAATCCATTACCACTGTCACATGTTATGATCTCTTTTGGAGGAGATATAAATGATACTCTTTTCAGAAGAATAGATCCTAATATTCACTCCCATGAGGAATTGTTTCCAAATCATTAGTGCAAAGAGTAGCATTTATATCTCAACATAGTGGGTTTCATAGTTATAGTTATGTGGTATCAATTAAAGTGAACCATATGAAATTACCTACTTATTATGAATAAGAACAAAAACATTACCTATTCTTTATGAATCACATAATAATAAGTAATAAAAACCAATAAATAGTATTCATAGGATGGGTGAACTTGTCAATATATTCCTGAACTCCTAAATGGCCTATTTCCTGCTATACGTTCATACAAAAGTCTACCAATTTGGATCAAAACTATAATGGATGTTGATATAATGGAGTGTTCAAGTGTGATTATTGAATAATAAAACACCATCCCAGAGTATCTATGCACCGCAATCACTCAATTGAGGGGATACAAATATGACACAACCACATCCTTCATCGGGTCCACTACTGCACCATATTTTGAGAAATTATATAACAAAATAATACCTCTTTAAAAATAACTGGCACGTAAATATATTCAACTAATGTTGGTTCTATTAGAGAATGTACATCACCATTATCAAGGGTCCCATTCTCCACCTTAGATACTGAGAACACAATGATTTTATCGATGAAGGATTCCATGAACTAATATTAGAAGGGATGAATGATCTGGTACATTACTCCGATTTGAACTGTTGATGAATTATTCATTCCAAAGGCCATAAACATGTACTCATAGGGATTATAGTGACATTTGAATGTCATCTTCAGTAAATCTGCATCGCATACTCACAACTAAAAATTTCCTACTTTGAGGTCAAAATTTGGGAACCATCGTGTCTGTTTCAGCTAATCAGAGTGATCTTCAATACTCAACACTCAATACATATTCCACACATTCATGTTATTAAACCAAATATAGTGTACACATAACCTTAAAATCCCTTCATCAAACATGTTGAATAATAATGGGGTTACCCATGTTGAAAAACTAGGTGTAACAAAGACCTTTATCTGCAATTCCACAAAATTCACCATTTATTCACAATTATAATCAAGATCTATTTGATAAGTTAGAGAATATATTAGAGTCATATCATTGAGAATATAAATGTATAATTAAATATCTAGGTGGGGAGTTATACCTAGAACATACTTAGGAATGATATCCTCACACTTGGACACAAATACATGAAAATGAAAACCCAAAACACCCTCTTCACCACGGTTCATGATATCCAACAGATGAGTAATCAAACCCTCCCTTCTATTAATGAGTCTATATTATACTAATTTTGTTTAATTATCATTCCTAAATGATAAAATTTTCCCATACCTGTGGACACATCACATTTTTTACCAAAAGTAGTAACTCTAGTCATGATATATGGATAACTATCCCATACCTATGATAAAATCATATGAACTCACAACATATAAGTAGAGATCAATATATAATGTCAAACATCCCAGAGTAGGGTCACAATGTTAACACAAGTGTTTGATTGATTAACCTTCTTCAGTAGCAGCATCCAAGTGCAAGGGTCGAGTAAAGGGATCAACAAGGATATGTATGTCTCAACACGATCTATGAAAATAAATAAATTATAAACATTTTTGTTTATAAATACTATAGTTATCGTTGAAAAGACACAAATCATACATCATTTCATTCTTGAATCCACTAGGTGACAATCCTCAACTGTATACAACTGCCCCTACCCATGTCCTCTAACACAATGATACTAGAGTGAATCACATATGATGGAAGTGTTAACATGTCAATGATTCTTCCACCTCAAGTAGTTATTATTGTTATTATTCCATGATTTACATATTGTAGATCTATTTTTCCATTACACTATCTTTTAAAATGTATCACATTCACTATATCTTTTTTAGTTGTATGGTGGGTTGGAAAAAATAGTTCATGATTTACCTTGTCATCAGAAGAATAATATCAAAATTCACTAGCCTTACTGGATCAATCCAGTGAGACTAGATCCAAAAAAATATTTTTCATAGGGCTCTTTAATGAAACAACTTTCACATACTGGTCATTGATAATGATGTCATATCCCTACTGATGAACTATATATTACATTATTCACTCATTCATCAACCACCATCTATATCTTCTAATATTGGTAACATTGAACAACCAATGCTCACTCTAGAAAATGATCACAAATATTAATCCAAATATGTATTATATTGGGTCCTTTGTATTTAAAATGTCATGTAATGTGGTCATATACTAGAACAACTAATCCATATCGATTTCTAATTTTTGCCAATATAGGTCAATGAGCCTCCATAAATACTCATCCACTATCATGCTACATGATTGAATGTGTATATGGTAGAGGATACATGCTTCCATTAGCGTAATTAGTGATAACCCATCTATGAAAATGAAGCTTAATAAATGGAAATGAGACAATCACATTGTAATATTTATAGTTCACCAAACTACTCATTTTTCTAAATTACCAATGTACAATTCCCACCATTATAACCACTAATTGATCTACTAGTTTCCTTACAAGTTGGGAAAACTGTGCCATAATCTCAATATAGTTCTTAAAATATTCTAAAGTTGGATCACCATTGAATTTAAGGGTTTTCTATCATATGAACTTGTGAAGAGTACTAAAAATGATCTCTTCAACTGGTGGTAATGATTGTACCATATTCTAATGTATATGTTATGTTATAGCTTTTTCACCACATAGAGGTACTAATTCATGAAATGTTCCATGTATCAAAGCCTCGTCGGTGAGGGAATCATCATCATGATCATGACGCTAAAAACTAATTGGCCTAAATCAAATAGGCATCCTAAAATAGGAAATAGGTTCCATAGTCACTGATTATATTTAAAGAGATGATTGGAGAATGATATGGAAACCACCAACCATTACTATATAAGGGATATTTTATTTTATCCCTACCAATAGTATCATCATATAACTAGTCTGAAAGAAGGGGATTAGAGTCTCGATGCATGGATACATCATCCACCACAACAACACAGACCGCCTTTCCAGAAATTCATTCTCAAAACCCTTTATAATGATTCCCCAATCCAAACACATATAAATTGTTCTGATTTTATAACATTCTTCGACACCACATTGTCCAGAATCATCTTAGTGGGACCCATTCAATGAATACCCACTCTCAGCTATAGTTGGATAGGGGTTGGAAACTAGCATAAAGTAGGTATATCACTAACATGGGAAGCCTATTCATGTGTATGTATACATATTAATTCACCTACAAACCCATAAAATACTAAAATAAAATTAAAAATGACTAACCATGAATGAAAAATTATATATTTGTCAATCAGAGTACAATAATAGGTAATGTAATGTAAATTGGTAGAAATACAATCCCAAAAAAAGAGTCATAAAAAAAGTTGAACATGAAGTTAATGATGGGAACTGATGTCATGATACCACAAGAACACAACTCAGCATGTCTAGCTCACTAATAGATTCCTATTATTATTCCCCCCAGGACTCCAAATGTTAAATCATCACCGTTAGACATGATATGTAAAGAAAAATCCGATATTGGGTGTGTATTACAAAAGCCAATATGAAAACCCCATAACCATAAGAAACATAACAGATGAATAATTTTCAACTCAACACATTTATTTTTATTCAAAAAATATAATGAAAATTATATATATACATAAAAGTGACACATATTATAAATGTAAATTTACAATAGTACTATATAATATTATTCCTACTCAAAGGTTCCATGAATAGCTCTACTAGTAGAAAGCACTTCATGAGTTAGACCACACCAATGAAGTCTGTTTTAAGAGGTTGTTTTCATATTGTATCAACATTAGATGTAAAAATTTTAATTTTGAATATATGTGTTACAGTAATGATTATATCTCCCCAGAACATGGTATATATCAATAAAGAAATTTTTAATTGCGTTTAATGTATAGGATCAGTGCCTATGTTGTTTTAGTTATGATGATAAAGAGAACTCCACCAAAGGAAAGAAGATGATAGAGGATATCACCCTAAGCCTAATGAAAAGGATCAAACAACAATATAAATGATGTTATACAAATATGATCACCATCATATTTATGGTATGTGATTCTATAAAAACCCTTAAATAAAAGATAAATGGAATTCACAAAAAAGAAATTGTTTTATGATATATAGGGAATGAGATCATAGCCAAATTATACGAGGTACAAGTTTTTTACATGGAGTACATGTAATGTACCTTCATCATTGGGTCCCTCATATGTAAAAAAACCCTTTATATTTTTGTTTGTATGTCCATAGTGTTGAAATTTAGGTTTACTTATTTTAATGTCCATGGGTGTTGTTATTCTAGTGTACTCTTGTCAATGTATTATCCATGTGGGAGAACATGCAATTCTTGTGTCCAGGTACTCTTTACCATGTTTGTGTCCACTATGAGGTAAATATCATGCTAATCAGGGAGTTTCACGTGATATTTGAATAGGGTCACACGGTTCTTGATCCTTAAATTCATCCTGAAACCACATGCACCACTGATAGGTCCACAAACGACATGTAACTAAGAAGTACATAATTCTTTTTGGGAATTTAAATTTTTTTTATCTGTAATACTTATCTACTCCAACACCACTAGTAAAAAATATAGCCACCCTTCATAATGGAAAACATAAATCATGAGTCAACATAACCTTCCATCCACAAATATTATAATTTGTCTCTTAAATTAACCTATAAAATTTTTTTATTTCAAATTATCATTGTGAGTCAAATAATAAAAATCTCGTATCCAAAATCTATATAGCCCACATCCACAGCAATCATAACTTTATCACCACAACATAGAGATGCTAGAATTATAGTATAAAATATTTTCATCCAAAAAATGTGCTTTAAACATTCATCTTTCTTGTATATCTTCAACCACAAGTTAAGGAAAATTGTCTGCAATGAATGAAAAATTTGGAATGAAAATAATCATAAATCTTGAGGGACAACCCCCATAATATTTTCAGAGTGTCCTTTTTTATTTTACATTAAAATTAAGAATATAAAGATAAATAGTAAATAACAATTTTATTCCCTAAATTAAATCCTTATAGTGATCCCATCCATAAAAATGGTGGATCCATGAATGAATTTCTTGGTTTATTGATTCTCATTCATCATAGAAATAAAAAGTGGTTAATGAATCCAATAAAAACATAAATCTTACCACTAGATGTATTGATAACTTATTAAGAATGATCTACTCTAGTTGACATTTATGAGATCCCCGAATATTTTGGCACACCGATCATGGATCAATGATCTTGTTGATGTTCATTAGAATGAGATTGTCTAAATTTCTCTCTTGTAGTTCTCCAACAGCTCCATGGATATGCAACTAACCCTAAAAATATAGAATAACCATATACTTATTCAGAAAAATTTTACACTATGTTGATAAATGAAATAAATAATTTTTTTAATGTTGTTTTATTTATGTGATGACATTTTACAATCACTATGCACTGAAAAAGGATTAGTGAGGAATAAGATTAAACCCATGTTCTAAAATCAATAAATCAAATAGATTATTGATCCATTCCCCTTTATAATGTTACTACACTATTTTATGAAATCATTGTTCTTAAGATATTTAAAATATTTAATATATTTCAATCATTTATTCTGGGATCATTTTATAAAAACACCAACCCCAGTTTCCTTGGGTTGGAGCCTTATCTTACTTAATTGGAATATTATATAAGAAATATCTTCCCAATGTGTAACGCCCCGACCCCATCTACCCAGAGTCGGTGCAGTACTTCATAACATTGGCATGATCACAAAAGATCAAGTCTCGAAAGACCGATTAGTTTAGTAGCCTTGGAAACACTAGATACATTCATAAGTATTTCATTACATCAAAATTAAACAAACTACAATAACATGGTCTTCATAGTCCACACTCATATCTTCACTGAATATCCTTGCAAGTCAGTCATAATACACTTCTTCACATCCTGGAAAATATTTAAACATTGAAAGGGGTGAGATCAGATGCTCAGTAAGGATAACAATATTGTGGAAGCTTTTATAAGAAAACATAAGCATTTAAGGCAATGTATAACTAAAACAAAAGCCTTATTTAACTTGAACATCAGCATAATATGGAAAAAGTAAAATAAAATAATGCCATTAATTACTCACATGGATATTCTACTAGACGAATAATCACATGAAATATCAAAAACCACTTTCATAATGAGGGAATGTATAATGCCGGACATTCTGAAACATTTTGTCAAGGCCTCGGCCAAGACGTCTAAAATGATTAAGGCCTCGGCCAAAACTATAAATCAAATTGGGAAAGGGCCTCGTCCAAATCCACGTCTAGTTGTCTCATGAGACCTACCGATGCATCGAGGAGCTATAGCGGGCTCCACCCGTCACTTATTAAGTCCAATACATTCCTCATATGAATAGGTTTAAACATATCATAAACCATAACATAATCGTATCACATAAAACATGCATAAAGGAAACATAACATTTCCACATTTCAATCACAAGATATCAATACAACACATTGATATAATAAAAACGCTTTCAAAACCATTTTCAATACCAAAATAAAAGAAAGTTAAAACTTTGTATTTATTTTTCATTAAAAAAAGATGGCTTGTATAGGAAGCCGAAACTCAAATAATGGTCACGGCGGCGGAGAAGTCGTTGTCGCCGCATAAGTACGGAAAGAAAAACATTCCCCTTTTTTTGTTTAGCAAAACTCTTCTTATAAAAAATATTCCTTTTGAATAAATGTAGAAGTCAAAGGGGTTTATACACCGTATAAAATAAAGTTGTGTATAAAACAAAATATGCCTCAATGAAAGGGGATTGAGACGAAGTCCTTAAAAGATCATTTTTAGAATAAAATATATCTATTATGTGTATTCACTATAGGTACACATAAAGAAAGTAAAAATACAAAATAGGACATAATAATATCATGACATAATTTGAAAGTAAAAGATTAACCCAAAGAATGGAAGTTGGGTTAAGAAATTTCCTTACCTCATGTCTGACTTGACTCAACCGTTCTTTAACCTCCTGAATAATAAACTAGAGTTAATATATACCTTATTAAAAACCATTTTCAATTTCATTATCCTTTTTATATCACTTATTACAATGATATGAACATTATGTAATTATTTAAGTTAATAACGGTCGTTTTGTCGATCTTTGGTACTTGAGTCAACAATAAACTTCTTATAATTACAGGTTGTTTATGTGGTAGAATATCCATTATATCCAGAATTATATTCATGATTTAGATGTCATATATATCATATATATCCAGTATATTCATTTATAATATTGCGTAACATTTAGAGGTAAGAAATGAAATGCACCGTTCATGGAGACGGTAAGCCGTACGTACGCATGAACGCTACTTTCATTTTAATTTCATATTTAATGGAACGAAATCATAATGATACAAATGTATAATATAATTACAGTATAATATAGTGTATAATACCATTTACTCCATCCTTTATACATCCCACATATGGCATTAACGATTCAAATCACTTTGAGGGGGCGGTAGTCTGCACTTCCTAAAATGAAATTATCGTGTTTTACCCATAATGGAAATCATAATGTATGCCATAAATGAGAAATACATAAGCATAAGTAAAACATAAACATATTATATATCATATATAAAAATAGTGACATCTCAATGGCCACCTTTGAAGGTGTTATATGAGTGTTGAACAATCATCGTTTCGTGAGGCAGAAATTCGCCATCCACAGAAACTGTATGTTCTTTAACCATTAGATGTAGGTGTGTGTAAGTGTAGCTCGAATACTTATTATAAGAACATCCTAGTATATTGAGTATACTGGTGTTGTTTCAAAAGAAGTGAATAAAAAGAGTTTAGGGGGTTGGAGAACAAAAATAAAACAAAACAACATTAGAAAAGACATTACATCAAAATCGGGTAACTCTTTTTGATTTGAGCCAAAGGCTTCCTTGGGAAGAGTTCTGCCCAATGTAAGTCTTCTAGGAGTAAGAGGGGGAAGTTGGGAGAGTATTTGGGTAGAGGTTGGCCGATCCAAATGGCTTGAAAGTGTAAATGAGGTGGGAGAGGTGGGGGCCTTTTATAAGTGGAGAGGAGGGGAACTTTTGGAAAGATTGAAATGATACATTATTTCACAATGCTTTTCGGATTCTAAAGGTCCCACACTTATATATTTAGAGTCTAAGGTGATAATGTTTCGAAATCTCCTCATCCAATAGGCTTTGGACAAGTTTAAGCCTTGGATTTTGCATTATCTTCTCATTTTATTTAAATCGTTAAATAATGAGGTCATCGCTGCATCACAATGATGTCATAAATAATTTAATTTATTTAATGTCTTAAAAATATATAAAAACTACTATGATGTAGGAAAGATTTTTATCTTTCTAATGAATATTTATAGTCAAAATTTGGACTTCTGTAACCCCACTTAAGAACTGTTTTAGTAAAACAACTCATGTTTGTGTCAATTTAATTTTAACATTAAATAAATATATATTAATGTCATTTTCCAACCAAAGTGGCTCCATGGGGTCCCCATGTTTACCCATGGGTTGTCTTGGTCGGCCATGACTCATCCGATAGGAGTAGGACAAGTTTCAAGCTCATCTCATATTATTAAAACATTATTTTTACCTTAAACTACACTAATTACCTCTAATCGCGATTAAGAAATTAACAGTTACTATTCACCAAAAAATTATTTTGATCTCATTGAACCACATTTTACTTCTTAATGACAACCATGTATGTTGGATTTTTGAAAATCAAACCACAGAAGTGGTAATATTTCATTTAAACGAAAAATCAGTTATTTAACTACCACTTAGTGGTTTCACTATTCATCAAAAATTGAAGTTATTCAGAACAAGGCCAAAATTTCACCCTAAGCTATAATTGATATTCCGAAATCAAAAATGATGTCTATTTTAAAAAATTACAAACATATATGTTGCATTAATTAATTTTATAATTAATTCCCGCTGTTATGACAAATAGCGTGTTTTTAAGAAACTATTTATATCAAATGATTGGCAATTGTTTATGTCCAATTTCAATGTTAAATTAATTCTAATGACCACCATTCGATAAAATGGTAAAAATATATTCTAATTATACCTTAAAACCACTAACTAGTATAACTTATCACTATAAATTATTTTGATTAAAATAGTTGTTTTAAGTATTTTTCACTATTCATAAAAATTTGAAATTTCTCGGAAAATTACAAAAAATTCAACATAGACTAATTTCAATATTAGGAATACAAAAATGAAGTCCATTTTGAAATATAAAATTTCTATAAATTTAAAAGGTGGTTATTACTATTCATAACGGCTACATTGATTAGTTGCGGTGTGTTAGAACTCGAACTTGCGTACAATGCAAGCTATTGAATTATTGAAAGAGAGGAGTATCGTGGAAGCTCGGGGTGTTACATTCTCCCCTCCTTCAATAAATTGTGTCCTCGCAATTTCAAAATTTTCTTTGAAAATAAAAGGTTGAAAAGAGAAAATACCTTTGAGGAAAACCCACATCAGAAATAAGGTTAATAAATATATAACATTAAAAGAAAGAAAGATAAGTACAAATGTCACCCGATATAGCCCATTATAGGATTATATGAAAATATGGATATGGAGGAGAAACAAACCATCAAAGTCTGATGGAGAGTTATAGAAAACAGGATTAGGAGAAAGTTTAACCACAAGAAAATCACAAACTTGTGATTGGTTAAACGGTCATTGAATCCCCAGTTGGAAAAGTTAACCGACAACATTTCTGTTTTAAGTTACCTTTTATAATGTTGAGGAATTTATTTAGGAGATTTACTAAGAACGTAAGGGAATATACATACTTGTTATGTATACTTTCATTCGTTAATAAATTTTTACCACAAACACAACTTTTACTCCAAATGGTAACGGAACTCAAAAATATTCTATTTATCCTAATTGTTTAAGGTTCAAAATGTTAACACATACCATTTAGATTAGTAAAACTATTTTGTAATAACCAGGGACTTCCTGTAGGCGAGTGGTAGGAAATAAAGGCTTGTCGCACTATGGTTGTGGGTTCAATTCCTGCAGCTTTGTCCGACGCGACGAGTTATTCCCCACCCTACAGGTTGTCCTTTTCCTAAAACTATAGTATTATAATATTCCAAAAATAATCTTTAGAAATTCTTTAAACTTAAACAATACTATCCATGGTTCAACTTAATCCATTCCAACCGTAATAGTTATCCAAAATACCTCCATCTAGACTTTCTCTAAAAGGTCTCTAAATTCCAAAATCAATTGTAACATCAGATTCCCCAAACAAAGAAAAGTTTCTCTTATTGTCACATACTAAATATATGATTACCTTAATCATATTAAAACCTTAATAAAATCAACAAGTACTGCAGTATAATCACATTATTATAATAACCAGAATATAATCCATGAGTCCAAAAGCACCAATACATTAGTTATTCTACTTCAACTGTAGTAACAACATAAGATTATCCTTGATCCCTTGGCCTGTTCTGAGGTATGTTTCCCTGACGCTTAGGACATTCATTTGCATAATGCCCTGTTTCCCTACAATTGTAGCATTCAACTTTGACAGCCTCTTTCTTTCCCTTGCAATCACGAGCCTGGTGACCCTTTTCTCCACATTTATAACAAACTCCCATTCCTTTTAGGCACGTACCAGGGTGATTCTTCTCACAATTATCACATAATGGAGAATCCTTATTTCCCTTTTTCCCTTTATCTGTCTCTTGTTCCACCGTTCTCTTCTTCTCTTGCTTTACTTTGTTTTCATAAGACTTAGAGAATTCCTTTTCTATCTTGATAGCACACGAGACAATATCTTCGTATGATGAGAAAGATTGTGATACTAATGCTCGACGGAGAAATGGTTTTAACTCATCAAAGAAACGATCAATCATACTCCTTGGGTTACGTATATAATCGGCAGCATGCCTCGCTAACCTTGTAAAGTTAGCCTCATACTTTGCGACATTCTCATCCTCCTTCTTCCTCAGACTCAGAAATTCTCTTTCCATATCTGCTCGATGGTGACGAGGAACGTTTTTTTTCTAAGAAAAGCTCTCTGAACTCCCTCCATTCCATATTCGATACGTCATTATCTTCCTTTGTGTTTTGAATCAGCGACCACCACTGATCGGCATCTCCAGTGAGGCGGTAAACTGCCATGACAACCTTCTCCCTTTCACTACTCCCCAAGGCATGAAATTTTTTCTCTAAGGAATTTATCCATTGCTCAGCTACTAATGGATTTGTACTCCCATTGAAGTTTGGCGGTTGTTGCCTCATGAAACGGTCTATCATTGATCCTCCATGTTGCGGATCAGGGTGCTCCATACGAGTAAGGTTGTTATTCACAACCTGCGCAAGTTGTCCCAGTACGGTGAGAAGCTGATCAGCACCAGTTGTATCACTAGCTCCACCATAATTATCCTGAGCAGGAGGGCAATCCCTACATGGAGTGCGTGCATTAATACAGTTTCCATTCCTTCCACTAGGCGCCATTTCTAAATAATGGCATGAACTAGATTAGTTCATGAATCAAAATATATAATTCCATACTTGTAAAACACTTAACATAAATTGAACTAGTTATGGATATAATCCATAATTATAAAAAAAATTCTTTGAGTAAGTATATACTCGTAACCCTTCATAGTGGTTTGTAAAGAAAATGAGAATTATCCAAAGCATATCCCCCAGGAGTGTCGTAACCAAGAGTGCCGCAAGGCCCGTTGTCGTGCACCAGTTCCCATTCGAGTCTAGCTCAAAGTGGTGTTTTCGGGTTTTACCCCTAGGTACATCTGTGCCAGAGCCGCCTCTACCTGCTCGTATCCAGACAGGGATGTATTGCTCGGAAAACTCACAACATCTCTACAATACCAAAATTCTAGGAAGTTCTTCTATACTAATCCTCAAAGTCTATCTTCGGGATATGTGCCATAATCATAGTTTATCTAAATCTAGCTTCCAAGGTTAGTACTAAACTGTCTCTGATACCAACTGTAACGCCCCGACCCCTGCTACCCAGAGTCGGTGCATTACTTCGTAACATTGGCATGATCACAAAAGATCATGTCTCGAACGACCGATTAGTTTAGTAGCCTTGGAAACACTAGATACATTCATAAGTCTTTCATTACATCAAAATTAAAAAAACTACAATAACAGGGTCTTCATAGTCCACACTCATATCTTCACTGACTATCCTTGCAAGTCAGTCATAATACACTTCTTCACATCCTGGAAAATATTTAAACATTGAAAGGGGTAAGCTCAGATTCTCAGTAAGTATAACAATATTGCGGAAGCTTTTATAAGAAAACATAAGCATTTAAGGAAATGTATAACTAAAACAAAATCCTTATTGAACTTGAACGTCAGCATAATATGGGAAAAGTAAAATAAAATAATGCCATTACTTACTCACATGGATATTCTACTAGACGAATAATCACATGAAATATCAATAACCACTTTCATAATGAGGGAATGTATAATGCCGGACATTCTGAAACATTTTGTCAAGGCCTCGGCCAAGACGTTTAAATGATTAAGGCCTCGGCCAAAACCATAAATCAAATTGGGAAAGGTCCTCGGACAATTCCACGTCTAGTTGTCTCATGAGACCTACCGATGCATCGAGGAGCTATAGCGGGATCCACCCGTCACTTATTAAGTCCAATACATTCCTCATATGAATAGGTTTAAACATATCATAAACCATAACATAATCGTATCACATAAAACATGCATAAAGGAAACATAACATTTCCACATTTCAATCACAAGATATCAATACAACACATTGATATAATAAAAACGCTTTCAAAACCATTTTCAATACCAAAATAAAAGAAAGTTAAAACATTGTATTTATTTTTCATTAAAAAAAGATGGCTTGTATAGGAAGCCGAAACTCAAATAATGGTCACGGCGGCGGAGAAGTCGTTGTCGCCGCATAAGTACGGAAAGAAAAACATTCCCTTTTTGTCATTTAGCAAAACGCTTCGTATAAAAAAGATTCCTTTTGAATAAATGTAAAAGTCAAAGGGGTTTATACACCGTATAAAATAAAGTTGTGTATAAAACAAAATATGCCTCAATGAAAGGGGATTGAGACGAAGTACTTAAAAGATCATTTTTAAAATAAAATAGATATATTATGTGTATTCACTATAGGTACACATAACGAAAGTAAAAATACAAAATAGGACATAATAATATCATGACATAATTTGAAAGTAAAAGATTAACCCAAAGAATGGAAGTTGGGTTAATAAATTCCCTTACCTCATGTCTGACTTGACTCAACCGTTCTTTAACCTCCTGAATAATAAACTATAGTTAATATATACCTTATTAAGAACCATTTTCAATTTCATTATCCTTTTTATATCACTTATTACAATGATAAGAACATTATGTAATTATTTAAGTTAATAACGGTCGTTTTGTCGATCTTTGGTACTTGAGTCAACAATAAACTTCTTATAATTACAAGTTGTTTATGTGGTAGAATATCCATTATCTCCAGAATTATATTCATGATTTAGATGTCATATATATCATATATATCCAGTATATACATTTATAATATTGCGTAACATTTAGAGGTAAGAAATGAAATGCACCGTTCATGGAGACGGTAAGCCGTACGTACGCATGAACGCTACATTCATTTCAATTTCATATTTAATGGAACGAAATCATAATGATATAAATGTATAATATAATTCCAGTATAATATAGTGTATAATACCATTTACTCCATCCTTTATACATCCCACATAAGGCATTAATTATTCAAATCACTTTGAGGGGGCGGTAGTCCGCACTTCCTAAAATGAAATTATCGTGTTTTACCCATAATGGAAATCATAAAGTATGCCATAAATGGGAAATACAGAAGCATGAGTAAAACATAAACATATTATATATCATATATAACAATAGTGACATCTCAATGGCCACCTTTGAAGGTGTTATATGAGTGTTGAACAATCATCGTTTCGTGAGGCAGAAATTCGCCATCCACAGAAACTGTATGTTCTTTAACCATTAGATGTAGGTGTGTGTAAGTGTAGCTCAAATACTTCTTATAACAACATCCTAGAATATTTAGGATACTGGTTTTGTTACAAAATAAATGAATAAAAAGATTTTAGGGGGTTGGAGAAGAAAAATAAAACAAAACAACATTAGAAAAGTCATTACCTCAAAATCGGGTAACTCTTTTTGATTTGAGCCAAAGGCTTCCTTGGGAAGAGTTCTGCCCAACGTAAGGATTCTAGGAGTAAGAGGGGGATGTTGGGAGAGTATGTGGGTAGAGGTTGGCCGAGCCAAATGTCTTGAAAGTGTAAATGAGGTGGGAGAGTTGGGGGGCTTTTATAAGTGGAGAGGAGGGGCACTTTTGGAATGATTGAAATGTTACATTATTTCACAATGCTTTTCGGATTCTAAAGGTCCCGCACTTATATAATTCGAGTCTAAGGTGATAAGGTTTCTAAATATCCTCATACAATAGGCTTTGGACAAGTGTATGCCTTGGATTTTTCATTATCTTCTCATTTTGTTTAAATCGTTAAATAATGAGGTCATCACTGCATCACAATGATGTCATAAATAATTTAATTTATTTAATGTCTAAAAATTATAAAAAAACTACTATGATGTAGGAAATCTTTTTATCTTTCTAATGAATATTTATTGTCAAAATTTGGACTTGTGTAACCCCACATAAGAACTGTTTTAGTAAAACAACTCATGTTTGTGTCAATTTAATTTTAACATTAAATAAATATATATTAATGTCATTTTCCAACCAAAGTGGCTCCATGGGGTCCCCAAGTTGACCCATGGGTTGTCTTGGTCGGACATGACTCATCCAATAGGAGTAGGACAAGTTTCAAGCTCATCTCATATTATTAAAACATTATTTTTACCTTAAACTACACTAATTACCTCTAATCGCGATTAAGAACTTAAAAGTTACTATTCACCAAAAAATTATTTTGATCTCATTGAACCACATTTTATTTTTTAATGACAACCATGTATGGCGGATTTTTGAAAATCATACCACAGAAGTGGTAATATTTCATTTAAACGAAAAATCAGTTATTTAACTACCACTTAGTGGTTTCACTATTCATCAAAAATTGATGTTTTTCAGAACAAGGACAAAATTTCACCCTAATCTATAATTGATATTCTGAATTCAAAAATGATGTCTATTTTACAAAATTCAAAACATATAAGTTGCATTAATTAATTTTATAATTAATTTCCGCTGTTACGACAAATAGCGTGTTTTTAAGAAACAATTTATATCAAAAGATTGGCAATTGTTTATGTCCAATTTCAATGTTAAATTAATTCTAATGACCACCATTGGATAAAATGGTAAAAATATATTCTAATTATACCTTAAAACCACTAAATAGTATAACTTATCACTATAAATTATTTTTATTAAAAAAGTTGTTTTAAGTATTTTTCACTATTCATAAAAATTTGGAAGTTCTCGGAAAATTACAAAAAATTCAACATAGGCTAATTTCAATATTAGGAATAAAAAAATGAAGTCCATTTTGAAATATAAAATTTCTATAAATTTAAAAGGTGGTTATTACTATTCATAAAGGCTACTTTGATTAGTTGCGTTGTGTTAGAACTCGAACTTGCGTACAATGCAAGCTATTGAATTATTGAAAGAGAGGCGTATCGTGGAAGCTCGGGGTGTTACACAATGTATTAAAAAGATTATCATTTTTGAAAAAATATAAAGATACTTGAATATTATTATACATTTTAAAATATAAAATATGTCCAATAAATTCATTTTAAATCACTATGAACCCCTATATTATCATTACATATGAAAAATAATAATCTTCTTGGAAACCAAGGGTAACAAAAAACATAAGATATGGAGGTATAAAATTATTATGCAGTCCATGTATATGGAGGATGAAATAATAAAATATCAATAATATAAATTATATGGTAAATTATTTAAATACAAGCCTTTTAATATATAACATGAGCATAATATGTTTAGAAAAAAAGATGAACAAATTTTTTTATAAATATAATAAATTGAGTTAAAAACACAATAAACATTAAAATAAAGAAATATTCATTAGGAAATCAATAAATAGTCTCAAAATTATGGAATTCATAATTTTAGACATCAAAAATATACTATTGATGATTTGTTTCAAGAATCTGACATCATCAATGTTTTTGGAAAAAAATCAAAAAAATGGGCACGACCCTGGATAAAACACAGTCAGGTTTGTATCATGAGACCTTCCAATGAATTTAGTGGATACAAAAGGACTCACAAATTTCATTATATGTTCAATAAAACCCTCAAATTTAAGTGGTGAAACATTATCAGTAGATATATATGTGTTCAAAAAAGAAAAAAATGTATACAAATTTCCCCATCAAGCCAACATAAGTACATACCATCAAAAGTAATATGGTGAATTGGATCAATATTTTACAAACTGATTGTTAACATTTGGATAAAAATATCAACTATGGTATCATAATATTTCAACATTAATGCTAAAAAAAATTATAAAATGATCTTGACATAGATGAGACCAGAACTCTTCCTTATAGGAAATCTAGATAATGTTATATTCAGAATATCCATCCATGAATGTTAGTGCCTAGAACCTTGTTGAAGAATCAATCAACAGCATTGTAACTAGAAGTAGAATATCATTAATTTAAAAAATGGTGGTTGAGGTCTTATATTTCATTGAATACTACATAATGAATGTTATTATTACTTACTATGGAATTGTAAACTAACCACATGTGGTGTATGATATCCATTAAATATTTTTATTTGATATGACAGTGAAAAATGATGTCAACCATAACACCATAATAGGGCTTCCTCTTTCAAGGAGGCTTCTTGAAATCATGATGACTCTTTGACTGTCTATGGTGATGAATTAAGAAATAATGGTTGATCCATATACACTAATCATATAGAAGATTAATATATAATGGTGTTATTTTAGGAAGGCCATATACTATAGTTTCTTCTTAGAGTAAATTAGTGTATTAATTAGTGTTGGTCAAAAATTATTGAATGTACCTAGTTTCACAGTGGTTAACTCACCAATAGTAGTGGATACAAGCACTTTAAATTTATTAGGGTTTCCTTCTAAATCATCTATGTCATATTATACATGAATACTATAGGTAGTGAAGATTATACCAGACCAGTCATCCCATAGGGATCAATAGTATATTCTAAGGATGATGTAGTATCCCAAATGTGGTTTTCCCACTCTGTGGAGAATATTGTTAAATAATCATTTAAACTAATATTATCATGTTTCCAAATGCATGTTCTACTCTTGATATTGATGTAATATTGATTGGTATATAATCATCGAGTCGTCCCTAGTTTTTTTAACATGTGGAAATTTATAACCCATGAATTAGGATAATGAATTTTTCCTTCAAACGTTCATATAGGTTAGATTTAGTGGCCAAAAAATCATTGAGGGCACTGGTGGGCTCAACTCCATTGGTTGAGAAATCACTTCCTTCACGTTTTAAGTAGCTATAATATTACTATCATGCTTTATAATAGTCAAAGGGTGACACATCTAACTATTTATCACCTATTAAACCATTAAGGGAGTATTTGGGGAACTATTAGTATAAAAAGTGGAAAACATCATATGAATGACGATAGGGTTGTCCAAGTACTATGTTCTATGCAGTAACCTTTTGGACAACCATAAATATTGTGCTTCAAACAAAACTACCAAAAATTTTCTTCAATAATATTTTTTAATTCATTACCTCCCAAACTTATGATAACCAAAAAAATTTAGAATGGAGAGAGTCATAAATGATTCATTATGTCTCATATGTTGGTGGTTTTGTAAGAGGATGAGGTTGATGTTGGAAATAATATCTAGTTACTAGCATTATATTTTGTCACCGTAAAATTAACATGTGATATAAAATGGTAATATATTCTTTATTTAGCGATTTTATTTTCATCTTGATAAATATGATTATGGATCATCATTTTTCTTTCTCGACTACCAATGCATAGAATGTCTCACCGACAACAAAAAAAAATTCAAAATTGGAATGGAATTTTCAAGGTCTTCATGAAGGAATCATTCATTTTCATTGAATATTTAAGATCCTATAAGATCATTAGCCTTGTACATATGATTTATATGTTCTTGATAAAATCTTATATCTATTCTTGGAGAATACTTTTCCTCGAATAGATTAATTATTTTGAAGGGGGTGTGACAAATGATATCAGGTGAGACAATGGAATTACTGGGGTTTGGATGCTACATGTTTTAATCTTGTGCTTATCGTATAACCATCTATGGAAAAATACCACATGATTCCCATTTAGATGATGTTCAAATTATTTTGAATGTGGCTTATCATAATATGGTTATTGCATAGATGCATGGTTAAATAATATAGTTGGTTGAAGGGATGTACCTGATGGAGTTGACCAGGTGATCTTGTCTTGTAGATCTCATCCCAAATACTATTTCTTGGACTCAAGATAATTAAAAACATGGGTTTAATGTTTACAAGGTCATTAATATAGATCTCATTTCCTGAGACTCTCCTTCAAGGAAGTGAAATGGATGATCTAAATGGGATTACATGGAATTTCCATTTACCATGATATTATAATTAGTCAAATATCTCAATGGTATTCATATAGGTGTATTTATATTTTTCATCCATGAAATAGACTATATATGGGTGTATCATTTTTTATTCCCATAATTCGTGAGTAATTATGTCTCCTAGTGTGTGAGTCATATTTGGCCCTAATGGGGGACATTTATTTCAATTAGGCCATTAAATCTATTTATCTGAGACCTATAAGGAGACAATATAAATGCATAATAGTGGTTGGAGGTGGTGCTGAAACCATATGTGGTTATGGACTTCCCTATAAGGAATGGATAGTAATATGAGAACGTGAGACTTTGTTGTTAAATAAAAAATCATCATAATTCTACATCTTATAACTGGTAGCCTATTTCCTATCACTAGAGTTCTCAATTTCATAGTCTGGGATTTTGAGAAATGTGTCACCTTAACTAGAACATCCCAAAACATCCAATATACGTGTTATACATGCATTCAGAGACAATATTTGAATTTAAAAAATTCATTGATGTTGTGACCATATATTATGTGAAATTGTATGTGATTAGAACAATCATTGAGTTTACCCTCTTAGTATCTAATATATTTTTGTGAATATATAATTACCTTCCTAATGATGAAGATGAAGTATCCCATGTTTAGATACTCCTTAAAGGAAACAGTCATGTTTCCTTTTTCTAGAAATTATCAATGGGAACCAAGCCATAACAAGTGGTTGGAGCCATATTTATTCACCAAGGCATATTTAATTTTAGAGGACTGACCAAGATGGGTGGTGAGGGACAAGTTTATGCATGGTTGGGACACACATAGTAGAGGTAATTTATTAAAGTGGTTTATATGTGTACAAGCTTGAGGACCTCTGAATGCACAAAACTGGATATATCCTTCATTGTGGTCCTTCATAAATGAGCAATAATGTGAAATAATTGTCAATCATATGTAGTACACTTAATGGATTCTTCCTAATGTTGTTTATTTTTATAAAGTTCCAAATATTGAATAGGGAAGATCATGAAGATGAGGGTAATAACCACATCATTCATGAACATATCCATGAACACCATGAGAAACTATTCATGGGAAATTGATATGTTGAGTGAGTATGTGAGTCCCATCCCCTATGAGGAAAAGTAAAAAAAACATGCTCATCATGACTCTTTTTACACACGAAACAGTCAGTGGTGCACCTATAATGCTAGGTGGAGTCAAAACGGTAGAGGAACTATCTACAATCATTCTACTAACTGATGATTGAATATAAAGAAAACTATATATAATAGAAACAAATTGGCCCATATAGAGTCTGAATGAATAATCGCATCATGGAGGCCACCTACTATTTCAAGGTTTCCAACAATAGGACACACTAGAAAGAGATGTTGCCTAGACATTATATAGTTTCATCTATCCTGTTATACAGGTTCATTCTCGGATTACCAAAAATATTAGTACTCAAACAAGGTCCACCAATTTAGGGTCTAATTTTTTTAGGTAGAACTACAACATATTATTATTTTTGTTTATTCAAGGAAGGAAATGAGAGTAGAAATCACATCATCTTACTTAGGATATATATTTTTCAATGAGTTGAATGGTTCATTGACCTGAGTAGCATCATATACATTATCTTAATATCTATAATCATGCTACCCATGGAGAACATGATGTGTGGGTGACTCATATAATTGTATCTTTTAATACATCTCTTATTATACCTTTACTATGTGTTTTTGGACACTATGTTAAACATATATTTTTCTACTTGGAGGTTATGTTTTCCCACAATAAGAGATATGAGGTCCCCTGTGACATGGATAGAAATCACGATACAATTAGAAATGACAACATTGGGGATACTTTTCTGTTCCTTGTGCACCTGGAGTTATCCATCCATCTGGGGGGCATAATATTCTTTTTGTTGAACCTTAGATTGGTCGAAATTCGTAACATCCACTATGAATTGTTTCATATAATAATGGGAAGTTCGTAACATCTCATCGTGTGAACTTCTAAGTCCCATGGAATATATCTACTAATATGTGTGAAGGCCTACCCTGGGGTCTACGAGGTGATAATTCAACCCTTATGTAATGTCTTATCTGTCACTTCTTACGTTAGTGGACTAGTTACTATGATACTTTTGAAGGTATGTGGTAATAAAATTCACTATTGCGGTGCATATATGAAATAATTAATGTTAAGAAGATGAGTTATATTTGAGATCTCAATTTATTTGTAGGTTAGTTCTAAAACATAGAGTGGTATAATTCCCCACATCAATTGATTTTTTTAGATTTCTATTCTATGACATAGATGATCATAAAAAGGTTCTATATATATGTCTGATGGTGTGTCTATCATAATCCATATGACTAAGGATGTTGAACTACCATGATATTTTACAACCCATCAAATTCAAACTATAGTTTCAATATATATATGTGTTTTTTTCTAAAGTATAATAATGTGAAACTACAATGTATTTTCAACGTTGAGAGTCATTGAGATAATTAAATCTATAATAGTTAGTGGATAGAAGAAAACTGAATGATGGTCATATAGAATAATATCCCCTAGTAACACTTAATTAAGAGATGGGTCATGGTTATGATAGTCCAAAATCCCAACTGGTGAAGTTTAAGATAACAGAATAAGCACAAAAAAACATTAAATGTGGATTATGTAGATGAATAGTGGTAACTAAAAGGCTCAAATATCCATGACAAAATAGGATATCTCACGGTGGTTCTTCATGATAATTGATCATATCTATGTATGAAGAGGTTCTCACCACCACCTAGGGTGCTAGGGATACATCATCCATTTGGGGATCAGCATAGTGCTCACCATTAGCTAAGGTAAACATCATAGACACCAAAACTCTGTAATTACTCTTTGGAGGTATGGATGATAGAAAATTTTGGTGATGGAGACTATTACACTATGTGTCCTTTAAAGGATGCATGAACATCATCCTCCTAGTGGTACATATAAAGAGATTTAGGGATATCATGGTCCAAATATTCCATGATAGTAAGCCATGATTTTTAGGATTTACATGTGACTCTGGAAAAATAGGTGAAATATACCTCATTGAGTGTTGTGTAAATTAATAATATGAGTGATCGATGATGAAATGATGGTTCCTAGGGTTTCCCCAATGGTCCAAGATGAAATACCAATTAAATGATTTCTCACTTTTTCTCAGGATTTCATCAAATTGGATTTATTCTACACAGCTTGCATTACCTCCCATAATGGTTTTTCACCCTCCTCTCTAGGTACAGTTCTATATGGCTTGGTATATCTTTATCATGTAAATACCCTCCACACTGGTAAGTGGTGGTGTGGGGAGGACCTAGGAAATAGGTTGTTGATGGTGTGGAGAAGACATTCAAACTAGTTTATGGAAGTGCATAGAGGACCTCTATATGTATTAATGTGAGTGAATGTAGGACATCCTTTATAGAAACTGATTTCATGGGCAGAACCTACATGATAATCGTTCAAGGTCTAGGGTAGACCCTCACATAGGTTTTCCTCATCATGGGGAGGTATAACATCACTCCCTAATGTAAGAATAAGATCAGTTAGGCATCTCTTATGGGGCCATAGATGGTTCATGGATTGAAAAAGAAGGTCCAAATGTTGTGTGACCATAAAATAAAAGATTAGATATGATAGTAATCATTCAAAAATCAACATTTTTGGAGTGGGAATTCATGTAGAAAAGCCATGTTTTCTAGAGAATATATCCACTAAGTATTTCTCATGTTTTCAGGAAGATTTAACATATTCATAAAGTTCATCAGGTCTATCAAGATCATATTGAGTTTTTTTCTTGTTCATTGTCTCTTATCCCAACCACATAAGCTTGACAGTATTAATGAAATCATCCATTTCTTTCAACTGATGATATTTTTGAGAAATATTATGTATGTTATTGTCTGGGGATAACTACATATAAAAGATTGATCCACCAATATTGTGAACCTAGTGGTGAAGATGAATTTGTAGTAGAGGATCCAAAGAGGATGGACCATTCCCATTGATCATGTATTATAAAGGAACCTAATCCTGCTAGAGAGTACATGGAATATGGAGATATAGGTTCAAGGTCATTCTTGAAAATAGATGGAAGATTTTGGATAAGTAAACACCCAAATAGACTTTTGGGACCATGTAGTTTTAGAATTCGAAAACATTTTTGGGAGTCATCATGGTTTACTATTGAGTGGTTATCACTGCATACATGACTCACAGATCCCCCAACTCCTCAGCATAGGGGAGTGAGCTGTACGAGTTCTCTAGGGAGAGGTTCCTAAAGCAGTTTTCCATGAGCACATGTGGTTGTTTTCCATTATTTAGACATTTTGGATGCAGTTTTAGTGAGTCACATATTGCTCATGATTTATTGGGAAATATCTATGGTATGTATTAACCCATTATATTTCGACCTGTGAACAAGGGCATCGATCACCATAAAAAGAATGGTCAAGGTGGGTGTGACGACGTATGTTTTCCCATAAAATGATGGAAAGGTAGATGTTATTTTTAAAAAAAGTAATTAGATAATATATCATTATAATATTTTTTATAATGAATTATATAGTTATATTAGTGATATTAACATTATGTATATTTAAATCATGAATGAAATTGTTTTTACTCTACAATTTATATAATATTCTTTATTAAAATGATTAATTTTTAAATTTTATAATTTTAATATGATAAATTTAATATAATCTTTAATATCATCAAACAAATATTTATTTCTGTTAAACAGTATATATTTTTTTTGGAAAATATTTATTTTTAATTGTGTAGTTACGGAAACCGAGTTTTTGAAAAACTATTTTCTATTTAATAAATTAGTAAATTTAAGAGTCACAATATGATTGAATTATATATCATGAAACCTTATTATTGTGTATTTATATTTCATAAAAATAACTACATTTGAATAAACATCATTTTATTGTTATAATAACATTTATTTTTAGTTTATAAATGGAATTTCAAAAAATGACTTTTAATAATGAAAAAAATCCGACATTTTATTAATTAAAATAATAACTCTTATAGAATTATCTATATAATATTTAAAGATTACATATCATTAAATATTAATTATTTCATCGAGTAATTATCATCAGTCATATAGTTAAAATATATTATTCGTATTATGAAAAAATAATTTTATCAAAAAACCCATAGTCTCACCTCTTCTGAGGGACTAAAATTAAGTTCAAAATTTTATGTTATATGAATAGATTTTTCGATAACCAATTCATTTTATTAAATAACCATATTTTATATTTTAAAATATGTTCAAATTATTTTTATGACAATAATTAATTGTGAAATCTTTTACAATTAATCACAACAAATATTTTGAAAAACATTTTCATTAATTTATTAACAATGAATATATGTTGTAAAAAAGTCAAAAAAACATATACAAACCCATTTTATGTAGATATTTTCACTTTATCTCTTCTAAAAAAATATTTAACAATATAGGTTCTAGGTTACATGGATTTTTTTTAATTCACTCATTCAAAATAATAACATGTGTTCAAATCAACATACTTATAAAATGCCACCAACTCTCCAACTCTTTTTACAAGATTAATAAACAATTTATAATCTAAGATAGAACAAAATAAGAAATAAAATTATATCCACTCTTCCTATGAGCCCTAATTTTGGGATTAAGTTAACAAAATATTTCCACTTGTGTAAACAAAACAAAGTAAACCGATAAGATTTCACGTTTATCAGCATGTATTTTTTTATTAAATCTCTACCCCCACTTAATTATTCATAAACCATGAATAAATAACAAAATTTGATTATTATATATACATAAATTTTATTATTTAAATTGAATAACATAAATATTTCCCCTCTTAAATTAAATGTGGTATGAAATCACCATTAATGTTTAATGAAATTAATTGTGTCATTATAAAATGTCATTCGTTTTTCCATTACTACATATCACAATTGTGTATGAAGAAGGATAAAAAAGAATATGACATATGTAAAATAATTATACCCATATAAATATTATATTATATACTATTTATTCCTTTAATATTATTTTGGATTAAATAACATCACAAATCAGTATGTTGGACTACCACCTCACAAAGCGATGGGATTCATTTTTAACTACCTAGTTACGTGGAAGATAAAAATTATAAGGATAATAAATACCTGTATTATAGATTAAATATTTATGACATTAATTAAATTTTTGTCATTTTATAATTATTATATATAATTTTATTTTTACATTTTCACTGAGTAAGAAAATGATTTCTTTATTCGTATATTAAAGACTACCGCCTCCTCAAAGAGATGTGATTCTTTTTTCACCACCACATCATAAAAATTGTATATATATAAGTGTGTGTGTGTGTATAATTTAATATTTTTATTATATAATGATAATTCTTCTTATATGAAATATTACATACATTCATTCTATGATGAACTTGGAAAAAAGAATAATTTAATCATGCGTACGTACAACATATCATCTCCATGATTGTAATTTTATTTAGATTTTTATAACCATATGTCATTATATTTTAAAAAATTATAATTGAAAAATAAATTAGATAATTGGGTAATTATTTCTATTCAATATATTTTTAAATAATAACCTCATTGACAAAAATCAAACTATCAAAGTAGTTTTTAACTCATATACCAAAAAAACGATAAATCATCTGAGTAAAATTTAATTAATTATTTAATTTTTGAAAAACCCATAATAATGTAATTAAAAGTAGTAATATATTTCTATTTTTTAAATAAAATATACCAATAACATACAATTATTTTTCCTGAAGATATGAACACATGTGAGGAATTGGACTCAAGGTGATGCAATTCATTTCAATTTCCTTTAATTGATGATTTTTTTGATGTTACACAATTATATTGTTTTATATGATTTAAATAATAACACCATTAAAGGATATGAAAATAATTTTTATATTATAGATATTTTTTACATTGTTAATATAATTATAATATGGTGATTAAATTTCATGTGTTTCTCAATTGAGAATGTAATTTTCATGAAAAAAATTACTTTTAATGATTTCCTTACAACTCTTCCATTTCCATGATCATGTACTCAAAGGGATGTTATGATGGTATTTATACAAAACAAAAATATTTATAAAGTAAATATTATGAATATTTAAATTTATTTCATGGGATATAAAATATGAATATTTTTTACATATTTTATATAATTTTTTTTGAAAAACAATAAACTGATTGTTATACTATTAATGTACATAATGAAATATAATTTTTTGCTTCTATTACCAGAATTTATAATATATATTCCGCTAAAATAATTCATTTCATATTAAAAGATAAAAAATTATTATTTGTAATTTTGGTTTTGAAAATGGCGTTTCTAAAATAAAATGTGTTCATTGATATCCTAAAGTTTTTTTATGACATTGAAAGAGTTTTTAAAATGCACTTGCATAAATAATTTAATCATATTTTGGTATTATTTTAATTGTACTCGCAGAATGTGTGAAAATAGAGAACACCGGGTGATCTCATTATAAAATCTTTTATGGGGAGACACTAAAAACATCATGTGTTCCTATTAAATAAAATTTTATAGGGAAAACCATATAGCATCAGGTGAACAAATTATACATTATACAATGGGTGACATAGAAAGTGTATAGTGAACTCATTATTTCCAAAAATATAGGATCACCCAAAAATCACTATAATGAGTGGGGTAATGATTATGTTTCATATAATTTTTATATTAAATTTATTAAATGTTTTTTCAAAAAAAATTAAGAATATGATTCTATAAGTCAAAACATTGGGTTGTAATTCAATTATATGGGTTATAAGAGTATTTTTTAGGGAAAACTATAATTTTTTCAATTGATTGTTTTTATTTAATATTCTCAAAAAACATTTTAGATAAAATTATACATAATATGATTTGAAATTTTTTTTATCTTGAATAAAATATTCTTTCTAATTATATCCCTTTCTGATGAATTTCTACTCATTCAAATTTTTGTAATGTTTTTCACATGATATGTAATAATGAATGTGAAGTCAAGTAGAATTTCATGAAGAGTTTTCCTAGAAGAAATTATTTTTGGATTTAAAAAGTTTTATATTGTGGTAAAATGGATACTGATCAGAATATTGATATTTTTATTATATTGATTTTTAACATAAGAGATATTCCCAAATTATGTAAAACTATTGACCCAAAATACCCTAAATGTTAAATAATTTAAATTATCTTCTAAAACACTCGATTAGGTAATGACTGTCATAAATTACATATATTTGGTGAAATATTTCATTTTAGATAATATTGGAGTTAAGGATAATATTAATACCATTCCCTTGAAATATATTAACTTATGGTTAAGATAAAATGATATTGAATTGAATGATAATCTTTTTTTCTTAGTCTAAACAACTTATATTTATAATTTTTACATAAATAAATATATAGTAAACTAATTTTTAATATAATGGGATAAAAATATCATTCCACATTATCATCGTTAGATGGGTTTAATTTGAATAGAATTTTTTCTGTAGTGATGGATCCTTTGAAATAATCTATAAATTGTGGTGTTATCCATTATAGCGAGGAACACCAATCTAGAATGAATAAATATATTTTCAGATAATTTCATGGGGAATCATCCACCATAATTATGTTTATAATTTATTTATTCCATATTCCTAGTTTTAATCTATTCTATATAAATTATTAATTATTTGATGTGGTTTTTTGGACAAAAAAATGTAACATCGTTTGTTTATCATTTTGATTTTGAATATGATAGTTGTTGGTATTATTTAAAAATTAAATATAAAATTATTATCATTATGAAATGGATTTGGAAACATTAAATGATATTTTCTTTGAGAATTATTCCCCTAATTGTTTCAACTTTAGATGGGAAAAATTCCATTAATTGAGGTATAAAACTGAAGATTATGGAACTGAATATGAAGCGATCCTCACATAATTAGCCATATATATATGAAATTTTATTCATGAAAATAATAATATTATTACTATTTTTTAATATATGAATATAACAAGTTTTATAATAGTGTTTTAAATATATGAATTTAAATTTAATATGAAATTGGTTCCATGCAAGAATAGAGAGGATATAGTGTTTTCTAACACGTATTTCCCTCAAGGTAACAAAAAAAATAAAATTTCAAGATTCCAGGAATCGTACAAAGAATAATATAAGATGTTTAGAGCTAATACCCCATAATAAAATATTTTTGGATAAATAAATTTCATTGAATGATTGATAGGATTTAGGATGGGTTTATAGTGTTCTTAGTTTAGTAATTGGTGTTGAGGTTGTAATGAAATGTGTCATAAAAATCCACATAATTGGGAAATGATAACCATAAAAATTTTACAATTTTTAGTTGAAATGTGTTAGCTCATTATGCTGACATATGTCCATAATATGTTTCACATGAAGGAAATAATCTATATCATAAATAGAAAGGTATAGAAAATTCATTTTCTACTACTACAGTTGATTTTAGTCTATAAAATGAATCAGTGAATGGTATGTTACTTGTGTTTTAGATTTAGTCCAATAACCATTTGAAGTCAAGATCATTTCATTGTTCATTTTTTTGAGATATTCCGATGTCATTTTTTAATATCACCTCATCAATGTTTTATATAAATTTTGGTGATAACATATTGAATATGTTTTTATGTAACCATGATTTATCGAAAGTTTCATATTTTTTTTTGTAAATCGTTATTCATTAAAATCATACTGATTTGTCCACAATAGAGTTTGATATCATTATGCCTATGAATTTGATTAAATTTTATCAATCTTGGATATATTATTGAGTAATAAATATATGTTCATAATACCATTCCTTCTATAACAGACGAAGAAGGTGAAGAATTTATTAGATAAGGCTATGAGAGTAACAGAAATAATATTATTAAAAATAAAAAAAATGTTAAATAAATAAATGTTACAATAATGAATTAATATATTGAATTTTTTAGGATTATTTTATAGGTGTTTACCATTACCATGAGGCTGAGTTTTCTGTTCACATCATTAATTATTGTAAGAAATTTTATGACACCCCTTATCATATTTATAATGTTGATCTTATTAAAATAAAAAAAAATTGGTATATTTAGATAAGTGTTTTATATGACCTATAAATTTACCATGGGGCGATCTAATTCTTTTTTATAAAAATAAATATCTTTTAATGATTTTTTTGACTATACAGACTAGATAAACATCAGTATTAAGAAGATGTACAATTTTGTTGAAATAAATGATTTTTTTAGAATCTATTAGGAGTTTATTTTTTCAAAAAAAAGACCTATGTCTAGGGTACCATAAATTTAATGTAAAAGGAAGAAGACATTCCAAAGAAGTTTTTTTTAAAATATATATGGGAACTATGAGTTTCCAGCTATTTTGTTTATTTTATTTAACATTAATTATGAAAATATAAATTTTTCCTTCTCATTCAAGATTCAATGACATTATTGCATATTATTATAAAATATTTAATGGATATGCTAAGGTTATAGGGAGTTCTAATCCCCAATTATTAAGTCATTGAACCTAAATTTTAATCCATTTTTTGGAAATGACTTCAGAAGTAGTTCAGTACTTACTACATTTAAGTACTAATTTTCATGATCAATATATTGTCTTGTCTGAATGATCATTTGGTCCCTAAATTATATTCTTCACTTTGGTCAATGTATTGTTGATTAGTGGGATTAAACAACCTACATTGGTTTAGAAATTTTATGTTTAAATTTTTCATCCTAGTGTACACATAGATCCATTTGAGGAATTATGTAGAATGGAGTGTTAGACACCATCTTTTTTCATAATGATGTAGGATAAGGGATGTTGATGAGACAATAGTTGTTAGAAAAAATTGATAATAAGGTATAGTTGATTCAGAAATTTCTATGTACATCTTATAGTGGGTAGAATCTTTTTATAATAACTGAATTAAAGAACATTCTTTTCCGGATGGTGATCATTTTTTTCTCAGTTCTTCTTTATTGAGAAGTGTTTTGATATGATGTAAAAAGGAAAAAATAGGTTTATATTTAATTGAACTGTTTTAAATCCTTGGGCAATATGGATTAGTTTTATATTTAATGAATTTAACCCCAAATTTTCTCTCATGTACATAACATATTTCATGTTTCAGTGTTAATAAAATATGTTTTAGATTCATGTCTTGTATTCAGACTTGAAGTAGTTCAGTTTGGAGGGAATACTTCTTCTGAAGAAAAGGAATTTCTAATTCATGATCATAAGGAGAATTTTTATCAAATTAATTTTATTCACTAGGTTATGGTTTTATATAAAACCCATATGGTTGATGAAGCAACATGGTAATTAGAAAATTATATTTTGGAATGATATCCCCTCTTGTTTATTAAGTGAATAAAATTTAGAGGATGCAATTAAAAAAAGTGAGTATATATTTAAAAACCTAGGAAAGGATATAAAAAATAATAATCATATTTTTTAATATTAATTAGATATATATATTAGTTTTAAAAATATTTAATATTTTTAATCAAATAATGAAATAGTTTCAACTAGGTATGTTACATAGTAGGATTTATATAAAAAATTAATAATATATTTTATAAATTTATTATGATAAAATTAATATAATTTTTTAAATATTCATATGAAAAATTATTCTCAGTAATATATTTGGAATTTTTTTGGAAAATACTTATTTTCCAGTGAATAGTAAAAACAATGATATCTGTAAAATGTGTTTTATTTATTACAAGATAATTAATTTTAGAGTCCTATATTTTAAAAATGATTTAACATAATATATATACTCATTAGTTATATCTAAAAAACTCAATAACCATTGAATAAAAATTATATTATTTTTTAGTATAAGTTTTTTATTGGTCTAAACACATGTTTTTTCAAATAAATTTTTTCAAATTCAAAATGTTTATCCTATTTAATTTATTTAAATAATCCCAAATAGGGAAAGTGTTATATTATATTTATTTTTTATATATCTTTGAAAAATTATGGTGTTTCATATTACAATAATTTGTAATATAATTAATATAGAATCATAATTTTTATAAAAGTTTCACTTCTTAAAAACTCAAAGACTCGTTACGTTTTCATGATTAAAATTAAATTAACCATTTTAAAATTAGTCAATTGTATTTCAGAAATTTCATTACTTATTTTTTACAAAGAAAATTAATAATTATAAATAATTCCAAAAAATAATTTGTCCGTAATGATATTTTAAAACTCCTAAAATTAATTAGAGAGATTATGGTAAAACATAGCATACTAAATGGTTAGTCTTATAAAATATGGTGCAAAAATCGACAAAAAATTATCTAACACACATTGGATGACAATATTTCTACATTATATCATATTGGATCGATAATGGACAACTAATGGGTCTTGGTTAATGAAAAATTGGTCGATTAGATTCACTTTTTAAATAGATACAAGTGTTCTACTCACACCACTTATAAAAGGATACCCCCTCTCATCTTATCCTCTCACATTGATACATTTTTGTATCCCCATATAACATAAAAAATCAGTTAAAAAAACACCCCATCATCCTAGAATCCTCAATTAGTTTTTAAATGCAATAAATACATTATTTAGGTGAAAAAAATAAGAGTTACCCAAACAGTAGGTTACATTCATCAAAAATCAATTTTATTTTATTTCATTTTCTTCCCCCTTCATTTATTATTGAAACAAATATATATAATAATTTAACAATATTAAATATAATTATTTTTTATGATTATTAAATAACATATAAAATTTCCCAATTGAATCAAATGGTTTTAAAATTCATCAATCATTTGTACAAAGGACACCCGCCTCGTGAAATAATGTAATTTGTTTTTTTCTTACCACCTCTCACTGTTTGGTACGATGATAACTAAAAAATTTATATATCATGTTTATAATATATGTATACCTATATTTAATATATGTATACATATTTACTAATTATACCGTATTTATTTTGATATTTAATTTTAATTTGGTGTATGATAAAATCACTTGGGTGTATGGTGATTACAGCCTTACAAAGCGATGTATTTCATTTTTCAAAAACTCATTACATGAAAGTTAATAAGGGTAGAGATAATGAATAAAAGAGATATAAATGAACTAGTTATTATATTAATTAATCATTTATTATTTGAAAGACATTTTATATCATTTTATTTTTAAATTATAACACACTGAGAAATTGAAAATAGAAATCATTGATGTGTGGACATCCACCTCCTCAATGAGATGTGATTCCATTTTCACCACCAATTTACAAAAATTATATATATAAATATATAATTAAATATTATGGTATTTATTAAATATTTATTACCTTGAATAAACGAATTATTACTTAACTTATTTCTATAAAGATCATTGATAATATTTAAATATAACACATGTGCATAAATGACCGACCATTTTCATCATCCAACGTTTGTTCGTTTCTCTAAAAAATAATACATTATTGGATTTACAATTATATTTTATGTATAAATGTGATTATTAAGAAATAAATATTTATTTTAGGATGTTTATATGAAAACCATTTTGACTATAGATTAACTTCCAATGATTTTTCTGACAAATTAACCACATATCACCAAAACAATAGATTTAAAATAAATTGATTTAGTATTTTTATAAAAATAATTAATATATGGAACAAAATTAATAATAAACAAATAATAGTATCTATAAAAATAAATTAAAAGATATAATTTTGTTATTTAATATGATAATGAAATGCATTATAAATTAGACTCATTGTGAGGGACTTCATCTCCACCTACTTTTGAAGAGTGATTTTGTAATGTAATGAGACTATATTATTTAATTATATTTATATACAGACCTAGAGACATGATATTGCATGAATTTATCTATTATAATGACATCTAATGTTTTATTTAATGTTATTTATTGTTATGGATTACTATTTATTTATTTCCCATGTGATATGAAACTTTTATTTTAAAATATTGTCTTTTATTGGACTCCTTCAAACTCTTAATTTTCATTGTACATGTACTTATGATTATTTTATTAATGTTCTTTATGGATTTAAAATATTTATTATATCTATTTTATATTTATTTTACATTATTTAAATTGTTTCTAAAATGGAATATTTCTACGTGTTTTCAATGGAAAATATTATCATTTGTAAAAATGAATGTTCTATTATAAACATAAATGGTTAAAAATAATTTTACAATTTCGGGAAACTAATATGACTTATTTATTCCTTTTAAATATTTCATGTAGAATTCAATGGAAATTTAGTTTTTCATTTTGGTTATTTTGGTATTGGTATTATGGTTTTAAATGAAACTAGTATTTTTATTTTCAAAGGTGATTTGATTTTTATTTTAAAAGGTTTATTGAAAAGTAAATGCACAAAAATGTTGTATTCATGTTATGTTACCTATGAATTATATATGATAAATGGATACACCTAGATATCAAAGGGTTATACGATTATATATTACATGATGGGGAATCATATATAATATAGGGTGAGTATGTTACAACATATACAATAGAGAGAACATAATAGAGTTATGTGGTCATGTTATAACTTATAGGATGTTGAAGCCAATATATCACTTTGTAGGCATGTTATATATTAAATTATGGGTGCACCCATAAACCACTCAAATGCATTGGGTAATGATTATATTGGAATATTAATTCATAGATATTCCAATAAAAACTTATTTGAAATGGTTTTTATGAATATGAACTTCTACATTACAAAGAGGGGTTTTAATTAATTACAATAGGTTTTAAATATTTTCTATGAGAAAATGTATGTATTGTTATTAATTGAAAATGTGTAGATTCATATGGTTAAGAACACTGAAGAAAATTATAAAGGTTATATGACTATTAATTCATTCAATGGACTATCTATTTTATTTATTTTTCGATACCATAAAGATCTATTAGTGATATCCCATGTTTTAAAATTCTTTTTATTTGATTGGTAAGAGAATATATGATATCAAGATGAAAATAATGAAGTATTTTAATTAATGAAATCATATATTTTTAAAATTAACTACTGTTTGGAAGATAAATACTGATTAGATGCGTCCACATTATATTATATGGTTTGGTAATAAATTTTTTTTTTGTAATAATGATTTAATAATGTAAAAAAAATATTATTTTCTTTGTGATATAATTTAAATTCGTTAATAAAATTATGGATTTTTTATTTTCAATGTTTCTTATATTGGTTTTGGGTATGTAGTCATGTGGGATTACCAAACCATCATTTTCTATGTCCCTTCACATAATGGGACTACGTAATAGTTTTGTAGAACCATGATTAATATTAAAAATATAGATTCATCCATTAATAAAAATATATCGAATGTTATTACCATTGCACTTACATTGAAAAATCATTCTGATATAGATGATTACACCACTATAATGATTTTACAGACTAAGGAGGCCCAATTTTTTCATCCAAACTTCCTATGTGGGTTTCATGCTAAGACAACCATTTTCATGCTGGAACACAATGACTAATATTATGATCTAGTGAAAAGAAAATATTTCAGCACAATAAAAAGACTCATAGTTTAGGAAATGAGTTTTTGTTTAATTCACCATTTCTATTTCCAATGCTATTTCAATGGATGACACCATACATTCACCTGAAAGTGGCATACACAATTTTTTTCCTCGGAATTCCTCTTTCCCAAGGTTGGTAGAATTAATCACTCCAATCAATGATGTTTGCTACTTGAATGAATCATGTTGATGAATTGTTACTTCATTCTTACATGGAATCCCCCTTGGATATTGTATCATAATATGGTTGTCCCACATTGATTTATGTCATAGTTATGAACCTCATTTCCAGATCCATCTTATGGTTGTTTTCGGTAAATTATGCTTCTTCTATCTCGATTGGGATGCATCCTTTAGTTACGGGAGGTAGTAGTAATGGGAATATATGGGAATTTAATGGCACTAGGTAGGATGGGTACCAATAATTTATTTTTGTTTTGAAGATAATATCATGTGAGGAATCATTCATATGGATCCCATGTCATCCCATGTCCCTAAACAGGTAATTAATGTTTGTGGTATAAGTGCACTGAGTTTTTTTACATTGAGGATCCCATATTCATTGTATGGGATAGGGATGATAAATTTTGCTTAATTTTTATCATCATATAGAGATATTAATATGTTTAATTTATTGTAGTGATACATGGTGGTGTGTTCCCCTCAAAAGGGTATGGTTTCACACTTGGATGGTAGAATGTATCTGCCTATAGGTGATGATTTTAGACATGGATGGAGGAATACGCCCATAGAGGGGATGATTTATATAAAGATTTAGTATTTTTGTGGATTTTTTTAAAATATATGGGATTTTTATGTGTCCTTGAAAACTGACAGCACGTGATTCCGAGGCCCAGTGTGCCCGAAATCAATTTCATGAAGTTTTGTTCTGGTATGTTCAGTAAACGTACAAGCAGTATTTTATACCATTTGAACAGGTGCTCAAAATTGAAATCTGAGAGAAGCGTTGAAATCGAAATGTCAGTATTTACATAAAGAGACTTTCACCTTTGCGGTAGTTGTTCAATAATAAATGTTAGATTTTGGTTTTTCATGAAATATAATAATAAAATAATGTGAGATACCCTTTATTTTATTTTATCTTCAATTTGAGGTGTAGTGGCTAAAAACTCATCATAGTGGTTGGAGGTGGGACCACCGCACCTTATCTTCCAATAAGTGGTTATGGTGGTGGGGCCCGCCCAAACTCAACCTCCCATGAGAGGATTACTGTGGTGGGTAACACCCGGGCTTTTAACCCCTTGAAACACCCCATTAAGGTGGAGAAACCATCAAGCTTCAATTAATATAGGATATCCTCTTCAACTACTCAATTAATTGTTGACAACACACGTCAATTAATGAGGTGGGGCATTTTTATTTAATTCACCCTTTTTAATTTGTTCCAAAGAAATATTAGATTAACAAATATATTATTTGGCACAACGATTTCACTTGGGTGATTGATGATAAATCTCTCAATGAGGAACCTCATCATCCAACGAAGAATGTCGACGAAGGTCCCCTTCGATCTACTTCCCCGAACACCTACCGACGTGGAACCACTTACACAACCGTCGTGCTAATTTGAAAGTGGAAGAGTGGGGCAGATGCGATGAGAAACAACTCTGTCTTCTTCCCACGACATCACCATTGACGACAAACGATTAAAGGTAGGGGGATTAATTTCATTTGAGTTCTATTTTCTTCCATCATTATTCGATAATCAAGGTTGTTAATCCACGTTCTTATGAAAATCTTTCTATCACTATAAACCCAGAGGATATGGGTCAAACTAACATGTTCCGACACCTTCCGTAAATTTTCCTTCTTGTGGTGTTCATCGGCATGGTGATGTAACAACGATGAGGCGATGAAGGTGGCGATGACAAAGGCCATGCTTTCATCAACCTCCGCAACCCGCACCGGCCTTTCGCATGCCTCCACTGAACCCCGTCGAACTGCGTTGGCCCTGCCCTAGCCCTTCCGGCCTTCCCGCAGCCTACCTGGGCCCCTCCGACCTACCCGTGACCTCCCACGTGCCCTCATCGGCCAAACCTCTCCCTCCCAAGCACTCTGTCGGCCTGCTCGTGGCCTTTCGTGTACCCTGTCAGCCTACTTGTGGCCCCCCGTGCGCCCCGCCGGCTTGCCCGCTCCCTGTCTGCGGCCTCCCGGCTACCTGCCTCTATTCCCCTCACCCTCCTGGCCACCCTGCCGGTGGCTCAGCCGGCCCTGCGGCCATGCTGGCCTACCGCGACCGCCACCCGGCCTATGCGGTCGGGCCGCGCCGGCCTCTCGAGCCAGCCCACAACCTCCCTTGTGGTGTTGTTGGATGAACTGACCCCCCTCCCTGGCCGAGCCACTAGAACTGCGCCCCATGTGGCACTGGCCGAACCAAACTGGCCGCACCCTATGGGATGAGTTGCGCCCCTCATGGAGACCTCTGAGACGAACTGCCCACGCACCCCACTGGGCTGGGCCTAGCGGGGCAGCCGAACCTAACATGCTTGCCCGCCCAATGGGATGGGCCAGACCAAACATGTGTGACTAGGTCGACCTAGACTGGGTCGGGCTAGACATATGCCCACAAGCGTCCTTTACATTCTTTAGGCTATATCATTGGCACTGGTCGACCGTTTGACGAAATTTCAGCGACACTAGTAATCATGGAACGTAGCAGTCCCTTTGAGTATATCCCACTAGAGTTATGGGTTTAGTTGATTTATGGTTAGGTTGGATCGTACATGCATCAAACCGGTACCTCGAGACTAAAAAGCTAATAACTAACAGACCAGGGGTCTAATTGACGCGCTGTCTATTGCGTTGAGACCTCTATGACGTGACATACCATTGAGATACTTCTAGATGGCACTTTGTGGACTTTAGAGTATCAAACAGTATCTTGTGGAGAAGATCTTCTAGTGACGAGCATGCATCTGTGCGGGAACCTAGTTGTTGGCTATGACCTGATGACTATTGATCGAGCGACATAGATTGACTCGTATGGACCAGTAGGCAGCGCCTAGTTGTCGTAGAAGACCCACCGTGAAGGAGCGCCTAGTTGTGGCGGTATACTTGCAGTAGTTAACAGGAGGGGTACCTCTGCAGGCTATGAGGGGGAGCTCCTGGTTGTCGTAGCAGGCACATGGTTGGGTTCGCCTCTGTGTGATCGCGGTAGACCAACAGTACATGACATGAGGAGTATCTCAGCAATCCAAGGATAGTGGAGACCACCTCTGTGTGAGCATGGAAGGTCCACTGTACTCGATATAGGATGATTTCTCTAGCAGCTGAGGGTTCAGATTGATATTATCCCTACAATAAAATCCTAGTTGAGATGAGTGGCTAAATTTTGTGTTTACCTAATTATTGATATGGATTACTTGATAACTTAGGTATATGTATGGGAATATACCTAAGTAAGGTTATCTATTGATTTCATTCTTTTTGGTTTATCCATGGTAGATTTTGTGAGATCTTGAGGGTCTTGGGGTCCCTATAGAGTATCTTTATACTCACCTCTGCAAGGGCTATGCCCGCACCTCGTTGTGTTTGTGGAAAACGACGGACAACACTGACTGAGGATCAGAGTAGCAGGACTAGATGGTACCCAGAGATGGACCTTATGATGAGTCAGTACACGGAGGAGACTGACGAGCGTGAAGTACTGAAGAGGCTATCTCTACCAGCCACTTAGTTAGGAATCCCCAGAGGATGACCCAATAGTTTCTATACCTATTATTTAGATATTCTTGTTCTTCACAGTTGGGCTTGTATTTCAGGCCCCTTTAATTTTCAGCACTCCTTTTTATATAGAGTTTTATTTTGTGGTTTGCTTCCAGTTTATACTTTGTTGTGTGTGTTTACCCTTTATAAAGGCAATTCATTCCCAGTTTTAGGGATTTATGCATTTGGTGATAGTTTCCAAACCCTGGCCAATGGAAGGCGGTCTTGGGGTAGTCACGGAACAGGCCCTGGGAGATGGGTCATGACAAATTATTATCGGAGGATTCAATTCTATCACAGAACATAGGACACATATCTTTATTTTTTTGATGAAAATAGTGTTATGGGTACTGAGTTTTGTTCTCAGATCGGGGAGTCCATTGTTGGTGCGGTGACCGACGTATCCATAAAACTGGACCCTGAATACTGATCTCCGACTTAGTGCATGAAAACACAGATTGCGTGTGTGTTTTCAAAACATTTCATTAAGTGAACACAACTAGGTCATCTCACCAGGTATAACTTTTGACTGTGTCGCATCTGTTCATGATTCCATCATGTAGACAGCCAGTTAGAGTTCCGTGAGAGTACACGATGATGGACCCCGAGCAACGAGGCTCCGGTACAGGGCCCTATTAATATGTTGGCACCTTCAGGTGGTGTACCAGCAGCACCACCACCCATTTGGCAGTAGGGTCCACCAGTCGTAGTGGCTGACGGTGCATGCCGACTAAGTGTGTTATAGGAGTTCGACTGGTAGAGGCCTCCAAGGTTATGAGGCGAGATAGATTACATGGTAGCAGAGGGGTGGCTGGAGGTGATTGTTATAGTTATCCACCTAGTTGAGACAAATTTATAGTAGATCTTGATCATATCTACTAGAGTTTTCTATTGAGTGACCATGAGGATGGTTTCCATAGTGACGAGGCTTCGGTATGTGGACTGTTGCATGAGATTGTACCATTTGGTAGTTTGTCAGCTATATCACTGCATGATGGTCAATAGTTACAACTGTGAAAACCGATAGATGACACATGTAGGCTTAGTACCTTACACGTGTTTTATAATCAAATACCCCTCAGGTTCTGAGGCAAGCCTGAATCACAAGAAGCTGATGACTATCCTGAGGAGGTGGCTGAGAGTTATCTAGAGCTTTTACAGCTTCGTCAGGAAAACATGTTGGTAGATGAGAATTCAGCATGGTGTAACGATCATTTCTAGTACTCGATGAATACTTTTCGATCAGTACTTTGGGAATCATACTACCGAGCAAGGTGTGTTTTATGAAAAATGAGCCAGAAACTTTTTTGTAGATGCTTAAGAGAACCTTTGTGGTTGAATGTTTTTTGGATGAGTGGATACAACAAGTGAACATTAGTAGTGGGAAAGTATGAAACTAGTGAAATCTCAGAGACATGAGCATGTAAAATGTTTGAGAAGAGGAAGTGTTAAGGACAGATGAATCAACAGGGTAGTAGACGTGGAAGTAGAGCTATGAGAGAAGCATGAGGTGGTGTATATTTCGACATGTTACAACCACCCACCTTTGTAGTCCCCGCCATGATCAGGGAGCTCGAGGGAAAGGGAAGAGAGTACCTGAATGCTGTCAATGAGTGTGACCCAAGTGCTCTATAAATGATTTGAGATACTAATTCTGTCTACTACAAGATATTGTATCAATAGAAATAGGTACCAATCACTACTTCATTCCATAAATCATGTCCCAGACCTAGTATTTCTGGTTAAACTGTTGAATTTACCCTCATTTCTGGAGATACCATTGGAAGGAGACTCGATAATCACACTTATGCCTACAGTGTGATATAACCCTAGAAACAAAAGTATCAGTTGGAACCTCTTGGTGGTAGAATCGGTGCCTTACGACGTTAGTTTGGGTATAGAATGGGAATCTGTAGTTCATACACAGATTGATAGTATTACGAAAAACTTTTTGGTTTATCTAAAATGTTGAAATGAGGTTTTCCATAGTTGCTGAAAAAGGAACCCAAAGCAGCATAGGTAAAACTCAGGCGTAGGAGGGTGCATCCAATCACTCTTGAGTCGGCCAGCCTTACCCTTGTGGAAGAAGGAGCCTTGTGTTTTCAGTTCCTAAGAGGAGTGACAGAAAAAGGGGACATCATTTCAAAAGATGATTCTAGGATTACACCCCCCCCCAAGGGGGAGGGATGTCTTCTTTGGCTGGATACTACTGGAGGATAATTGCAGACTTCTCCAGAGTTGCAGCACCACCATCATCCTTGACAATGAAGGGGCAACCGTTTTGTGGTCAGAGAGATGCCAGCAAAGCTATTAGGAGCTAAGGAAGAGGCTGACTATTTTTCCCCATTATGAGGATTCCAGAGGAAGGCATAGGGTATGTAGTCAACTGTGACGAATCAGGTACCAGACTCAGGTGTGTCCTTATGCAGGAGCGAGGAGTGATCACTTATGGTTCTCGACAGCTGAGACAACACGAGCAGAACAACACTACCCATGACCTACAGTTAGTAGTAGTAGTCTTTTCCAGGATGATTTGGAAGCACTATCTTATAGTTGAATGTTTTACCATGTACTATAATCACATGAATTTCAAGTATATCTTCTCTCAGAAGGACCTGAACCTGAGACAATGAAAATGGTTGAGTTCCTCCAGGACTATGACTTAGAGATAGTCTATACTCAAGGTGTAACACCATAGGATTTTATGAGATGTATTATTTTTTAATTTCATTGATTTCTTCTAGTGTACACTAATCCATGATTAGATTGTACTATAAGCAACATAGTATTAGCTTGCAGTATACACAACACTATTCATGGCTCGTGTTACACACAATTTCAAGTTCGTTTTGTAGAAATTATTCTACGCATCATTAAGTATAGATTTTGTTCAATTTATAAATGAAATATGTTTTGATTATGTTATATTCTACACCGAAGGGAGGTTTCACAACACGTATCCCTGAATTGGCTTTCATTACAGGCAATCACGACCTTCCTTGATAGCCTGTGTAGTACGCAATACCGTGTTTCACTAAACAACGATCTATTGTTATAATATTATTATAGACTGGCAGTTATAAATAGTATTAACTACATTATGAATTTTATAACATTATGATTCATCTTTCATATTTTCTAGAAATGGTATGAGAACTAAATAAATTTTTCGGTTAAAATAAGTATTCTTAAAAAAATGTAGTTTTGTCGCCTTTTAATGGAGCACCCATATTAAATCTAGTTTTTGACATGTTTATAAGTTCAATTTGACAAAATAAATTTCTTCCTTGTAATCAGGATATAAAAATTTAATTTGGATAAATTTTTCATATTATTCTGATAACTTTCATATTTTAATGAATAGTAAAAACACGCAATATTTTAATTAAAAACAAATTTTTTCATCACAATAATTTATATGGTTAGATTATCTTTTTTATTTAATTTAAATTTTAATTAGAATATATTTTTAACATTTAATCCAATTTTGGTCGTTGGAATTAATTTCACATTGAATTTGGAAATAAACAACTGTCGATCTTTTGATAGTTATTGTTTCTTAAAAACACATTGTTTGTTTGGATAATGAGATTTAATTTTAAAAATTAATTAATTCCACTTATATGATTTGAATTTGTAAAAACAGATATAATTTTTTAATTCGGAATATCAAATATATCTTAGGCATATTTTTTGGTATTTTTCTGGAAAACATCAAGTTTTGATGAATAGTGAAACCACTTAGTGGTAGTTAAAAAAAAGACTCTTTCATTTAAATGAAATTTTACCACTTTTGTGAATTAAATTTAAAAAATATAACATACATGTTTTTTATCAGGAAGTAAAAATGTGGTTCAATAAGATGAAAATAATTTTTGTTGAATAGTAAATTTTTTCTTTTATTTGCTGCGGTTGAAGGTTTATATGGTAATTCATGGTCAAAAGAATATTGTAATAACTCAAAATTAGCTTAACACTTGTCCTAACCTTATTCGATGAGTAGTGTACGACCATGGACATCATTGGGTCGATTTTGGGACCCCATTGAACCACATGGTAGTGATAATGACAATTTGGATTAATTAATTTTATGTAAAGACAAAATTGACATTAACAAAAATTGTGTAGTAATTAATTTTTATAAGGGGTTATATAAATTATTTTTTCGACTATAAATATTCATTGGAACAATAAATTTATTTCCTACATGGTGGTTTTTTTTATAATTTTTAGAAATCAAATAAATTAAACAAAAATAACACAATGGTGATGCAGTAATTACATAAACAATGAAATATTAAAATAATTGATATTATAAATACAAAAATAAATGTAATTGAGACTTTTTATGAATGTCACTAATTTTAAAGGATAATATGACATGTTTTTATTGATTTAATTAACCTTTATCGAACAAATAATTCTATTATGATTTTCAAAAAAATTAATTACCGAATAGTATCAAAATTGACATAAAACAGTTTTAAAAAAATATATTATATTATTAATTGTTATTATATTCCTTAAATTCTAAGGAATGACCAAATTACTTATATAAGGTTATATATATTGATAATGAACCACTTGTGGTTCTTTTGTCTTGTAATATTATGTTTATTAACCATATATTGTAAGAAAACAAGAAGACACAGTAAAGGTTAAATTATTTTTCTTATAGTTATTTTTAAATGATAAGGTTAAAATAGTACCCTAAAGATGTCTAAAACCTGTTGGTTTAGTGGATTTCGACCCATCCCCACATTAGCTTCGAAATAAATTAATTTGGAGCTATTATAAATCGAATATGACTTTATTATAAAATAATATTTCAATTTTTTTTCCAAGGTTGGCCTCTCCTCACTTATTAAAAGGTCACCCCTTCCCTCTTCTCATCACACCGTTTTGTGCCTTGAAACTCATCCAAACCCTACCAATTTCTCTTCTCAACTTATATAGTTATATGATAGAGGTTTTTTTCTTCTCAAAAGACCAACTCTAGCGCCCAAAGAATAAGTATCAAAGAGGTGTGTCGAAGAAGAGGTAATCTATTATACCGATTTTTTCATGTTTCTTTCTTCTTAAAGATCTTCTTATTTAGTTGTAAAATTATAATTTAATAACTTAAGCATAAATAATATACGTATATTACATTGTAAATATCAAAAAAACTCATTTCACCTTCTATCCATTCTACAGAAAACGAAATCATCGCCCGTTCATACGTACGAAATATCATCTCCGCGCCGTGGTGTAATCTGTTTTTCCACCACCACCTTACTTGGATGGGTATAATGGTGTAAGGAATAACTATATATTGTTATTATATAATAATATTTATTCTGAGATATTATATCATCCAATTCAATTCAATTCAATAATTATGGTTACGATATCATCGCTCGTGCGTACGTATGGATTACCGTCTCCACGACACAATAAAATTCATTCTCCATTTTAACCATTCAAGAATGATTATAAAGTATATATAATGAATAATAATTAAATATATGACATGATAAATCAACTATATTTAAATATATATATATATATAAGTCATATGCATACTTCAATTCATGTCAATAAGGAAAGGAAAACAGCTTTCATGCGTATGTACGACCTACCGTCTCCATGAATGGTGTATTTCATTTCATTTATATATCTATTATATATATATATATATACTGAATATATATGACATATAAATCATGATTTACATTCTGGAAGTAGGTAAAAAATGATATAAGTAATAATAATATCAAGAACAACAAGTCCAAACACGTACGATAAATAAAACAATTTTACCCAAAACACTACTTTAACATGGAATTTACAAAAGAACGGGTAATATAAAGACATAAGTGAACCATATATGATATTATAACAATGAATATGATTCTGTAATAAGTCAATGACATTATTTAAATCATTATATTGGAGGGTCGTATATGTACTAATCATATCAGACATAAGGTAAGCTAAAACTTTTCCAATCTCATTTTTATCCGAGATTGTTTATTAGTATGTATTTAATGGGGTTATATTTATCATCTATGTCATTGTTTTATAAAAATGGATTCACGTATGTTTAAAGTCCTTTTTTCCAATTTTTTACTTTTACTACATGGTATGTAAGGAATATTTCTTTTTTTACCACATGAGGTACTTTTTGATTTTTCTGGAAAAAGTATGAGGATAATATTTTTTAACCTATACGGCAGGAACGGGTTTTTATGGTTTTATAACACCTTATATTCAAGAAGATTACTCTACAAAATTTCATCATTATTTCCAAAAAAATACTTTTATTTTAAAATTTCATGGCATTTTTAGAAATGAATATGATTTTTAAGAAGAAAGGATATTTCCCTCAAGAATTTATTTCAAGTGTTTTATCAAAACTATTTTCCATCTAAGTTGAAATTATTTTGCATGTATACGTTTCAAGTATAATGTTTCTATTATTAACATGGTTTGATTTTTCATATGATGAAATGATATCCATTTCATTTATATGAATTATATTATTATGGGACGATGTTTATGAAAACCATTTAATTTGTTGGGTTATTATGAATGATGTATGTTTTTTTTGTGAAACATGAAAGAATGACTTCATTGTGAGATGGGTGGGACCTATATCTACCTCCAATGTATTCGGTAAAGATTTATATCTCATGAGATAGACATTGCTAGAACAGAATGTTAATACGGTTCAGTGATACAGGACTAGAACAAGGAGTGAACTCGATTCAGAAAGGGACTTTGTCCACTAAGATGGTCTTGACAGCAATGCCTTGGCTACTATGGAAATCATAAAATGTGCATAATGGTTTTCACAATTTACATGTTTTATTCCCAAGCTATTTAATTATCATTAATGTTTATTTATGATCTATGCCTTACGTACTATCATGTTTTATGTCATTTCTCAAGATTTGGATGTTTAAACATTATGTTTATGCTTTTATGTTCAAATGTATATTTTTTGTTTTATTTTCACCATGGTTACCCATACGGAGTATTTGAGCTCACCCTTTATATTTTTTCTTTTCCCCAGGATATAATGAAAGATTTTAGGTATGAAAAAATTGGAAGATCATTATGGGAGATGTTGAAGATCATTCACCATGATTAGAAGATTATGTTCCGAGTTTCCAAAGACACTAAACTATTACGATACTTTGGTGTCTCTTTTTTTTATGTATTACGTATTCCGCAAAAGTAAGGTAATGTCCATGTACGTCAAGAATTGGGTCTCTACAGTTCATATCAAAGGAAATGATTACTTAACCTTTGGAAACTAGGATGAAAAAACATTAGTGAGATCCCTAGAGATATTCCTAAGGTATGCATATATATGTCTCTAAGTTTAAGTATACGTATAGGTTATAGTCCAAGAATTACTATAACTATATCTAAATTAAACATAAGTTGTTATATATTGAAGGTACACCCCCTTTATTATTTTGTTTTCCTAGAATTATTTTTTCCTCTCATACTATTCATTTTAGGTTTTAGAAAATATCTGGAAACTAGAAGATACACAATAATGGAGGATATGATGGAAAATGGAATGATATTCTTCATGAGAAACCAAATGAAACGAGATTTTGAAGTCAAAACATCATTAGTATGCCTAATCTACAATATCACAATATGATCAATATTCTCAACTTCGATAAGTATCATGACTCATCTAATAAGAGAAAGATGGAGTTTCATGATGATCATAGAGGAAATAAAGTTCAAATTCCCTCATTTAAATCATGTGGGAAGAGGAATCAAGATGAATGATTCAAAGGAACTGGAAGATTCTTTGGGTGTGGAAAGGAAGGACACAAAGCCAGTAAGTGGAAAGGAAAAGGTTTAGTTAACACCATGGACATGTATAATGGTATTGCTACGACATAAACAATGATTAAATGTTTTAAATGTGGAATGTATGGGAATTATGAAAACCAAATCCCTAAAGGAAAATCTCATTAAGGGAATCAACATGGTCATATGGGTATTATTTATGTTGATGATGATGAAGAGACTAAAAATGATATATGAGATGAATGAAATGATGAATGTCAGTCAGTGGTATAGGAAGGTAGTGGAATGATTGTATTTTTATCAAGAATAATGTATGGTACTACGGAATAATGAAAAATATAAGGATTGTTACACTGTCGTCTTTCCATGAGTTTTTGAAAGTATATGATGAATGGTACTAGTAACCATGAAAGGTAATTCAAATATTTTTGGAAAGAAGATGATATGTGCATAATTAAGGGATAAATAGATATTAAAATGAGATCGTGACTGATATATGGACAAAGTGATATCATGGTTTGAGTATATAGAAATTTTTAGATTTTGGTATGTGTAAAGAGTTAACATTTTACAGCATTCATGTTTTCACTAAGGTTCTATGTTAATTCAAGTTTCAAAAGAATACATGAATATGGTATTCACATGTTTGGAATGTGACCAAGAAGATATATATTATGATATATGGAGGATAATTGATGGTATTCACGTGCTTGTTATGTGACCTTTCAGGTAATCGTTTTCTTTATACTATGATCTTGGGCCGAAGTATCTTGGATAAGACTAAATATTGGAATGAATTAAGTTAGACATATGATAGTATTGTTTATGGATAACACTTTTTTTGATATTATTGTAGGAATGTTATAATAATGTAGTTTTAGAAAAAGGGACAACGTGAAGGACGGGCGACAACCCGTCGCGTCAGACAAGGTTTTGAGAATCGAACCCATATACAAAGTGTGACATGCCTTTATCGCCTAACATTGGCCTATAGGAAGTCCCTGGTTTTAGAAATTAGTTATATTTTATTAAGTGGTATGATAGATGAATTGTAAGTCCATTTTTGGAATCGCATATGATTAATCTTACCATAAATGTACTTATGTATATAACTATTTCTAACCTTATGTTTGAGAGAGATGGAATGGCCTATCATTCGATCACGTGATCTTCTATCACTTCACAGAAGATAAATTCAACTTTATTTATTTAATATATTATGTAGAAATTATTCAACGCACGAACAATAGTGATATTGTACCAAAATCATGTAAGTTATTCTTTTAATTAAAATATTCTTCAACAATAGGGAAATGATCATGAAAACCAAAAAAAAATTTCTATTACCCTCATATCTGATGAATCAGACGGTACCTTAGATCATCACAGATTTTTGGCTTTTATGTCTGATGGATTTTTCATAGCCATGTTCTTTACCACACTCCATCAGAACTTGATGGTTAGATTTCTATTCTATATCCATATTTTCACCTAAGTTATCCAATGTGGAAACACAATGATAAGTTAATTTGGGTAACTATTATGTTTCTCACTTCAGTTTTTAAAATTATGTTTTAGTCTTCCTTTTTACGATGTCAGTTTCTATTAATGAAACTATCTAGTTGTAAACGATTTATAACTCCAACGAATTTTGGGGGAGAAATTCATTTTAATGGGGTTTAATGTGATACCTCGAGAATTTATGAGAAATATTCTTTTTAATTTCATTGATGTCTTCTATTGTACACTAAACCAAGATTAGATTTTACTATACGCCATACTAAATTTGCTTGCAGTGTAGACAAAACTATTCTTGGCTCATGTTACACACAATTTCAAGTTCATTTTATAGATATTATTCTATGAAACATTATGTATATATTGTGTTTAATGTATAATTGAAATATGTTTTGATTATGTTATATGAAACACCAAAGGGAGCTTGCACTACACGCGGCCCTGACTTGGGTTGCATTACATGTAATCACGACCTTCCTCGATAGCGTGTCTAATATGTAATATCGTGTTTCATTAAACAACTATAAATTGTTATAATATTATTATGGACTAACCATTTTTATTATTATTAACTACATTTGGAATTTTATAAAATTATTATTTATCTTACATATTTTCCAGAACATGGTATAAGAACTTATAAAAATTATCGGGTAAAATAAGTATTTTTTAAAAAATGCAGATTTGCTTCCTTTTGAAGGCGCACCCAAATTAAATCTACTTTTTGAGATCTTTATAATTTCAATTTTACAATATAAAATTCTTCCTTGGAATCAGGATATAAAAATTTAATTTGGGTAATTTTTTCATATTATTCTGATAACATTCATATTTTAATGAATAGTAAAAACATGCTATATTTTAATTAAAAATATATTTTTTCATTGCAATGATTTATACGGTTAGATTATATTTTTAATTGGTTTTAAAATGTAATTAGAATATATTTTTACCATTTATTTCGCTATTGGTCATTGGAATTAATTTTACTTTGAATTCGGACATAAACAGGTGTTGATCTATTGATAATTAATGTTTCTTAAAACCACGCTATATGTTTTGATAACAGGATTTAATTTTACAATTAATTAATACGACTTCTATGTTTTCAATATGGAAAAATAGACATCATTTTTGAATTCGGAATATCAAATATAGCTTAGGCTGAATTTTTGGTATTTTTCTGAAAAACATCTATTTTTGATGAATAGTGAAACCCCTTAGTGGAAGTTAAAAAAATTGACTCTTTCATTTAAATGAAATATTAACTATTTTGTGAATTGAATTTCAAGAATCTTACATACATTGTATTTATCAAGATGTAAAATTTGGTTCAAAAAGATGAAAAAGTTTTGTTGAATAGTAACTTATGACTTTAATTTAAAGCGGTTAAAAATAAATTGGGTAATTAAAGGTTAAAAGAATATTATAATAATTAGAAATAACCTTAACACTTGTCCTATGATTATTGGAAGAGTAGTGGCCGACCATGGGAATCCTTGGGTCTATTCTGGGACCCCATTTAGCAACTTGGTACTGATAATGACAAATTGGATTAATTAATTTAATGTAAATACAAAATTGACATTAAAAAAACTCATTTAGTAATTAATTTTTATAAGGGGTTATATAAATTATACTTTAGATTATAATTTTTTATTGGAAATATAAGACAATTTCCTACATGTTGGTGGTTTTTTTATAATTTTTATACATCATATAAATTAAATTATTTATGACATAATTGTGGTACAATAATTACCTATATAATGAAATATTAAATTAATTGATATTATTAATACACAAATAAGTGTAATTTGAGAATTTTTATGAATTAAAATAATTTCCTTGGTTAATAGTACATGTTATTATTTATTTAAATAACTTTTTATAACTAATCATTCTTTTATTATTTTCAAAAAAATCAATTAAGAAATAGTGTCAAAATATACATAAAATAGTATTTTTTAAAATATTATATTATTAATTGTTATTATATTCTAAAAAATCTAATTATCGGCCAATTGACATATATAAGGTTATATATATTAATAATTAACCACTTGGGATTAGTTTTTCTTGTTATATTATGTTTATTAACCATATTGTGTAAGTAAACAAAAAGACACGGGAAAGGTTAAATTATTTAACTTAGAGTTAAATCTAAATGATAACATTAAAATAGTAACCTAAACATGTCTAAAGCCTATTGGATGAGATGATTTTTACCCATACCCACTTTAGTTTTGAAATAAATCAATTTGGAGCTATTATAAACTAAATATGACTTTATTATAAAATAAACTTTTATGTTTTTCCAAAGGTGCCCCTCCCCTCCTTTACAAAAAGGGCACCCCTTCCCTCTTCTCATCACACCATATTTAGCCATGAAGCTCATAAAAACCCTGAAAATTCATCTTATAAAACTCTATAGTTATATCATAGAGGTTATAGTCTTCTCATTATACCAACTCTAGTACCCTAAGAATAAGTTTAAAAGAGGTGCGTCGAGGAAGAGGTAATCTCTTCTAATGATCCTTTCATGTTTCTTTCTTCTTCATCCTCTTCTTATTTAGTTTTTTTCATTATAAATTAATAAAATAAGTATCACTAATAAACTGATATGTTATTATAAATATGAAACAAACCCATTTCACCTTTTATCCCTCCTATAGAAAACTAAATCATCGCGCGTTCGTACGTACGGAATACCGTCCCCACGCCATGGTGTAATATGTATTTCCACCACCACTTTAATTGGATGGGTATAATGGTGTAAAGAATAATTATATATAGTTATTATGACATCATAATAATTCTGATATATTATATCATCCAATACAACTCAATTCAATAATTATGGGAACGATATCATCGCTCGTGCGTACGTACGGATTACCGTCTCCACAACGCAATGAAATTCATTCTCCATGTTAACCATTCAAGAATGATTATAAAGTATATATAATGAATAATAATGAAATATATGACATGATAAAGCTACTTTATTTATGTATATATATATATATGTCATATACTGACATCAATTCATGTCAATAAGGAAAGGAAAACATCGTTCATGCGTACGTACAACCTACCATCTCCATGAATGGTGTATTTCATTTCATTTATCTATCTATTATATATATATACTAAATTTATATGACATATAAATCCTGATTTACATTCTGGAAGTAAGTAAAACATGATATAAGTAATAATTGTTGAGTAAATATGGTTTTCCTTATGACTTTTCCATTCCTTCTTGTTTTGAAAATCACAAACACCCAATTTATAAGGAAAATCTCTTTTATAAGGAAAATCTCTTTTATAAGGAAAATCATTTTTATAAGAAAGATCTATTTTTTAAATAAAATTATCCTTATCATATTTTCAATATCTATATCAATGTATTTCTTAAGTATAACAATCGGGTTCATTTATATATTCTCAGAATCGTTTAAAACATTGATATGAAGCATTCTGTTTTCCACTCCGAATTCTGGATACGAACTCTGATAACGTTCTACACCGAATTCTTGATACTAACTCTGATAAAGTTCTACTCCGAATTCTGTATATGATCTCTGATAAAGGTCTACTCTGAATTCTGGATACGAACTCTCAGGAAGTTCGACATTGAAATCTAATGACGAATCCTGATTATGAAATCTCATTAAGAATTCTGATGATGAATTCTCATTTCGAATTCTCATTCCGAATTCACATATTAAACAGAATCTGATCATATTTTAATTATACACTCCGAATTTATTTAGACTACGAATATTATTTTTGGTTAGACTCTGAACATTCATTTTCCTTATAATTTTATAATTTTTCTACATTTTGACATTTTGTTTACACTCTGAACTTTTGAGTTAGACTTAAAACGATGTCGTACTTTCTGTTAAACTTTTTTTGTTATAAAACTATTTTGTCTATTCCATTATAAACTAACAGTTGATTAAGTGACATGTGTACATGTCCCTTCAATTGTTAAGGAAGATATGACCGTTGGAAAGGAGGTCGACCGGGCCTATAAATGGGAGCTCATTTGAATGAGCTAGAGACGTATTTTCAACTCATGTGATTACATGCTTGACGTGATTTCTATAAAGAGATGCTCTTATTAACTCTCAAAGCATCGTGCGACAACGAATGTTGGTGATTACATTGGAGGAATTCCGGGGATATTAAGACAGGGGTGCCGACTACCTTGATGTTCGAGGGCTTCCTTGCTGAGGAAGACATAGGTTCCAACTACCTTGAAGTTGAGGGCTTGCGGGGATAGGAAGATAGAGATTCCGATATTCGTATCGAGGGATTACCCTGGTGTGGGTAAGACAGACTTTCTTGAAATTATAAATCAAGGGACCTTTATCCAAGGATGTTGGATACCCATCTCATTGGGTTAAAAGACTTATATTCTGTTACTTGTAGTTTTACTACTTGTTTGTTTCCGATGAATATTGTATTGTATGGAAAGTATAACTTTCATATACTTCTTTACTTGTACATTGATAAGTTTAGATTCTATATGCTTTAAGATAGAATCTCATATTGTAATCTTTAGATAATTTTCAACTTCTGGATCCATATTTACAGAACCTACTTTCAGAATCTCTCTCTAGTTTTAAGAAAGTACATAGAACATGATGTTTATAACTTCATTCCTTATTCCGATTTTTCAATTGGTGTTATAGGTGTTGTAAATTTTCATAGCTTAACTTTGTTAAACATAGCTCTTTCCTTTGTTTAAGTAAATTCTTAATGTATACAATTCACCCCCTCTTGTATATTGAGAATCTACATCATTATTTCGATCCTACAATTGGTATCAGAGCAGGTATCTGAAATACTCATACTCACATTAAAGTTTTTTCTTGTTCATTTTACTTTATTCTTCATACATTCTTTGAAAGTTCTTTTTCATTCCAAAACCGTTTTCATTCCGAAACTTTGTCATTCCGATACATTGTCATTCCGAAACATTTTCATTCCGAAACATTGTAATTACAAACTTTTTCTAATAAAAAGTTTGTTTGCCGAAGGTTTTTTTAAGTATGACATGAATCAATGTTGGCTCCATTGATAATATAAATCCTACAAGACCACCAATCATTTATGGTAATTACTATGAGTACTGGAGAGATCGAATGAAAACTTTTGTTATCAATACTGGAGTGGACAATTTTGTTATGCTTACTGAAGATTATAAAATTCCTGATAAGGATGTGAGAACCTTAACTAACCAGGAAAAGAAAGAGTATCAACTCAATTATAAGGTATGAAATACCTTACTTTTTTCAATCACTATATATAGACAAATTTCATTTTGTGAAGCTACTAATTGTGTCTGGTAGAAGTTAGAGGTTACACACTTTGTAACTTCTAAAGTGATTGAGACTCGGAGAGATATGCTTAGAGCTGAATACCATGGATTCAATTTTCTTTATGGTGAACCAATATGTAAAGTTAAATAGTGATTTATGACTATAGTCAACAGTTTACAGTCTATGGGAGATAAAGGGTTTGATGATAAGGACAATGTTGTTCAAGTTTTTGAAAGTGAGAAGAGAACTCCGGAACATGACGCCATTTCCAAAAATGACAAGGGAAAGAAACTCGATGTTGATACCCCGAGCTCAGTGCCTGTAAATAGAAGGGATGTTGGTAGTTACTCATAGAGAATTCTTGAGAAAATTGAAGAATAAATTTCTCCAAGAAGAGTCTCGGATTTAGAGTCATATTTGTTGGGGCATGACTTTGCTGTTCATTTATTAAAGAAGTTTGTAGGTTCCATTCCAAACTTCTCAAGTATTGATTCAAGATGCCAGATGCTTCAACAGATTTTGAATCAGAAAACAGACTATGTATCCAAGGTTATGGACAAATGTGTTGAGATGGAGGCTCAGTTCAAAACTTTTTTTGTCGGCTATGAAGCCCACAAAAGGTATTGTAAGAGAATTACTAGTTGTTCGGGGAAAACTATAGAAGAGACGAGGAACATTGATGAATTCCAAGATAATGTTAAGGATGCTTTTGAGACAGAAGATAGAAAACTGAATGAACTTACTTCTTCCTTTGAAGAAAAGTTGACTGCTAAAAAGAATTCCCGGATTCAAGAAGACAGAGTTCTGAATGGGAAGTTGAATTCTGTTGCTCAAAACTGGAGGACTGAAAGGTATCTTCAGAATGAGATTGAAGAGAAGTAGTTAAAGTATGGACAAATCTTGAAGGCTCAGTAAGAAAAGCATAAAGCCCAGGAAGAAAAGATTGGAGCTCAAAGTGCAATAATAGTTGTGTTAGAGAAGCAAGCCGAGGAAGACCATAAAGACTTGAAGAAGATAAAGACAATTCTTAAGGGTCTTATTTCAAAGGAAAAAGATCCAAAATAGACAAATATGATCTTTTGTTGTATCTTATATTTCATTGGTTGTAATATTTAAAACATAATGAAAATATTTCTTGATTGTCTCTTTTGTTTTTGTAACTTATTTTTCAGGTACATTGTTATATTTTCCATTCCATCGAATTCCTTTTTAAAATCACAAAGGGGGAGAAGGAAAAATTACCCAAACAAAGGAGGAAAAGGAAAAAGAACTTTAACAAATGGTTAGAAAGAAAAATAACTCAAATAGAGAATATCTTAGAGGGAGTTTTTCATTAATGAATACATTCTTATACTTAAAGGAATACCATTCCAGAATTCTAGAATACGATCCTTAGAGTTTCAAAGCCTCAGGGGGAGTTAGTCGTATTTATCAACATCCATAAGCAAAGGGAGATAAGCCTTAATGCTTTCTTTCTTCTTAGACATTATTTTTCGTAAGGATGTTTGTGCTTTTCAAAAAGGGGGAGATTGTTTAGTTAATAAGGTTTTCCTTATGACTTTTCCATTCCTTCTTGTTTTGAAAATCACAAACACCATATTTATAATGAAAATCACATTTATAAGGAAAATCACTTTTATAAGGAAAATCGTCTTTATAAGAAAGATCGATTTTTTAATGAAAATTATCCTTATCATATTTTTAATATCTATATCCATATATTTCTTAATTATAAGAATCATGTTCATTTCTATATTCTCGGAATCGTTTAAAACATTGATATGATGAATTTTGTTTTCCACTCCGAATTATAGATACAAACTCTGATAAAGTTCTACTCTGAATTCTAGATACGAACTCTGATAAAGTTCTACTCCGAATTCTGGATACGAACTGTGATAAAGTTCTACTCCAAATTCTGGATACAAACTCTCATGAAGTTCGACATGGAAATCTAATGACGAATCCTAATTAATAATTCTCATTATGAATTCTGATGACGAATTCTCATTCCGAATTCACCTATTAAACAGAATCTGATCATCTTTTCCTTATACACTCCGAATTTATTTAGACTACAAATATTATTTTTGGTTAGACTCTGAACATTCATTTTGATTATACTTTTATAATTTGTCTACTTTTTGAAATTTTGTTTTCACTCCGAACCTTCACTCCGAACTATTGAGTTAGACTTAAAACAATGTCGTACATTCTGTTACACTTTTTTTGTTATAAAATGATGTCGACTATTCCGTTATAAACTAACCGTTGATTAAGTGACATGTGTGCAGGTCCCTCCGATTTTTAAGGAAGATATGACCGTTGGAAAGGAGGCCGACCGAGCCTATAAATAAGAGCTCATTTGAAAGAGCTCGAGACGGATTTTCAACTCATATGATTACATGCTTGAATTGATTACTAGAGAGAGAGGCTATTATTAACACTCAAAGCTTCGTGCGACACTGAATGTTGGTGATTACATTCGAGGACTTCTGGGGATAGGAATATAGAGGTTCCGGTGACCTTGAATATCGAGGGCTTCCTTGCTGAGGAAGACAGAGGTTCCAACTACCTTGAAGTTGAGGGCTTGTGGGGATAGCAAGATAGAGATTCTGATATTCGTATCGAGGGCTTACCCTGGTTTGGGTAAGATAGACTTTCTTGATAGTATAAATCAAGGGACCATTATCCATGGTTTTTGGATACCGTTATCTTTGGGTAAAAAGACTTATATTCCTTTACTTTTAGTTTTACTACTTGTCTGTTTCCGCTGCATATTGTATTGTAAGGAAAGTATAACTTTCTTATACTTCTTTACTTGTACTTGGTAAGTATAGATTCTATACGCTTTAAGGTAGAATCTCATATTGTAATCATTAGTTAAGTTTCAATTTCCGGATCCATATTTCCGGAACCTACTTTCGGAATCTCTTTCTATTTTTAAGAAAGTACATAGAACATGAAGTTTATAACTTCATTCGTTATTCCGGTTTTTGAATTGGTGTTAGAGGTGTTATGAATTTTCTTAGCTTAACTTTGATAATCATAGCTCTTTCCTTTGTTTAAGGAAATTTTTAAAGTATACAATTTACCCCCCCCCTCTTGTATATTGAGCATCTACATCATTATTTTGATCCTACAATAATAATATCATGAACAACAAGTCCAAACACGTGCGATAAATAAAACTAGTTTACCCAAAATACTACTTTGACATGGAATTTACCAAAGAACGGGTAATATGAAGACATAAGTTAACCATATATGATATCATAACAATGAATATGATTCTATAACAAGTCAATGAATTTATTTAAATCATTATATAGGACGTCAGATACGTATGAAGCATATTAGACCTATGGTATGTAAAGAATCTTTATTTTTTTAAAATGTGAGGTACTTTTTGACTTTTCCAGCAAAAGTGCGAGGTGAGTGTATTTTTAACTTATACTGCATGAAAGGATATTTACGGTTTTATAATGCCTTATTTTCATGAAGATTACTCAACAAAAGTTCATGATTATTTCCAGAAAAATACTTTTATTTTTAAATTTCATGGAATTTTGTGAATAGAATATGATTTTGAAGAAGAAAGGATATTTTCCTCAAGAATTCATTTCAATTGTTTTATCAAAACTATTTTCCATCTAAGAAGACATTATTTAGTATGTTTATGTTTAAAGTATAATGTCTATATCGTTTACATGGTTTGATTTTTCTAATGATTAAATTATATCCATTTCTTTTATTTGGATTATGTTATTATGAGATAATGTTTATGAAACACATTTTATTCTTTGGGTTATTGTGAATTATTTATGTTTATTTTGTGGAACACGAAATAATGATTTCATTATATGATGGGTGGGACCTATATCTCCCTCCAATTTATTGGGTAATGTTTTATATCTCAGGATATAGACATTTCTGGAACGGAAAGTTAATCTGGTTCGGCGATACATGACTAGAATGAGGAGTGAACTCGATTCAAAAAGGGAGTTTGTCCACTAAGATGGTCTTGAGAGCAATGCCTTGACTACTATGTAAATCATAACATGTTCATAATGGTTTCCAAAATTTACATGTTTTATTCTCATGCTATTTTATCATGATTAACGTTTCTTTATGTCCTATGCCTTACTTACTGCCATGTTTTATGTCATTGCTCAAGATTTTGATGTTTACACATTATGTCCACGTTTTTATGTTCAAATGTATATGGTATGTTTTATTTTCTCTATTCTTACCCATGCTGATAATTTTACCTCACCATTTATATGTTTACTATTCCCTAGGATATAAATAAAGGTTTTAGGTAAGAAAAAAATGGAAGATCTTTATGGGAGATGTTGAAGATCTTTCATCATGAATAGAAGATTATGTTCAGAGATTCCAATGAAAGTAAACTATTATGATATTTTGGTTTTTGATTTTGTTATTTATTAAGTATTCCACAAAAGTAATTTAATGTCCATGTACGTCAAGCTTTGGGTCTATACACAGGGAAATGGTGTAACACCCCGAGATTTTATGAGATATATTATTTTTAATTTATTTGATGTCTTATATTATACACTACACAAATATTAGCTTGTACTATACACACCACCATATTAGCTTGCAATATACGCACCAATATTCTTGGCTCGTGTTACACACAATTTGAAGTTCATTTTGTGTAAATTCTTCTATGCACCATTAAGTATAGATTTTTTTAATGTATAAATGAATTAGGTTTTGATTATGTTATACGCAACACCAAACAGAGATTTCACTACATGCATCCCTGACTTGTCTTGCATTACATGCAATCAAGACCTTCATCGATAGTGTGTGTAGTACGCAATACCGAGTTTCACTAAACGATATATTATTATAATTTTATTATGAACTAGCCGCTATGAATAGTAATACCCACTTTTTAAAATATTATAAATTTTATCATTCAAAATGGACCTCATTTTTGGATTCAGAATGTCGAAATTAACCTAGGGTTATTTTTTGTAATTTTTCTGAATACTTTCAATTTTTGATGAATAGTGAAAACACTAGGTTAGTAATTAAAAACCAAATTTCTATTTAAATAAATATTTATTCTATTTAATTTTATTTTAGGTCAAAATTGATATATAATACCTATATAAGTTCAACGTTATTCATTGGAGTCATTTTATAATAATTTCATATATATAAAAATTTTATTGAACTTTTCACCGTCTTTTACCCACTTCCTAGAAGAATTTGAAAATATACATGAAACATAATTTTACCACTTATGTGAGTGGAATTTTGAATATACTAGAGAAATGGTTAATATCAAGGAGTAAAATGTTGTTCAAAAAGATAAAAATAATTTTTTTGTGAATAGTAACTTTTTACTTTTATTTACCATGGTTAAAAGTAAATAGGGTAATTAAGGGTAAAAGTTATATTATTATTAACATAACACGTGTCTTAATTCTATTGGATAAGTTTAACTAGACCAAAAACAACCTTAGGAATAAAATATGACCATTTATATCCACTTTTATTAGATTAGGACAATTATTATTAAATTATTTAAAGAATGGTAAAAATAGTTAAAATCAATGTTCAATAATTAAATTATTTATAATATAGGGTTATACACAAGACAAATTAGACTATAAATATTCATTAGAAAGATTAAAATATTTCCTACATAATGGTATTTTATTTATAATTTTTAGACATTAGATAATATAATTTATTTATGAAACAATGATGATGGATTAATTACTTTATTAATGAAATATTAACATAATTGATGTTATAAATACTCAAATAAATGTAATTTGAGACATTTTATGAATTTAAATAATTTTAAAGGTTAATATGACATGTTATTATTCATTTAATTAACGTTTTTATAACTAATAATGTTGTTATGATTTTCAAAAAAATCAATTACCAAATAGTGTCAAAATTGAAAAAAATAGTTTTTAAAAAATATTATAATATTAATTGTTATTATATTCTTAAAATTGTATGTATCAAATAAATGATTTATATGGTTATATATATTACTACTTAACCACATTGGGTTTGTCTGGCTTTCTATTGTATGTTTATTTACCATATAGTGTAAAAATTCAAAAAGACACGGTAAAAGTTAAATTTTTAAATTAGAGTTAAATCTAAATGATAAGGTTAAAATAGTAACCTAAACTTGTCTAAAACCTATTATATGATATTATTTCTACCCATACACACCTTAGAGTCAAAATAAATCAATTTTGAGCTTTTAAAAATTGAATATGACTTTGTTATAAAATAATATATTAATTTTTTTCTAAGCTGCCCCTCTCCTCCCTTCTAAAAAGGGAACCCCTTCCCTCTTCTCTTCACCCCCTTATGAGCCATGATGATCGACAAAACCCTGCCAATTACTCTTCTAAACCTCTATAGTTATATCATAGATGTTATGTTCTTCTCAAAATACCATCTCTAGTGCCCTAAGTAGAATTTTAAAGGATGTGCGTCGAGGAAGAGGTAATCTCTTCTACAGACTCTTTCAAATTTCTTTCTTCTTCTACTTCCTCTTATTTAGTTGTTTCATTCTAAAGTAATAAAATAAGTATTACTTATATATTTATTATATTATTATAAATATGAAACAACCCTCTTTCACCTTCTATCCATCCTACGGAATTCGAAATCACCACGCGTGTGTAAGTACTGAATACCGTCTCCACGCCGTGGTGTAATCTGTTTTTTCCACCACCACCTTCCTTGGATGGGTATAATGGTGTAATGAATTACTATATATAGTTATTATAACATCATAATGATTAATTTATATTATATCATCCACTCTAATTCCATTCAATAAATATGGGAATGATATCATCACCCGTGCGTATGTACGGATTTCCGTCTCCACGACGCGATGAGATTCATTTTCCATGGTAACAATTCAAGAATGATTATAAAGTATATATAATAAGTAATCATTAAATAAATGACATAATAATTCTACTGGATATTTTTATAAATATATGTATATTATCTACTTACTTCCATTCATTATATAAGGAAATGAAAAACAGTGTTCATGCGTACATACAGCCTACCGTCTCCATGAATGGTGTATTTAATTTCATTTATCTATATTATATATATATATATATATTGAATATATATGATATATAAATCATTATTTAGATTATGGAAGTAATTAAATAATGATATATGTAATAATAATATCAATAACAACAAGTCCAAACACGTACGATAAATAAAACGATTTTACCCAAAATGCTGCTTTAACATTGAATTTGCAAATGAACGGGTAATATAAAGTAATAAGTGAACCATATATTATATCATAACATTAAACATGATTCTTTAATAAGTCAATGAAATTATTTAAATCATTATACAGGAGGTTCAGATACGTACAATGCATATCGGACATAAGATAATGGATAATTATTCCAATCTTATTCTTATCCAAGAGTGTTTATTCGTAAGTATTTATTGGGGTTATGTTTATTATCCATGTCCATATGTTATAAAAATGTTTTCAAAGAATGTTTACATTTCTTCTATGTATTTTTAAAGTCATTTTTCCCTATTTGACTTTTACCACATCGTATAGAAGGAATCTTTCTTTTGTCTACCATTTGAGGTACTTTTTGACTTTTCTGGTAAAAGTACGAGATGAATGCTTTTTTAACTTATACGGAATGAACGGATTTTTACAATCTCATAATGCCTTAATTTTATTATGATTTTTCTACATTATTTCATTCTTATTTTTAATAAAATACCATTCTTTTAAAATTACATGGCATTTTGTTAAAAGAAAATGATTTTCAAGAAAAAATGATATTTTCACCAAGAATTATTTTCAAATGTTTTATGAAAACCATTTTCCATCTAAGATGATATTATTTCATATGTGTATGCTTTATGTATAATATCACTATGATTTATATTGTTTCACTATTCTTATGATGAAACAATATCCATTTGTTTTATATGGATTATGTTATGATGAGATGATGTTTATGAAACCCATTTTTATTCTTTGGGTTATGATGAATGATTTATGTTTATGTTGTGGCACAAGTAAGAATGATTTCATTATGAAATTGGTGGGACATATATATTTATCCAACGTAATGGGTAAAGATTTATATCTCATGAGATAGACATGGTTGGAACAGTAATTTAATCTGGTTCAGTGCTACAGGACTGAAACGAGGAGTGAACTCAATTCAGAAAGGGAGTTGTCAACTATGATGGTCTTGGCAGAAATTCCTTGGCTACTATGGAAATAATAACATGTTATTAATGGTTTCAACAATTACATGTTTTATTCTCATGCTATTTTATCAGGATTAATGTTTCTTTATGATATATCCCTTATGTACTGCCATGTTTTATTTCATTTCTCAAGATCTTGATGTTTAAACATTATGTTCATGTACTTAAGTTCAAATGCATATCATTTGTTTTATTTTCTCCATTATTACCCTTACTGATCATTTGAGGACACCATTTTTTATTTTTTCTTTTCCCTAGTATTTATTGAAATGTTTTACGTATGAAAACAAAAAGGGGAAGATCTTTATGGGAGATGTTGAAGATCAATCACCACGATTAGAAGATTCTGTTCCGAGATTCCAAAGTCACTAAAAAATTGGTACTTGTTATGTATTAAGTATTCTAAATAAGTAATGTAATGTCCATGTACATCAATATTTGGGACTCTACAGTTTTTATTAGAGGAAATATTTAGTTTACCTTTTGAAACTAGTATGCAAAACCTTTACTGAGATCCCTAGAGAGATTTCTATGGTATGTCTAGGGATATCCCTAAGGTTATGTAAACGTATAGGTTATAGTCCTAGAATTATGGTAACAATATTACAATTAAACATATGATTTTATATATTGAAGTTACTCCCCCTTAATTATGATTTTTTTCTCTCACACTATTCTTTTTGGGTTTTAGAAAATGGCTGGAAACTTGATGATTCACGATAATGGAGGATATGATGGAGAATGGAATGATATTCTTCATGAGAAACCAAATTAAAATGGATCAAGAAGTCCACATATCATTATTATTCCTAATAAAAAGTCTCATAATATGATCAATAATCTCAACTTCGCTAAGTATCCTTACTCAGCTAAAAAGAGAAAGATGGAGTTTCATGATGATCATAGAGGAAAGAAAGTCAAATTTCAATCATGTAAATCATGTGGTAAAAGGATTCCTGGAGATTGTTTCAAAGGAACTGGTAGATTCTTTGGGTGTGGAAAGGAAGGACACAAATCCAGTAAGTGAAAAGGAAAAGGTTCAGTTAACACCATAGACAAGGATAATGGTATTGCTACGACATCAACAACGATTAAATGTTTTAAATGTGGAATTTACGAGCATTATGAAAACCAATTCCCTAAGGGAATGTCCCATGAAGAGAAACAGCATGGTCCTATGGGTAGTATTTATTTCGATGATGATGAAAAGAATACAAATGATATGTGAGATGAATGAATTGTTCAAGATCGTTAAATGGTTTAAGAAGGTAGTGGAATGATTACATATTTATCAAGAGTAATGTAGTATAAGTAATCTCATGGTACTACAGAATAATGAGAGATCTAAGGATTGTTACAATATTTTTTTCCCTTATGTTTTTGAAAGTATATGATGAATGGTTCCGGTAACCATGAATGGTTAATAAGATATTTTTGGAAAGCACCTAATAAGAACATAAAGAAGGGATAAAGAGATAATGAAGTGTTTGATAGTATTAATGATCTCATGACTGATAAAAGGAAAAATTGATATCATGGTTTGAGTATATAGAATTTTTGGGATTTTGGTATGTGGAAGGAGTTACATTTTGACAACATTCATTTTTTCACTGTGGTTCTATGATAATTTATGCTTCAAGAGAATACATGATTAAGGTATTCAAAAGTTTGGAATTCGATCAACAAGATATATCTTATGATATATGTGGGATAAATGATGGTATTCACAGGCTCGACAGATGACATTTCTAGTAATTGTTTTCTTTATACTATTAGCATATATAGAAGTATTTTGGATAATCCTAATGATCTGAAAGGATTATAAGTAAGTATTGTTTAAGGAAAGAACTTTTTCGATATTATTAATGGAATGTCATAATAATTTTTTTTAGAAAAAGGACAACATGTAGGACGGGCGACAACCCATCGCGTCAGACAAGGATGTAGGAATCAAACCCACAACCGAAGTGTGAAAGGTTTTTATCACCTACCACTAGCCTACAGGAAGACCCTAGTTAGTAGAAAATAGTTTTATTATATTAATAATTAGGATATATGATGTATAAGTACATATTAGGAACCATATATGATTAATCTCACTATATATGGACTTATGTATATTTGATAACTCTTGCTATCCTTTTGTTTGAGATAGACGGAATGACCCTTCATTCTATCACACGATCTGATAACACTTTACGAATGACAAACTCAACTTCATTTCATTAAGAGATGAAGTGGAAATTGTCCAAGGAATGAGCAACGGTGAGATTGTACAAAAATCAAGAATGTATTTCTTCTATTTCAAATTTCTTCAACTTTAGGGAAATGATCTTGAAAACAAAAAATGATGTCCTAGATCCCCTATATCCGATGAAGAAGATAGTACCTTAGATCATCAGAAATTTATGGCTTTGTGTTTGTTGGATTTTTCATAGCCATGTTCTCTAACACTCTCCATCAGAACTTGATGGTTGGGTTTCTCTTCTATATCCATATTTTCACCTATGTTCATTTATGTGGAAACCTAGTGAAGAGTCAATTTGGGTAACCGATATGTTTCATACTTCACTTTTTAAAATGATGTTTTAGTACTCATTTTTACGATGTGGGTTTCAGTAAAAGAAACATTCACGTTGTAAACCATTTAGAACCCTAACGAATTTCGAGGGAGTAATTAATTTTAAGGGGGGTAGAATGTAACACCCCGAGATTTTATGAGATATATTATTTTTAATTTCATTGATGTCATCTATTATACACTACACCAAGATTATATTGTACTATACGCAACACTGTATTAGCTTTCAGTATACGCAACACTATTCTTGTCTCGTGTTACATAAAATTTCATGTTCTTTTTTTTGTAGAAATTATTCTACACAACATTAAATATAGATTTTATTTATTGTATAAATGAGATAAGTTTAGAATATGTTATACGCAAAACCAAATGGAGCTTTCACTACAAGAAACCCTGACCCGGCTTGCACTACACACAATCAAAAATATCCTCGATAGCCTGTGTAGTACGCAATACCGAGATTCAATAAACATGATATTATTATAATATTATTATTAACTTGCCGTTATGAATAGTAATACCCACTTTTTGAAATTTTAAAAATTTTATCTTTCAAAATGGTCTTACTTTTTGGATTTGGAGTATCGAAATTTTCCTATGGTGAATTTTTGGTATTTTTCTGACAACTTTCAATTTTTGATGAATAGTGAAAACTCTATGTTACTATTTAAAAAACAGATTTTTATTTAAATAATTATTTATTTTATTTAAATTTTGTTTAGGTAAAAATTTATATATAATACTTATACATGTTCAATGAAAATCATTGGAGTAATTTTATAATTATTTTCGATATAAAAAATTTTTATTGAACTTTTCACCGTCTTTTACCCACCTCATAGGAAAATCTGAAAATTACATAAAACATAATTTTACCACTTATATGAGTGGAATTTCGAACATCTGAGAGACACAGTTAATATCATGGAGTAAAATGTGGTTCAATAAGATAAATATTTTCCTAAATAGGAACTTTTTACTTTTATTTACCACGGTTAAAAGTAAATAGGGTAATTAAGGGTAAAAATTATATTATTATTACCGTAACACATGTCATTACTATATTTGATAAGTGTAATTAGACCAAAAACAACATTAGGAATAAAATATGACCATTTAGGCCCACTTGTATTAGATTAGGATATTTATTATTAATTTATATAAAAAGGGTTAAAATAGTTAAAATCAATGATTAATAAATAAATCATTTTTAATATAGGGTTATACATAAGATAATTTCAACTATAAATATTAATTAGAAATCTACAAATATTTCTTACATAATGGAATTTTATTTATTATTTTTAGACATTAAATAATTTCATTTATTTATGACACAATGATGATGCAGTAATTGCCCTATTAATGAAATATTAACAGAATTGATGTTATAAATACACAAATAAATGTAATTTGAGACTTTTAATGAATTAAACTAATTTTATAAGTTAATATGACATTTTAGTATTGATTAAATTAACTTTTTTGGAACTAATAATGTTGTTATTTTTCTAAAAAAAATCAATTACCAAATAGTGTCAAAAATGACATAAATGTTTTTTTAAACAAATATTATATTATTAATTGTTATTATAATCCTAAAAACATAACGTTCGGCCAAATGACTTAGATAAGCTTATATATATTAATAATGAACCACTTGGGGTTATTTTGGATTTTTATAGTGAGTTTATTAACCATATAGTGTAACAAAACAAAAAGACACGGTAAAAGAAAAATTATTTAACTTAGAGTTAAATCTAAATGATAAGATTAAAATAGAAACCTAAACATGTTTAAAACCTATCAGTTAAGACAATTTTGACCCATCCCAAACTTATCATCTAAATAAATCAATTTGGAGCTATTAAAAACCGCATATGGCTTTATTATAAACTAATATTTTATGTTTTTCCTAAGGTGCCCCTGTCCTCCCTTATAAAAAGGGCACCCCATCCCTCTTCTCTTCACACCCTTTTGAGAATTGAATCTCAGCCAACACCTACCAATTATTCTTCTCAACCTTTCTAGTTATATCATAGAGGATATGGTCTTCTCAAAAGTCCAACTATTGTTCCTTATTAAGAATTTTAAAGGAGGTGTGTCGAGGAAGTTGTAATCTCTTCTACCGACTCTTTCAAGTTTCTTTCTTCTTGTACATTATCTTATTTGGTTGTTTAATTATAAAGTAAAAACATAAGTATTACTTATATACTGTTATGTTATTATAAATATTAAACAACCCTATTTCATCTTCTATCCGTCCTACTTAAAACGAAATCACCACGTGTGCGTACGTACGGAATATTGTCTCCACGCCAGGGTGTAATCTATTTTTCCACCAGCACCTTACCAGGATGTGTATAATGGTGTAAAGAATAACTATATATAGTGATTATAAAATCATACTGATTCTGAGATATTATATCATCCACTCTAATTCCATTCAATAAATATGGGAACGATATCACCGCTCATTCCTACGTACGGATTAACGTCTCCACGACGCGATGCGATTCATTTCCATGTTAACAGTTAAAGAATGATTATAAAGTATATATAATGAGTAATCATGTAATATATGACATAATAATTCTACTGTATTTATGTATATATATATATATATTTATATCATCTACTTAATTCCATTCAATTCAATAAGGAACCGAAAGCAGCGTTCCTGCATACGTACGGCCTACCGTCTCTATGAATGGTGTATTTCATTTAATTTATCTATATTTTATATATATAAATATATATTGAATATATATGATATATAAATCCTGATTTAAGTTATAGAATTAATTAAATTATGATATAATTAATAATAATATCCAGAACAACAACTCCAAACAGGTACGATAAATAAAACGATTTTACCCAAAACGATGTTTTAAATGGAATTTACAAAAGAACAGGTAATATAAAGTAATAAGTGAACCATATATGATATGATAATAATGAATATGATTCATTAATAAGTAAATGACATTATTTAAATCATTATAAAGGAGATTCAGATACGTACGAATCATATCAGATCTAAGGTAAGGGATAATTATTCCAATCTCATTTTTATCCGAGAGTGTTTATTCGTAAGTATTTATTTTGGTTTTGTTTATTGTCCATGTCCATATGTTCTCAAAATGTTTTCAAAAAATGTATAATTTTCTTCCATGTATGTTTAAATACATTTTTACCCTTTTGTACTTTTACCATATCGTATGGATGGAATCTTTCTTTTGGTTACCATACGAGATACTTTTTGACTTTTTCGGAAAAAATACGAGAAGAATGTTTTTTAACATATATGACATGAACGGATTTTTAAAATTTCATAATGCCTTATTTTCATTAATTTTACTCTACAAGATTGCATGGTTATTTTCAATAAAATCCTTTTCTTTTAAAATCGTGTGGCATTTTTTGAAAAGAAAATGATTTTTAAGAAGAAAGGATATTTTCCTCAAAAATTCATTTCAGGTGTTTCATAAAAACCATTTTCCATCTAAGATGAAATTATTTCATATGTGTCTATTTCAAGTATAATAAATCTGTTATTTATATGGTTTCAATTTTCTTATGATGAAACAATATCTATTTGTTTTATATGGATTATTTTATGATGTGATTATGTTTATGAAACCCATTTTTATTCTTTGTGTTATGATGAATGATTTATGTTTATGTTATGGCACAAGTAATAATGATTTCATTATGAGCTGGGTGGGACCTATATCTCCCTCCAATTCATTGGGTAATGATGTATATCTCATGAGATAGACATGGCCAGAATGGTAAGTTAATCTGGTTTAGTGGTACGAGATTGAAATGAGGAGTGAACTCGATTCAAAAAGGGACTTTGTCCACTAAGATGGTCTTGGCATCAATGCCATGGCTACTATGGAAATCATAACATGTGATTAATGGTTTCCACAATTAAATGTTTTATTTTCTTTCTTTTTTATCAGTATTAATATTTCCTTATGATCTATGCCTTACGTACTGCCATGTTTTATGTCATTGCTCAAGATCATGATGATTAAACATTATGTTCAGGTATTTAAGTTCAAATGTATATGATTTGTTTTATTTTCTCCATTCTTACCCTTACTGAGCATTTGAGCTCACCCTTTTGTATGTTTTCTTTTCCCCATGATTTAATGAAAGGTTTTAGGTAAGAAAAAAGGGGAAGATCTTTATGGGAGATGTTGAAGATCTTTCACCACGATTAGAAGATTTTGTTCTGAGATTCCAAAGACACTAACCTAGTACGGTCCTTGGGTGTTGTTTATTGTTATGTATTAATTATTCCACAAAAGTAATTTAATTTCCATGTATATCATGATTTGGGATTCCAAAAAGGGGAATGTTGTAGTAGATGCACTCAGCAGGAGATCTGGTATACAACTACTAGGTGAGGTGACAGAGTAGATTTCTGCCTTACAAATATCCTTTGCAGATAGTGATGGAGTAGCCTTTCCACAGTCTCATACAGATACTTCCCCACTTCTTCACCGAGTCAGAGAGTCATAGTATGGGGACACTGAATGTGAGACACGACATGCTCAGATATTCATTGGGCAGGTACCTGATGGATTTTCTGAAGGTGGGTAGCACATCATCCTCTTTAGAGGACATACTATGGTGCCAAAGTCACTTCAGGAGGAGGTTTTGATGGAGTTCCACACATTCCCTCTAGCGGTACATCTAGTAGTGGTGAATATGTGTCTGGATCTCTGATGATAGCACTTGTGGCCATGTATGAACAAAGTAGTTGCAGAGATTTTCTCTTAGTGCCTCACTTGACAAAAAGTGAAGGCATATCACCAGATACCATAAATCTTGGTATGACCTTTGGAGGTCCCAGAGTGGAAGTGGGATGAAATATCCATGGAAATCATGGCGGGTCTTCCACATACATCGAGGGGACACTAATTGATTTGGGTGATCGTTGACTGACTCATCAAGTCATCCCACTTCCTACCGATCAGAGAGTAGGGTTCAGTATAGAGCTTGGGAAACCTCTACGTGCAGGAGATTTTGCGGCTACATGGAGTACCTTTTTCTATTGTCTCCAATAATGAAACACATGTTACTTCTCATCTATGGAAGGGGTTGCAAGAGGATTTGGGATATAGCTTCGTCTGACCACCACCGTCCATCCTCAGTCGGATGGTCCGACTGAGATACCCATTCAGATACATGAGTACATGTTTCGTGGATGCATCCCCGACATTAGTTGTAGCTGGGAAGACCAATTACCATTGGTGGAGTTTTCATAGAACAATATATATCACACCACCATTGGGATGAAACCTTTTGAGGACTTGTATGGTCGACCTTGAATATCGCCACTGTGTAGAGAGAACCCAGAAAATTCAGCACTAGTGGGACCAGAGATGGTACGTGCTACCACAGAGAATGTGAAAATCATCCATGACCGGATGAAGATTGCAGAGAGTAGGCAGAAGTAGTATTCCTATAAGAGACGGAGAACCCTAGAGTTTGAGGATGGCGACCACGTCTTTTTACCAATATCACCCCCAATGAGTTTTATGGAGATTTTTCCGAGGTGGCATGTTATCTCTGAGGTTTATCGGACCATTCCAGGTCCTCAGCAGAGTAGGCGAGGTGGCTTACCACCTGGCTCTTCCACCTTAGTTGCACCGGGTGCACGACGTCTTCCATGTATCTCAACTGAGAAGATACATGCATGACCCTTCTCACATCATCGACTTTGGAGAGATGGGTGTCGATGATGGGTCGAAATTCACATAGGTTCCAGTGGAGATTGAGGATCAATAATAGCAGATACTATGTGGACAGTCAATACCTCTGGTACATGTACGCTGGTAGCATTAGAACCTCCAAGAGAGCACATGGGAGCAGGAGGCTCAGATGTGTGCTCAGTACCCCCACTTATTCCCATAGTTCGAGTTGTAGCTTACATGGATGTAAATCCCAGAGGTGGAGAATGTAATGGCTTGAAGTTTTGGTGGAATTTTTTTTCTTAAAATCTTGGGAATTTAACGAGTCTGCGAAAACTGACAACTTGTAATTCTGAGGCCTGGTGTGCCCGAAAACAATTTCTGATTTTTTGTTCTGGTATGTTCAATAAACCTACGAGTGGGATTTTATAACTTTTGAACTAGTGCTCAGAATTGTAATCTAAGGGCACCATTGAAGTCGCAGCGCCAGTATTTGCTTAAAGAGACGATCACCTCGATGGCAGTTGGTCGAGAATTAATGTTTGATTTTGGGTTTTCATTAAAAGAAATAATAAAATAAAGTGAGCTACACTTTATTTTATTTGAGATGCCATTTTGTGTGTGGTGGTTAAAACATCCTCATGGAGGTTGTAGGTGGGACCACCACACCATAACCTCTCATAAGAGGTTATGGTAGTAGGGCCCACCTGAACACAACCTCCCAATAGAGGATTGCTGTAATTGGGACCACCCGGTCTTTTAACCCCTTGAAACTCCCCCATTAATGTGGAGAAACCCTCAATATCCAACTAATATAGGGGAGCCTCTTCAACTTCCCAATTAATTCATTCCAACACAAATGAATTAATAAGGTGGATACTTTGAATTTAATTCTCCCTTTTGGATTTGTGCCAATAAAATAATAGATTAATTAATCTATTATTTGGCACAACAATTTCACTTGGGTGATTGAAGAGAAAGTTCTCAACGAGGAACTTCATATTACAACAAAGAACGTGTTCTTCCAACAAAGAACGCTGGTGATTGTCTCCTAAAATCTTCTTCCCCGGATATCAACCGATGTGGAACCACTTCCACAACCATCGTGCAAATTTGGGAGTGGATGATTATTGCGGACACGACGAGTGAAAACTTCTCCTTCTTCCCGTGACTTCACCATCGACGACCAATGATTAAAGGTATGTGGATTATTTTCATTTCAGTGCCTTGTTATTACCTCCTTTTGGGATAACGAACATTGTTGAGCCACGTTCTTATGAACCTTTTTATATCACCATAAACGTGGAGGATACGTGTCAACCTGACATGGACCAACATCCTCCGTCGATTTTCCTTCTTGTCGTGTTCTTCGAAATGGAGATGTAAGAATGATGAGGTGACAGAGGTGGTGATGACAAAGGTTGTGCTTCCCGTGGCCTCTGCAACCCACACCGGCCATCCGGGCACCCCTGCCGAACCCCGCCGAAATGCTCTGGCCCTGCCAGCACCCCACCGGTCTGCCCTCGGCCTCCCACGCACCACGTTGACCTACCTGCAGCCTCTCGCTCCCTACCAGGCCTACCTGCCGACTCGTGGCCCCCTCCCAGCCGCATGTCTTCCTAACCGACACCTTCGCAGACGCCCTTCTAGTCTGCCCTGGCCTCCGCCCAGCCTTCTCGGCCACACTACCGACCAGCCTGGTTGCACCCCCGACCTGCCCTGGACACCACCCAGCCGAACTGTGTTGGCCTCCCGACCCCCCCCCCCCCCACCCACTCACAGCCTCGCTTGCAGCGCCACTGGCCAAACCGGATCACCCTCCATGGTGGAGCCTCCTGAACGGCGCCCCTCATGGTGATGGCTGAACCAAACCAGTTGTTCCTTCTGGGATGAGCTGCGCCCCTCGAGGCAACCTACAGGCCGAACTGCCCACACAGCCTGCTGGGATGGGCCCACCGGGCCTAGAAGAACCTAATAGGCTGGCCCGACCAATAGGTCGGGCCAGACCCAACTGTTCTGACCGGGTTAACACAGACCAGGACGGCCCAGACTATGAAAGGCCGAGTCGGTCTGACCGGGTCAGACCTGACCCAAGCCCACAACTATCCATTACTTTCTTTTGGCCATATCATTGGCATCGGTTGACCGTTTGATAAACTGTCAGCGGCGCTGGTAATCATGGATCATAGAGGTCCCTTTTAGTATACCCCAAAGTAATTTGTGGTTTAGTTGAGTTACGGTCAGGTTGGATCGTACACAATTCCAACTGCGCCCCCTGGACTAAAAAGCTAATAACTTACAGAATGAGCGTCTGATTGATGCACCGTGTGTTGCGTTGATACCTCTATGACATGGAAGACCATTGAGATTCTTTTACATTGGACTTTGTGAGAGTTGAGGTATCGATCGGTAGCTTGTGGAGTTGTTCTTCCAGAGAAGAGAAAACATTTTTGTGGGTAACTAGTTGCTACTGAGACCTGACAACTGCTGATCAAGCAAATCAGAGTGACTCGTATGGCCCAGTGGGGAACACCAGGTTGTGGCATTAGACCCACGGTTTAGGAGCGCTTGGATTTGGTGGCAGACCTACGGTACTCTATAGGAGGAGTACCTCTGCAGGCTATGAGGGGGAGTGCTCGGTTGTTGCTACAGACCTATGGTGGGGAGCGCCTCTATGTGAGTGCGGACAACCCACGATACTCGGCAGGAGGAGTACCTCAACAGTCCAAGGTTAGTGGGAACCGCCTCTCTGTGAGCACGTCTGGCCCACTGTACTTGATAGATGATGAGTTCTCCAGAAGCCGAGGTTTTAGATTGATAATATCCCTACAATAAAATCCTAGTTGATCTGAGTCCGTAAATATTGTATTTACCTCATGATTGAGATGGTTTATATGATAACTTAGGTATATGTATGGTCATATACTTATGTTAGGTGATCTGTTGATTTCAATATTTGTGGTCTATCCTTGTTAGATTTTGTGAAACCTTGAGGGTCTCAGGTTCCCTTCTGAGTATTTTAATACTCACCCCTACATGGGTTCTGCCCGCACCTCGTTTTGTTGGTTGCAGATGATGGACAATGATGACTGAGGATCAGAGTGGCAGGATTGGATGGTACCCGAAGGTAGACCTTAAGACAAGTCGGTACACAAAGGATTATAATGTATGTAAAGTGCTGAGTAGGCTATTTGTACATACCCCTTATGAAGGATTCCCCAGAGGATGACTTAGTAGCTTCTCTACCTGTTTTTTAGTTGTTCATGTACATTTCGGTTGGGATTGTATTTCCAGCCCCTTTACTTTTTAGCACTCGTTTTTTATATAGTTTTACATAGTGTTTTGCTTCCAAATTATAAACTTTTATGTGTGTCTAAACTTTATAATGGTAATTACTTCACAGTTTTAGGGATTTACGCTTTTGATGCTAGTCTCCTGCCCCTGACCTATGGAAGACGGGATTTGGGTAGTCACGGAACGGGCCCCGTGGGACGGGTCATGACAATTTCACACTATAATTGTGAAGTATATCCCCTAATGAAGGAATATTTCATAAAAGGATTACGTAGTGTGTCCCATGATGGTGGTGATTTCACAATGGGTGTAGACTAGATGGAACCTCATGGAGGATTCTTACTTACACAATTTAAGATATAAGGATAAAACCCGAGATATATTATAGTCACCTTTTATGAATTTCTGACATGACTAATATGTACAGTTTAACATCATGTCCTAGGGATGCGTATGTCATATAAGGAAAATAAAAAAGTGATAGTGGGGGGTTATGAGTAAAATAAGACCAGATTAGGAGCCCTTTTGGGTGAGGGGATCAGTCTTAGTGTGAATGTCTTCGAGGGTTTCATCCCATGATGATCAGACATTGGGAATCCAATATATATCATATAGGGTAATTCTAGAGTTTAACACCATGTGATGATTATGTTTTCAAATAGTTAAACTTCTTATGACTACGTCATGGAGTTTGGCAGTCTTTACTTCATGATTCTCAAACATGGATGGAGATCAAACCAGGAAGCATACCATGTCTAAGAGGTAAGAGGATTCTTTATAAGGAAACTCCACAAAAGAATTTAAGTTGTTTTTGTTGGTGACCCAAACATTTGTCCTTATGTGTATATTACACATGAACCTATTATGGGGACATGTTGTTGATACATCTATAAAGGAGTGTAAAATAAGAGTCCTAACGTTACAATACATATGGTTATGAGAAATATTAATCATGGTACATATAATTCAGAGAAACATGTTAGTAAAGGGAAAAAGTTGAAGAATATAACAGATAATGTACAGTAACATAATGTTTTCTTAAAATTCAATTTAATAATATAGAAATAGATTAATGATATCCCCATAATCTAGAACTAGTAAATCAAATGGATAAATTTGGAAATGGTTTGCGTAATATTTTGTGTTGTGTGCAACTCAATTATTGTGCAATGGATGATTTTATTGAATAATACTCATCATCTTTATGAGTTGTTGCATGCATTTATCTTAATTTCAAGAAATTTCATGTTGGGACACACATTATGAATGTCATAGATTCTCTATAACATTAAGAATTCATGGATTCTGGTGTTTTAAAATGCCATATAAGGGAGGATTACACACGATATAGTTTTGCTTCCCCTTTTGGTCATCCATCATTAATGTGTGGGGTAAGTTTTTATTTATTGTTGAAATCCTCATTTGATTTCAAAAAACATCTTTGTATCATGGAATACAATTATGTTCTTACATGTACTTTTCTTTTGGGGCTTGAATACAAAACATGTACAGTATTATGTCCATTTTCTCATGAATCATAGATTTCACGCTACATGTTTATGCATAAATATACCATTTTTATAAAATATATTTTTTCAGTGCCATTGGGAATGAATGTTCAAAATGTGGGATCTGGTTTCAAATTTTTCATGCAACTATTTTGTTTCCAAAATGATAGATTTCCCTGGAAGCCTATATTTTTATGTGCATATTCCCTGGTTGTTATTTATGACTCATGACTTACTATTGAACTCAGTGTAACGTATATCATTTTATTATTTTGCGGTGAAATATAATATTTTACGTCTTCAATACATAGTTGTGCATAACCTATAACTCGACCCCCAGAATGTTATTTAAGTGTTTTTCATATGTACGAATCAACCGAAAATTCAATTTTTATGTGCACGGTACATATTAAAAAACAATTATTTAATTAAATATATGGGTATTATGGAAATAAATTCATCAATTTTGAAAGGTTAATTATATAAAATGAATATTTCAGATGTACTAATAATATATAGGTGTTTAAATAAATGATATTTTTTCAATATTGTGGTTTTCATTCCAATTCTGATAAAAATATTTATTGAAACATATTTTTAAATTAAATTGAATATATTAGTATTACATGGATCTTATTAAATAATTTGTATTTATTTCTCAATTAATATATCAGATAAGTTAATATAATTATTAATAGTGAATTGTTATGAATAATTTGAGATTGTGGTTTAGAAAATGTAAATAATTAATATAATTTTATAATATCTTAAAAAGTAAATGAAGATATAAAATGTAACAAATGTGATTAAGTGTTTATCAAAGTGTTTTTTAAAATATTTGGGAATTGGTAGAATTACTATTAGTGGCGTGTTTAAAGAGTAATAATATTGTAAATAATTTTCTAAATATATATATATATTATATTATATGATATACGTTAAATAGTTTTATGATAAATAGTCACATTAAATAAATTTAATGTAATTTCAAAACAATAAGTTTTATATGTATCATGGAATTATATTATTTAAAATATATAGTTTCTTAAAGGTTAACGTGAGTATTTATAAACTTATTGATGTATAATGTAATCATATAATGGGTTATTCGAGTCAGTATATAATGTGAATGTGACCTAAAATCCTAAATTTTTTAGGATATTTTTTAATAGATAATGTAAATAGATGTACTAATAACAAAAAATTTGAATGGCTATTTTTAAATGAAATACATTCTAAGAATATAATTATAGAGGACATATAATATTTTATTCATAAATAAAAATGGATATTAAATAATTAACACTTGTGTTATGATGTTAATATTATAAAATAAATTTCATAGAGAATTAAAAATAAAAAAATTATCACATATAAAATATTATTAATCTAATATTTTTCATCATAGATATAAGGAAAAAACCATAAAACAAACTTATAATAATTATTTAAAACTAGATAACACATTATTTTCTGAATTATCATTTATGTTAAGTGTTTTATAGAATTTTGAAAAATCCTTAAATAGTAATATTATACATTAGAAGCTAACTCCAATACAACGTATCCATTTTTTGACCAAGGGAAACAATTTTAAAATAAAAAAATGTTTTATTTTCATGACACATGTTTAAAAATATCATCATGATATATTAAATAATATCATCCATTCTTTTTGACTAGTGAAAGAATTTTAATACTTGGGATGATGATAAAAACTTCATTAAGGGCATTTATGAATGAAATATTAAGTCTAATAAAATCACGAAAACCCGCTAAACACCATTTTTTTAAATACTCATTATCATACATATAAGAATCATCCATGTTATTTGGGACATCATTACCAAATCATACTTATAATTAACTTTAAATATGAAAAAAACATTATGGATTACTTCTATATTTGGATTACAAAATGAAATTAAGGGAAATAATGGGGATCACTTGTCATATATAGAGAAATAATTGGGATCAATTGGTCATACATTGGGCCATAATGTGTCTCAACAGATCATATCATGAACAATATGGGATTAACCCATAATAAAAAATTATTAATGAACTTATCTCTAATAGAAACATTTGAAACTTTTTTAAACTCCTGTGAAAAACACTTTCAGATATCGAAATACTATTTTCATGTAAAAATCTATTTAAAATTTTAAAACCTTCACACATAATAATATAATTATGTAATTCAAAACGTAATATGAAATTATATGATTAAAAAATTAAATTAATAAATAATCATTAAATTGGGGGAAACCATTCATTCCATATATGTTAAGAAAATTCCCCATGATATTTGTAAAAAGATTTGTAAAAGGAACGTTAAAAGAGTTATTTCAATTGAATTACATTAAAATAAATCATAAAAATGTACCATTTTATAATAATTTACAAAAAATTAGTAAAATACAATTTTATGTAATTAATTTCCATTGAAATAAATTTAAAAGAACTATATAAATCATGGACATCAAATATAATATTTAGAAAAATTTATCAGTAAAACAATTAAAAATTTATTTTATTTAATGATTCCATTAAAAATATAGTTTATTTATGTGAGTATTAATAAAATAATTTAAATATGTGCATCCACTAAAAATATACATAAGTAATTTTATGTTCAACATAAGATATTTAAAATTCAGTTCACACATAATATTTCAATGAAAAAAATCAATAAGTATATGTCTAAACCTAATAATGGAAATTTGGTTTTAATTTCCTTACAACTTTGTAATCACTTGAATCATATTCGTCAAGAAAGGGAAAAATTAAAAAATAAATAAATTTGATTATAATAAATAATTTAATCATTTATCTTGTAAAAATATAGTTATATACACTATATAAAATAATATAGTTGCATAACATAAAAATAGACCTAAATGAATGAAAATTATAGTGAACTCATTTTTTTAGTCTCACTCATCTAATATAATATTTAATAATCTAAATAATAAACATTGTTTAATTATAAAATTTAATTTGAATATATTTAATCTTTTTTATTCTTGTTATATCACTTATTATAATGTTAAAAAATTATATATATATTTCTATTCATGACGGATGTTTTGTTGATATTTTAAAGTTAATTCCAAAATGAATTTGGTGTGATGTCAATAGTCAAAGTGGTAATTTTTTCATCAGATCCAAAATAATATTAATGATATAATAACCAAAATTATATAAAAACTATAATTTAAAATCCATCAATTAAATAAGTATAAGAAAAATGAATAATTTTACTATCATGGAGAAGGTAAGCCATAAGTACTAATGAGTAACATTTCCATTAGTTAATGCTAATTATAAAAAGAACGTAAATACAATTTTATCAGTACGAAATTATAATAATAAATTTAATATCATATAAATCATTTAAATATACTTATGTATATCATCCATGTGATTAGGTGATGAAAAATGAACGACATCGCTTCATAGAGTTGATGGTGCACACAAACGCATGGACAACATTATCATTCATATTTTTAACAAATGGTAAGAAATTAAATTATATATTAACTTATCATAAAGATAAATATTTCAAAAATATAATATATAAAAATTATTTCCATCATTATAACTATAATTGAGAGAAATGTTTGGGAATTGTATTATATCAGTTTGCGGTGTGGTATCCTATCGTACATATGAATAAATAATTCTTTTCCCATTTGATGAAAGTAAAGATGTATTTAATAGATGTTATTTAAAAAATAAAATTGTTGTTGGTATTTTATATTTTAGTAATTATATCATCAATGTTGAATAATGTTTTATGGATGTTTATGAAGAAATAAAGAATAATTAATTAAAAATGATACCTTTTCTTCAGACCTTCTCTATTGATTAACAACTTAACACATAAAAGTAGAGTGTTGTGCCCAAAATAAGATCATTAAAAATAGGTATATTTTTATAGGATGGTATTTTGGTACATCAATTATGATAAATTTTTAATTGAGTAATGAAAAAAATGAAAAAGGTGTTTCTATTTATAAAATATTGGAGGGGAACTCTTGGAATTCATAAAAAATATTAACTTATTAGAAATTAATTTTCTTTTAAAATTGGAACCAAAGTTATCTATTTAAATTATAGAAGTAGTATGGTTATATATATATTATCACCTAAGGAATATTTGATATGTTTTTCCAACTTCTTAATACTTTTATTTTTGATTAAACAATTTTTTATCGTTTTTAATTATTATCATGACAACATGTAATATTACTCCTTAGGGTAAATTTGTTCACTATAAAATGAAGAAAGAATAAAAAATGTATAATTTGTGAAATTTTAAACCTTATAACAATTTTTTGGTAGACATTTATATTTTTATTAATTTTATATAATTTCATAAAATATTAGTTATTGTAAATGATCATCAATGTCACATTTGACACTATTTATTTGTTCAGTTTTTTAAAAATAATAACACAACATGATATTTTGGAACAAAATATTTTGACTAATAAATAACATGTAAAATCAATCTATTAATTTCATGGATGAAATTAATTATATTAAATTACATTAATTTAAGTATTTTTTATATCATTTATTTGATTCTTTCTTTTATTAAATAACCACTACATCATCATTGTGTCACCAATTAATCTAATTAATTTATCACTAAATTTATATATAATTATCTGTGATGTATATAAATATTAAATATTTCAATTGAATATTATTAGTTTAACATGTCATCATTATATATCCATATAAAAATTATTACCCTTGTTAGGACCAAATGTTTTACAAGTTTTACATTTTAGAATAAAATATTATAATTGTTATATTCATATCCAAATGAACATGAATTGTCCCATTACCAATAATAAAATTCATTGGGATGAAAACTTACTAATCAAATAAAATTATTATAACTTTTTGGGTTAATTTATTATATTTCTAATATTATTTTTACTCTTAATTAAAAGATTTCCCATTATCAATGTTAATAAAAATATCAAAAATTACTTTTCATATTTTGTCCAACAATAAATTGGGACTATATAATAAATATTTTCCTTATGATTTATAATATGGAATCAATTTTTCCAAATATTAATCACATAGTTGGATAAAATAAATTCAAATTAATCCCATTGATGAAATGAGAAAACATATTTTTTTAATTGAAAACAATAAATAGATTTAAATGTTTTTATATCGAAATTCAATGTTAAATTGATTACAATTACCTAAATTGGATAAATGAAACCAAATTGATATAATTATAATTTATAAAACTATAAATATTATATAACTCTGTAATATTTTTAGATGAAAAATATGTAATCTATTAAAATATAATATTTTTACACTATTCATCAAAAACATGATACTCATCAAAAATACAAAAAATTCAACAAAATTAAATTTCAATATTAATAATTCATATAATTAGTTTCTTTTTAAAATATTATATATAAAAATATCAAAAATAATAATTAAAACTTAAATCCCCACTAAAATTGGTAAAAGATCATTTTTTAATGACATGTTTCTTTTATACACTAAGTAGGATATGATATTTTATCATGTATAGAAGATAAATAAGGATAAATTTAAGAATAATATTTATTATAATATATACATAATTAATGTAAACCAATTAATTTCATTGTTTTATTTATTTGTATAAAACAATATTCTGAACAGCGAAACAAGTTTTTAGAAAAAAAATCATTTTATTTTAAAAATGTGTTTTACATTTATTAAGATTTAATTTTACAATGAGTGAAATATATATATATTATAAAAAATTTAATAATTCAATTAATCCTATTAAAACCAAGTATTCAAATTTCTAGGTTCAAAAATAACACGTCAATAACAATATTTAATTTTTTGTTTAAGATTGATGTAGAGTATAATGTGCACTAATGAAAAATATATTTCCATTTTAATGTCGGGATGTTATATTTTCTATTATTTTCAAAATTAAATCCTTTAAGAATTAAAATCATTATCAGTAACCATGGTTGGACTTTTCAAAATATCGTTACTGAAATCCCACATCGGAGAAAGGATAAAATACTTCACATTAAAATAAATAAGAGGAATTGAAAAAGTGACCAAATATATCATATAATAGATTCTCCATATATGAAAACCTATAAATGGAAGGTAAAAATAACTATCAGGTTTTTATTGAGTGATAGGGTACATGGTAATGAAAAATATTACGATAAAAACATTAAATATGGGATGGGTTAAAAGGAGATGATTTCTTAGTAAGAAAAGTAAATGGATATTTTTTTAATTATAATTTTCAAAATGATGAGGAATTATTTCAATGCATGTAAAAATAATATAAGAAATTATACTTACATGGTACGTAGAGTCACATCCTTTAAAAAACATCCACCATAAACTCTGATTTTTCTCCCAACGATGAGTATTTATTAATAATTTTCCATGTCTACATATTTAGAAAAATCAAATGTAAATTCACATAATACAGAAAATAATATCCATATATTTTTCATGTTAATTGAAATTAACCAAAAAAAACATGGTTAGTATAATATAATGTAAAAAACTAACAAAAAAATTAAAGCATTGTGTTATGAAAAAATACATTTAATTTAAAAATTCAACATCAATACCCAATTTTCATCATATACAATTAAAAAAATAACTATCCAAAAAATTCCTCATAAAAATTATAGATTAATATTGGCTCTAATAAATATGGTGGATTTTATAAAATAGTTTTTGAAGGGAAAGGTTGATAATTATATCTAAATAACCAAAAATTTTCATGATGTATTATACTAAAAAATAATTTTCTTAATAATCATTAAGATACGCTAGACATTTCCATTAATAAACTAAATGGGAATAATTTAAAAAAATAATAGATTATTGTAAAAAATAATAAAAAAAATTCTTCTAATATAAAATACCATAAAATTCTATTTAACATGTTTATATTGGGTTCCCAAAATAGTGAATGTCCACTGAAATTACAATAATCACTTAATCGCCAAATAATTTTCCAATCCCATGGTTTACAATTAAAAAAATTATAAACTACCAAAGAAAACATATTATTCATAAATATAATTATTTAACTAAATAAACTCATAATATGTTGAACATCACTTAGGCCAATGGTAGGTGATACACCATTATCACCCTTCTATTGTGGGTTCCAAACTCATAGTCTTTTTGGACATGATGATTTTTCACCTATCAAAGGGTTAATAATGTTTCTAATAGTATATAATTCTTATAACATCAATAATATATGATAATGTCGTAAAATATAATTATAATGTTTTTTATCCTCAGTGGTTATCTCAAACCTTCCATTTGGAATCCCAGTATTTAATAACACATAATTAAATCAAGAATGAATGTCTCAAAAAATACAGATATTTACCATCATGTTTCCAAATAGAAACACTCAAAAGTGGTTTCAATGAAATTATAATTTTTATCATCATTAAATTTATAAACCCATGATTATAACCGATTATCTTAAGAATTGATCATAATATCCAAAGTTATCTAAATCATTCTGTAAAAAAAATTTCCTGGTCCTGGCTGTAAAATATAACATATTCCTATTATTTTAAAACTGTAAATAAAATTCATTTCCCAAATATACATTTCATGTATATATTTTTTCAATTAGAAAAAAACACATACCTAGTAAACCCATAGATTACAAGTGCACAAGAATAATCAATATCTATTTTCCACCAATAGAAACCCTTTTATAATAATGCATATTATATTTTCATGACAAATATTCAATAATATCATAATGAAATCCTTGTTTCTCTTACTAATCCTTATGACATGTGATAGATATTTTAAGACATGGTATGAGAACAAAATTATATATAAGTGTCATAAAGAACAAAATGATTAGTCTAGTGTAAAAATTAAAGCCACCTAAAAATTATTTTTGTAAACAATTATTACCATGCATATAAAAATCATACTGGTGCTTTTGGAAATAATTAACATATCCCTCTTAAATTGACCCTTACAAAATAGAATAACCTTACATCAAACTTCCATATTCGAAGTTCCCAATTCATAGGGAAACTATAATGGGGCTCATCTCATCAGATATCTGATTAAAATGGGGAATAACGTATCATGTAATGATTTATAATTCGCTCAACCCAAAATAAAAAATGACCAAGGAATGCATCATGAATAAAACCATTCTAAAATATTTTAGACTCCTGAAAGAAATAGTTTCGAATATCAAAATAAAATTTTATTGTAAATATATATTTTATATTATATAAAATGTTTTCATTATAAGGAAATAATTTTATTAAAATAGATCATTTACTAATTATAATTAAAAATTAAAAGTAAAAAATGAATAATAATGGTGGGAGAAACCACTCAGGTTTTATAATTCAAAAAAAATATTCCCATTAATATTTTATGAATTATTGAAAAAGGAACATTAAAAGAGGCTTTTTAAACAATTATCCTAACATTAAAAAAAAGTACACTTTTGAAAACATTAAATAGAAAGTAAGATTTTAAAATTTTACAAAAAGCATATCCATTTATAAAAATTATTAAAATACATTATAATAAATGGAAATTATGTAGAATGATTTAGATGAATTAATCATTAATACATTTAAAACGATGTTTTAGTTAATAAGTCTCTATAAAATATCATAATATTGAAGTGTGTGTTAATCAAATGAATTAATAATGTGTATAAAAATTCATTCCATATAAATCAAATTGAGATAATCTATAATATATTCAAAATTCATTTCAAACATATTATTAACATGACTTAATTATGAAATACATGTTTAACCCAAATAATGAAAATTGTGTTAATAATTTCATTATTAATTTGTAATCAATAGAATCGTATGAAACCTGAAATATTAAATCATTACAAAAATATTAAATATTATTTTAGTATATGAATTAATCTTATAACATTTAAATTTTTTGTTATATTCCCCTTTGAAAGTTTTATAGGTTCCTACCATCAATATATGCATCAAAGAAAGTGAATTGGAAAAAACTCACTTGCCTTGGGCCTGAATCGTAACATAGAACCTTTATCTTAACGAATAATAAACCTAGGTTAATTATTTAAATATTTTATAACCGTTTAATGATTATTATTTTTCTTATATGACTTTTCATAATTTTATAACATGTACAAGATTAATTAAGAAAATGATTCACGTTTTGATAATATTCATAACATTACTCAAAAATGAATTGGTAGATGTCAATTTTACGATTTCAAACTAATCAATCATATATATAATAATTCTCATTAAATAATAAACAAAAAATTTAAATAATTTATAGTTTTAGATACATCCATTAAAAATGTATAATAAAAATTAACTATGTTGCAATCTTGGAGATGGTATGTCATACGAACGCATGAGTAACATTTCAATTTTCCAATGACCTATATAGAATGAAGGTAAGTATCATTTCATCATTACATAATGATAAAATTGTAATTAATATAATAGGAATAATTTAAATTTATATATATAAATATAATTAAAGTGATGTGGTGATGTAATATGAATCGCATCGCTTCATGGAGGTGATAGTTCACACATTACCAGGAACGAAGTTACAATTTTCATGTGTGTGTAAGTGTATTAAAAATGATACAAATTAGTCAATAATGAAAATTATTTCATTAATATAATTTATAAACATTAAATCGTTCAATATAATTAGTCTTGAGAGACTATGGTGGGAAATAAATTATATAAGTTCATGTGGTGGTAGTCTGATATACGTTCGAACAATTAATTCTTTTCTCATTTTGTGAAAGTGGATATTTATTTTGGTAAGGATATTAGACTAATATAATATTAGAATATTTAGAATTATTTATTTTTTCTTTCATAAAGTTTGAAGAAAATTTAAATGTATTTTAAGAATAAAATAAACAATATAAAATTAAATAAAATTGGAACCTTTCTTTTGGAAAATCGTCATTGATTAACTCCTTAAAACCTCGATAGTGAGTGTTATTCATAACATAAGAGCCAATGAATATGGTGATGGAATAAAAGAAGGGTTTTTTTAATATAATAGCTATGAAAATAGGTTTGTATGAAAAAGAAAAAAGAAGATGGGGTTCCCATTTATTATAGAGGGGAGGGGACACTTCAAATTATTTAAAATATTAAATTAATAAAAATTAATTAACAATATCAAAGGATCCAAAGTTAGTTATTTAAAATATAGTATGTTTATGGGTTTATTAACATTCATATAATGAAATTTAGAAATATTTTGACTATTTATTTAATCCATATGTTTTGTATTATCATTATTTATCTTTTTTAATTCTTACCATGACTATATGTGAATTTACAACATAATTGTTAAAACTATTAAAATAAAATTAGCAAAATAAAAAATAGATAACTTCTTATATTTAATACTTATCCTTGTTATTTTGCCAAAATATTTATTTTTATGAATGTAACCAAATTTAAAAAAAATATTAATTAATTTAAAATACCATTAATGACAATTTTGATACTATTCTTTATGTGACTTTTTTGTAAAATATGTTGACTTATTATATCATGAGAAAAACATTAAATGGTCTATAATATTCCATAGTTTTATTGAAAAATCATGTATTACATTAATTATATGAACTTATATTTATTTTTTCCTTTGATTTTCATTAACTTGACTGTTTATTAATTAATAAATTACTGAATCATCATTAGGTCACCATATTAAGTAATTATTTTATCATAAACATAATAAAAAATTTAACAAAATGTAGGTAAATAAGATATATTTCAAAATACTATATAAAGTATATCATTTAACTATAAAACCACATATAGAAAATATTACAATGGTTAAAAATATAGTTTAATAAAAATCATCAATTTGAATAAAATATTATGAAGCTTATATTCTCAACCAAATGGCCATAGAAGGATTAATATCAAATATTTTAATGGGTAGGAACTAAAAATAAGAATAAATGAAATTAATTTTTTGGTTTTTGGTAATTTCATAATATTTATAATATTATTTTAACTCTTAATTGGCAGATTAAACATTAACTATTGTAATAATAATTACCATAGTTTCAATTCAAAATTTTTTGAAAATAAAATAGACCTATTTAATAAAATATAAACATATAATTCCAAATATTGGATCAATTTATAAAAATTTGAAACACATTATTTGATTACTGTAATTTAAAATTAACTTCATTGACGAAACCTTAAAAACATGTATTTAATGTCAAAACATTTATAAGATTGAAATATTTTTATATTCAAATTCAATTTGAAATTTATACGTATGAACTACAGTGTATTATATGATAAAAAGTTTGTAATTATACTTAAAAAACAACTAAAAATTAAATTTTACAATATAAATTATTTATATGAAAAAATATTTTCATATAAATTGTAATAATTTTTCATTATTCATGAAAAAGTGAAACATATCAAAAAAATTCCAAAAATTAATCCAAATTAAATTTTGATATTAAAAATGAAAATAATAAGTTTTTTGTCCAATAAAATTTAAATTGGTGTCAAAAAATGTGATTTAAAACTTGTTCTTAATCAAAATGTAACAAAACTAGTTTTTTTATATTTCATTTATGCGAAATAAATTTATTTGTTATTAAATAATTTCTAGAAAACATATAAGATTAATTTTGAAAATTATTTTAGATAATATATATATATATATCATTTATACAATCCATCAATATTTATAAGTTTATTAATTGGTATAAAACACACAGTTTCGTATTTAATTTTTTTTTGAAAATAATTTCCTTTTATTTTAAAAACATTTTTACCTTATTTTTTAATTATCTCTTAAAATATTATATCTGCATGTATAAACTATATTTTTATAATAGTTTTAACCATGTTTATACCCTCCATTCAAACTGATAAGTTTAAAAAAATTAAAATAATAACAGATTGTAGTTTGTTTATTCTCAATGTTTTCTATCATAGATGTTATTGAACATAATATTTCAAGTTCAAAAGCATAGGATTTTATACACCCCCATTTTTGACATTTCAAACTCATTATTCGAAAAAGGTATCAATAATTATGGTTTCACTTATCAAAATACCTTTATTAGAATCCCACATCAGAACAAGTGTGAAAAAATCAACATTAATTACAATAAAGTGATGTAAAATGGCCACATGATATAACATATACTAGGGTTTCCATGTAACAAATCATGAAAATTAAATATAAAAAAAACTATCAAGTTTTCATGGAGAGTTGTATATAACACGGTCATGATAATGCTATCAATCACAACACTATAAATATGTTATGGATTTAATATTCATCCATTATAATATAACTACAAGAAACTTGTTTTTTTTTTCAAACAATGAGTATTTATTATTTATTTTACATGGTTAATGAACTCGAATAAACTTCTATTGGATCTCATAATCCACAATATATTAAATATATATTTATCTTGAATTTAGACATTATACAAAACCCGTTTATTTTATTCAATATAATATATAAGAATTATCCATAATTAATAATCCATTATATGAAGAAAAACTACTTTTAGTCTCCAAATTTAAATAGTTATAACCAAAGTTAAACATGGAACATTTAATAAAAAATATCCTTAAATTCCTAAAAAATATATATATTATTATAAAATCAAAAAATATATATTTATTTTATATCATATTCTTAATAAATAAAATTAAATAATTACCTTTCAATGACATAAATTACACATGAATTCTTATTCCAGAAAGTAATTGTCTTAATAATCCTCATGATACGCAAATCAATAATAGTAAATAATCTTAATAAAAATAATTCTATAATAAAATAAATCATTATCATTAAATAGAATTGAACCTCTAAATCTCAAATAAAAAACCATAGTATTATGTTTACATTGATCTGATAGGGTTCCCAAAACAATGAATGACATTTGAAATAATAGTAACCATTAAGCACTAAATAAACAAAACTTATTTTAACATCAAAGGTTATCACAAACCATTTATTTTGCATTAAAAATTTCAAAAACCCATCATTACCTAAAAAATAATTCTCTTAAAAATTACTGGTATTCACCTTAATATTTTGTAAAACAATTCCTCATGATTGGATTTTATTACATTGAATGTATGATCAAACATAAAACATTAAACCCCTAATGATATCATAAACACTTAAGAAAATTTCTAATCTCTACTATTTTCTAAACACCACTCTGATACAAACTACAATGATCCGACTATAAACAAAACCAATTTAAATTATTTTAAAACTATAAATCAAATTCATTTTAAAATGAAATATTAGGTTTATAGTTTTATATAATTTATTCATAAACAAAAATAGTAAACACATACATTTTAAATGGACACTTATACTCAGTATCAATTTTATCAACAAAAGGAAACCCTTTTAAAATTAATTAAATTTTCTTTTTAGTAATCATCCTCAATAATATCAACTTGAAATATCCCTTATACATATAAATAATTAATAAAATTGAATAAAAATGAAAATTTTAATCGAGAAAAATACCCAGTAATGAACATAAAGAAATAAGTCATTAGTCCAATGAAAACATGACAAATGATTGAAACTCTTTTTCTTAAAAATACATAAGGATGAATAAAAAATGATCATGTTACATGTGGAATAATTACCATATCACTGTCACATTAACCCTTATAAATAGAATATCTTGATGGATTCCTTAAATAAGTAGATTACCCAATGAACATGAGTGAAATAATGGGGATCACCAATCATATCATAAGCTATAATGGAGATCAACAAGTCATATATTGAGTTATAATGGGGCTCAACACATCATATATTGATATTCAATTGGATGAACACATAATTTACACATTACATGGACTATATCATGGATAAAACCCTTGAAAAATATTTCAAAATCCTGACCAAAACACTTTAAGATATAAAAATAACATTTTCTTGTAAAAACACTTTTATAATATAAAATCCAATTAACATATTGTGAAATCATATTCATAAAAAATAACTAATAAAACATATAAACGAAATATAAATGATAGTAATAATTATTTAATAGATAGAAGATACTCGTTCTATATATGTTAAAAATCCCTCCATTTAACATATGTAAAATGACTTGAAAATGAACATTAAAAAGGGGTTTTAAATGAATGATTGTTACATAATACCTAAAAAAGATCCCACTTTAAAACATTTAATAAAAATTATAAAATTTCAATATTAATACATTTATATAAATGTAAATACATTCATAAACACCATTTTGAAAATAAGGACGTAAAAGAAAATGATTTTCATTAATAAATCATTAAAACTTATAAATATATGTTTATCCAAAATAATGGAAATTGGGTTTAGAATTTCATTTCAAATTTAAAATATATGGAATCGTATGCCACATAAATGAGAATTTTTTTAAAAAAAATTAAATATAAATAATATTAATAAATGAATCATATAAAATGTTAAAAGAGAGTTATATACACCTTAAAAAATTATAATAGCACATAACAACAAAATATGCTTCAACGAATGAAAATCGAAATGTTGTTTCTTTCGTTGAGTCTAAGTCATCACATACAATAATTATATTCAAAAATAATAAATATAGGTTAATTATTTAATTTATTTAGATAATTTTTTTTCATTTTTTATTAATTTAATATAACATATTATCTTGTTATAAAAATTTATTAATTACTTAAGTTCATATCAGATAGTTTGTTGCTATTAATACTTGAGTGAAAATTGACATTGGTATGATATAAATTATAAAATTATTTATTATTATATCATTTAATTCATAATATTCATAAAATAATCATCAGCATAATTCATAAATTATACATATAAATCTATCCAATAAATACGAATAATAAAAATTTGCTACTTTAAAATAATAGAGATAGTAAGTCATACATACACATGAGTAATGTTTCAATTTTTTCAATGATAATTATTAAAATAAGTAAAGTATAATGTTAGATATACATAATTATAATAATATAATTAATACCATATTATAATTTTATTTATAATTTTATAGATATCAACTATGTTATGTTGTGATGAAAAATGAATCACATCACTTTATAGAGGTGATAGTCCACAAAGACAAAAAAATTACAATATCATTTTTTTGTGCATGGATATGTAAGTGATAAAATGAAATATTAAGTATTTATAATTGTAAATATGACATTATTATCATATATAAACATTAATTACATAGTTATAACCAGTATTTTGATATGGTGATGAAAAACTAATTATATATGTTATCGATGTTGTATTATGCTATACTAACGAATGAGTTATTTGTTTTTCATTTGATGGATTTGCATGGAGATTTAGGGTATTTTTTTAACATAACATCCTCCTGGTATATTTAATATGCCTTATTTTCTATTTAAATACTATTTAATTAAATTTTATGGATATGGAAGATGAAATAAATCATAAACAATTACATAAAAATGATACATTTTTATAGTACAATATCCTTTTATTAACTCCTTAAAATAGTAAAGATGAGTGTAATGTCTTAAATAAAAGATTAATAATGTGAAGGGATTTTCTATTATGGTATATGTAATGATATTAGAAAAAATAAGTTTTAGTGCATTGATAATAGAAGAAGAGGTTCCCTTTTACGAGATAAGGGAGGAGAAATCAAAAAATCATTAAAATATAAAATTAATATTAATTAATTCTTCTTCCAAATGTATCTAATGTAGATTATTATTATTATAGTATTAGTATGGGTGTTAATCAATTCATATAATTAAAATTATTCATGTTCATAATTTTTAGAATCCTTGTCATTTTGCATTAAAACTTATTTACCCTATTTAATTATTACTATGAAAAAAATTTAAACCTTATGAATAAATATTATAACAGTATAATTCCAACCGAATCAAAAATATTTCTATATTGATATTTCCAACCATATTTAAATACTTTTTATCAATTATGTTTGTTTTTTCTGTCATTTAATTAAAAACTAATAATTTTAAAATACCACGGATATCAATTTTGACTATATTCATTACATGAATTTAAAAAAAAACATCAAAAGAACATGATATATTGGAAAAATCATATAAAACATCAATAAAATATCATCACAATACAATAAATTGAAGAATGAAATTAATGAAATTAATTTATATTTATTTTAATATTTTTAATATCAATTATATGATTCATAAATTAACCATAAAATTATTGAATAATCATTATGTCACTATTAAAGTTACTAAATTTATCATTGAAAATAATAAATAAATAACCATGATGTAGATAAATATTTTATTTTTTCTAATTACTATGTATAGTAAAAAATATTACCAATATAATGTCGTATTAAATATATTTCTCCTCTTAAAAACCTAAGTTCAACAAGGATGACTTTTCTAGGAATAAGTTATTATTATGGTTATATTTTCATAAAAATAAAAATAAATGGTCTCATAACTTCATATTTAATTCATAATGATGATATTTACTCATTTTAAAAAATTAAGACATGTGTTAGGTTATTTTTATAACATTTACAACAATATTTTTACTCTTAATTAATTTATTCACCATTTATTATGGAGATTAAAATTACTAAAGTTGTTATTACTATTTTTTACAAAACTAAATGGGAACATATAACATTATTTAGAACTTTTTCCAAATATAGGATCAATTTTTCAAAAAAAAAATTAATAATTGGCTAAAATTAATATAAAATTAATCCTCATAACAGACATAGAAAATTATTTTACAAAGATAAAATAATCAAAATATTGGGAGTGTTTTTATTTAAAATATCAATGAAAATTTTAAAACAATGAATTAAATTTAACAAATGTAATTTATCTGATTATACATTAAATTCAATTAAAATAAAATTTAACAGTATAAATTATTTAGATGAAAAAATAATTTCTATTTAAATGAATTTTTTTTTTCAATTCATATAAACATTAAAAATATCAGAAAAATACTAAAAAATCCATTTTAATTTTACATATTATATATTTAAATTAGAATTTTATTTTTTTAAAATAAAATTTATAAGAGTGTAAAATAATTATTTAATATAATTCCATAAAAAATTCCATTAAAAGTACCTTTTCTGAAAAATATTCTTTCTCGCATAAAATTTTGTTTCTTTTTATATCATATTTATAATAAAAATTGGATGAATATTAAGAACTATATTGAATGTATTTCATATATATGTATGTATATATATATATATATTTAATATAATCAACAATATTGTTATTCTTATGAATTGGTAAAAAACACATTTCTACACATTTAAATAGGTCTTCAGAAAAAGAATTTATTTTCTTTTAAACGGTCTTTTACATTCCATTATAATTAATTGTTCAAAAAATTATATATAAATGATAAAACAATATTTTTGTAATTCTATTAAACATGTTTATAACCTCATTCTAACTGCAAGGTTATAATGATTACATTAAAATAATAATAATATTTTTTGACTAAACTCAATGTGGAATATCTATATACTATTGAACATATTATTTCTTTATTAAAAAATAAGTTTGTTAAAATAGATGTTACACATGCAATGTTTAGTGGGAGGATTTTAATATACATTTTTATGGGGATGTGGCAAGAATTTACAATATATTTAACTATTTTAATAAATACCCTTAAATGCGAGTAATATTAAGATGGATCTAGTAATTTTCCATTTGTTGAAGGATATTAGAAGTAGGCATATCAATAGTAGTAATGAAATTATATTTTCTTGAATATAATATTTTGGATTCCATAAAAATTTACTCCATATATTTTAAATCCCTTTTGGTGGATTAAAAAATTACATGATGTAAAATGATAGTGGACCATGATATGGATTTTAATTGGTACCATAATGTCATATACATCATGGAAATTAAATAAAATTTTTATGATATTTTTTTATATAAATAATTGTATTTCATATTAATTAAATTTTAGTTTCAATTTTATTTTAATGAATATTTGAGTTAGAATTTGGTTTAATGGGATTTATGATTAAATGTTTATATTTTCCATATTAAGATACATCATAAGAATGAGTAATATGAATGATCCTGGAATCTATATTAATTGAAATAATATTTAGATGTTGTTATGAGATTCTTTTTTTATTTTGATGTCCTTAATTTCAAAATCAATGTTTTATATATTTTAAATAATTTTTTATAATAAATCTTGAAATATGTTTTTATGTTTTGAAATTCATTTCTAAATTTTCATTGAGGTTTAAAGATTTATTTGTAATTTTATATTTTTTAAAATACATATTTCATTTCACAGTATGAGGATATTCATATTTTATAATTTTTATCAAATTAATACATTAACTAGTTTATGTATATGAGTGATTAAGTAGAGTATATGTGGTATACCCAATATTGTGTATCACTCATTATAGTATGCAATACATATTAGTGAACTCATTCAATGGTTTTCATATCTTATATAAGTTGTATAATAGTGAAAGGGATGGAAATTTTGTAGAGAATATAATAATATGAGTCACTTTGAAGGAAACATATGAGCCCTTAAATGGGTTGCTATGTTCGATAGCGTACCTGATACGCAACAAAGAGTTTCTTTGAAATCTTATGTTGCACAGTAGTAATAAAATAATATTATTTTAAATGATAGTTAATACATAGTCATTGTATTGGTAGGAATGGATATAAATAACTAATATATGATTATATATGTTTCTTAAATGTTATTACTTTTATCTAATAAATGATAAAGGCATAAAATACGGAAATAATTCAATTTTAGGCGTATATGCCCTAGTTTTCACTAAAGGTTCACTTATCGCCTTTTGATGGAGAACCGTCATTAAATACAGTTTTGTTCACTCTTATACATTCTATTGGACCAAATAAAACTCTTATTTAGAATTGGGACATCAAAATTTACTTTGTGTAAATTTTTGGTATTTTTCCGATAAAGTTCATTTTTTAATGATTAGTGTAAAATGTTGTATTTTAATTCAAAACCTCTTTTTAATCTAATTTATTTATATGATTAGATTATCTTTTTAATTGTTTTTAAAGTGAAATTAAATTATATTTTTACCATTAAATCCAATAGTGGTCGTTGGAATTAATTTCATGTTGAAATCAGACATAAACTAGTGTCAATCTTTTGATACTTATTATTTCATAAAAACATTCTATTTTCTCTGACCGCGGGAAATAATTATTAAATTAATTAATGCAACTTATATGTTTTGAATTTTTTAAAATGGACTTCATTTTTGAATTCGAAATATCAAATATAGCTTAGGGTGAAGTTTTGGTATTTTTCTGAAAAACATCAATTTTTGATAAATAGTGAAACCACTAAGTGGTACTTAAAAAACTAATTTTTCGTTTAAAAGAAATTTTACCACCTATGTGTTTTGAATTTCAAAAATCTGACATACATGGTTTTCATTAAGAAGTAAAATGTTGTTCAATGGGATAATAATTTTTTTGGTGAATAGTAACTTATTATGTTTTTAATCGCGATTAGAGGTAATTAGTGTAATTTACGGTAAAATTAATGTTGTAATAATATGAAATGGCCTTGACACATGTCATAACCTCATTGGATGTGTCATGGCCGACTAATACAATCCATGGGTAACCTTGGGGACCCCATGAAGCCACTTTGGTTGGAAAATGACATTAATAACTTTTTATTTAATGTTAAAGTAAAAATGTCACAAACATGATTTGTTTTCCTAAAACAAATTTTACATGGGATTATATAAGTCATATTTTTGACTATAAATATTCATTGGAAATCTAAAAGGATTTCATATATCATATTATTTTTTTCATAATTTTTATAAATTAAATAAATTAAATTATTTATGACATCGTGATGATGAAGGGATGACCTCATTATTTAACGATTTAAATAAAATGGAAAGATAATGTAAAATCTAAGACCCACACATGTACAAAACCTATTGTATGGGTGGATTTCGAACCCTTATCACCTTATCCTCGAAACACATCAATTTTGGACCACTAAAATCTGATACTCATTCTAAAATAATGTAACATTTCCTTACTTTCCAAGAGTGCCCCTCCTCTCCTCTTATAAAAGGCCACCACCTATACCTCCTTACCCACACATACAAAGCCTTTGGATCGGCCAACCCCTGCCCATTTTGTCTCTCCACATCCCTCTCTTACTCTTTGATGCCTCAATTTGTGAAGAAGTCTTCCAAAGGAAGCCTTTGAGCTCAAACCAATGGGAGTTACCCGATTTTAAGGTAATGTCTTCATTTTAGTCCTTTTGCTTTATTTTACTTCTCCAACCCCCTAAAATATTTTTATTCATTTCTTTTGTAACAACTCCAGTATATTAAATATACTAGGATGTTGTTATAAAAATTATTCTAACTACACTTCCTCACACCTACATCAAATGGTTAAAGAACATACTATTTATGTGGATGGCGAATTTCCGCCTCCCGAAACGATGATTGTTCAACATTCTTTTAACACCATCAAAGGTGGCCATTAAGATGACACTATACTTATATATGATATGTAATATGTTTTTTTTACTTATGTTTCTTTATTTTTCATTTTGGGAATACCTTTATGGTTTCCATTATGGGTAAACATGATATTTTCATTTAAGGAAGTGCGGACTACCGCCCCCTCAAAGTGATTTGATTTCGTTAATTCCATATGTGGGATGTATAAAGGATTTAATTAATAGTATTATATATGATATAACACTGGAATTATAATATACCATTATATCATTTTTATTCCATTCCATAAAAATATGAAATATAAATGAAATTAGCGTTCATGCGTACGTACGGCTTACCGTCTCCATGAACGGTGCATTTCATTTGTTACCTCTAAATGATTATGTAATATTATAAATTCATGTATATACTTGATATATATGATATATATAATATCTACATCATGAATATAATTCTTGATATAATGGATGTTTTACCACATGAACAACTTTTAATTATAAAGAGTTTATTTTTGAATCAAGTACCAAGGATCGGTAAAATGACCATTTTTAAGTTAAATAATTACATAGTGTTCATAACCTGGTAATAAGTGATATAAAAGGAATAATGAACATGAAAAAGGTTCTTAAGAAAGTATAAATTAACAAAAGTTTATTATTAAGGAGGTTAAAGAACGATTGAGTCAAGTCAGACCCGAGGTAAGGGACTTCGTCTCAATCTCCTTTCATTGAGGCGTATTTTGTTCTATACAAACCTTTCTTTTATATGATGTATAAACCCCTTTTTCTTTTACTTTTATACAAAAGGAATCTTTTTCTATGAAGTGTTTTACTAAATGACAAAATGGAATGTTTTTTTAATGTACGCGGTGACAATGACCTTTTCCGTCGCCGCGAGTATTATTTGGTCCCTGGTTTCCCAACAAGCCATAATGTTTTTTAAAAAAATGAAATAACTACCATATACTATTTTATGTATTTTGGTATTGAAAATGGTTTTTATAATGGATTTTTTATGTCAATATATTTAAGAGATATATTGTGATCAAAGTGTGGAAATGTTTTTTTCCATTATATTTGTTTTATGTCTTAGGATTTTTATAATGGCACTTGGACATTTGACGGGTGGTTACGTGATAAACCATATGACGGGTGGTGCCGTGAATACAAGGACAGGTGGTTACGTTATAACCTCCAATGCATTGGGTATGGAAGTCGGTCGTATGGCTATTCCATTAAGTATGTGTGGAAGTTAGCCGTATGGCTATTCCATTAAGTGATATGTGAGGAAGTCGACCGTATGGTTATTCCACTTAAGTATGTTTATGTCCAAAGTTAACTTTATATGTTATGTGTTCATTATATGGGTTTTATGGGAATCTTAGGTTACAAAATGGTAAGTAATGATATTTTATACAGTGAATAGTTTTTACTAATTCATGAAGGTGAAGGTATAACTTTGATAAAGTATTCATGGTTTACTTGATGTTTGAAAAACTAACAGTTTTCATTCTTTGTGTATCCCTTACTGAGCTTTTTATGCTCACCCCAAGTTTTTTTGAAATTTTTTCCACAGGACTTAATGTGGATTAGGGTCATGTATGGGATCAGTGGAAAGTTAGCCTATCTAAAACATGGAACTAGACATGTTTCTTCTTAAGAGTTTTTATTTTATGGAAACATAGTAGAAGTGTCTTCATTGTAATCTTTTGAGATGTAATAGTTATGTCCTAATTCTCTAAAACTATAAACCTGAAAAGATCCTTAATGGGAATTATTCATTTAATTAAATATTAAGTAAGCTTTAATGCTGGGGCCTTATAGATGGTATCAGAGGTCGGATTAGACAACTTTAGGAGTTAGAAAAATGTTAAATTATAATATGATTTAAATTATATAGCATTTACGGATTTCCATGTTGCTTAACCTAAGATATTTCTATGTTCAGAATGGTTTTCCGTAGAGGAAACAAGTCGGCTATGTTTGGACGACATGAGGAGGAAGACAACCTTCCCAATCAGCAACCTGAGATGGTTGGAATTGGAACTGAATAGTTTGTTGTAGTGATGGCATAGTTTACTCAGCTTATAAATGGTGGTGGTATCTATGCACAAGATCATCCAGATCAACCGCAGAGGAACATGTTAGTGGTGGAACATTTCATGAGGCAACATCCCCCATCATTCAGAGGATCATCTGACCCTGTGCTAGTTGAATGGTGGATTAAAGTACAGGAGAATATTTTTGATGTCATGGGATGTTTGGAACATCAAATGGTTAGTCTTGTTGTTTATCGTTTTGAAAGAGAATCTGATCAGTGGTGGTCGATGGTGAAAAATATCAGGGATAGTGATGAGATTGATTATCTTCACTAGGACGAAATAAAAGGTATGTTTCTTCAGAAATATTTTCCTAAGGTGGTTCATCTTAGTATGGAAAAACAATTTCTAGAATTGAGGCAGGAGGATGACTCAATGCAAGGTTCACTCGACTTGCACGGTATGCTCCAAACTTCATATGAGATCTTGATAGTAAAATCTACCATTTTTACTCATGATTAAAGTCGAATTATCGAAGGTATTTAGCTTCTCGTGAGTTCAAAAGTAATGAAAAACTTGTTCGATGTGCGAAGAAGGTGGCAATGGAGATTTCCGATGATCAGGTGTTCTATGAAAAACAACAGAATAAGAGGTCCAGTTTACAGGCAAAGGGGAATAATACATCAAAGAAGCAAGGAGGTAAGAAATCCAAATATACATCCTGTGAGAAGTGTGGTAAAATGCATCCTGGAAAATGTTTATCCAAGTCTGTTAAGTGCTTTCGGGGTGGTTAGTCTGGTCATATTGCTCGTAACAATAAGGAAGATGATCAAGCAGGCAATGAAAAGCCAGCGGTAAGATGTTTTAAGTGTAATGAAATGGGTCATTATGAAAAATATTGTCTAACGAAGAACTCAACTGGGGGAAAGCATCCATACTACAAGAATAAAGTGGTGGTGAAATCCTTTGCAACAACTTCAGCAGATGTTGGGCCACTGACTGATATAGTATCAGGTTCACTTTTTGTTTGCTCAGATTATGCCAATGTGTTTTTTGATTCAGGGTCTACACATTCTTTCATTTCTGAGAAGTTTTATAGTGTATTGGGAATTCAATCACAAGATATGAATCCTGAATGTATGGTAAAATCACATGGGGGAAACATTGAGACAAAAAGGAATTATAAGAACCTTACTATCCTTTTGTGTGGAAAAAATCTACCAGAAAACCTTATTGTTTTCCCTCTAGTAGAGTTTGATGTTATTTTGGGCATGGATTGGCTTTCTGCTTATCATTCTACGATTGACTGCAGAGATAAAATGGTTTCTTTTCAGAAATATTTTCAGTTTGTGTACAAGAATGAACCCTTGTTTTTGATAACATATCAGGAAGTTGAGAAACTAGTAAATGATGGAAATGAATGTTACCTTGCACATATTGTTGAAAGTAAAGGAACTGTTCATATTAATGATTTATCAGTGGTAAATGAGTATCTTGATTTTTTTCATGATGAGTTTCCTGGTATTATTCATGATTAGGAAGTTTAATTTATTGTTGACTTAGTTCCTGATTCTAAGACATTTTCAAAACCCTCTTATCGAATGGCTCAATTTGATCTTTTAGAGTTAAAGAAGCAATTGACGGAGTTATTAGATAAAGGTTTCATTCAACCTAGAACATCACCAGGGGGTGCTCCTATCTTGTTTGTTAAAAAGAAAGATGGCTCAATGAGTCTTTGCAATGATTATAGATCCTTGAATAATATTAATGTTTAGAACAAGTATCCTTTTCCTCGTATCGATGATTTTTTTGATCAGCTCCAAGGTGCTCAGTATTTTTCAAAGATTGACATGAGTTCGGGGTACCATCAGTTGAAAGTAAAAGAAGCATACGTTCTAAATACTACGTTCCGTACTAGATATGGCCATTATGAATTTGTAGTTATGCCTTTTGCTTTAACCAATGCACCTGCTGTATTCATGGACCTTATGAATAGAATTTTCCATGATTTCTTGGATAAGTTTGTGGTTGTTTTAATCGATGATATTTTAGTGTTTTATAAAAGTAAAGAGGAGCATGAAAGTCATTTAAGTGTTATTTGAAAACCTTAAATGAAAAGAAACTATATGGAAAATTCAGAAAGTTTGAGTTTTGGTTACAACAAATTTCTTTCCTGGGTCACATTGTTTTAAAAGATGGCATAACTGTTGATCCTGCTAAAACAAAAGTTTTTGAAGAATGGAAAAGACCCACAAATGTAACTGAGATCCGTAGTTTTCATGTTTTGGCCGGTTACTACCGAAGGTTTGTTGAAAATTTTTCACGGTTATCTAGTCTAATGACTAAGCTAACTCGTAAGGGTGTTAAGTTTATCTGGAAAAAAGAATGTGATGATTGTTTTCATGAGTTGATAAGAATATTGGTGAATTCTCCAGTTTTGAATCTTCCTTCAAGGAATGGTGAGTTTGTTATATACAGTGATTCTTCGTTGAAGGGACTTGGTTGTGTCCTTATGCAGAATGATCAGGTAATTGCTTATGCTTCACGTCAGTTGAAAACTCATGAGGTAAATTACCCTACACATAATTTGGAATTAACTGCTGTTGTTTTTTCTTTAAAAATTTGGAGGAATCATTTTAAGGAGTAAAGTGTGAAATATATACTGATCAAAAAATTTTGTAGTATATATTCACTTAGAAGGAATTGATAATGATATAGAGGAGATGGCTGGAATTAATCAAGGATTATGATTGTACAATTCATTACCATGCGGGAAAAGAAAATAAAGTGGTCGATGCTTTGAGTCGAAAAAGTAATGCTTCATTAAACATGCTACGTTTGGAACGAGATCCTTTGGTTTTTGATTTGATGAACTTTGGCATAGATGTTTTTGGTGCAGGAAGTTCTTCTGTTTTGTTTCTGGTATCAGTGAGATCATCCCTATCAGACATAATTAAGCAAGAACAGAGGGATGACATTGAGTTGCAGAAAAATGTAGATCTGGTTCATAAGGGTAAGTTTCCTGATTTCAACAATGATAATGATTGTGTTTTGAGGTTTGGGAAGAGATTATGGGTCCCTGGGGATTCACAGTTCAAGAATGAGTTGTTATGTGAGGCTCATAGTTCTTGATTTTCAGTTAATCCGGGTAGTACTAAGATGTACAAAGATCTGCAGGAGTATTACTGCTGGGATGGAATGAAAAAAGATATTACTGATTTTTCTGTGAAGTGTTTGACTTGTCAGTAGGTTAAACCAGAGTGGAAGTTACCGAAAGGGATGCTTCAGCCTTTACCAGTTCCAGAGTGGAAATGGGAAAATATATCCATGGACTTTGTTGTAGGATTGCCGAAGACACCTCGAGGTAATAATGAAATATGAGTTATTATTGATCTCTTGACTAAATCTACTCATTTCCTTCCAATTTGAGATACTTTCTCTCTAGATCAACTTTCTCATTTGAATCATAATGAGATATTTAGGATACATGGATTTCCTCTCTCAATTGTATCTGATCGTGATCCCAGGTTTACTTCTAACCTTTGGAAAGGCCTTCAGAAGTCTTTGGGTGCTGAATTGAATTTTAGTACAGCTTTTCATCCTCAGTCAGATGGGCAGTCAGAACGAACAATTCAGACCTTGGAGGATATGCTATGTGCCTGCTCTATGGATTATCAGGGAAGTTGGGACCAACATCTTTATTTGGTTGAGTTTTCATATAATAACAGTTTTCATTCCAGTATACAGATGGCACCATTTGAGGCGTTATATGGTAAACGGTGTCGAACTCAAGCTTTTTGGGATGAAGTGGGTGAAAGGAAGCTGATGGTACCAGAATTAGTAGAAGAGATGGCAGAAAAAGTTCAGTTGATTTAGAAACACATGAAAACATCTCAGAGCAGACAGAAGAGTTATGCAGATAACCAGAGGAAGGATCTATCTTTCGAGGTAGGTGACCATGTTTTTCTCAAATTCTCACCATGGAAAAGTGTGATGCGATTTAGTAAGAAAGGAAAGTTGAGTCCAAGGTTCATTGGACCATATGAAATTATGGAGAAAGTTAGATTAGTTTCTTACCGAGTGGATTTATCTCCGAGTTTATCTCAGGTACACAATGTTTTTCATGTTTCGATGTTGAGGAAGTATATGCCAAATCCATCTCATGTTTTGAGTCCAGAGGTTGTTCAGCTGGAGGAGAACCTATCTTATGATGAACAACCAGTCCGGATTCTTGACTGAAGAGAGCATGTGTTGCGAAATAAGGTCATTCACCAGGTAAAGGTTTTTTTGGAAAAACCATATTGTTGAAGAGGCAACGTGGTAATCTGTAAATGCTATGAGGGATAAATACCCCCACTTATTTTGATAAGTGAATATAATTGTGAGGACGCAATTTCCAAAAGGGGGGAAGGATGTAACATCCCAGGTAAATAATGAATAAAACATTTTCATATTTATTAATATTTACAAATTAAATATTAATTTTACTTTAAATGGGTTTCTATGTTCGATAGCGTACCCAATACGCAACAAAGAGTTTCTTTGAAATCTTATGTTGCACACTAGTAATAAAATAATATTATTTTAAATTGTAGTTAACACACAACTGTTGTATTGGCGAGAATGGATAGAAATAACTAACATATGATTATATATGTTCATTAAATGTTTTTACTTTTATCTAATAAAAGATAATGGCTTAAAATACGGAAAGAATTCAATTTTAGGTGTATATGCCCTAGTTTTCACAAAAGGTTAACTTATCGCCTTTTGATGGCGAACTGCCATTAAATATTTTTTTATTCACTCTTATACATTGTATTGGACCAAATAAAACTCTTCTTTAGAATTGGGACATCAAAATTTACTTTGTGTAAAGTTTTGGTATTTTTCCGATAAAGATCATTTTTTAATGAATAGTGTAAAATGTTGTATTTTAATTCAAAACCTCTTTTTATTATAATTTATTTATACAATTAGATTATCTTATGAATTGGTTTTAAAGTGAAATTAGAATATATTTTTACCATTAAATCCAATAGCGGTTGTTGGAATTATTTTCATGTTGAAATCGGACTTAAACTAGTGTCAATCTTTTGATACTTTTTATTTCATAAAAACACGCTATTTGCTCTGACCGTGGGAATTTATTATTAAATTAATTAATGAAACTTATATGTTTTGAATTTTGTAAAATGGACTTAATTTTTGAATTCGGAATATCAAATATAGCTTAGGGTGATGTTTTGGTATTTTTCTGAAAAACACCAATTTTTGATGATTAGTGAAACCACTAAGTGGTACTTAAAAAACTAATTTTTCGTTTAAATGAAATTTTACCACCTCTGTGTTTTGAATTTCAAAAATCCATCATACATGGTTGTCATTAATATGTAAAATGTGGTTCATTGGGATTAAAATAATTTTTTGGTGAATAGTAACTTATTAAGTTTTTAATCGTGATTAGAGGTAATTAGTGTAATTTAAGGTAAAAATAATGTTGTAATAATATGAAATGACCTTGACACAAGTCCTAACCTCATTGGATATTTCATGGCCGACCAAGAAAATCTATGGGTCATCTTGGGGACCCCATGAAGCCACTTTGGTTGAAAATGACACTAATAACTTTTTATTTAATGCTAATGTAAAAATGTCACAAACATGAGTTGTTTTACTAAAACAAATTTTACATGGGGTTATAGAAGTCAGATTTTTTTCTATAAATATTCATTGTAAATATAATAATATTTCATATATCATTGAATTTTGTTTCATAACTTTTATACATTAAATAAATTAAATTATTTATGACATCAAGATGATGCAGCGATGACCTCATTATTTAACGATTTAAATATAAGGGAATGATAATGTAAAATCAAAGACCCAAACATGTCCAAAACCTATTGGATGGGTGGATTTCGAACCCTTACCACATTATCCTCGAATCACATCAATGTGGGACCATTAAAATCCGAAACTCATTCTAAAATAATGTAACATTTCCATACTTTCCAAGAGTGCCCCTCCTCTCTTCTTATAAAAGGCCCCCTCCTCTACCTCCTTACCCACACTTCCAATGCCTTTGACTCGGACAAACCCTGTCCATTTTGTCTCTCCAAATACCTCTATTATCCTTGAAGACTCACTTTGGGCAGATGCCTTCCCAATGAATCCTTTGAGCTCAAACCAAAGGGAGTTATCCGATTTTAAAGTAATGTCTTCACTTGAGTCCTTTTGTTTTACTTTGCTTCTCCAACCCCTAAACTCTTTTTATTAATTTTTTTGTAACAAATATAGTATCTTAAATATACTAGGATGTTTTTATAAGAAGTATTCTAGCTACACTTACACCCAACTACATCTAATGGTTAAAGAACATACTATTTCTGTGAATGGCGAATTTCTGCCTCCCAAAACGATGATTGTTCATCATTCTTTTAACACCATCAAAGGTGGACATTATGATGACACTATACTTATATATGATATGTAATATTTTTATTTTTTTCCTTAAGTTTCTGTATTTTTCATTTTGGGAATACCTTTATGGTTTCCATTATGGGTAAACGCGATATCTTCATTTAATGAAGTGCGGACTACCGCCCCCTCAAAGTGATTTGATTTCGTTAATGCCATATATGGGATGTATAAAGGATTTAATTAATGGTATTATATATGATATTATACTGGAATTATAATATATCTTTATATCATTATGATTCCATTCCATAAAAATATGAAATAGAAATGAAAGTAGCGTTCATGCATACGTACGGCTTACCATCTCCATGAACGGTGCATTTCATTTCTTACCTCTAAATGATTATGTAATATTATAAATTCATGTATATACATGATATATATGATATATATGATATCTGCATCATGAATATAATTCTTGATATAATGGATGTTTTACCACATGAACAACTTGTAATTATAAACAGTTGATTTTTTACTCAAGTACCAATGATCTACAAAACAACCTTTTTTAACATAAATAATTACATAGTGTTCATAACCAGGTAATAAGTGATATAAAAGGAATAATGAACTTGAAAAATGTTCTTAAGAAATTATAAATTAACTCATGTTTATTATTCAGGTGGTTAAATAACGATCGAGTCAAGTCGGACCCGAGGTAAGGGACTTCGTCTCAATCTACTTTCATTGAGGCATATTTCGTTTTATACACAACATTATTTTATACGGTGTATAAACCCCTTTGAATTTTACTTTTATACAAAATGAATCTTTTTCTACGAAGTGTTTTACTAAACGACAAAAAGTAATGTTTTTTTAACGTACGCGGTGACAACGACCATTTCCGCCGCCGCGAGTATTATTTGTTCATTGGCTTCCTCAACAAGTCGTAATGTTTCTTTTAAAACAAAATAAATACCATATACTATTTTATGTATTTTGGTATTGAAAATGGTTTTTATAATGGATTTGTTATGTCAATATATTTATGTGATATATTGTGATCAAAGTGTGGAAATGTTTTCTTCCCATTATATTTGTTTTATGTCTTATGATTTTTATAATGGTACTTGGACATTTGACGAGTGGTTACGTGATAAACCATATGAAGGGTGGTTCCATGAATACCAGGACGGGTGGTTACGTTATAATCTCCAATGAATTGGGTATGGAAGTCTACCGTATGGCTATTCCATTAAGTATGTGTGGAAGTCAGCCGTATGGCTATTCCATTAAGTGATATGTGTGGAAGTCGACCGTATGGTTATTCCACATAAGTATTTTTATATCCCAAGTTACCTATATAAGTTATGTGTTCTTTATATGTGTTTTATGGTAATCTTTGGTTACAAAAGGGTAAGTAATGTTATTTTATTTAATGAAGAGTTTTTACTACTTCATGAAGGTGACGTTATTACTTTGATAAAGTATACATGGTTTACATGATGTTTGAAAAACTAACAGTTTTCATTCTTTTTGTATCCCTTACCAAGATTTTTATGCTCACCCCAAGTTTTTTTGAAAAGTTTTTCAGAGGACTTAATGTGGATTTGGGTCAAGGATGGGATCAAGGTAATGTCAGGCTATCTAAAACATAGAACTAGACATGTTTCTTTTTAAGAGTTTTTATTTTATGGGAACATAGTAGAAGTGTCTAATTTGTAATCTTTTGAGATGAAATAGTTTTGTCCTAATACTCTAAAACTCTAAACCTGAAAAGATCCTCAATGTGAATTATTCATTTAATTCAATATTACGTAATGTTTATGGCCGGGGCCTTATACAACCAATGGTGTGAGTGAGTTGAATTAATTTGTGATTATATTAATATAATATATATTAAACTTATATGTAGTCATTTTATGAATATTATTAGTTTAATACCATTGGGAACAAACCTCATAACATAGTTCATAAAATCTCATTTGATGAAGGATGTGAATTCATTGATCTAGTCTAATGAAAACCCATCTATGATAACATGATTATTTCAGAACTGGTAATGAGTTTCGAATAATATATTACTATAATAATAAATTGAAAAACTATATAAATCAACCCTCACTTTGATAACCAATATTAGATCGACTATCAAATATATAAGACACATCATGAATTTTCATGAATCGTGAGATTGAATAAATCCAAATTCAAATACTGAATATATATTTCTTGATGTTTTTCTCCCTATTGTAGGAAAAATATTAAGTAATGTCAAAAAAAATTTCCTAACTACTATGTATTCATTAAAAATCATTATTGAATAAATGATATTATAGGAAATTATCAAATTATCGGTCCACCAAAGTAAAAAATTCTATAAAAATAAATGTTTTTTTGAATCCATATTATATTTTTATGCTACAAAATGGTATGTACACCTATTATTTTTTATTTATAGGTCCGTTTTTACATTGGAGGTCGGTTTTTTCATCTTAGTGTCCAAAATTCCCTAAAAAAGAATGTACATATATTGTTCAATGTAGTTGAGGTAGTGTTTGTGCCAATATATATGACGAGTCTATCTATTTCACATATTTAAACAAGTTTACGAAGATATAAGTGATTTTTTATAAATATATTGTATCATAAATATTAATATAATTAAAATAAAATTCTATGAAAGAAATCATTTCAATTATTACATTTAATTTCATCTGCATGTGGCTAGAATTTTTTTGATGAGTAAATTTATTAATAAATTTATTGTTACAAAATACTCAATTAAAACTCTCTCATTCATCATATAATAAGATAAGATGGAGTATTTGGTTTTATGTTAGTGAAAAAACTCAATAATATATCTAATAATCAAAAGAAAAGTTGTTGGTGAGGGGAGTTATTTATCTTAAATGGCGAGGAAACGATTAATATAAGGAAAAAATATTCAATGCATGGCTTCAATGGAAATATAGGTATAGATCGGGGTGATATAAACAAATAATATCTCTATTTACTTCTATATATTTCCCCTCGTTTTTTGGATATAATTATTGAATATTTAGTGATATATTTTACTTATATGGCCAAATTTATTTAAAGAGTTTAGATTGCAATGGACTGAATTATTTTTTGTTTCTATAAATTAAATATTTTCTTCGTTTACTTTATTTCACCTATATTTTAGTTTTTATATTTTTATTTCATATTCTCTAATAATAAATAATAAAAAATAAATTATAATATAAAAATATCTCATGAGTTGTTTATTTCATTCATACATCAAATGTAAATCAATATATTAATTTGGGAATTATTAATATTATTTTAGTGTGATCAGATGATTCTTTTTCCACATTATCATTCTCCATGTACATATATTCTCCACCATACTACATAATAAATGGTCGAGAATAGTGAAAATAATTTCGTTCAATTATATTCTATTTTTATTAGAAAAAATTTTCATATTTTGTATTATCATTCGATAATAATAATCTATTTTTTGAGCATGGTGGATAAATCATTTATAATGTTTTTCAACTGATCTGAGCTATCATACAATGGGAAAATGGTTGTTTTAATTCCCATTTTTCATATATTTGAATTTAAAAAAATTATATGCATGTCGAAAGTATGTCATTAATTATTCGGGATCTATCATATTTACCTAATTCATTAATTATAATTCCTCGTTCACCATTTCACTTCTTTTTACACATCAATGGATTTTTCATTACCCATAACATATCTATTTATATCTCTATAATCATTATATATATTATCTTTATGTTTTATTTAATTTTTTATTTTTTTATAATAATATAATCCAAAAGCTTTATTGTTTAACCCTTCTAAACATCAAAATATATTTTAATTGGTTTCATGAATTATATTTTCATGATCATTCGATGACATCCTAGAAATGAATGAAACTAATTCATTAAAATGAACATATGTGAAACGAAAATTGAAAAAAATTAAATTGATATCATTATGTGTAATGTAAACATATTAATGTTTTATAAAAATATTCTACTTTCGTCAATTTCAAGAGATGACTACAAACTATTTTAAAACAAAATTCATGCAAAAATTTGAATAATATATATCTGAGAATAACCAATTAATACAACAGATTAAAGAAAACATTGCATAAAATTGAATAAATATTAAAACTATAATGTAAAATATTTCTATTAATTTATCTACGATCATTAAATAAAAATTCAATTTTTCCACATCATAAGAACTTAAATTGTTTTGGTTCGATCGATAAGGTATTTATAATCTCCCACGTATTAAATTTATTCATATAAAATATGGTTGATACAAATATCATTTAGTTATTAAATTTTGCAATAATAAAAATCCACAATACCCTACATTTTTTTATTATAATGAATATTCTACTGAGTTTATTTGATATAATATATTGTAGGGTTCCTGCATAATTTTTTGGAGTAGTGTGAATTAGATTTAATTGAGACTTTTTCAATTTTATCAGAATCAAAATTCATATATCTAGTTTATATAGACCTAAAAAATATATATAGACACTAGGGACTATGTTTTGAATTCATTTTTCCTGATATTGTGCCAATAGAGCATGAAAAAAACAGAGACTAATAAAATAAATTATATTATATAGGATGGGTTAAAAATTATTTATAAGAAATAATATTGGTTTACATAATTCTTTAAAATGTGTATCAATCACTAGGGGAATCCCCTTCAATTTATAGAATCATTATATAATGGTCTCAATAATTACACACAAATAATAATAAGCCAATTATTAAAAGATAATTTTTCTGGCATGAAATGTAATTATCCTTGACATATAATTGGTAAAAATTATCAAAATTCTAAAATATAATTTATATGATGAAATATATTAATATTTTGAGTCATGAATTTATTGTAGAAGTGTTTATAATTAATATCAATGAACTATACCATATGATTAACAACAACAATCTATAAATATTGGGAACACTAAAACATTTCTTTATAATATTGACCTTCTAAACCAACACATGAAATTTGAAAATACATGGGAATGACCTAATATTATATCTAGAGAGGAACATTATTTGGAAAAATACAATCTCACATACCAGATATTTTGAAATATTAAATTTATTGGGAAATGGGATATGTAAAAAAATTATAAAGAAATGTATATAAATAATACATGACATCAAAATTGTAAAAGTAATTCAAAAGGTTTGGTTATGTAGTTTCTCACTAAGGTGAATTACCAATAAAATGGATTTCAAAATCCATAAATCCAATAGAACATAATGAAATTCTAAATTAATAGAATAGATATGGGAACATGTCACAAATAAATTAAATAAATTCTGAATAAATTTTAATGGTTTTTAAAATTAATAAATGATTGACAAAAGTAAATTGTTAGGGTGAAACCAAAGGATGTCGTTATAGTAGTCTGTCGTGAATCAATAAAATAAAATATTTAAACATATTAAATCTGAAAAATGTAATGTATTACCAAATCTAATATAAATTATGATTCTATATATAAAAAATAAACTTTGTAAAGAATAATTTTTTAATAATAATTATTGGAAAACAAGCTATCTGGGTTTCGGGAGATGGATAAAAAACACTTTTTTTATAATATTATGCACTACTAAATCTTATTCACTAAAGAGTTATGAAAATTAATGATTATCATAAATTTTTAATTTACACTGATGTTAGGAAATTATATCATGGACATACACCTTTTTGATTCATAAAACAATTAAACTTATATTTTCTATTTCTCTAACATTGTTTATAAAAAATTGATTTTTATAATTTGATTTGTCCCTTAATATTATCATAAGAATTAAAATTATTTCTAAAATATTGGTTATATAAAAAATTAAATTTTCATGGAGGATTTATCAATCAATTTTTAATTATATTTTTTGAGTATAATAATTGGATTTCTAGCCTATTTGTGATTGTTAGTATTACCCATTACTGGATTTCCAAACAATTGTGTCTAGGGGATTTTAAATGTTTTAATCTATCCCTATATCAATCTTTTATGTCGAATAAAAATCCCATTAAAAGTTTGTGTAAACTATTATTAATATATAATAAGATTATCTTTCACATTTATTTCACATCTATTGATAAATTCATTGATAATAAATAAAATATTGTATTTTTGTATACTGAACTACAGTACTCATTTAAGTGTTATCAATTTTGAGGGAAAAATTACCATTTCAAACTTATAATAAGAAATGGGAATTCAATGTACATAGTATATATAAAAATGTAATCAAATGTAAGATAATTGATGTGAATTTAATGGTGGATAGATATGATATTCTAAAAGACGGAAACTACCCATTTCATGAACCAAATCAATGATCAATTCATGATTACATTAATTTATATTTCATTGATGTTTAATCCACTAAACAACATGAACTAATATTTATAATTGATATATGGATTAGGAAAATCATTGTAAATTATTATATTGTAGTCCAATAATAACAATGTATCATAGTAAACAATTCATATGAGGATGATAATTAGTACAACTTACAATTCATTTTTTCAAAAAACACCTTGACTTATGGAGAGTATGGATTTTAATTAGAAGGTGATCATTAAGTAAATTAAGATAGATTATATATATATAAATTTATATTTCATGATCATAAAAATCATTAGGATTTTTTTTTTCATTTTTTAGTTTAATACATCTACTCCCAAATTGTAGAGAGATTCAAATGATGGATTGTGGGAGAAAATATAGAAGATGAACATTGGAATAGTCCTTCTAATTAATTTTACAATTATTACAATGTCATTTGTAAATGAGTTTCAATAAATATATTTTTTACTTGTGTATTTCTCTTACACATATGGTATGAAAAAAAATTATTAATGTAATTATTTTTCATATAAGATAGTTGTTTGTAGTAGTATATTTACAAAAATATAAGTTTTTGGAGCCTTAGGTTTGGTGAAAACTAATGAAAAAAGTCCTTATATATCTTCATTAAAATCCATGGATTGTGTAATTCATTTTATACTTGTCTGTGTAAATTTTTTCATTGAAACAATATTGTAAAATATCTTGAATACCAGGGCCTTTTCTAAATTTGTGATATTTTTGTTAGATACCAGTGTTATAGATGTTTTATCATATCAAAATGAAATTTAGAATAAATTTTTTATTCATGAAAAAAACAAATAATATCATATGAATGATTGGGGATAAAACATTAAGGTGAATGTAAGGAAGAAGCATCTAAACAAAGTACAAAATGGGAAGTGACCCACCGTTTTATATATCAAAATTCATTATATTGATAAATCAAACTCATATATGATTATTAGGATTCATTTATAAAGAAATATATACATTCACTTATGTATGAATCTGAATCTTTGTTTCAGGTCTGTCATTTCCTTTTTCTGGAGTTTTTAATAAAAATAGAGTTTCTAGAAATTTCTAAAGTACACGTCGTGTACTTTTTGAGTGCATGGCATGTACTCTTCTCCAGCTCGAAGCTGTGTGCTGGTCGTGCCTGGGTCACACACACAGTGTGTAGGGGTGACGTGGTGGCCAATTTTGGTAGAGTACAGAAAAAACCACCACACGCCATGTACATTAAAATTACACGCAGTGTACTTTTTTTTCACTAAACAGACCGGGGTCGTGCCTCATCATGGTAGTTTCCTTCTTCTAGGTCTGGTTCATTCGAGATCGACCAATAACGACGAATCATCCCCGAGCTCCCGCCTCTCCGTCCATTCTCCAATTCGAGCACGGTTGATTGTGTTGGAAGCACAGCAGTGAGTTCTTCCTTCTGCTTGAACCTTGTTTTCCAAATCTTCCTCCTTCTCATCTTATCTAAGGATGAACGTTTTGTGTGTTTTTTCAGATCTATGATGTTATAGGGAGAATCTGACGTCGTTTTTCTAGTATATTGATCTCCTAGGATCGAGGTTGGTGGTTTGTGCCTTACTGTTCAAAGTCTTTGAAATTATGTGAGAATTTTCAACGTTACTCGTGAACGGGGTATCACGTGTTTTCCTTTTTTCCCTTGTTGTTTTCCTGCCATTCTTGTATGCTTGTGTAGAATTAATTTGACCAAGTTAGGGGATAATTTGATGTGCTTAGATGTGTTTTCCCTTTCTTTGTTTTGTTTACGACCTTTGGGTCTCATTTTCCTTTGGCTGCTACACCTGTTTTCATGCCTTGTGATTATAGGTTGAAGTGGAATTCATGACATGATTGTTTCCTAGTAGATTGTTTTGCTATGTAGCTCTATAGGTGTAATTTGGTTAGCCAAGTAGCTCTATAGGTGTACATAATCCTTATAGTATTATCATGCACTGGCCGACATGGGGCTGAGAGAACCCGGTGCTATAGACTATAAGGGATAGACCGAGCGAGATTCCCACAATGTCTTAGATATTATAGAATACAGAGGGGATGCACTGAGTGAGCTCCCAGTGAGTCTTCAATATTATAGAATACAGGAGGGTAGACCGAGTGAGCTTCCTTAGATAGTCTTACCTTGTTTGAATTTCTTTAAGAACCTTCCCAGGATAGAGGGGGAATTGATCGGGTGAGCTTCTTCAGAGAGTATGTGTTATACCTGAGATTATAGGAGAAATTGACCGAGATAGCTTCCTCAGAGAGTCTCAAGACCATGGGGATAAGATGGTTATACCGCGTGATCTTCCTCAAGTGAGACCCTGACTACCCTAGAATATAAGGGGAATTGACCGAGTGAGCTTCCACAAAGAGTCTCATAAATTTGTATGACCAAACCTGAGGGGTTAGGCTGAGTGCACTGCCCAGAGGGGATACCTGCGAGTACTTCCCATAGGGTTTCATCTTGTTAGCTGTTGTTTCACTGTTGTTGATTGGATGTGGATTGATTTCTGCTATGTATCATCTTGTTTACTGCTTATTGTTTACTGCCTCTATTTTCTATTGCTGTTACTGCTTACCGTACATTCACCTACCATATACTCACTAACTGTTAGGCACAGATCTTCGGGTGAATTCCTACTGGGATTTTTATCTCACACCCTATTTGGGTCATGAATTTGGGACCAATAAAACTATGTTGCTGCATGTATAGACAAGGTAAAGCACATTTCGACTTCTTGAACTAGATTGCTTGGAGTAGGAGAGCATGGGACCTTACTTTGGCTTGCGATGCTGAGGAGATTATAACATTTCTTTTGTTCTTGTTTTGGAACTGTGGTGTTTTACAGCATTGTGACTTGTTTGGATGTTTTCCTAGTTTTTATCATGCATTATTTCATATACATATACATATGTTATCTAGTTTGATGATTTAGTCTTCCATTATTTATATTGTCGGTTATTACTGCTTCCGCTATTGTATGTTTATTCTTCTTCCGCTGCATACTCAGCCGATGAGGGCATAGTTTCGGCACTATCACACCCAAGGCCCTCACTGCTAGTCGACAACCTATGGAATTTGGGTAAATTCACTTGAGGCCCTGTGACCAACTCGGTACGGGGGGCCTCTAGGTGGCTTCTGGAACTGGGACGTTAGAAAGTGGTATCAGAGGAATTATTTTCTCTTGCTTTATTGATTGGAGACATTATCTAGGGATAGTATGGATTCAGTACTTAGTAATAGTTGTGCCCAGGAGTAGCTAACTCGTGTACATGGAAAAGCCATACTACTTATTTTATTGGAGTTTTTTGGTTTTTTAGATTTTACGGTTGATATGATATCACCTAGAGTGATTCACATGCTGGTGTTGTTATTGTTTTGATGTTAAGGTTCTATTTCTATCGCAACCCGATGAGATGAGGGTATGACATCTCATGGATCATATAGGCACCAGTAGAATCACATTCCATGCATTCTTTCCATGCCATCTAGGGCGCATTAGCGATTTCATGCTATTGTGATAGACTTTGTGTAGATTATGCATGCTGTTGTGATAGATTTCTGATAGAATCTCTGCTACTTTGTTATATAATTTTTTGTATTGCCCTTGATCAATTGAACGCCAAATTTTGATTCTTGAGGTGTTATGGTCCCTCTTGAATCGGAATTTGGTGGATCATGAACCTTTTTTCTCTTCTACATGATTGTTTGAGATGCCAAGATTTGATTCGTGAGAGTATGGGCCCTCACGGATCGCAATTTAGCACCTCTTTGCTTGGTTTTTGGTGTTTCTGGATATTCTGTGCTGTTTCTGAGCTACTGCCCAGAAAAACTAAGAATACACGGCGTGTACTTTCTGGTTACATGTCGTGTAGTTTTTCGGCCGTTTTACTGACCGTGTGTGCAGGAACATGGTGTTGTAGAAATAACTTCAGGAACACGTCGTGTATGGCAGGAACACGTCGTGTACGGCAGGTACACACCGTGTAGTTAGACCCATGTACCCGGCCGTTTCACCAACAACATGGGTTAAGGAGGCTCAAGTAGACACGCCATGTGTCCATCAGAACACGCCGTTTAGTCTTTCCCAGTAACCCGGCAGTGTCACAAACAACACGGGATGGTGTCACCCTAACCTATACACGCCGTGTTTGATCGGAATAAACCGTGTAAATTCCAACCGTGTAGATGGCCGTGTACCTAACAACACGGGCCGACGAGTCAGTGTCTAGTACACACCATGTCCCTAGGGAATATGCTGTGTAGTCTGAGGTTTGTTTGACCTTGTATATTAGCCATGTAAGAGAATCAGGTAGGGGAATAGTCTTCATGTACACACCGTGTGTTAGGTCAACACACAGTGTAGTTTGGGGTGTTACAAGACCTGTCAGGCAGGGGTACACTCCCATGTCAGTGGCTTAAGTAGACACGCTATGTAGTTTTTATACATGATGTATAGTCGGGTTTTGTAAAACCATATAGATTCTTATCCATGTTCCCATTTTCTTCTCTTGTGTTCTCTATCCTTGTTTTTTTTGATCTAAGGTATACTTTTGATCTTTCGGAGCTATGCCTCCAAGATGTCCTCTGGTTGTACGTCTGTCATCAGTCATTGATCAGATGCCAGATATGGCTGACTAGGTTCTTCCTACCGATCCTCTAGTCGAGCCATCCTTGGCACTGGCTGTCATACCCGTTGTAGGTGTCGAGGCGTAGTTCAGGGAGGACTTTCTGAGGATGTTTCAAACCATCCAGGGAGCACTGCCTCCTACCCTGTCGATGGCTGAGTTGACGCGGGTTTTCCAGAAGTAGCATCCTCCTACTTTTTCGGGGGATGGAGGACCTCGTCATACAGAGTCATGGATAGAGGCCACACTGACCATATTTGAGCACCTAGAGATCCCTCCGGGGAAAAGGGTAAAGCTAGCAACTTATATGCTTCGAGACACCACCAAGAAGTGGTGGGAGGTGATATCATGATCAGGGAATCAACATGATATGTATTGCGATGAGTTCCATCACACCTTCTATGACTACATCTATCTGGAGACCCTGAGGGCCTATCGAGCCCAGGAGTTTATGAGTCTGCAGCAGGGTACTCTCTCTGTTACAGAGTACTCATCTCGTTTCACTGAGCTGCAACGTTTCACACTGATCCCACCAGGTGATGAGTTCTTCTTTGGTAGGAAGTTCGATGATGGTCTCATGAAGGAGATATGTTCTCAAGTGAATATCTTCCAGTTGACTTTGATATCCTCCATCGTCAACCAGGCATTGATCACTAAGTGAAATCTAAGGGATTCTGGAGTAGTGAGCTAGGGCGGTACATCATCCAGAGCTGGTGTTCCTCCTATGGATAGTTAGAGGCTTCATAGAGCATCTTCTCGAGGAGATCGAGGTTCGCGGGATGCATCTTCTGGCAGCCAGGTTTTATGCTACTTGTGCGGTAGGAGTGGGCATACTAGGCCTCAGTGCCAGAGAGATCCAGTGGAGTGCCGATATTGTGGAACGATGGGACATCTTCAGCGTTTCTATCACATCTTCTCACCTTTATCTGGTGGTAGGGGTTTCTCTATGAACCCGCATTCTGGAGATGCTTCATCAGTTTCCCACCAGTCAGGGAACTGGAGTTCTCCCGGCCGTTCAGGCCGAGGTGGAGGTCATAGCCATGGTGGTCAGTCACCGGGTCACCAGCGACAGTAGAGTGGATCAGCTCAGAGCGGTCAGCCAGGGGCATAGGGTCGTGGTGCATGCCAATCTTTAGCTGTGGATCAGACCTATCAGGAGCAGGATCCTGACCCTTCTCAGTTCGAGGTATGATCTTAGTAGCCTCAGTTTTATCTTCAGCACTTTTCGATACCGGTGCTTCCTATAGCTTTATCTCTGTTGTGGTTGTGGAGATCCTTGAGCTCTCTATCATTTTTTCTACTGATTTGTTGACACTTGACACACCGTTGGGAACGAGGAAATCTAGCGTACGACAGTGTAGAGAGTGCCCTCATGAGGTTACGGGGTGACATTTCCTATGGGACCTCTATGTCCTAGAGATGACAGGCTATGACTTCATTCTCGATATGGACTGGTAGGTTCCCTTCCAGGCAGTCGTTGATTGCTATCACCGTACGGTGAGTTTCACATCACCGGAGGGAGGATCCTTCCTTCATAAAGGAAAGTGGGAAGTCTAGGCGGGTACAGCTGGACCAGAGCATCATGGGCTAGGGGAAGTTATAGCTCAGATTTCCAGTCTTTAACTGGATGATCATGGGACTTCACAGTTGGACTTTCCTCTAGTGGTGGAAGGTTTTCTGTATGTCTTTTCCAATGGTTTTTCAGGTTTACCTCTGGATCATGAGGTAGAATTCTCCATTGAGCTCGTTCTAAGAGCGGCACCGATGTCCATTCCTCCATATATGATGGATACACCTCAGTTGCATGATCTCAAGAAGCAGTTGGAGAAGTTGCAGGCAAAGGGTTTCATCTGACCCAATAATTCTCCTTAGGGTTCGCCTATCCTATTTGCAAAGAAGGAAGATGGAACCCTTCGACTTTGTGTGGATTATCAAAAGCTGAACCAGTGGATGGTCAAGAACCGATATCCCTTGGTGAGTATCAATGACCTCTTTGTTCATATTCGAGGAGCTCAGGTGATCTCGAAGATCGACATGAGGTCCGTTTATCATAAATTGCAAGTTAGACCGTCAGATATACCTCTAACAGCTTTCATGAGAAGGTATGGTCATTATGAATATACAGTCATGTCGTTCGGTCTTACGAACGCGCCTGAAATCTTTATGGAACTGATGAACCGAGTGTTCCATACTTACATGGACTCCTTTGTCGTGGTCTTCGTGGATGATATCTTGGTGTACTCTCACACTCGACACGACCATGCCACACATATTGAGATCATTCTGAGTACATTGAGAGAGAATCGTCTATATGCTAAACTCTCGAAGTGACACTTTTGGATGGATCTGATTCACTTCATGGGTCATGGTATCTTGGAATCAGGCGTGTCAGTGGACCCAAATAAAGTGAGAGCTGTAGTTTCCTGGGAGCAGCTGACGAACGTCTTTGATTTACGGAGTTTTCTAGGGTTGGAAGGGTACTACATGCACTTCATTCAGGACTTCTTGCATCTAGCTATACCGTTGACAGGTCAGACCATGAAGGAGGCGATGTTTTTATGGTCATATTCCTGTGAGTAATCCTTTCTGGAGCTAAAGGGGAGGTTGACGTCAGTACCAATCTAGTCTTGCCAAAGCCGGGAAAGACCTAGACTATTTATTGTGATGCTTCGGGTATTGGGCTAGGATCCATGCTTATGCAGGGGGATGAAGACTTTGCATACGGGTTTCAGCAGTTGAGGCAACACGAGAGGAACTACCTAACACACGATCTGGAGTTGGCAGGAGTTGTTCACGCCTTACGCTGTTGGAGGCACTATCTTTTGAGAGAGAACTTTTTGGTTTTCACCGACCACAACAGTCTCAAGTATATCTTCACTCACCTTTATCTGAATCTGAGATAGCGGAGGTGGGTTGAGTATCTTCAGTCCTTTTACTTCGATCTCGCCTATATACCAGGATAAGGAAATGCAGTGGCAGATGCGTTGAGCAGAAGAACTCAGATTCAGGAAGTTCGAGAGGACAGCAGTGTGTGGAAGCTTATGGCACTATTTTCTAAGATGCATCTAGAGATGCGCGAAAGGTTGGGAGAGACCTTCCTATCGTATGTGGCTATTACATCTGTACATCTTGATCAAGTATGACTGAGGCAGCTATTAGACTCAAAATCCGTGGTTTTGCGGGAGAGTGTGTCAGGAGTGGACCCTCTTCATGAATGGATAGTGAGTGAGGATGAGATATTGCGTTTCTAGGGACGCGTTGGGTGATAGCAGACAAACTAGAGGTTATAATTAGGGATTTTCACTCCTCTTTTTTGGAAGTTCATCATAGAATCACCAAGATGTATCAGGATCTCCATCTCCAGAACTGGTGTCCAGGTATGAAGAGAGATGTTGCTAGATTTGTCATGAGATGTTCTACTTGTTAGTAGGTGAAAGAAGAGCATCAGCGACCATCAGGTCTCTTACAGAAGTTACACATTGCGGAGTGGAAGTGGAATGATGTCACAATGGACTTCGTGACTGGGTTTTTGAGGTCACCTCAGGGGAGTGATGCTGTTTGGGTTGTCGTTGATAGGCTTACGAATGTTGCACACTTCTTTCCAATCATGGAAACCTTCAGTGTTGATGATTTGAGATGAATATAAATCCGATAGATTGTACGTGTACATGGAGTTCCACACTCCATTGTTTTAGACAGGGATTTACGCTTTACCACTCTGTTCTGGCAGGGTCTTCAGAAGGCTTTGGGTACACAGGTGATTTTGCGTAAAACATACCATCCCTAGAATAATGGCCAGTCCAAGCGCATGATCCAGGTGCTTGAAGATATGATCCAAGCATGCATTCTATACTTAGGTGGTACTAGGGAGAAGCATATAACTCTTATGGAGTTCTCCTACAACAACAGTTTTCAGGCGACCATTCAGATGGAACCATAAGAGGCTTTGTACAGTAGGCCATGTCGATCACCCCTATGCTGGCTGGAGGCAGGAGAGGCAGTTTTCCTGGAACTTTATCTTGTTCAGGAGACATGGAAGTAGATATAGTTGATTCGGAAGAGGAAGGCTACAACACAGTCTCGACAGAAGTCCTATACTGATTAGTGGATATGACCTCTGGAGTTCGAGGTTGGAGATCGGGTTTTCCACCATGTATCACCGAGTTTGGGACACAAGAGGATTCAGAGACAGGGTAAGCTTTCACAATGGTACGTCGGGCTGTTTGAGGTATTGGAGAGAGTTGGGACTGTTTCCTATCAGTTGGAACTACCTCAGAGGTACCAGGATATGCACGATGTCTTCTACGTCTCTCAACACCGACGTTACTTCTCAGACCCATCTCATGTCTTCCTACCCGAGCAGGTTGAGCTAGATGCGGATGCGTCATTTGAGGAGCATCCTAACAGGGCTGTCGATTGAAGCCCAAAGATTCTTCGAGGCCAGTCTGTTCCTCTGGTACGGGTGCTATGCCATCACGGGTGAGTACAAGATGAGACTTGGGAGAGGGAAGCCGAGGTTCGATCACAGTGGCTGGAGCTATTCGAGGATCCTTCTTTTATGCCCATCTAGGGAAATTCAGGGATGAATTTCTTTATGTGGGGATGTTTGAAAGAACCCGGAACTTCGTTTTAGCTATGTCTTTTACTTTTTCAAGAGTTTTGAAGAAAAATGGAGTTTCTGAAAATTTTCAAAGTACATGTCGTGTACTTTCTGAGTACACACCGTGTACTCTTCTCCGGCTTGAAGTCATGTGATGGTCGTGCCCAGGCCACACACATGGTGTGTAAAAATGACATGGAGGCCAATTTTGGCAGAGTACAGAAAAACCCACTACACGTCGTGTACCTTAAAAATACACACCATGTACTTTTTTTACACTAAACAGACTGGGGTCCTGCCTCATCATGTTATTTTCCTTCTTTTCGGTTTGGTTCGTCCGAGAGTGACCCATACGACTGAATCTTCCCTGATCTACCGCCTCTCCAACCATTCTCTGATTCGATCACAGTCAATTGCGTTGGAAGCGTAGCGGTGAGTTCTTCCTTCTGCTTGAACCTTGTTTTCCAATTATTCCTCCTTCTCATGTTATCTAAGGTTGAACGTTTTGTACGTTTTCTCAGATCTATGACATTCGAGGGAGAATTAGCCATCATGGTGAAGGTATATCGATCTCCTAGGATCGAGGTAGGTGGTTTTTTCCTTACCGTTCAAATTCTTTGAGTTTATGTGCGAATATCCACCATTACACGTGAACAGGGTAACACGTTTTTTACTTTTTTCCCATGTTGATTTCATGACTTGCATGTATTCTTGTGTAGAGGTAATTTGTCCATGTTATGGGTTAATTTTATTGTTCATGGATGTGTTTTCCCTTTCTTTGTTCTATTTATGACCCTTAGGTCTCATTTTCCTTTGGCTGCTACACCTGTTTTCATGCCTTGCAATTATAGGTTGAACTGGAATTCATGACATGATTGTTTCCTAGTAGACTGCTTAGCTAAGTATCTCTATAGGTGTACTTTGGTTAGCCATGTAGATCTATGGGTGAACATTATCCTTATATCATTATTATGCAATGGCCGGCATGGGGCTGAGAGAACCCGGTGCTATAGACTATAAGGGATAGACCGAGCGAGCTTCCCAGAGTGTCTTAGGCATTATAAACTACAGAGGGGATGGACCAAGTGAGCTCTCAGTGAGTCTTGGATATTATAGAATACAGGAGGGTAGACCGAGTTAGCTTCCTCATATATTCTTACCTTGTTTGAATTTTTTTAAGAACCTTCCCAGGATAGAGGGTGAATTGACCGACTAAGCTTCCTCAGAAAGTTTGTGGTATACCTGAGGCTATTGGGGGAATTGACAGAGATAGCTTCCTCGGATAGTCTCTAGAACTTGGGGTTAAGTGGGTTAGACCGCGCGATCTTCCTCAAGAGAGTCCCTGACTACCCTAGACAATATGGGGTATTGACCAAGTGAGATTCCCCAGAGAGTCTCATAAATTCATATGACAAAACCAAAGGGGTTAGGTTGTGTGCACTGCCTAGAGGGTTTTGGTGCTTCTTGGAAATGACCAGAGGGGATGGATGCAAGTACATCCCAGAGGGTTCCATCTTGTTAGATATTGTTTCACTACTTTTGATTGGTTGTGGATTGATTGGTGCTATGTATCATCTTGTTTACTGCTTACTGTTTACTGCCTATGTTTGTTGTTGTTGTTACTGCTTACTGTACTTTCTCCGGCCATATACTCACTGACTGTTAGGCCTAGATCTTAGGGTGAATTCCTACTGGGAATTTTATCTCACACCCTGTTTGGGCCATGCATTTGGGTCGAAGCAGACTATGTAGCTGCAGGTATAGACAAGGGCAAGCACACTTTCTGGAACTTGATGTCTTAGAGGAGGAGAGAATGGGACCAAACATTGGCTTGCAATGCTGAGGAGCTGATTACTTTTCTTTTGATCTTGTTTTGGTACTGAGTGTTTTACAAAATTGTGCCTTATTTGGTTGGTTTTCTAGTAATTTATTATGCATCATTTCATATATATACATATGTTCTCTAGTTTAATGATTTAGTTTTCCGCTGTTTATATTGTTGGTTATTAATGTTTCCGCTGTTGTATGTTTATTCTTCTTCCGTTGCGTACTATGCAAATGGGTAATGGTTTCCCCACTATCACACCCAAGGCCCTCACTTCTAATCGGCATCCTCTGGCATTTTGGAAAATGCGCTTGAGGCCTTGTGAAAACCCGGGTATGGGGCGCCTCTGGGTGGTTTCTAGAACCAGGACGTTACAACCTACCTGTTTTAATGCACTTTATACATCCCCACAATATTATCATATGATTTAGAAAACATAGATATTCTTATCTTCATTATCATACATTCAAATGGTTATATATTTTTATTTTTAATGACTATAATATCATGGATGAATTGTATTTTTCATTTTAATGCCAGGATGGTAGAATAAAATTATTGATTAAATATTTAAAGGTGTAAAATTTTGGGGATGTTAACTAAGATAAAACTATGTCACATGGGAGTTAATTATTGAATTGTCTCTTTCTATTTTGAATTTTCAATGATGAATCAAAATGTATAATTCTTTATTTATAATTTGACATACATTTATTCTATTAATTATTGTTTTAAATACACTATTAATATAAAAAAATTATTTTTATAAATTTCTTCATTGTTTGAATGAAATACCTATTAAAATTATTCATAATTTTATGGGTATATTTCCATTATTATTGTATGTTTTTTCCAATAATTGAAAATTTAAATATAAAAATTTCAAAGAACATAAAATATATATTTTTTTATTAGGATATTGGTAATTCTATTTTAATAAATTTATCACATTCTCATGAGATCTAAAAATAAACTATTTATTTTATTTTAATTTTATCTCTTTATGTTCATTCTTAAAAGGAATAATTGTTCTGTTCAAATTTATTTATGATGTGTGATAATTTGTAATTAACATGATTTTATTTAAATTTATTTGGAACCTTTTCATTAGTATGGAATTCTAAATTATAAAATCACTTTAACTCATAATTCTTAATTATTTGTTATCTATGCGCTCATCATTGGGAAAATTTTTGGATTTATGTACAAGGGGATTCCTTTATATAGAAAATTTTACTATATGAATATTATGTAGTATAACACTAAAATATATCAAATATGACTATTTTTAAGATTATATTATCATATTAATTGTTTTTAAATTTTAATTAATATTGAAAAAAATATTACTTCATTGTGGGGTTAATCATCTATAATTGACAATGTGTTCAATATTTTAATATTTTTTAATACATTCATATATTTTATTTAATGTTAAATAGTGGAAGTGTGTTTTTATTTTTTTATTAAATTTCATGTTTTTGAATGGAGTTAAAAAACAATAATGTAAATAAAATTTCGTGAGGATGAAAATTTAATGAACGTTTGGTTCTTTATCCTTTATATTAATATTAATGGATAAAATATTTATTAATAATAAATAGTTATGAAAAAAACTAATAAATTTACTTGTTTAAAATTATTCTATGTGAAAATGTGTGTGTTTATTAACCTAAAAAGGTAAATTTGTTGATTGAGTGATTTTAAAGTGATGTTTTATAAATTAAATTTTAATAAATTTAATTAATCATTTATTCTAATAGTTTAAATAATGTTTTATAAGACCCATACAATATTGATAATAGATATAATTAATTTTAATTGAAAGATTACATAGAGAAAAAACGTCATAAAATCACTTCATATTTAGATTTTTGGATCTCTCACTTGTGACATTATTTTACACAAACTCAATATGATTGGGTTTTTGGTTGAGGTTCATAAATATGTTATGTATTAAGGTTTTTAATGTGAGTTTTATTTGATTATTTTTTTATACTCCTCCTAAAATTATTTTTTGTACTTTTAGTCAATAGTTTCCCAAATTAATGAATTATATAATATTAATTACTGTGGAATTGAAATTATATTAATATAAATATTTTTATGAAAATGATATTTTATGATACCAAATTATTAAAAAAAATTGTATTTAATAAATATATAAATATATTGAATGTGTTTTTTGAATTCTTTTTGGTTTTCATATTCTGTAAAACAATATATTAAGGCTGATATGGAAATGATTTTTTATTTTGATCCCAGTATGAAGAAATATAATGTTTTAAAAAATTTAAATATATTAATTGTATAAATAAATATTGTTATAGTAATTATTGGAATAAATTTCTCAATTTATGTTGAAAATTATATTTTAATTTTTATTTTATATTATTTACAAATAACTATATTTTTTATATCATTAATAGGTTATTCCAATTTCAAAATCTATAATCAAAAAATTATTTAATCCTTATATATTGTGTGATTAAAAAATGAGAGAGTATGAGTTATCTAATGTATATTACATAAGTCATTGTGTGATAAGAATAAAAGTTTTGAATTCTGAATTTTCTTATGTTTCACTTTAAGTTCAGGGAAACAATTGAAAAATATATTACATGTGTGTGGAGATGAAATTCACACGAGTCACCTCTGGATCTAACTATATGTGAAAAGGTAATTTGTTATATTTTTAAATGAATATTCATATGAATGAATTTAAATAATAATTCCTAATGACCGATGTAGAAATTGAAGTTCATTTTTATACGAGTCTTCCCATCAATGTTTAACTCTTATTCAAAAGTACTCATTTATATAGGATAACATATCAAAGTCTAGGGGTCTTGACATTAATATAATTTATGATATATGAAAAGTTGATGAATGGTTTGATAAGGTTGAGATTAATTGATTAATAAACGCATACCTTTACATGATGATTTCCAAGATGTTGATGAGTTCTTAAAAAACTTATGTAGTTGATCCAATTCGAAAATAAATAACACTATCAACACCATTGTAACCAAGATGAGGTGAACTAGTATTTTTCAACTAATCTACATACATTTTTATGAAGTTGGAGAATGGTGAAATATAAATTTGAGGAAAAAATATATATTTCTTGTAGCTTTATTCTGTGTTGTTATAACATTATGTTGTTGAGGTATTTAGATTTCAAAATTTTACTATTTTTTAATGTAGATGGATTCAAATTTATTTTACTAATGTACATAAATACAATTTCTAAAAAATTGAGACACTATTTTTAGGTGATTGGTTCTAGACTTTCTCTATTATATTTATCAATTTTGGTATGGTCGTAGATACCAATTAGTTCTTAACTTTGACGAAATAGTATAACATTACCATGGAAATTTTAATAAAATATATATGAATATATTTAATGAGAGAGGATTGATATTATTCAAATCATATAGGTAAAATGATTTATCATTATTAATGAATTATCCATGATTCAACCGGATTAATCTATGCCTAAATGAAATAGTTTAAAGGGAATATAAATATTATAAATTTTCATTATACAATTAATTAAAATAATTTTTTATAAATAAGTGGATTCTAGTCGGAACATGTAATTTATAGTCAACATTTTTTTAAGGATTATTAAAGAGATATGTTATTATAATAATAGTGGTGACAAATGGGCTAATAAAATCAGTACCATTAATCCATCACAATAAAGAATATGTTAAAATGATTGTTAGTCCATTTGAATATAATTTGATTTGAAAACGAGCTATAATTAAATTGGGGGTGATTGATTATACAAAATAGATATATGGGTCATTGGAATTGGGATTAATTTAGCAGAAGGAATTTAGATGAAGAGGATCATGGGAGAAGTACATTATAGGTATAGAAACACATTATTTCCATTAACTTATTTCATTTTATTATTTATTTTCTAATGATGTATTTATTAAAAAACATAAAACCCATGATCTTTAATAATTATAAATTCATTTATAGGGTTTATAGTGTAAAGTATTTAAAAAATCATCATTTATTATTAAATATTTTCTTTTTATTTTATTTCCTAAGCCATTTTTTCTCATATGAAATTTATTTATTTATTTTTCCTATATTTTATATTGAAATATTTAATAAATGAAAAATAATTAAATAAGCAATTATTTTGGTCATACATAACCAATAAACCAATAGAATATGGGATGCGTTATATGGGGAATGAAATTTTGTTCTTATAGTTATGTCTTATCATTTTTTCCTTATTTATCATTTCTTATAAAATATTTGTACCAAATTAAGATAAAATTTTAACAAAATTACAACATTTTTAAAAAATTAAAATAGCTAATAATGTTATCTAAATTATTATCATGGTGGGGAAAAAATTTCTCTTCTAATTTCATTGAGAGAACATTAAATGTGTGGCATACATGAGCTGAGATATCTAAGTAATTAAATTAACATATTCAAATATTTTTTATAATTTCAATTTGATTGAACTAGGATTGTATATATATAATAAATCCCAATCAATTAGATTTCTGAAATTCATTTATTTTTTCCCTTTTTATTTTTAATTTATATTTTTATTTTTTTAGAACATCATCATTATTTTTTCATGACACTTCACTTCTCAATATATAATCATCAAATTTCAACACCACATCTTCATTTTTTTTCTATTTATCATTACTTATATTTCCATATATTTTGATTTTTTATTTAACGTAGTACTTATAATTATTACGATTTATATATTGGACATTTGATATTTGTAAAACCCTCATACTACACCTCTCAATATATGACTTCGAGTTATGTTCAATTTAAATTTTGTAACGAGATTATAGATTGATGTAATTTTAATTCTATAATTATCATGATTAAATAATATTTTTTCAATATAAGATCATATGAAATATGTTGATTTTTTTGGATGACCCATGATGTATACAAAATGTTTTTTACATACGATGGCTTATAAATAGTATTGTTTTATTGTGTATGATAATAAATATTTCAATACACTAATTTTAATCATTAATTAAAAAATTTTTACAAAAATTAATAACATAATATTGTGAGACCTATTTTATTTTGTAAATTAGGTATAGAACATAACAACCTGAAATATGGGTACAAAATCACAGTATAAAATATCTACAACATTCACTTAAAAATTTATCTACCTTCTATGAGTGTTAGGGGTATCCTATAGATGTACAAAAGAACATGGTGATCTCGAATGACCATTAAAATATTACTAAATGAATATATTAATTTAATGTAGTATATGCGAGTTATCATACATAAAATTGTATCATTATATGAGTCAATATTATATTTGTGAACATCATATTATGATTTAATATAATAAATTAATGGAATCATGATAATGTGGAATGAAAATAAAATATAAAATCCAACAAAATTGTTAAGGAAATGCACATAGAATACATTACATACTGTTATTAGGATAATATATTGTGAACTCTATATTTTGTCTCTTGAGATGAAAACATTACCCAATTTATTTGGAGGGATATAAAATATTGATCCAAACTATGTGAATCCAATCACGTAAATACATAAGTGTGCCACAAATATAATCCGAAATAATGATGCATTTACACAATTATCCTCTAATGATTATTAATCTTTTGTAAAATAAATTAATTTACTCAAAAATGATTTTTTGAAACATCCATGAAAATACCCAAGAGTGTAAATGGGGATGGTTATTTACTATATACAAATTTCACATGAAAATTTAGATGATAATTTTAGTATAATAAAAATGGTATATAAATATTAATTTAATGATTTAATGATAGATAAATTGGTATCACATCAAATGGATATATTATGGGTTAAAATATGAATTTTTGAATACATTTACCCACATGAATAATTTGTAATCAATGAATTAATTTAATGAAGGATCTGGAATAACGAGAAGAATGAGAGGATCTATTGCCTTCAGAGAGAACTTCTTAATGATATAGAGGAACATCATAAGAATTTATGGCCACCTTTGTAGGTATCTATACTATAAACATTACAATGACTACCCAAAATAAGAGTTTTGTGTGAAGAGTAATTAGAGGGTGAGTTGTATTTCATAGCAGACGATTGGAGGACACTTTATTAATTTCAAACACACATTTTGTACATTATATATTAGAATAATCAAAACCAAATGAAATTAAATTTTATTTTACCATGGTTTATAAAAAATATGTGTGGTTAAATATATTTTATATGACCATCATCTAAGACTATTAAAATTAAAACTTTCATTATGTGTCAGTGAGTGAATTTCATAAATTAATAAAGTTTAATCATTAAATTATTAAAAATTTTATTAGGGTGATTAAGTAATGATTTATAAATTAAAAAATATAGAAAATTAATAATTTAAATTAAAAAACCCAATTTTTTGGTATACTAATTATAGTATTTATTAAAAAACCTTTTGGATTTAATGATTTCATAATACAAAAAATAAAATTTTTATATATTTTATTTTATGAGAGAAATATTTTATGTTAGAAAATATTGAAATATTAACTCCTAGAAACATTCAATATGATGATTTAGATACTAATATTTATATTATCAAAACAATTCACTAAATGTGAAAGTATATATATTTATGTAAAATATAGAAGTTTATTAAATATTATAGATGTTTAAGATGATAAAATTTTCAAACCATTATAAAAATAATTTTTTTATCACAATTTAATATTCTCATTTCTCTTTATATAATTATTTGTTTATACTAATATTGTTTTAAAATAAAATTTATGTCTACAATTTATGAATTCATTTAATATTGTGTATTTATTGATGATATATATTTCAAAAGAATAAAATATTTATTTCATAAAATTAAAATTTAATATTTATGTAACACATAATTTAATAACATAAAAATTAAAATTAATAATGCTTAATATAGTAATTATTTCATCATAAATTTATAAAAATCATATTATTATGGTATATATGTAAACCCTTATTACACTATCATAAATTTATAGCTATGATTTGTATTGTTAATGTTTGTGTTTTTCAATGAAAATGGGTTTTCCATGATTTGAATTGCTTGAAATTATCCCATAAACGGTTTACCTCATGCATTAGATGTCTATTTTTATCATTGTATTTATCCAGGGAAAAGACTATTCATTCAATATCTATTGGAGGCTCTGATAAATTGGTTTCATAGTGTTTGATCCAAATAGTTGATGTCATTTATTCATTATTCCATGTATATTAAATTTATCATAACACCTAATATATACTAACCATAAAAACATTATATAATGACTAAACCATAAAAAATTTGGATTCATTAATTTATTTAAAAATCCAATGTGATTTAACTTATAATGGTCATTTATAAATAATATTGTGGATGTTTTTCGATAATAACATTTTTTAAATTATTTATTCATTCCAATATTAAATTTCATTTATAAATGTTCATTACATTACATTTTAAATATATATATTTCCACAATTTATATAGAATGTTATATTAAATTAATTATAATAATCATTCATTGATTCCCAGCATAGGCTTTCTATATTGATTTGATAATTTGGTGGTGTTTCTGCATGTTTATGATCATGTTACAACCAAATATTAACAATGATGTAATGTATCCTACCTAATTATGTGTATTTAAAATAATATTTTTATTGAGATATATTGAGGATTTCCTAATGATTCCATACTAATTTATAGGATGTTGTTGTCAATATGGTGATGTGAATGGGATGTAAGACTCCATAAAAGGTTTTTGGTATGTGATATTTTCATTTAACGGGTAGGGGTATATTTGAATAATATAGAACATATTAGTAGCTTTATTATATCCACCAAGTCCCTGTAATGCATCAACTTGGTTTCTTGGAAAACAGTATCTATAAAAATTGGTGATTTTAAATGATAAATTTTATAACATATGTTTCTAGATTAATGTGTTAGGTGAATATAACAATAGATCAATTTACAACATCATATTAAATGTTGCCTTTAGATAGGCATCTATTTTAATCATGTAGGGAATCTAAAATTAATACAACATTTCTATTGAATTATTCCATATGATGTCATTCATTTTCATACTAAATTATGATGGATTGAAAAAAATATTCGATATCTAAAATATATTTATAGTTAACCAAAATGATTTCAAAATGATATTTCAAATGTATTGAATATGATTTAGTACAATTTGATATAAATTATTTCCATCTAAAATTTATTTATATGATATTAAAAAGGGGATTTTCGTATGGGTTATTAAATTAGTATATATATATATAAGTAAATATTCCATAATAGATGATGTATTGAACTATGCATATAACATTCAAGATATATTTCGTCTTGTTTTATAGTGTCTTAATGGCACGCAGACTATCACCACTAGTTCTTATGGAGTTAACTCCTAGATCATAGAAACATGATGGGATGATATCCCTTCCATCAGGTAATTACACTATTGAATATTTTATCTTGGTTTTTGGGTTTGTAGAAAATAATCAATTTAAAAAAATATTGATTCACATAGGGAGTTTGTCTAAGGGGGAAAACGATAACGGTCTTTTATAATCGTTTGATTCATATGAGATAGGTAAAAATTTTATATAGGTAAATATCCATAGGATATAGAAATTCATTCTAAATTATCATTCAAATATGATGGGATATGTGAATTATGTAGTGATAAACACATTATCTTTTTTTTAAATTGTAAGATAGAGTCCTTGGTTGGAGTTCTCATACATGGCTTCAATATCAAACTAATAATTAATTTTTTTAAAACATATAAATTTATTAATTTTATAATATATTTCGAGGAGGTAAATGATTATTTAAAAAGAATATGAATGTTTACATTGATTACGTACTCTTTGATTAAATATTTTTAGATATCATCTTATCGTATTTAATTTTGGTAATTACTATATAGCAGCATCTCTATAATATGTCAATGGGGGTGGATAAGTTATCAAGGATGTTTTTGCTTAATCTATAAAATTAATTTGGTGTGAATTATATAATGGTGGGGTTCCCATTCATAATTATGTGGTGGGTCACTCTTTTAACATATTAATATGTTAAAATATATTAAAATCATTCTCAATTAATTTTTTTTAGATGGACCATAAATAAGTTTTTTAATCCTTTTTTTCTATATATTTTTATCATTATCTTATATTAAAATTTTTAAGACATTTTTATAATATCATAAAATATTAATTTCTTAAATTATCATTATTTCCTATTTACACTATATTTATTTATTTTGAATAAGATGGTATAAATAAAAATTTAGGTTTGAATATGATTTTTTAACATATCAATAATATTTAATATTAATATAATAAATTTATGGCACAGTGTAGTATATTTAAATTTTATTAGTTTTAATATTCAAAATATCATTTATTATTAGTGTAAATAATTAAATAAATACATAATCTATGTTGCAAAACATCTTATGTTAATCATAAAACTTTTAAAAAATTTATATAAATTTATATAATGAATATTATTTTATTAAAATTAATATAGTCACATATGTTATTTAATTAATTAATATTTCTCTCTATGTTGAAAAATAATATATATTTAAAACTACATGATTAGAATGCTATAACATTATATGATTTCAGTAAAATATAGGTTATTTTCAAAGAAAGATATCCATTAAAGAAAATAATATTGGATACTAATGTTGTAGGATTCTAATTACATTCATCAAATATGAAATAATAATTTGAATAATGGCCTTATAATTATTTTTTGTTAAGGATTAACATTATTTTCTCTTTTCCTATGTGAATTTTTTAGCATAGTTACTTTTTATTCTAACCAAAATTAAAAGGGACCAATTTACAAAATATAATTCATATAACTTAGGTAATTATTCAATATTATCAAATTAAAATTTCTATAGTGGAAAAAATTAATTTAGAAATAAATTTGGAAAAGGAAATGAAACCATGTTTTTTAGAAAAATACTATTTAAATAATAAAACATGTATTATTCTTATCCAAATCATTAAAAATTAATAAATTAATGTAAAATAAAATTTATTTTATATATAATATTTTTTAAAGAAAAAAAATAACTAAACAATAGTTATTTATTTACTATATTATTATTATAATACATTGTGTGCATGATTGCTTTTCCAGAAAATATCTTTTTTGAATTAATTTATATTTTGATTTCATTGAAACTTATTTAAAAATAAATAATTTTTTAAACATGCAATCATATTTAATTAATAATATGGTTAGACATATTCGTACATTTCAATCAAATAACTATGTGACCAATAAAGCCAGAAATAGTAGTTTTTAATTGATAGTGTGGTTCATTTAAACTATTTTATTCATATAAAATTAATTATCTATGAAATTTAATTTACGTGAATATTATTTTAACAAACATGGATTTTTACACCCCGCAAAATAATATATTATTGGTAAATGCATATAAATCCTCAATTTTTTTTGTAATTTAAAATTCCAATATCGAAGTTGACATTCTACATTTGAATAACAAAGAATCCATTAAATTGTAAGAGTGATAAATAGAAAAGATAAATAAAATAACGTAAAATTGTTTTTCACGATAATAAAAACATAGTGTTGAATTTAGAATGTGTACATGTAATATAAAAATAACTCCCAGGGACCAATAGAGAGTGATATAAAACATGCCATGAAAATGTTAACAAAAAAATAATCTATAAACCTAGGATGAGATAAAATTATAATGATTTCATATATTTGAATGTAACTATATACCATTTTATATATTTTGATTATATTTTTATAATGTTTTCAAACACATTTAAATAAAATTATAAAGAAATTTAAAATGTAAATACACTTTATTTCTTTCCATATTATAAGAATAATATTATACTTTCATTTTTCGTTAATTTATTTCCACTAATTTGTTTTCAATAAATTGATATACAGGAGGAGTTTTTAAAAGCTAATGTATAATTAATAAATCATAATATCCATATAACTTTTCTTCATCCACAAAATATTTCCCCAAAAAATAATTATTTTAGGATATTATTTAATATGGAATACCATACTTTAGTCACTAAAAGCTCATACAAATTTCAAACTAAACCATTGCACAAATAATTCTCTTTAAATAGCCTCTAAAATATGTTTGACCAAATTATAATCCCTAATATGATTTTATTTAATATTATTCAAGGATTGTGTCAATAGTAGTTATAGTCAATGGTTTTTTAAATATGAATTATAATTTATCTGTTATTAAAATATATATATAGATATATATGGATTCTACTAATTTAGATATAATCAATTTTTATAATGTCATAAAATTTAACTAAAGGATATTATTTTCATAGGCATTATTCAAAGTGACATCAACATTGATTCAAAAATTCGTTTGTTGAGGATAAAAGAGACCAAACATTCTTGATTAGATTAAACTACTACAATTTAATATGAATCTCTTTTCCACATGTCATTGTAGTTATCTATGGCATAAAATCATCATTATCCCTTTTATTATGGTAGTTAATCACATAATATCCTATATTATAACATTAAATGAAATGAAATTCCATTGGTGTATTTTATTGACATCTCCCCCATATAAATTAATTAAATATCATTTTTGAATATCTTCAATATTAATTTTCTCAATGTATAGGCATCCCACACATGATATACCATATTTTTTTCTTAGGTTGTATGCTGATGCAAAATGATTAAGTGATATCCTAGGCCTCAAGAAAGTTGAAAATCCAAGAGAGAAACTATCGAACGCATGATCTGGATTTGGATACTGTGATCTTTGCCTAGAAAATATGGTGGCATTATCTATATGGAGAAAAATGTGAGATATATACTGACCACATGAGTCAGAAATACATATTCACACAGAAAGAGCTTAATATGAATCAGAGAAGATGGATTGAGCTCATCATGGAATATGACTGTTCAATACATAACCACCCTAGGAAAGTGAACAAGGTGGCAGATTCCCTAAGTAGAGAGGACCCAACAATTATATCAATGAAGAGAATTGAGAAGGATCAAATCCTCCTAGACATGATGAAGATGGACATGGGAATCATAGAGAAGGGAACATCATCAATCCTTTCACAAATTATTGCTCAATTGTCTCTTTTGGAAAGGTTATATGATGCTCAAAAGGATGATGTGTGAATTCATGAAAAAGTGGAAGCTATAAAATGGGGGAATCCTCAGAGTATAATGTTTATGATGAAGGAATTGTGTGGTTTGGGAAAATAATATGTGTTCCATCATGTGTGGAGCTGAAGAAGAAACTTTTGGATGATGCACGTACTTCAAATTTATCTATTCACCCAGGGAGCAAAAATATGTATCTAGATCTCCGAGAAAATTTTTTGTGGGATAATATGAAGAAGGGGATCGCTGAATATACATCAATGTGCCTGGTGTGCCAGCAAGTGAAGGAAGAGTGACAGAAGTATAAGGGGATGATGCAACCATTGCCCATACCAGAATGGAAATGGGAGAACATCACCATGGACATTGTCACCGGACTTCCGAGGACATCCTAAGGTAACAATGCAATCTAGGTTGTTGTGGATATTCTTACAAAGATTGCACACTTAATTGCTATTCGGGAGGATTTCTCTTTGTATCAACTAGCCCGGATATATATCAGGGAAGTGCTAAGGCTGCATGGTGTACCACTATCTATTGTGTCTGACCGAGATCCAAGATTCAAGTCTATTATTTGGAAGAGTTTTCAACATGCTCTGAATACTGAACTGAACTTTAGTACGGCCTATCATCCTCAAACTGATGGCCAATCCGAGTGGACTATCCAAACACTTGAGGACATGTTGAGGGCATGTTCAATGGACTTTAAAAGAGGATGGGATCAACATATTCCTCTGGTTGAGTTCTCTTATAATAATAGCTTCCACTCGAGCATCCAAATGCCACCGTATGAAGCCCTGTATGGGAAAAGGTACAGAACACCGGCATGATGGGATGAGGTCGGTGAACGTAAGCTTCTTGCACCAGAAATGGTCAAGGAAATGGTGGAGAAGGTGAAAACCATTCAGCAGCATATCAAGGCAGCCTAGAGTCAACAAAAGAGTTATGCAGATAATCGTCGACGAGACCTTGAGTTTAAAGTTGGAGACATGGTCTTTCTACGCATATCTCTGTGGAAGAATGTCATGAGGTTTGGAAAAAAAGGGAAGTTAAGTCCATGGTACATCATCCCCTTCGAGATTCTTGATCGTGTCGGGGTTGTGGCTTATCGACTAGCTCTTACACCTACTATGGCCAAAGTACATGATGTCTTTCATGTATCCCTCTTAAGGAAGTACATACCTGACCCTTCACATGTAATCTCTTATGAGGTGGTACAATTGGAAGATAATCTCTCTTAAGAGGAGCAACCAGTGAAGATCGTAGATCGTAGAGAAAAAGTTATATGAAATAGGACAATTCCCTTCATCAAGGTGTTGTGAAGAAACCACAAGTTTAAAGAAGCAACTTCAGAATCGGAGGAAATGATGAAGCTGAGTTACCCACATCTTTTTTAGTGTGGGAAAATGAAAATTTCAAGGGCAAAATTTCTTAAGGGGGGGATATTGTAACGACCCAATGTTTCATTAATGGAAATCCCTCTTGATCTAATTAAATGTCACTATATGTTTATATCAAATTTCAACTTCATTGGTTTTATGATAAGAATTTTTATCGTTGCTAATATAGTCATTGAACAGTGATCACATGATTAGTATAAATACAGGACTTTAACAAATCTAATTTACTCAAAAAAAGAAGTGATGGAATCATCCAGTAAAATTTCTCCATATGAATCCCATTTTTCAATGCTCGGAAAAGCAGTGGAATCCTTGTGCTTCGCTCTTGACCAATCCCAAGATGAGGTTCATCATGTCAAGCTCGAACGGTACCATCTACGAGAGAATTGGAAGTTGATAGAAATTACCAATCGAGCTATGTTATCCGAGCCACACCAAGAGTCTATTACCATCGAACACCTTACCCTTATGTCTTATGAAGCTATTATAAGGGGTTATGTAACAAATAAATAGTACAATGTTCATGTACATTATTTTTGTATATAATAATGAATATAATTTCTAGTCATTATTGATACATTGTAAATAGTTTTTAATGTAAAAATAGTGTTTTTAGTTATTATTTAATTAAGAAATCTATTTTATTAAATTAAGGGATTTTTGAGTTAAATAATATTTCAATAAAATATTATTATGAAATTTATTTTCATTAAATATAAATGATCTTATAATATTATGAATGCAATTATAATTTTTATTAATGGTTGAAGGCCATTTTTGTCAAAACCAGGGAATTTTCGATAAAGAGCAGTTTTTATTTTAAAAGTGTAAATTAACATATTTAGAAATTTATTTAGAGAAAATAAATTTTATTTTTGGAATCATGACGTCAAAATTATCCAACGGTGAATTTTTCCTAATTTTCTAAGATAGTCAAATTTTTGGGTAAAAATTAAATATCGTTTAAATATATAATGTGTTTTATGACATCATAATGACCCAATAGTGATGTAATAAAATACTATAATCTTTATGTTCGGACTATATATGTTTTACCAATAAAATAATGTGTTTTTTGGTTTTTTTGACTTATTTTTCAAAGCATTAATGGACCCCTCAAGACTTATTAAACACTTTATCTTTTTAAATTAATTTCCATGGGAGTGTGACTCACCTCCGCATAAGCAACCCTAATATTTTAAGAAGTTTGGACTTTGGCCATATAAAATAATTTTTTCCTCTTCCCTTTCCAAAAACCATTGGAAAAAACCATGTGATGGTTTGTGTTTTGGATTAATTTAATATAAGGGGTCACAAACCTAAACAATAATGAATTCCCTCACCTTTCATATATAAACCCACCGAATCTCCCACTTCCTCGCCACTCAAAGCCTTTGGAGTTCGTCCAACCTCTGTCCTACTATCTCTAGAATCCTCCCAAGGTCCCCAAAGCTCCCAAAAATCCTCTCACAAGCCTCTATCTACCCTTTGGATGCACACTTCCATGTAAGGAATTTTTGCTTCCTTTCTCATTTTTGTCCAATTTTCTTTAAGTTGTTTTGCATTTTAATTTCAATTATGAATGTTGGGGAATGGTATCAAACCTCCATCATACTTACCTATTTATGTTTGAATGATGGGAGACCCCTTTCTCTCTCATTAAATTCCTCCCATGTACACCCGTTACTATGCCGAAATTCCGAAAGGAACTTCTCTCTCCTCTTTTACATTCAAGCAATACTTTTGTATCATGAATCTAAATTTTATTTCAATTATTGGGACATGTATCTATATGACCTCCTTATTGTAAATTACATGTAAATATTATTAGGAACCCCTTTCTCTCTCATCACCCATTTTTATGAATTCTTATGTCACGCCGTTACGCTGCCGAAATTGTACCGTTTTTCTAAGCCAATGCCTTTGTGTAGTGAATACCATTCCCATTACTCCATCAAGGTTATTCACCTTTATGAAAATTTATGTATTGATTATAAAGATTCATGTATGAAGTCCATATTCCCTTATCATGGAATAAGTGATTATGTTTAATGAATCCATGTTTTATGATCCATGTGGCACACTTATGCATGAAATGAAATGTTAAAGAAGGGTGTGCCCTTATTGAGCTCCAATTAATTTGGTAAAGTATAGTATCATGATACATCATGTGCAATGAGTGTTCCCTCATGCAAATTCAAGTGCAGCGAGGGTTTACTCGTGCTTCATGTACAATGAGTATTTACACATTCTCTTTGTGCAATGAGTCTTGGCTCATGCTAATTCCATGTTAAGTGTTGTTGCCACATTCCCACATTATGATTATCATGCTTTATCATTCCATTATGTTCATGTTTCTCTTATGATCTATTCATATGTCTATTGTCTAACATGTATTTTACTCCTCATTTTATTTCATGTGTATTCCCTTACTGGGCTTTATATCTCACCCTTTTCTTATGCATTTCCTATGGTTATCCCATTCAAGGCTAAGTACGAGGGAATGTAGTGTTCATGTAAAGGAATTTTTCAATAAATATGTTGTATTTTGTTGTATCAAGTTTTTATGTAATGAACCAAATCCCCAAAGAAACTAAACCTCTCTATCATCATTGTTGTATCATGTGATGTTTTATGTAATAAATCATGTGTATGTTTTTAATAAAAGCAGGGTTGTCATAAACAATACCTCAAACACTTATGATCGGTGAAAAGCACAATGTGCTTGCCAATGATGTAGTGTCTACACAACTTCAGTGCAAACACCACATCTGCATACTCAAGATCATGGGTGGAATATTTACATTCATGGGGATGCAAATATCAAGACCCATAAGAAACAACTGACCACTGCTACATCAGAACACATCCTAATGCCAGATGTGAAGAGTCGCATAAAACATCTAACTGAACTCCCTCTACTGGAAGACAACGAACTAGATTACTTACTAACTACTCCTTTAGATTCTCAAAAGCTTCTGGACATTGAGCAGTCCATATGAACGCCTGTTATTTCATGGTCAAAGCTGTCAGAGGAGTCCCAACTTGTGAGAAATTGTATTTGAACCTCTTTTAGTATCCAGCAAGACCAAGGAAACTCCGAACCTCAGACACTTTCTTGTGGGCTCGCCAAGACACATCTAATTCTATATTCAATGAATCCACAAATACTCTCTACTGGGACACTACAAGCCCTGTGAAATGGAATTATCAAGCCCAAAACTCAGACTTGGACAACTTCCAAAGTAGCTAATGTTGGCGAAGAACTCCCAAAATGGCGTGTAGATGCTCTTCATGCTCTTCTCCAGATTTTAAGTACACAAAGATGTCATCGATAAAAACTACAACGAACATGTCCAGGAACACACAAACCACAGTTTTCATCAATCCCATGAACACATCTATATCATTTTTCATGTCGAACAGCATTACAATGAACTCATAATGCCAATGATGATAATAGAAAGATATCTTCGGGATATCCTCATCCATCACACGCATCAGATGATATACTTACCAAAATTCGATCTTTGATAACAAACTTGCATCATACAATTGATAGAATAAATCATCAATTCATGTAAGAGGACATCGATTCATTATTTTCACTTTGTTCAAGAGACCAAAATCGACACACAACCGCTAACTATAGTCAGCCATCTTCATGAACAAAATTGATGCACCACATGGTGACACACTTGGTTGAACAAAATCTCACTGTAACAGACCATCAAGCTATATAATTAGCTCTTGTAACTCAGAAGAGGCCTTCCTATATTAGGACATAGAAAAACAAGACACTACTAGTTGTAGCTCGATCCCAAACCTGATCTCTCGTCAAGGGGGTAATGGTACAACTTCGTTTGGAAAGACATCAGGGTACTCTTCTACGACTCAAGGAAACATCAAATACTAAACCTCTAAATAAATCCTGATCATTTCATCCATCATGGATAATAAGGAAGGAACATGCCAATAACTCATATGAGGATCTCACTCGCCAACAAACTCCACCGGCTCTCCATCTGCACAATAGAAACCAACCTTCTTCCTGAAGGAACCCAATATCGCCTACACTTAATACAACCAATCCATGCCAAGGATGAAATCATATGATTGTATTCGTAAACATTGGAAATCTCCCCAAGGGTGGTGTTTCCCCAACACTAGATCACATTCTCTAAATACTTTTAACAAGTCTGTTCGACCTCTAACTGGCATAGTCAATTCCAAGGGCACTGGAAGAATCTCTACATGAAGTCCCAATGCATGGAAAAAGGTATGTGATATTATAGAGTGTGCCACTCCTAAATAAAACCAGGCATACACCAAGATAGAAAACAAGAAAAGGGTACCTCGAACGACTTCTGGTTCTCCAAGAGCTTGCTATGCTAGAACATGAAGCTAACCACGACCTCCTCCACGACATCCTTGCCAGTGACAATGACCACCACCATGGTCAAGCTCCTCTCTCTGAGGATGGGGAGCATCATGGGGTTGTCTTCTAACTTCCCCATCTACCCTCTAATGATCTAATGTAGGTGCAACCTACTGTTGCTGCCTCAGCTAGAATTGCTTCAATTGAGGAACCAAGAGAGTAGCACCTAGTGCACGATGACTGCTCTGAATGGTCAGGCACTCCTACTGCTGATGACCATGACCACAACAAGAAAAGCAAGTTCATGATCCCTTGGAATAGTTCTGAGTGTTGCTGCCCCTGGAGAAACAATATGTGATGGGATGGGACCCACCCCCGGCTGAACCAATACTCTTCCTCCTTAAAAACCGAGATCCCCGGAACACAACTCCACATAATTAGGAATCATGAAAATTACCCTTTCATGATGATCCAGTCCTGGATAATGTCTTATCGACAACCTCTACACTTTTTAGAACCTCAAGATATGTTTTTATCATAAATGGGGTGACCTGTCGCTAGATCTCTAGACACAAAGCCTCCTCGAAATGAATTTCCTTGGCCTCCTCATATGATAGAAGGTCCATTGCATATCATAAAGGGCTCTTGAAATGGATTCCAAACAGTCAAACATTGGATCTCCCTTGTCGAATGGTAAGAATCTCCTGGAGAATTGACATCGTCGCAGTCGGAGAAAGAAACATCACTCTAAACTTGTCTCAGAAATCCTCCCATGTGATCGCTGACTCCTCACGATCCCCGAGGAACAAGAACCATCAATTCCTCGCTGGTCCACACTGCATTGTCACAACCAAAGACACCCAATTCACCTTCCGAGCATCGATCAAACTGAATCCTTTCTCAACCTCCTCCACCATGTCTTCCGTGACTGCATCTAAAAAGGATCCCTCGTACTTCTGCAAACTCTCGCACTAAAACTCGCATAGTGTCTTCCTCTAAGTGTCTTCGTCATCAACCCTTACAATGCGGCGATCTGCTAGAACATCCTGTTGGACATCTTCTGCACAAACATAATGGGGAAGATGACCTAGAGCCATACATATAAAAAATGTTAGATCTTTTAAACCTGTAATATGGAAGACTCATCATTAAATAATTATTATTTTTTCATTCATTTTAGGTTAACCTTTCCCAAGGTCTACCCATTCAAACATAGGCACAAAGAAGAATATTGCATGATCATTTTTTAGGTCTCTACCCATCAACTAGTATCACCTTTTCAGTATCCATTGTAAACTTAAAGGCACGTACATCAGATCATAAAGGGCCCTAAATTCCTATTTCATATCCAGTCTCCAGTGTTTACATCACTTGGTAAACATGAATGACACTGTTGCCCTACCAACCCATGAAACCTCTGCTCTCCCTAACTCCAAACTCCATCCTATCCCTCATCCTCCCTCTAATACCACTATGTTATGACCCCCTCCCCATAAGGTGTACCCCTCATTTGATGAAAATGTGAGAAGGGAGATAATGACCCCCTGAGTCCCGCCTCCAGTAGGCCCCGGGATGGCGACAAGCACCGAGGGTATAGTAAACACACAAATGGGATGCATTACCTCTAAGAGAACACATGCAGAAGAGAGAGATAAAATAGAAACCAACCAACTCCATCACAGAACTAAAATATAAACGAAAACCCAAGTTCACATATGTAATGTCATTAAAATGTACTACAAATAAATGGGGGAAACTACAAGTACCCAAAAGTAATTAAAAACAGCAGCAACCACAAGAGGAAATAGCTCCTGGAACCCCAAGCTAGTAGAAACCAGCTTGATCTCCAATCTTCTCCAAGTGACCAGAATAATAGTTTATATATACATAGGGTGAGTATAACAGTATACTCAATAGGATCCTCCCTGAAGCCTCTCATGTAAAAGTAAAGAAAAATTTCTAAAGAACAGCGAAAAACAAGTGAAACTAACTCTTCATCTAAACATGTAAACTATATTCCCAACCTCACCATGGATACTCTCACCAAGTATCACATACAATAATAAATCATATAATAAATAATATCAAGGGTTTTCCGCTACTACATCCCCACTGGTTTGCTGCTTTTCCCCTACGTCGAACGTCTTAAGAATCTCTCACCTAAAGGCTTGCCCATTGACACCTGGGGGAAGCACCACAACATGCACCTCATGCAATAAAACTACCATGTCCACATAAGAAAACTAACCACATTGTTTCTAAGATCCACCATAGCCCGTATAAATTTTATCATACGTCGAGTATTATACCTCAAGACATTAAAGGCCATACACCGAGTAAGAATCATCAAGACATCACAACCTATAGACTTTACACCTATAGTAGTCCATAGGAAAATATATCTAGAATATTTGATTTTGAATAACCACAAGCCATTTCAGCCCTCTATACACGTATATATGGGGAAAACTGACTGATGATCCTACCAACACAAGTAACTACCAAGATATGAGAGTGGAGACAAATGGGGTAGTCATCCATTCATCCTCCCACCAGAATGATGGGGAAAACAACCACCTAGGGCTCCGAATCCTCAGGGAGATAGTTTCCATTACTAATAGGGTTAAGTAGCGTATAGAAACACAAAAAGAACATAATATAATATATCTCACAACCACACTATGGGCATAACCTAGTCTTAGAATCAACTACATCTAACATCTCTCGGACTCTGAGCTACCTATTCTAAGACTAAGTATCCTATAAGTACACAACCATTTAATGAGCTTTATTAGATTACTTAATTACCTTTTTATCCGTTCCACTTTACATTAGTTAATTAATTGAAAATTAATTAACAATTTACACATTAAACCTCATTAGCATCACACACAAATTCCACTGTCCATTTATAATTACAACCTCATCATTATGTTCGAGGAACTCCAACCCCAAGGGTTAACATCATTTATACATCTATTCGTTGCAAAATTACATTCCCTTATTCCTAGGAATTATAGAAAAACATTCTATTCTACTAAACACAAGGGGGATCAACACGGTGAGTAGATGCACTATCCATCAAGTCATTACCTCCTATAGTAAGAGCATAGACCCATACACCCTTGAGACGCTAAACACAAAAATCATGTGGCATACCCCGCACGACTTTTACTCTTTTGAAAGATGGTTAATAAAGACTAGATTCCTTAAGTAGTGGGGAAATGTAAAGTAGATAATCAACCAACAAAAATGAGAAAGCATCCAACAATCACATACATCCTCTTCCAACATCCCTGGTGTCCTCCCCGACACCCACATGCATAAACGGATGCATTTCCCCACTCTAGGTTTCATCTGATACCACAACCAAAAGGCCTCCATGCCCCCACATATCACCACATCCATCCATGCTCAACTCACAACACAAGAAATAGTAAAATAAACATCATAAAAATTGGGCTATTGTCCATTTAACAATCAAGATGGTAACTCAGAACCCTTAAAGGAATTATCAGAAAATCGGTTTTTTAATCCATCTTGAATTAACCGATTTAATATTCATAGGTTACAAATTTGGGAAAACTAATAAGTATGTTATAAAAAATAATTAAACATGCTTACCCCATCATTTTAATTAACCTAAAATTATAGAAACATTAACCAGATTCATTTACATGCATCTTTATCTTTTAATAAAAAAATTATCAATTAATTGTTGTTTACCTTCATAACCAATTTCCATCATGAACAAACAACTACACAAAGAAGGCATATATATCACACTATCTAGACAAACAAGAGATAATAACATTCAATCAATATCATTTTATTTATCCGATTAAAATATATATTATGACAATTACATTTTTATCTAGTGGGATAAAACATGATAATGGTACAATGGAACATAAAAGAATATAGAAGAAATGAATCCCCTACCTCAAATGTTTCTTGACATTCTTTATATGAGAACATCTAACACAATTGTTCACGATCGTCTCCTCTCACGACAACTGCATCCACCCAAGGATGACATGATACGACCACACCAACCGATACCCAAGAAAAACTCTATTAAAATCAGGTAGATTACATGATATAATATGGAAGATAGAAACAAGAGAAGATGAATCCCCATAGAATGAATATATAGCATAGCTGATATTGATGATTGATTGATACATCTAAGTTGAATCAAAGAAGAGCAGAACCAATCAGTGGGGGAATGTTTGATTATTCCACTCATGTGAGAAGGAAGGGGATGTTCGAGCATCTCACACCAGAGAAAAATGAGAAACAATTAGAAAGTAACATATCCTATATCGTTAAGAATATTTAATGGCCCGATGGTTTAAGATACACTTAATTTACCATGAAAATATGATTGCATTAAACCATGCAGTTTGACCAAACAAAAACATCCGGATCCCTTGTGATAATTAAAATAGGGTTTATGGCCATTAAATCAGCCTTAAAGTCGTTAAAACAAGGCTTTAATTGCATTTTACATCAATGAAAATGTTAAAGGGGCGAACTGTTGGAAGTTGGAAACAATGTTCATAAACATCACCAATTTGGAAACACTGTTCATAAAACTTGCCATTCTGGAATCAATTTTCATGAAGCTCACCATTATTGAAACATTGTTCTTGAATCTAAATATTCTCGAAACATTGTTCAAGAACCTCACCTTTGGAACCTCAATGTTCTGGACACACTATTCATAAACATCACCGTTGGAGCCTCACTGTTCTGGAAACACTGTTCATTAATATCACTGATGGAACCTCACCATTCTACAAACACTATTCATGAACCTCACTTTTCTAGAAAAAGTGTTGATGAACCTCAGATTTGGAACCTCACTATTCTTGAATTATTGTTCATGAACGTTAGCATTATAATGAAAATGTTCTGTAATCCCTGTTCAAAAACCTCATCGTTGGAACCTCACCATTCTGGAAACACTATTCATGAACATCACTGTTGGAACCACACTGTTCTGGAAACATTGTTCAAGAAACTAACCATTAGAACCCCCAATGTTCTGGAAGCACTGTTCATGAACCCCACCATTGAAACCTCATTATTCTGGAATCATTGTTCACCTAAAGTTACAGTTGCACTGTTCACCGAAGGTTAATGTTGAAACTGTTCAACTAATGTTACCATTGTACTGTTCATCTAAGGTTACCATTGCACTATTCACAGAAGGTTAATGTTGACACTGCTCACTTATGGTTACCGTTGCACTATTTACAAAAGGTTAATGTTGGCATTGTTCACCAAAGGTTAATGTTGAACTATTCATAGAATGTTAATGTTGACATTGTTCACATAAGGTTACCTTTTCACTATTCACAGAAGGGTAACGTTGACACTGTTCACCTAAGGTTCCCGTTTTTATTTTCACATAAGGTTAATGTTGACTCTCTTCACCTAGGTTTCTCGTTTCAATATTTACATAATTTTAATGTTGACACTCTTCACCTAACGTTACCGTTTCACTATTTACTGAAGGTCAATGTTTACATTGTTCACCTAGGGTTATTGTTTCACTATTCACAGAAGGTTAATGTTGACATTATTCACCTAAGGTTACCATTGCACTATTCACAGAAGGTTAATGTTTACATTGTTCACCTAAGGTTACTGTTGTACTATTCACAAAAATGGAAAAATTGGAAAAGTGTTGGGGATAAGTCACCTTCACCTCCTAGGACACCTCAAACACCATATTTTAACAAATGAATGTACCAAAGTGGTCCGGGCCATTATAGATATTATATTATTTTATACATTTTCTCATATATTTATTATATATATATATAATAATTATTATATATTCTATTATTTAATTGTAATAAATTAATAATTTTTATATATACATATATGCTAAATATATTTTTAATTTATTATTTTTATTATAATTATATATTTAATTAATCTATTTTACTATATTCTAATGATATATTAAATTTTTTTAAATGGTAAATATTTTTAAATGTTTATATTTTTTATATTTTTTAGATTTATTATATTTTTACAGATACACAATCATAAACTCATAATGACCCCCCCTCAACGTGACACTATCCCTAACAAAAAACATGCTTTTACTTTAACCTACCATCAACCCAACCACACTCCTCTATTATTCAATGTCAGTAGTGATTTTGGGTCATAGACTAAGTGGAATCATAGATCTCATGGTTGTTTCAATGGATAGTTTTATCCAACTAGCAGTAGAAATAGACAATTCATTCATTCTTTATCCTCGTTTTAGTTTGTGTGATGTCCTTTGGAATAGATTGGTCATTATCATTATTTCTTCAATGGGATAAAACATTAGATAATGTTTGAAGTATTTATTAGTAATCATTGACGAAGATTACTGGTTTGGAGTCACTTTTGGGCATTATGAAAAGGGTGTAATTCTATTGAATGGTTTCCCATTAATCATGAATCAATATGTTTCATGTATGTTTTCTAGTATGGTGATGGTTTCATGAACTATTATTCATTTTGAAGGGGGATATGGTGGGGGTGGTGATTCTTGGATTCTGAGGTTGTTACATCAATGGGTTTGATATCATCATTATTGTTTTGTTTAAATTGGTTAAGGATATGTTATTGAGTGATTTTATTAATTATCTTTGACTAATAACAATAACTCTATCTGATTTAGTTATTTTCTTTTAAAATATGGGTTTTTTACAGTTTCATAGATCAGTGATCCACATGGGGCTTCTTTTGGTGTTCTTTTACCCAATTGGGATTCTAATATATCCAAGGAATAGGAGAATATAAATTTCTAACAATGTTTAAAATCAATTAGAATAATACTGGATAGTTTACGTATATCATAGAAATTAATTTTTTTATTTTACTATTTGGATTTGTTTTTTCATTTCATCTAGATTATGGTGGTTGTATATAAGTATCCAATGAAATCACCCCTAGATCATAAATAATATGACTGTATGAAGATAATTTTTTTAATGAAATATTAGTAAGCCCATTTATTCCACAATGAATTCACCATTTACACTAATAATTAAATTAGTAGATAGTTTAATTTCATTTATATATCTTCTTTTTCTCGTAAAATATTGATATAAAATTTCTTTGCTTGGTTCAAATTTTAAAAAGAATACCCTAATTTTCTTAAGTAATGTCACTTATTTTATATACATAATGCATCTTATACTACCATTTAGGACAAATTATTCTTTTAGTGGGATAAAATAATTTATATTCATGATGTATGCCATCTATTTTTACTATTTTATTGTTTATAACATTCTCATTAATTGAAAAAATTGGTAATTCAATGTACCTGTGGTACTAGTGAGGAATTATATACATTTTTCATCTATATACACATAATTAGTTCATTTTTATTATAATTTTTGTAGCTTCTTTCTTTTCTTAATTTAATTACGAAATGTTATCATCTAATGAAATATGTAAAATTAAATATTCAGAACCATTTTTCTAATGGAGGGTCAAAATTTATGATTTCGAAGACCTTTATATACTTCTCAATTATTATTTTCTATGATAGAATACATATATTTGAGTTAGTTTTGTACTAATATATGGAATCATCCCATGATTCATTTTTGTTTGTTTATTTATTTTTTATACATGAATTTTTATTAACCATTATTATTTTAAAATACATATAAATATATATATATAATATTATTTTCATTAAATATAAATTTAAATTTATAATGATATATTTCATATGGGTATTATTTTCTTTATAAGATAACAATGATTGTTTCATTATTATTATGGTTGCATACCCTTAGATTAGACACATAATTGTTTGTGTTTATTTTCAAAGGGATGAATATGATACATAAATTTAATAATATTGTTAATTTCTTTTATGTAATAAGGGTTATAGAAAATTTTCTTTATGATGAACACATAAATTCCATTGAGATCATTGATCAAGGAAATCATTACTTACATCTCATCACATTGATGTTCATCCTGGGACTTTATCATGGGAATTTTTCAATTTTGGTGATTCATATTTTAATGATATTTTCCTTTTTTCCTAAGGAAGGTTGTGAATTCTTTTCAATATTCTATGTAATGAAACCATTTTTTCAAAAAATGGCATGTTAATAATTTTTTAGTTTTTTTAGTGTTCTATAAATTGAATTTGTCTAAAAATATTTCATTAGTTAAATGGAAAACAAAGGACTCTTTTACTTGGAACTCATATTCCACTATAAATTCTTGGGATTATTGGCTTTGGACTAGGATATTAACTTGAAGCTATGTATAAAACCAAATTCTAACATGTAAACCATCCAATTTATTATTTATAATCTGGACATATATTGTGTGGATTATCTTGTGGTTATATTTTTATGGTAATTAAATATATATTTTCTAAACATCAAGATTCACAATTTGTGAGGCATGGAGTTCGCGACGAATATTTTTTCTGAACTTCTAATGTAATATATTATCTATGCCTCCTTGTTTACATTTTCATACCCATATCTTTCATCGAATTGTCATTGTTCATAATGAAAACTCATAAGATGATTTAAAATCTATTTTATGTGGATTGATGATATGTATACTCAACGATTATAATTAATGAGGCATGAATCCAAGTATATCAAGGTGTTGATTTCCCTTAATTTCTACCTAGGGAAATTATCTACACATAGAAAAAATAGAATGGTCTATAAACCTCATGATTTATCAACAATTGAAAATTGGGTATCTAGAGAATTTTGACAAAAAAAATCTAAGGTAATATATTATATAATTTTTAAACAAAAGTATTCATCCCCAATTGCAAATTGAGTTTATGGAGTATCTACGGGTTGAATGATAATGGAAATATAATATAGTTTTCTCTATTTTCAAATTCATCTCATTAATACCCCATTATCATGGTTAGAAATGAAAATTCATATCCTAAATTCTCATAAATAATAATGTAAATATATGATATTCTCAAATAATATTATTTGAAAGAGACTTGAATAAAAATATATTTAGGTAAACATTTTTTTTGAAACTGCAATTTCTAATTATAAATATTAAAATATATACTGGCCTAGAATGTATTATTTATTTCATGAATAAGTCTAACATTCCACACAATTCATTATGTAATGAATACGTTAATAGAATATGTTGTTTTTATATACACAATTATGTTGTGATGTTTTTTCATTTTACGTTTTTCTTTTTCTTTTTTATGAAAATAGTTTTTTTTGTTTTATGACTTTGTATATTTTGATAAATTATTTTAGAGTGAATATATTTAGGTTATATATATTTACTATAAATATGAATATATTATAGTAATGATTTTATTCATTTTCAGTTATTTTAATTTTATACTCCCTTTTCTAATTTTATAACATTGTTTTTTATGATAATGGTAATGAAAATTAAACTTGTGATGCTCTTATACAGTAGTAGAACATGATTTTATATTCTTAGTATCTATCACACACAAAAAATAATTTTTTACTATTTATATCTAATCAGAAACACACTACCATGATATATATCTACTTATATTACAAATACGTATGTCTTCTTATATCCATGAGATTCCTCTTCTATAGTTCTGGACCCACCATATGTGTTTTTATTTATACTATACACATAATGATATGTGAATTCTACTATTTCATCATACTCATATAGAAAATGTGTAGTGAATGTAGCTAAAAATGTCTAACATAGGTTGTCACATATTGTTTTGTAATATTACACTCACCTACATTGAAATATTCCAAAATACTATTTAAAAATATAACAACTTTTAAATACATAGATGTTTTCATGTTTTTTATAATGGGAATAATGTTACAGGAAATAAATATTGTCCACTAATACGGAGACAATCCTCTCCCATAATCATGATAATATGAATTTTATGGAATACATACAATGGATGATTGTAAGAATAACTAAATATAAAATCATTTAAAATCCAAATTAATTCTACTTGAATATAAAAAAAAATTTTAAAAAATTATTCAAATTGTCTAAGATTTAATATAGGTCTAACACTTCCCATTATTTATCGAACACGAAAAGCGAAAATTCATTAAAATGTAATGCTTATATCACTATAAAATTATGAATGTCAACATCTAAATTTTTACATGAATACATTCTGTGGAAACATTTACCGACAACACATTAATCATAGAGAAGTGACTGATTATACAATTTTAAAGTGTTAATTTGTAAACGATATCATAATTTTTTAATAACTACTTAATTAAAATTCATAAATACATCTATTTTAATTTAATTACATAACAATTTATAGTATTTCAATGTTGTTGTAATGTTTTTTATGATAATATTTAATTTTCAATTATATTAAACAAACAAATGGTTGTATTAAGATTTTGTATCTCAAAAAAAAATTGAGGTTAAGTTCATCTGTTATTGAATGTAATATTATTATCATTATTGAAAAATAGAAAACATATATGTAGTAACACATTTTTGTGTGTTTATTATAAGTAATAATATTCTCATTTCACGTTACAGAGAGTAGTATAAATAATTGTTTATTTATTTGTTTTTTTGAAAAAAAATATTCTTAAATTAATTAATAAATAAACTTATATATGTTTTAACTTGAATAATATGTATAATTAAATTTTAACTGAATCATGTATCACAATTGATAATTTCTATAAAAAATTAGGGACATAGTTATTAAAATTAATTTACTATCATTTAGGTAAACATGAACATTTGTATATCCTTATAAAAAACGAGCATTAAATTTAAAAAACCACGGAGATGGATTCTGATAAAAATAAAATAAATAAACATTTAGATATTTGGAAGGATTTATTTCATGTAAAATTGAGAATTGATGTTTACAGATAGGTGGTTCATATTTTTTTTGTTTATTTTCATTTGTTAACATGTGTCGGCAATCTTTCGGTTTCCATTTTTTCATTTTACATTACAATGAAAATAAATATACTATATGAATAGGCACTCATAATTATAAAAAACAAGATACTAATGACCTATACAATGATAATTGAATTATATGTTAATGTATTCTCTCATATGTATGTGTTAAAATGTTTTCATAAAGAATTTTTGAATTCAATATTATTTAAACTATAAGTGTTAGTTTAGATGCATTGTATTTTTAAGACTAAGATGTTGTGGTAGAACTATAAATATATTTTTAAATATTTATATTAGTTAAAATGTTATTATGGTGAATCTTTTGTTTATGTTGGGGTACTCTTACATTTATCTTATCCTAAAACTGTATTTTCCAAAATTATTGAATATGAATTTGGTTACCACATTATTTATGTGTGAATTCGTATTGGTGGTTCATGAATTTTATTTTTACATAAAACTAAATTGAACCATAATTAAATTTTAATAATAACTATAGTAGTCATTCATTATTTTTTGATTTGTATAAATTTATGTTTTATATATTGAACCTTTATTAGTTTTGACATTTTGGTTATTTGAATTTTCATTCCAATCTCGGATTTCATTTATTAGTTTCATAAGTAATTGTTTTCTAAACATATTTCATCACACATATTACATACATAAAAAATAATTTATTACAAATATATTCATGTTTTTATTTTATATTTCTATAAAAAATGATATCTTATTCTAAAAATAGTATAATTGGTTTTTGGTTTTCTAACAATGGTAAAATAATGGGTGATGCTTTAGATTAAAAAGACATATCATAGGAGGAGGAAATATCATGAATATCACATGTGTTTGGGTAAAATATTCTTCTCATATAAGGGATAATATCTATAAAATATCCTTTCATTAGTTATATTCTTGACAGTTTCCCTGATGGCCTTATTCAATTTCTTTTAGATTAAAATTATTTCCACGATGGATGATCCCAATATTTTGAGGCAGAATAATGAACACTAATGAGTATGTAAGTGACTAGAAATGATTTATATGTTTTTTCATCACATACAATTTTATATATTTCTATTTATATTTCAATTCATGTAGATAATTTTCATTGATTTTTGGATTTGAAATTTAGTTGTGTGTGTTGTAGATGTTTGAGTTGATGGGTGTGAAATAGTTGTGAATTGAGGTTACTCATAGGTACTGGAGTGGACTTGGTTTGTTTCTTCATATGGTCTACATGGTTAGTGAATAATGATCAATGTTTGGAGTAACTACCTATCTACCTTGGTGGTTTCAATAGGATTTAAATCAAGATATGACATACAATTGGGGGGCAGCGTCATATATGAATCATTGGTTTTATGTTTTTTTATCTTTTAATATATCAAAAACCATATTGATTAATTTTTAAATTAAATTATTAATATAATTAGTCTCTTTTTATGTTTGAAAATGTTTGGAAATAATATTTTATTTCATAATTAAAACTGTATTATTATATATAACAAATAAATAAATATATTATAATATATTACTATCAATAATAATTGATAATTTCATTTAATTTCTATTTACCTGTACAGTTTTTTTGTTGGTAATATTTTTACCAACATAATTTTTTTTATAATAATATGTTTTATACCCATTTTACCAAATATATATATATATATATATATATATATATTATTTTTTGGTATTATACTAATTATAATATAATCATTTTATCTATCTCGAAAAATATTGTAATAGAGTTTTAAAAATATATAAGTGTATTGAAAATATATATATTTAAAACATATTACAAACATAAAATGTGATTTTAACTATAGATATATCCCTTTTCTAAAAAATAAAATATCTTGTAGTACTGTATATATTTAGATGAAGCATAAAATATTTATCACTTATGTAACAATTGAAACATAATCCGAATTAAATAATAGAAGAATATATGGATACGTAAATCCACTAATCATTAAAAATTATCATAATAATAGTCATTAATGGGAAGTATTTACACAAATAAAAAAATAAAAAAGTGGTGTATAGGGCATATGACCCATAGAACATAATCTGAGATGAAAAACCCATACCACATGGAAATATTTTGAAACATAAGACCCATTAATGATTAAAATACAATGAAAAAGTAAATATAAAAAATATGTGTACTAATGATTCAACATTTCAATGATGTATTATATAAACTAGGAAAAATAGACGATTTTTTAATATGATCAATGTATCCTAAAAATAAAATAGAGACTAGAAATCCATTACAATAATTCAAAATTCCTTCATATTAATTATTAAATGTTATACAGTAAATTAAGATTTATTATATATATACTATAGAATCATTATGAATCATATCACACCATATAATACATAATTATAGTTTTTATTGAATTTTTGTTAATAATCTATTATTTAAATCAATATTCTAGGTGATATATTCTCTTTTTTTCATGTATGCTTATATTTGGTAGTTTTTTCCCCTTTATATAGATCGTGGTTCCATAATCAATGGAATATTATATATGATATAAATAATATATATATATTTGGTCATTATATTTTTAAATTCACTCAAAAATTATGATATAAAGAAATGAATGAAAATGATCATGGAGATAATAGGTCATACTATTATATGATCGTTTTTTTCATTTATTTACGGATGTAATGAATGATAATAAATAATAACACGCCACTATAGAATTAATATTATATCATATATATAATATATATTCATTAATTCAATCGTTATTAATATTCACATGAAAAACAAAACATGAGTCACATAACTTTTGGGATGCGGTTTTCCACAGGCACAAATGATTGACATTATCATTTGCCACTATTTTTACAGAAATAAATTGATATGATATAATAATTCTAAAAAAATTCATACATCATAAGTACACTATATAATTTTAACACATTCTAATTCCCATCAATAAATGATAGTTTTTAAGAATGAATTATATAACTACACCAAGATATTAACCTATTTATCAGCCCAATTGATACATTCCCAAATCATTTAATAAAAAGTGTATTAGTTCATCCTAATAGTGATTGCATTGGAATGGAGATTTGGTGTGGAGATTCAATTGTGAGGTCATGTTCCTATTTAGTTTTCTCTTATAGAAATCATAATATAATGGAACCACTTTTAACAACAAAAAATGAATAAAGGTGGTTTCATAATCATTATAAAATTTCAATACACTTATATTAAAAATTTTCATATTTTATGAATATTATTACATATATTTTGGAGATAAAATATTAATATAAATCAGTTTGATTGTTAATGGTAATTTCCACTTTTTTGAAATACGTCATTTTGATCAACACGTAAGGGTTGAATGGTTTTTAATTTAGTTTAACATGAACTAAAGAATGTGACTAGTGGAGTTTGCATGACCAAATTATATAGGTTTGTTTTATTGGAGTCTCACGGTGGTGTTAAAAAGATCTAGGATGACTTCTAATTAATAATTGAGGGGTGTGGAACTCCAGGATTGTCATAAATAGACAAACTATAAAAATTTAATTATCATGAAAAATGTATCCAAATGGAAAATAAGTGTGTAAGGGGTTGAATAATGGATTATATAATATCTCCATTTTCATATTTTTACACTTTTAGATATTTAAATTAATTTATAAAATTATTATTTCAAAAAAATATCAATATTTCTAATTTAGACACTATTATTTTAATTGAATTAAAATAAGAAAAATAAATAAGTTGAATTATATTCTACTTCCACAACATAACACCAATATTTCATATTAATCTATGAGTTAGTCATACCAAAAAACACAATGGAATTTTGTTTTTATAATCATTTGTTATATTTTTTTAGTAATTCGAGAAATACTATATCGGGGTTTCATAAGAATTTAAGGTCATTATAAAATTTATAAAAAGAATTATTTTATGAAAATAAATTCATTATAATCAATATAGTAACATATATTGAATCATTATGTACCTTTTCCTTAATTTGGATGTATATTATATATTTAAAATTAAGAGGCTAATCTTTTGTAACATTATTTTATATAAATATTAAATATTTAATTATTGGGGTAATGTGTCCCTTATAAACTCAATTTAAAACCTAAAGTGATATTTTTGAAATTAAATTCATTAAATAAATAATGAATATGAAATATTGTAGCATTTATGGATTATTTTTACCCTTCATTAACCATATTTACCGTTTATTGATGTGGATAAATGTTACCATAATTACTATTAATGTTGAAATAAAATTAAATTCGAATATTTCCAAATTTTTAATATCATGAACATTAATATGAAATTTATTTTATCAATATCAGTTTATAATATTAGAATAAATTAATATTAACAGTATTTCACAACACATGATTAAAACTTATTTTTAGACACATTCATTTTTATGCATAAAATATGGTTCATTATTATTCCATGACTAGACACATATTTATTTTCTTTTATAGTAAAAATAATTTAATGGATTGGAAACATGTAATGTATTATATAAAAAATTTCAATAGAATAGTGTGGTTTTTAACAATTATTATTTCATGTAATGAACCCTCTTGATGAAATTATGTTTATTGAAAAAAAGGTCACAATTAAATTCTGTGTTACAGAGAAGACCAAATCAAATTAAAAATTATTTATTATTTTATAGATGAATGAATTTAATATTACGTTATAGACAGGGAAAAATAATAATTGTAAGAGGAAGACACTCTCAAAGACATGAAATTGTGGAGTTTCCCAAGGAAGTGGAAATGATATCTTTATATCACAAAAACACATGAGAGTTAATTGATTGATAGGAAGGAAAGTATTATATATAAAAAACTTGTTTTCTATATTTTAAAAAAGAGGATTATTTAAGGATAAGGAACAATGAAATGGTGAAGGGATTATAGAAGAAAAGAGTTGAAATTTTTTACGTATTCATTCCAACGTTGAATCCCACATCCAATCCAACAATGATAATCATTTTTTTCCATCAATTATCTCAATATAGAATATATGGATGTGCTGAAATATTTTCTTTTTAGGGGTTTGAATAAATTAATAAAAATTATTCATCTTTTTGGGTTACAATGTACATTATAAAGAGGATTACTATTGTAATTTGAAATTAATTAAATATATACAACAACAAGCTCCAAGAAAATTTATTAAAAACATTGAAAACATTTTTATAAGATATTATTTATGTCAGCATGTTTGCAATAAATATTGTTATAATGAAATAGGATGATATAATATATATAATACATTTTATGTATGCGGAATAAATGTTGATTACTATTAAATAGTAATATCATATTTAGGATCCGACTAAAATGTTGTCCACATGGTTTCTTTTGAATAAATTTGTATGTTATTTTAACTTATATGGAATGAGAATTAAATATAATATGAAATAAAAAATGTTTTTATAATCAAAAAGGGAATACATTAGGATGTACATTGATAGATTCATACTGATATATTGAAAACCTATTATAATCCTCTATTCTTGAAACGTAATACCCACTATAGAATAATCAACATTATCATTTGGAGAAGTTCATATCATATGGATGGTTTGTTATACTTTTTATTTTTAATGTTACATATATAAAATTCTTTTTTACAATACTAGATATTAATTTTTTGTTAGAGATTATAGTTATTTTATTTCAAACTCTAGAATGAAAAATTAGTTTTTAATTAAATAGAATAGTCAACAGAAATAGGGCCTGAGGATGTAGCTTAACTATATAGTGATGTTATTCAATTAATAGGGTTTTATAATGTCTATTTTAATATAAAATTGGTCTAAACAAAAATTAATAACAACATTTTTATTTTCATTTACTAGAAAATTGGTCATATATATTTCTTGGATTCATCTACATGTTACATTATTTACAAAAAAATAGATTATGTCATCACTACTAATGTATATAGATAGTTAATATGATTGTTATTGTTTTTAAACGATCTCATGGATAAATCATATAAATGAATCATATTCAATGATAATTCATGAACTATTCATATTGATTGTAATATTATGATACATGAATGAACAAAACACGATGAAATGAATTATAAAAATATATGAATTATTATAGAAGATAAATTATTCGGGATATATATTATTCTTATAAAATAGAATCCCCCTAATATGATTAAAAAGGTGATAGATGTGGTATTTCAAAGACAAATATTTGTTTCTATTATGATCTATTGATTAGGTAGAGTGGTAAAAACTGGATGCATCAAATAAATAATGATATAATGTTGATGGTTTATTAAGGACAATATATGGAATCAATTTACAATTTAGGATGTTTTGGGTTTGTGGGAAATATTATTTATTAGAAGATATAGTATTTTGGATAGAGTTAATTGGATAAAAACTATAAGAAAGACATTTTATGATTTTTTTTTCATAGTATGATAAAATGTATCACCAATTAGACATCGAATAGATTGATATAATAAATTAAAATCATAAATAAAATAATATTTGTTATGGTAATCATTTCTTTATTTTTTGTGTAATAAGCTATATTTGATTTCAGGGAGTCGTCTGATATAGTTCTCATATATGGTTTACATAATTGGAGTGGAATATATGCATCAAATTTTTACATAATAATATGATATTGTATGATAAATTTGATGGTAAAATAGTGTATTAGATATTTTCTAGGTCAATTAGAGGATGAACTAGAATCTTATAGGCTGTTCAAACAAGTTCAACATATAGAGTCATCAAAAAATATTATAGGTGTCTCATTATGATTGTTGAAGGATTGTTATATGATAAATTTTATGAATGAAAATACATTATATAATATTGGTCTAATATAATCTTGTAATGAAATTTTTTTGGAGAATTCTTTAGTCCCTTGTCTATCCATTGGATAATATATTTTTAGATTCTATGATGGATGCAAGACACTTAAAAAAATAGTATATTTTGTTTACTATTTTTGAAAATTGAAATCATGGTGTCTTGTATGTTTATTATGATAGACTACAACTTATTTTCAATTCACAATCATGAAGGACTTGGTTATCAAAAAATACCATTTCTAATAATTTTTTGGTGATTTTGTCAACATAGGTCAGGATGATTCGAAGAACACGTATCTGATATATGTTTTATTTTCCAACTTTGTATAATTAAATATACGGGGAGCTTTATCCCCATATATCAAACAATAATGTCCTAAATAATTATCAAATATAGTGAATCTAATTAATACTTCCATATTTACGTATACATTAGTAAATTTACTCAGTAGATTCCTTTTGAGGGTAAACAACCTTTGTTGGAGAGGAAGATAAATTAAAGACTCTCAAATTTTATTTGGTAGCCAAGAATCATTCATCTAATTATTCTATAAATAGTATGAAGGAATCTGATGATTATCACATATATAATAATTTGTTAAGGACCATGGAGCCATTTTATCATTGACTAAGGAATATTAATCTCTTTATATTATGAATAATTGGATTATTTCCAAGAAAAGTACACAATAATCTCCAAATAAAACTCATGTTCATCACATTCATGTTCTCTCCAAAAAATTAAAACATGTTTCATCAGCTACAGAATTACTTACATATCACTATAATTTTGTTTCTCATCAAACTATGGGTCCATTGAATATCCCATATGGTATGGTGGAATTTCATGGTACTCACATATGTGGATATTGATGAGTATCTATGGTAATTATATAGGTTTCCTATTATCATCATATAATTCACCTTATGATCAAAAAATTGTAAACTTATCTATGTATTATCACCTATTGAATGTTTAGGAGATCATATACTCACAATATAGGATTCTTATGTACATCATATAGGCATATCGGCCTCATCACATATGCTTCAATAACACTATCACATAGAGTTGGGATTTTGTTTCATTAGAGGGGGTTTTTCATTATAGTCACAAATAACACATCCATGTCATTAAATAATTAATGATTTTACATACTTTAATCCCAATATGAAGGGTTTATACATAATGATTACTCGGTAAATTTACATGAAGTCTCAACATTTATTGTATATTTCTAGGTTAAAATATTTTGTGGATAAATCAATATATACTATTTTAATCAATGTCATAATAGTCAACATTCATTGGGGATTTCCCTAATGTTCATTTCCTTTTTTAGTCATTTTAAAGGTATGGTGTAAGGTTCTGTATGGGAATTGGTGAAGATTATCTTTGAATGATACATCATCTATAGTGTGATATTGAATGGTGGAATTGAAATTATTTAACCAAATAGATTATATCAAAATATAATTCTACAAAACATTAATAAAAAATAGATTATATATGGAACAAAATTTAATATAATGTGGTTGAAGTTTACCATGATGTTTAACATCCTTTAGTCTAGACAACTACAAAATGAATGGACTGATGACGAGGAGATTTTGTTGGTCTTACAATTTGGTAATTTTATTAGGAACTAACCCTATTAAAGAAGATGTATAATGAATAGAGTGTTAGGGAATAAATTTATTAGGCAGTGGTCCATAATACTACATGATAGTTTATAGAAAATAATTATGTCTTAAAATTGGTATCATTAAATGTCTAGTGTTTTTTTCAGAAATGTGTGGTTTATTCCTAAATAGTTTAACATTCAAGAGGTTTTGTATTGTGAATAACTATGACTAAGAGTTGGTGGAATATATATTTATCATTCCATTCAATATTCAAATGGATTGGTAATTAATGTTCAACAATATAGGGGTACGTAGGGAAATTTGATGAGTAATATTGAATAAGTATGACATTAAAACCATTTGAAATAAAAAATTTATCATTTATGTTTTGATAAATGCATAACAAAATAGGGTTTCATGATGTGTGGTTCATCTATGTTTACATTTTCATGAAGATTATTGTTTCATTTGAATTGTTCCATTATAAAAATAATGATATGTATATTCATGATATGTTTTTATGAACAAGCTTTGTGATTCACGAAGAATTTGTTTGTATATGGGTAAGGTTTGTAGTAGGAAGTATGTTTTGTATATAATATTTTAGTGTAAAAACATCTCAAAAATAAGAATACATATTGAAGGATATATAAAAATAATTTAGCAAATTCTTCTCAACTATTTTATTCCATATAATTATAGTGGGTATCATGATTCACATAATGCACAATTAATAGATCTGTTAGCACGAAATTTTGAATTTTAATGCATCAAAACCAAAATATTTTGGTTCAGGGGGTTTTATAGGCTCCCAGTACAGTGGGAATAAATGCTTTATGATATTCATGATTGACCATCTTTTTGAGGATGTGTGTAGCACTCTAACATTGTATTTGTCATCATTGAGTTATATAACTTTTTCTTAAATGATATAGAATTTTAGAACCCATCCATTAGTCATCCCAATTCATTCTTAGGTGAATGGTTATATTACAAAATAAATCCCCACAATATGATGGACTAATATAAAGAATGGATGGATTTAATTATGAAGAAAATATTGAATTAAGATCTTCTTTTAATCTAATCCTCATGCAATCCAGATAATTCTTTTCTAGTAAATAGTGGAGCAGGAACATTGGGAATTGAAAGATCATAAATAAATATTTCATGATTAATTAATTGAATAAATTTTTTTTTTCTTGTTGTGGAATTTCATATAAAATCATTGGCCATGATGTCACTCTTCATCTACAAAACATCTTTGATGAGTTTATGTTTCTCAATGAAAACATATTTATATTTTTTTAATTTTGTACTACAAGAGGATTAATATATATATGGAAATTATATGATCAATAAATCTATGAACTAGAGAGAGTTAATTTCATATAATATATCTTATAGTGGTTTATATATAAGAAGGTTTTACTATATCGAGGATGGAAATTAATGAAAACTGTAATCACTACAACAAATATAATCAAATACAGGTAGTAAATGATTATTGGAATACTATAATAGGGTAATAGGGAGTGCATATTTATTAATAGACCACTTATTCAAATAATTTGTTACTGTGATGATGTACTTCTACAAGTTTTTACCATGAATCTCTATGGATAAATTTTGGTAGCTCAAGTGAACACCATAGGTAGAACATTTATTACTTTTATCATTCAGAGAATGATTAAAAATTGAATAGAATTTTATCATTTCAAATAAAAAAATCATTGGTATTTTTCCAAATATATTAGTGTACAAAAAATACATGTCATGTAATATTTATACCATAATTACATACAAGCTTTTAGGGTGGTTAAAATACATGTATCCACATTATGAGGGAAATATTATTGATGAAAGGGCCTCAGTTTATGTGGTCTTTAAATTTTTATAGGATATTTGGTATACACACATAGGAATTGAGAAGAATAATTCATCATATATTTCTTAATTTCGTGTGTATTTCTATATTTATTTTTAAAAAAAAACATACACTGCACATTATTATTAGATATGAATACATTCCCCCTTCACCCTTGGTATGTGTGGATCAATGTGTAGTTCTTTCATAATTTTTTTGGGAATCCCAATATTATTATTCATGCATGTTGTGTCTATACCAACACCTCGGTCCCTAGGGAATGTTAAGTGGATATTTATAGTAGAGATATTCTTTATAGAGGTCATGGTGTGGGATTTCTTATTAACCCCCTCCATTAACCCAAATATAAAATTCCTGAAATAACCCAATCACAATTTTAAAATTCTTTAGGAATTGGTTTTAGATATTTAAAATTGATAATTGGGATTTAAAAAAATAAAAGGCTCGAATTATATTCCCTTTTTAAAAAGTAGGTCTATGATGGGAAGTAGGGAATCAGCTTATTGGATTGGTTCATATATTTCATATTTACTTCATTTATTGAGGGTTTATCAGTAAGAGGAATCATACAATTATATATTAATATATTGTAGTGAAAATTAACTTTTATTCATGGTATTAGAATTATTAGGTGGAACCCAAATCAATAATGGCATTCTCGCACTAGCGATGTTCTATGATCTAATAAGGAATATCTACCAAAATGCATATTTGTACAACTTTTCAACACCTTAAAATTTGTATACATATTGATAATCATGCTCACTAATTGGAATAAGCTCCATAATGACATCACCCCACTATAAAAATTATTTATATAATTAGTATTGAATAGTTTTATACTATGAATAGTATTGATTTATTATATTTTATTGGATTCATAGATTACTACACAAGTTTATTTCTACATTCAAAACATCCTTAATATAATTTGTTAGATTATTGAATATTAGTTTGGATGTAAAATATTCATGACTTATGTAATATCCTTAGATATTGTTTTTTTGGTTTCATTCATTAACATAAAAACCTACAAAAATTGATAATACCATTTACATCCACCCATTATAATAAATTCTTATAGCCTCTCTCAACATATGGTTGCACCATGGTTTATATGGAAAAATATTGATCCACCACAAGATATGACTAATATATTATTGACTATGATTACTTAGGAAAAATGATCATGTTTTCAAATATTGGATCTTCATTTGACATGGTCCAAAAGATGATTAATGATTGGTACTGTGTACCATAGAGTAGGGATGTCGTGATTCGCGATGAAAGATGATCAATTGGAATATACCCAAACATGTATAGATATATAAATTACAATATTCTTGGAAAAAATTATAGTCTATAAAATGAATAATACATGAAAAAAAATAGTGATATGGGAGTCCCTATAACATTGTACAACTATCACAGTGATTCCTATGGGTTATGACAAATATAATGAATGACTTTTTAGATGTGTGGTAAACAATCCAATACTAATATAGTTTTTCTTGACTGGATCTTTAGATGTATATGTGATTAATTTTTTAATATCACAATTATTCTATAAATCTAATTATATTAGAGAAATAGGAAAATATTCAACTAATAATCATCAAGGAATTGAGACTGTATTTAGTTATCGTATTCCAAATTGTGTTCTTAGAAGTTTTATTTTTGAAATTCAAGAAAAGGAATAAAATTAATAATTTTTCATCGTGAATCGACATACTAGAATTAGTACTGAATTCGTACTGATATTGTCAACCCTTCACTGATCATGTTTATATAGTTTTTGGTGATAAACCACGTGGTACACCAATAAAAAAGAATTATTTCTATGAATATTTGGTTCATAACATACTATCATGAGATTTTGGTGACGAAGTCTCATGGGAGAGTATTGAGAACATAGAGTATTCCATGTATGATGTAATTATAATGATCATTGATTTTTATTATGACATTACTCAAGAAGAGGAATGTGAATAGTTATATTAAACTATTGATGGAATTAATATACATCATTCATTCAAGGTTAATTTCCACTACTATTTTTTGTGATCTAAAAGTGATGGGAATGAAAAAATCCCCTGGTTTTACACTAGGAAATGACATTTGATATCCCTCAATAATGAACAAATGATGAAAAAAAAATTATATTATGAGGGCTTCATCTTAGAAAAGTATTATGAGGAGTTTATTGAAATTCAAATTATTCCAACCATATGGATCAAGTGGTATATTCCATCATATTTTATTTCTGAATATTTTTATATACACTATAATAATTATATTAAACTCACAATTGAATATTATACACACCTATATGTTAAATCATATATGGTGTTCCTGTAGTGTCTCATAAATGTTAGGGATTAATTTTAAGGATATCCTACCTCATGCACATTGAAACCCACCCAACGAGTGTAATCAATATTCATGCCTGTTGAAAAATATAAGGTTGAGACTCATTGGTCAAAGTATTTTATATATGTATTGATTTCACAGGAGGTATTAATAACCTAACAAATGATTTAATGTATTTTAGGCACACACAAATCATCAGACACTTATGAAGATGAACATACAATTATATTAGTAATGGGAAATTAATTGATTAGACATATATTCTTTTTAAACCTACCACTATTCTGAAGGAGAATCCAATTTATGATGGGGAATATATGAGGATATAATATATAGAAAACAATACAGGATCCACCACTCATGTAATGGGGGATGAAGACTCTTACATTCCCATTGAAGTTTTTCATAGTACCCATTTTTGGTTTCCATAGGCTAATCTGACTACCTCACATCTCAATGATTCCTTATATATGAAAAATTTCTTCATGAATTGTTTCAATCTAAATTTAATTTTATGGTAGAAAATATTTTGATTCAATATAGTGATTATAGGATAATGTTGAATATCATCAACCTAAAGTATCCATATCAATGAATATGATGAATTTGATTCGTTCTCTATTTGTTAAAGAGAGTAATTATAAGAGTAGTCTACAATCATCAACTTTATGCATGGGTACAAGCCTCCATTTATAAAAAATAATATGAATAAAGGTATATTGGATAATCGAAGTATAAATACATTCCATTGGGTATCTATTCACATGAAATGGAATTATAAGAGATAATATGGAGAGATATAAAATCTAATTAGTAATAGGAAATGTCAAAATCCATAGAAGAGACTGTCTAAAACATGAAGTGTCAATTTATAAAGGACAAGGGTTATTTTCCCCATTAAAAATCTCATGGGTAAGATTTTATTGTCATGAATGATATGCGGAATGTTCGGGTGTAATACTCTCATAAGAATTTAGTATATGAATTAATATATCTAGAATGGTGGAAATAAGTTAAAAAATCATCACAGAAAAGAAAAAATGATATTGAATAATATATTATGAAGTTGTATCCAACACTCAATTTCTACCTAAAGATATGATTCACTCTATACATGGATCTATTGTTTTTATATTTCATTTAAATTATTTCATTTATGAATTAACAATTTTGATACTTTAATCTTATTTTAATTAATTGAAAACCAGAATAACATTATATAAATCCTTGTGAGTGATGTTTGATGTGATAAAAATTTAATAAATAGATGGCCGATGAATTAAATGATATCATACGACATGGGAAAATGTGACGAGTTAGAAGTGATTAATCAATCGTAAAGGAAACACATATTGAAGTGGGAAGAAGGATTGTGTATTCCATGTGTTCAAACTAAAGGGAAGTTTAATGTAAATACTTATGATATCAAATATTATATGGAACAAACTTGTCATAAATTATTTTTGTGCATATCATATATTCATTCATAGTTCATTTTATATATCATTTTTAATGATATACATAATTACATTAATATGATTTCAACATTATTCATTTTCTCAAAATGATACTGTGAATCAAAAGTACATGATGACTTTATAACTCTAGTGATAGGTTTTTATTGCATGATTAACACATATTAATTGTTGTATATACAATTGAAAACCAATATTCCCTGGAGTAAACTTGAATGAAATATAAAACTATGATTAAATATAAAATATTTTCTACTTTTAAAATTTAACAAGTCTTGATACTATCTCACAACAGATTTATATTTACATGGATGATTACCCAAAAGGCCTCCATTCCACCCACATCTATTATACACACATGGTTTGACATTAATTTCATGAAAAAATATAGGGATACTTCATCAAAAAATGATTTATATTTTTTTATCATTGAAAACATGAAATAATATGTCATCTAATGTGAGAGATATAACTGGATGTGGGTTGAGAAATATCTCATTAAAATGGTACACGAATTTATACCTCTAATAAAATATTTTATCTCTCAAGGACGACCCTATATTTTTCAAGAATATAATCATTTAGTAAGAGAAAATGATGTTTTTCATAATTATATATCACTCCTAAAATGATCAAACTCTCATGTGTTATAACTTATTAAATGTTCAGAAATAATGATCACTAATGATGGTCGTTGAATGAATAATAATGTAAACAATTCATGTAAATAATTAATCATGGAAACCAAAATTCATAATATTATATGATTCAAAACCAGAAAACATAAATTAATCATGAACTATTATTTTTTTAGACAATAAAATTATATATTACATGCTGATATAAAATATATCCATATAAAATAATATGATATAGTTAATTATAGTACATAATATCATAGTTATTTGTCATATCCCCTTATATTTATCAGTTATTTCATTATACATGAACAAATGAAATTATTTTTTTCAATCATATAATCACATTAAATTATATAATAACTATAAGTACAAAATAACAGTAATTACATGTTTTTAAAAAGATTATTTTTGTCAATAACAACAAGTATACCATATTTTATTGAAAAATTGATTAATTGGATTTCAATATTAATAAATTGATGTGAAAACTATTTATATGTTTATAGAATCCTTGTGGTTTGTGTAAAATCTAATTACATTTTACTCAGTGTAAAATTATTCGTAGTTTCTTATTGTTGTTCATTATTAATCAATATTAATCTTATTTCATATACAATTTTTTTACAAGATTGAATCTATTTAATATTTATATAATCGGTGAGGAATAAAATTTTATATCCCCTCTTAAAACAAGTTGTTATAATAATAATGGGCAGTGTGAGAATTTTTACACATTATTTTTATTATATTTCTATAAGGCATCGGTTGAATGTTTATGATATCTATCATTATGAATTCTCATCACATAATTCATTACGATATCACATAATATTTAATGAAGATAATTCATATCACTAACATGTGAAATAATTTATAAATATTATTATAAAAAATCAAAAAAGATCAATCCCACAAAAAAATAAATTGATCACATATATAAATAATATTAACAATTAGTTCTGATCAAACGTGAATATTATATATTTAATATAAATCATAATCATTGAAAAAATATCATATATATTGGATCAATCACAATAATAAAATATATTTTTTATAGGAGGTTTAAAAAAATACTATTGTCTATTGTTAAATAATATTTTTGGTAATGTTATATTTAAAAAAACTAATATCAAATGAAAATGTTGAAAAAAATTTAATCATAAAAATAAAAAATGAACAACATAACAAATAGAACATGAGTAATGAAACTACTATAAATTACACATACCACACAAATTTTTTATAATTTGTAATTTTTAACTCTTTAATGACTTTACAATAAGTATTTAAATATGTTTTTAGATGGTAAAAACTCATATTTCATACAATGTTTATGATTTATCTCCAAATAAGTTGTATCTAATATCAAAATACATGGATCTAGAATAGAAAAAAAATATGAATAGTTAAAAACCACATGTTATAAATTTTTTTTTAAATTACGAAGATAATACAAATAAATTAATCATATTTTCATCTTAATTAAATATCATGGAAATTTTGTAATGAATCACTGTGAAATTTAACTACATACTATCAATAAAATGTTTTATTAAAACATGTAAATTATATGTTAGTCTCTAATTTTTGAATGAATTTTAATCCTTTTTATAATTCAAAATATAAATATTTTCTTTTTTTGAAATTTTATGGTTTTGATGAAAATAACTACTTTTAAGTGAATTTGGAAAGATAAATATAATTTGAGAAATGTTATTTATTTTAAATACATTAATTAATTTTGAATTATTATTATTATGCTTAAAATATTATTTAAAGTAGATTTAGTTTTCTTTATATTTATTTAATATGATTTAGTTTTTTCATTATAAAATTGGATTTTTCATCCGTAAGGAGTAATGTGTGAAATTTATTTTTACATCAAAATTTTGATTTATATAATTGTTTAGAAAGAGTTGAATGTGGGATTGATAATTTGTTCAAATCTTATCACTGGTTTTGGTTCACAATCATTAAAACTGTATAAATAAATTAGTGGTAGAATCATTGAGTCGAAAAATAAATCTACATTAAAAATATTATATTTTTAACATGGCCCATTGGTTGATGATTTAGTAAATATTTTCATTGATTTTGAGGACGTAAGTGCATCCTCTATTTTTTATCATGTATAAGTTAAATAAATTGTGTTAGAGTGAATTTAGAAATCACAAAATGATGATCTAAGATTATAATAAATGATAAAATCAATATAAAAGTGAATTCTTATGATGTTAATATTTATAATAAATGTGTTTTATGTAATGGTAAGAAGATATTCTATTCATTGTGATTCAAAATTAATGAAATCTCTTCCCTGTAAAGCATAGAGTTCTTTGTTTTCCTTTTATCATTGTATAAATTGTATTTAAAATGAACTTTCGGATAATTATTAGTGGGGTTATATGAAAAATCTATAATTAAAATATTACAATGATTTTTTTGAATTTTTAGTAGGTAAAAACAGGTATAGTTGTTCTTAATGGAGTACATCTATCTTTTCTAATGCCAATGTATAAATTGAAAAATTTATTCATTGATTTTGTGGTCGTATTTCCAAAGAATCCATGGGGTAACTATTTGATTTGATTTATTTTTTATGACATTACTAAATCTATGAATTTACAACCAATTTTAGAGTTATTTGATTTAGATCTTCATTATAGATATTAATTAAAGGATTTCTTCATGTTCTCTTGTGTTAATCTCTATATTTTATCATATTGTGACACATGGTTCGCATATAATATTGAAAGACCACATTAGAAAGAGTTTTTAAAAAATTAAACTTCAACAAATCATTTCATCCTCAAACTAATGATCTGTTGGAGTGGATGATTTAGAAAATGGATGATCTACTTCATTCATGTTCAAATGATTACCAAGGATTTATAGAATATCATCAATCATTTTGCAAGAACATGAACCTTCTTTAAATTATGTTTTCTTTTTCCAGGAGTATTTGAGAAAAGAGGTGTTTTTGGAAATTTTTGAAGTACACGCCACGTACTCATTTACCGCAGGTAGCCCGGTGCTAGCCTTTTAGCAGCCTTGCACATGGCCATGTGGGATGACCTTTAGGTTTCCTAATGCAGAGTACGGAAACATCAAGTACATGTCGTGTACTCTAAAAGTGCATTCCATGTATTTTTTTCATAAAATGCATGAGAGTCACGTCTAATCCCCAGAACTCACATATGTTTTTGTCTCGTTCGACCGAGATAACCCGTACGACCATGGATCATTGACGAACCCTCGAACCTCTATCTGCCTACAATTCGAACACTATTGATTGCATTGGAATCGCATTGGTGAGTTTTCTCTTCTACTGGAACTTCATTTTATTATTCCTCTTCATTTACATGATAGCGTGGGTTGAACGTTTTGTACGTTTTCTTAGATCAATGACATTTCTAGGAGATTTAAGCTTCTACGTTCATGTATATTGATCTCCTAACCTCGATGTAGGTGGTTTTTGCCTTTCTGTACAAAGTCTTTGATTTTTATCAGCAAATTTTCCCAATACACATGAATGGCATATTGCGTGTTTACCATTTTTGCCCTACTGTTTCTCTACTATGATGGTATGCCTGAGTAGATGAATATTGATTGTGAATATGGGGAATTTTTGTGATTCTGATGTATCTCCCATGCATGTGTTGCCTTTTTTGACCGTTGGGTCTTGTTTTCTTATTAGGTTGATGTTTACTTTCCCATGCCTAGTATTATATGATGGTGTGACTATTCATCTATTATATTGTTGTGCTATAGAATTCTAGCCAAGTATTTCTTGAGGTTGACCTTCGCCGTTACGCGCTGCTACACTTTCTTGAATTACACAGGGCCATGAGAACCTAGTGTATAGAACATAAAGAGAATGGACAATGAGGGATTATCCAGAGTGTCTTTATAATTTACGATGCATGACTACATGGGGAATTAACGTTGAGTGCTTCCCCAAAGTGTTTTTAGTTCCTATACAATGGCCATAGGTGGAATGAGATGTTAACTGCTTCCCCAGAGCTCCTCAAGTACTGTTCTGAGACTATATGGGGAATTGACGGTGAGAGAATCCTCAGAGAGTCTATGCTTATGCCAAACCCAAGGGGTTAGAATGAGTGTATACCCATAGTGTTGCTTGTACTTGTTTGGTAAAACCATATGGGATAGGTTGTGAGTAATTCCTAGAGGGTTACCTTGTGTTTAGTTGCTTGCTTGTGTTTCCAGGTACGACCATATGGGATTTTCTATGGGTACTTCCCAGAGGGTTACCTATTGTGTTCATATGCATTGTTTAGCTGTTTCATATTGTGTGGTGATTTCAATGCTTTAACTCGAGGATTGTTTACTACTTTGTACTTTCCTATTTACTTCTTTTTCTACTATTACTTACCATATACTCACTAAATGTTAGGCATAAATCTTTAATTGGTTTCCTACCGCGATTTTGTCACACACCCAGTTTGGGTCATTCGTTTGGTCCCAAACTAATTATATTGGTGTAGGTATAGATATGGTCAAGCACCATTCTACTTCAGGAACATGTAGTGATTTGGAGCTAGAGAGCATGGGACAAAGCAATGGATTGCGATGTTGAGGAACTTTTTATATTTCTTTTGTATTTTTTAGCACTTATAGTATTTTTATCAATGTGACTTGTTTTGAATCTTTCCTAGACATATGTATCATGCATTATTTCATATATATATGTTCTCCAGTTGTTTATGATTCTAGTATTCTACTGTTTTCTATTGTTTTATATTACTTCTTCCTCCATTGTATGTGTTGTTTACTTACTCTGTATACTCAACCAATGAAGTCATAGTTTCCCTACTGTCACACCCAAGGCCCCTGCTGCTTGTCGGCAGCCTATGGAGTTTTGTGGAATAATCTTGTGGCCATGTGACCAACTGGGTACGGGGCACCTCTGGGTGGCTTCCGGAACAGGGACATTACCAAGTGGTATCAGAGAGAGGTTTCTTTTTTCTTGACATACTGTTTGGAGCCTTAGCAAGGGATAGGATTGAATAGGTAATTGGTAATAAGTTGTGCCCAGGAGTAGCTAACCCATTTACAGGGTAAATCTAATCTACCTCATTTAAATATAAATTTTCATGGTTTTGCAATTATTATATTTATTCTAACTTCACCTTGAGTGATTCACATGATTTGTGTTGTTATTTTTGATTTTATTGAGGTTTTATTTCTATTTCATCCCAATGAGATGAGGGTATTACATCTCATTAAACATATAGTCACTTTCTAGAAATCACATGTCATGCATTTTTTCCATGACATCAATGATGCATTAGAAATTTCATGTTGTTGTGATATATGATGTGTAAAATATTCATGTAGTTGTGATATATTCCTTGATATAAATACCTTATATTTGATAGGGAATTGTTTTTTGTAGATATTTTCTTGTATGAATGCCAAACATTGGTTCTTGAGGTGTTATTGGACCTCATAGACTAGAAATTTGTGGATAATTTCCTTTTTTTCCTTGTTGTAACTTGTATAAGATTCCAAACACTGATTCGAAGGGAGTATAGGCCCTCACGAATCATATTTTAGAACTTTCAATGCTTGTATTGTTGTTTAATGAATTCCAGAGTAGTTGATGAGGCTTACTATCTCAAAAAACCCCAAAATACACTCAATGTAGTGTCAATTACATGCCATGTGTTCTTCTGTTCAGGAAGAAACTATTTTTCCTAAGTACACATGGTGTAGTCTTTGACCGTATTGTAGGCTATGTGGGTAGAGACATGTTATGGGGAAAATATAGAGTGACCACGTTGTTTATCATTCATACATGTAATGTGTCATTCGTACACGTCGTGTAGTGTCGACCATGTTCCCACCCATGTCACTAACAACACAGGTTGGCCAATTCATGTCTAATACACATCGTGTGCTGTATAAACACACCGTGTAGTCTGACCCTGATACCCAACCATGTCACAAACAACACGTGCTGGTGTTATCCTTTCTCTTACACGTCATTTATGAAACACACCGTGTAGTGTGAGCCATGTGTCAGGCCATGTCGCTAACAACACGGTCTACGTGAAACTTGTCTAGTACACGCCGTCTAGTCTTGCCTTAGGAGAGCTGTGCTTCTTAGATGTGTAGAAGAACTCGGATAAGGAAAGAGGTTTCAATTACATTCCATGTGTCAGGAGAACAAGCCGTTTGTCTGTGGTGTTACATGACCTGCTTAGGTTGGTGTACACGCCCATATGAATGACTTCAGGGAATACGTTGTGATGGAAATGTACACGTCGTGTATTCATGTTTTGTAAACTTTAATGTTTCCTCCTCTTGTTCTCTTCTTACACTTCCTTGTTTCAGTATCTATGATTTCTATTCTAAGGTGTGCGCTTGACCATGGAGAGTCATGCCACTGAGACGTCCTCCAGTTATTCGCCAGTTATAGGGAAGTGATCAGACGCCAGATACGGCTGATAATGGACATCCAGCAGATCCTCCAGTTGTGCCAGTCTTCGCACCAGTAGTTATACATATCACCATTTCTGATGCACTATTCAGTGATGGCTTCATGAGGATGATGTAGACCTTTCAGGGATCATCGTATCCTTCCCCGTCGATGGATGACTTGATGGGGGTCTTCCAAAAGTTACATCCTCCCACTTACTCAGGGGAAGGGGGACCTCAGGCTTCCGAGTCATGGATAAAATCTAGGTTGATGATCTTTGAGCATGTAGAGATGCTTCCAGAGAAGAGGGTCATGCTTGCGACCTGTATGCTTTGGGAATCCAACAAGAGGTGGTGGGATGTGATATCACAGGTTGGAAGCCATCAAGATATGGAATAGGATGAGTTTCAGTTTATATTCTTTGATTACCTCTATCTGGAGACCATGTGGGCCGACCGAACCCAGATGTTTTTGAGTCTGGAGTAGGGTACTATTCCTAATATGGAGCATTCCTCCCACTCTACTAAGTCCATATTTTCACACCTATTACAGGTGTTGATAAGTTTTTCAGGGAATGGTTGTTCGTGGATGGTATGAGCCACAACATCCGATTACAGGTGAACATCTTCCGGTAGACTTCTACCACTTCTGTTGTCAACCATGTAGTGATTACAGAGCACAACTTGAGGGATTCTGGAGTTGTGATCCAGGTCAGGTCGACATTTGGGGTTAGTGTTCCTCTTAATGACAGTAGTAAGTGCCACATGGAATCTTCACATGGTGATCCGAGGAGGAAAGACACTTCTTCTACTAGCCAGGTGGTGTGTTACCAGTTCGGAAAGAGTGGGCATATGAGACCACATTGTACAAAAGACCTATTGGAGTGCTAATCTTGTGGGAAGATGGTTCATCTTCAGTGCATCTATCAGATCTTCTCTCCAGCAGCTGGTGATAGGGGTTCTTCAATGACTCCTCGTTCATGAGCAGCTGCACTAGTTTCTCACCAGTCTAGTAATTGGAGTTCTTCAGGCCGTTTAGGCGACGTGGAGGTCATAGTCATGGTAGCCAGTCGCCTGGTTTTAAGTGACATCTGGGCGAATCCGCTCAGAGTGGTTAGGAAGGGTCGGAGGGCCATGGTACATGACAGACTTTTGCAGTGGTGCAGACCCAGTAGAAGCAGGATCTCATACCTTCTACAGTTTGAGGTAAGATCTTAGTAGACTTAGTTTTTTCTTCTGTTATTTTTTATACAAGGGCTTCCCATAGAATTATATTTGTTGATGTTGTGGAGATCCTTGTGATATGCTTCTTTTCTTCTGGTAATATCTTGACGCTAGACACACCGTTGGGGACTAGAATGGCTAGTGTACGTCATTGTAGAGACTTTCCTCTACAGGTCGGTGGATGTAACTTCTTATGGGACCTCTATGTCCAAGAGATGACATGATATGATGTCATTCTCTGGATGGACTCTTTAGTTCCATTTCAGGCATTCGTCAACTGTTACCTTCGTAGGGTGAGTTTCATATCAGTAGAGGTCAGATCCTTTCTTCATAGGGGTATGTGGGATGTCAAGGCGAGAAAAGTTGGTCAAGAGAATCATGTGTTTAGAGGAGTTACAAGCCAGATTCATTATATTTATCCGGATGACCGAGGGACATCACAGTTAGACTTTCCTCCAGTGGTGGATCGTTTGAAAGACTTCTTTATAGAGGAATTTTCATGTTTTCCTATGGAGCATGAGGTAGACTTCTCGATTGAGCTTGTTCCAAGAGCAGCACCGGTGCCCATTCCTCCTTATAGGATGGATACACCTGAGTTGTAGGAGATCAAGAAGCAGTTGGAGGAGTTACAGGAAAAGGGTTTCATCTAAGCTAGTACTTCTCCTTGGTGTTCTCTTTTCCTGTTTGCAAAGAAGGCCTACGGTACCCTCATGCTTTGGGTGAACTATAGGATGTTGAACCGTTTGACGGTCATGAACTGATATCCATTACCAAGTATTGATGATCTCTTTGATCAGCTTAGAGGAGGACGAGTGTTCTCGAAGATTTACATGAGATCTGGTTATCATCAGTTGCAGGTTAGACCATCAGATATACCTCTTACTACCTTCAAGAGCAGGTATAGTCTATATGAGTCTTTGGTTATGCCGTTTGGTCTCACGAATGCGCCTGTTATTTTCATCGAACTAATGAACCGAGTGTTCAATCAATACATGGATTCCTTCTTGGTGGTCTTCATGGATGATATCGTGCTGTACTCTCACACTCGACATTACCATGCTACCCATATGGAGATTGTTTTGAGTACACTAAGGGAACATCAGTTATATGCTAAGCTCTCAATTTTCCACTTTTGGAAGGATTAGATTCACTTATTGGGTCATGTTATCTCAGAGGAAGATGTATCAATAGACCTAGAGAATGTGAGAGTTGTTGTTTTATGGGAGAAGCTGAAAAATTTCTTTGAGGTGAGGAGTTTTATAGGGATATCTAGATACTACAGAAATTTCATACAGGACTTTTCACACATAGCAGCACCACTTAAAAGACTGACAAAAAAGGGGGTGAAGTTCTTGTGGTTGGATTCTTATGAGTCAACCTTTTAGGAGCTGATGTGGAGGTGGAATTTAGCACTGATACTAGTCTTTCTTGAGACATGAAAGAGATATACTGTTTACTGTGATGCATTTGGTATAGAGCTGGGAGCTGTGCTTATGCAGGGAGATGGAGTCGTTGCGTACGTGTCTCGACAGTTGAGTCCACGTGAGAGGAATTACCCGATGCATAATCTAGACATGGCTTTTGTTGTTCATGTCCTATGCTGTTGGAGACATTATCCTATGTGAGAGAATTTTGTGGTTTTCATAGAACACAAAAGTCTCATGTAAATCATCAATCAGTGTTATTTGAATTTGAGACAGTGTAGGTGGGTTGAGTACCTAGAGTCCCTTGACATTAAGCTTGACTATACGCCGGGGAAAAGTAAAGATGTGGCTGATGCATTGAGAAGGAGGAATCAGATACAGGAAGTTCAGGAGGCTAGTAGTGACAGGTAGCTTATAGATCTATTCTCTGAGATGCATTTGGAGGTTCACGATAGACATGAGAAAACGTTTCTATCTTCTGTAGTTATTACCTCTAAACCTCTGGATCGAGTTCAAATGAGGCCGATATCATATTATGAAGTCCTAGTCATAAGGAAGAGTGTGTTAGGAGAGGACCCTATTCCTGGATGGACCATATATGAGGATGAGATCTTGGGTTTCTATGGGGGTGTATGGGTGCCTGCAGATATACTTGAGGAGCTAATGCGGGATTTTCATTCCTCGGTTTGGGTAGTTCCTCATGGTGCCACCAAGATGTATCGTGATCTATACACTCAGTATTGGTGGCCAGGTATGAATAGGGATGTTGTTAGTTTTTCATGAGGTGTTCTACTTGTTAGAAGGTAAAGGCAGAGCATCAGTGACTAGCATGGCCTTTGTAGCAGTTACCCATTCACACTTGGAAGTGGAACGACCTCCCGATGAACTTCGGGAATGGTTTACCGAGGTCTCCTCGAGGGAATTATGATTTTTGGTTTGTCAATGACCGACTCATGAAGTCTGGACACTTATTTCCAATCAAGGAGACTTTTAGTGTTGATTTACTAGAGTGGTTATACATCTGATATATTTTACATCCACATGGAGTTCAACACTCCGTTGTTTCAGACAGGGATGCATGTTTTACTTCTTTGGTCTGGCAGGGGCCTTATAAGCATTTGGGTTCATAGGTACATTGAGAACAACTTACCATCACTAGACTGATTTCTAGACTGAGTGTACAATTCAGGTTCTTGAAGTCATGGTCTGGGACTGCATTATGGATTTTGGAGGTTCTTAGGAGAAAAATATACATCTTCTGGGGTTTTCCTACAACAATAGTTTTCAAAAAACTATTCAGATGGAACCTTATGAGTCTTTGTATGGTAGGCCATGAAGATCACCATTATGATGGATAGAGGCATGGCATGATCCTTTGGTAGGACATTGTCTTGTTCAGGAAACCACAGAGTAGATAGAGATAATTCAGAAGAGGGTGACTGCTGCACAGTCTCGACCGGAGTCATATGCTGATCAGCAGAGACAACCTTTGGAGTTCGAGGTCGGGGATCAGGTGTTCCTGCGTGTCACACTGTGGTAGGGACACAAGAGGATTCGAATATAGAGTATGATTTCACTGAGGTATGTTAGGACATTTGAGGTGTTGTATAGAGTTGGGTCGGTTGCCTACTAGTTTCAGTTACGTCAGAGGTATTGGGTTATGCATGACAACTTCCTTGTTTCTCATCTTTGACATTACATTTCTTACTTGTCTCATGTCTTTCAACCTGAGGAGGTTGATCTCAAATTATATGTGTAGTTTGAAGAGAATCCTATCCGGATTGTGGATCGCAATACAATTGTTTTCCGTGGTCGGCCTGTTCCTCTGGTACGAGTGCTACAGTAGCACGGGCGAGTACAGGATGAGACATTGGAGAGGGAGGTTGATGTATGAGAACAGTGGATGGAATTGTTCAGGGATTCTTCTTCTAAACTGTGCTAGGGAAATTCAGGGTTGAATTTCTTTAAGGGGGGATGTTTCTAATAACCCATACCTTTTTTCAGGTACGTTTATCTTTTTCCTAGAGTTTTCGAGAAAATAATAATTTCTAGAAATTTTTGAAGTACACACCGTGTACTTTATGAGTACACGCCATGTACCTAGTTATCTCGGGTGGGAATGTGATGAATGTGTAGTGACCATGCACATGGCCATGTGTGATGACCTAGAGGCCACCTAATGTGGAGTATGGAAACAACAAGTACATGCTGTGTATTTTGTTTTTTCATAAAACTCACCAGCGTCACATCTAATAACCAGAAATCACTTCCTTTAGGTAACGTTCGACCAAGAGAATCTGTACGGCCGTGGATCGTCGATGAACCCCTGAGCCCCCATACACCCCTTGATTTGAACACTATTGATTTTAGTGGAATCGCATTGGCGATTTCTATCATCTGCGGGAACCTCGTTTCATGATTCCTCTACTTTTCCAAGCTATCATAGGTTTAACATTTTGTATGTTTTCTTAGATCTACGACGTTCCACAGAGGTTAAATCTTCTATGTTCAAGTATATTGATCTTCTTACCCCGAGGTAGGTGGTTTGTGCCTTTCTACTGAAATTAAATGAGTTTTATGTGCAATGTTTCCTAATACCAACGAATGGGGTATTACAAATTTACCGTTTTATCCCTATTTTTTTCTGTTATGATGGTATGCCTGAGTAGATGAATATTGATTATGAATAGGGTGGATTTTTGTGCATTGGATGTATTATCCCATGCATTTTTTTCCGGTTTTGACATTTGGTTTTTATTTTCCTATTAGGAAGCTGTTTAATTTCCAATTCCTAGTATTATAGGATGGTGTTACTGTTCATATGTTATGTTGTTGTACTATAGATGCTAGCCAAGTAGTTCTTGAGGTTGACCATGGCTGTTACACAGTGTTAGACTTTCTTGAATTACATAGGGATATGGGAACCTGGTGTATAGAACATAGAGAAAATGGATGGTGAGGGATTCACCAGAGTGTCTTTATAATTTACAATGCGAGACCACATGGGGAATTGATGTTGAGTGCTTCCCTAGAGTGTTTTTAGTTCCTCGACGTGGGCCACATGGGGAATGAGACATTGAGTGCTTCCCCGTAGTGTATATATTACATTAATTGGACTATTGGGGGAATTGATGATGAGTGTTTTTTCATAGAGTCTATTCTTAAGATGATCCCGAGGGGTTAGACTGACTGTAATGCCCTGAGGGTTTCTTGTACTTATTAGGTAGGACCAGAGGGGATATGCTATGAGTACATTCCGTAGGGTTACCTTGTTTTTAGCTACTTGCTTGTGTTTCTAGGTAGGACCAGAGGGGATAGGCTGTGGGTTGTTCCCAAAGGGTTACCTGTTGTGTTTATCTGCATTGTTTAGTTGTTGCATGTTCTATAGTGATTTCAATGCTTTAAACTGTGGATTGTTTACTTCTTAGTGCTTTCCTTTTTACTTTTATCTGTACTTTTACCTTCCATATACTAACTGACTATTAGGGACAAATCATCCAGAGTTTTCGTACTAGGATTTAGTCTTACACCCTATTAGGGTCATGATTTTGAGCACAAAATGATTATATTGTTGCAGGTATAGATAAGGGAAAACACCCTTCTATTTCAGGTACATGACGTGCTATGGAGCTGGAGAGCATGGGGCGAATCTATGACATGAGATGTTGAGAAGATGTTTATCTTTATTTCGTGCTTTGTTTTAGAAATGCATGTATTTCTAACTGTGTGACTAGTTTGGATGCTTTCCTAGACATATATATCATGCATTATTTCATATATATATATGCTCCATTTGTTTATTATTCCAGTCTTCCATTTTTTATTTTGTAGGATATTTATTTCTTCTGCAATTGTATGTGTTGTTTACTTCTACTCTGTACTCTTCCAATGAGGGCATAGTTTCCCCACTATCACACCCAAGGCCCTCTCTTAGAGTTGGTAGCCTCTGGCATTCGGGGAAATGCATTTGAGTCTATGTGATCAACCAGGTACGGGGCGCCTTTGGGTGGCTTACTAAACCATGATGTTATATATTGGATGAGTTTTTATATAAAATTAGTGTTCATTCTTTTGTACAAATGGAAGCATTTGAGGAATTATATGGAAATTAGTTTCACACACAAACCTTTTACTATGAAGATGGAAATGAATGTTGGTGGTACCATATTTATTAAAGTATTATCTAGGTATTTTTCAATTTATTCAATATCATATTATGATTTCTTAGTGTAGATGTAAAAGATATGTGGATAATTAAAGGGAAGGAATTTTTTTGAGGTAGGTGATCATATATTTATTAAAATACATCTATGTAAAGGGGTTATGTGTTTAGTTATAATGGGAAATATATTTCTATTGATCACTTTAACACATAAATTATTTGATAATTTTTTCTTGGTTTCCTATCATGTTGGTTTAGCATTGCCTTTTTAATGTACAAAACACATTTCATATTTTAATGTTAACAATATATGTGATGGATTCCTCTTATAATTCAAACATAAGTTAGTATAGTTGGAAGAGAATATTTTATATGAGGTATAAGTAGTTTATATTATATGCATTAGCGATATTAATTTGACAAGTAATTTAATTCACTTGGAAAATGTTGTATGGGAATACCATATTGTTAAAGTGGAATCCCAGAAAATATAATGTGTTATAAAGGAATGATGACAACAATTATTTAATATGTGATTAAAATTATGGGAAAAAAATTTAAAAATATGTGAAAAATGTACCATCACATGTAATGAAATAATAAATCACATTTTTATTTTCATTTGATTTAAAATATTAACTTATTTTTTTAAAATGAAAATATTATACTATGATATTCTTCTATATGGATTGACGTAAATGTATAATTTATTTCTACATCATAAAACATGAATTATAAAAAAATAATAACAATTTTTGGAATCAAGATATCAAAATTTACATTGGGGAAAATTTTGTGATTTTTCAGAAAATATTGAATTTATAGAAAAAAGTAAAAAATGTCAATATTTTTTTTTCAAAACAAATTACATTAAATAAAGTAATTAATATAAAATACCACATTCTTAGTTATTGTTAAAAGTAAAATTTTTATTCAGTTTTTATATTTATTAACCAAAATTTCTTTTTAATAAAATATATATTGGATCTTTTATATTTTTTTGTGTTAAATACATGAATTTTCTAAATACTATATTAAAATGCCATATGTTTCTCCAATTTAAATAATTTAAACAATCACTATTGATTTTTTCTTGAATGAATTGACCATATTATATATGATAAAATATTAATTATTATTTCTAAAATAATTATTATTATCCATATATTTATCATAAAATCTTATTTTTATAGAAAAATAAACTTCTTGAAATCGTGCTTTTTTGTCGTGTATGTGGGTTTTGTTTTAAATGTAAATAGTTAAATTAATTGAATTTAATTTTTTAAAATGGTTTCCATATTAATAATAAATAAATTTATATTTTCTATTGATATAAAGGTAATATTTATCTATATTGAATATGAAAAACAATAAAAATTAATTATCCTGAATAATGTAAAAATGAAATATCGGGGGGTTCAACTGAACAGAGAAGAGTAAAAGTGACCTAATAAATTGACTAAAATATAATTAATGTAATTTTTAGGTCTTATTATTTTTTCTTTATAGATAATAATCTAACTTTACCCATTTGGAGTTTAAAAAAATGGTTATATATTTCGCATTTAAAAAATAACATGTTTGTGGTTCACCTCACTTATATAACTCCTCTCGACGCCATTTATAATTTTTATATTAAAACATTTTGGATCATACAATACATTCAAAATCCCATAAAAATTACCTACCCTAATTCAAGATTCATTTTTGTAACAACCTATGTATTTATGTAATCACATTTATCAGTATTCTTGAATTAAATATTTATATTCAGTAATTCTTAAAATATTAAATTAATATATGGATTTTTAAAATAATAATTATTTATTTATATAACATTAATGAGATAAACATAATTTCAAATTTTAATTCATAATGATCAATTCATCTTATTATGATTTATTTATAATTTTTGGAAAAAGGATAATTTTTTCCGAATTGTAAAAATACATATTTTTTGAAATATGGTATTTTTTATGACATCGTCAATAAATAAGTATCATATATTATTTATTTATATATTATATAAATACATATTTATTTTATAATATGAATAATTTAAATAAGTAATTGATAAAACGTATGTTATAATTTATTCTCTAATAAGTATAATAATTTGTGTAAGTGTCGGAGCAGTACCAGCACAATATTGAGAATTACCATTTTTGTACTTTATAAAAAATTATTGAGTGATTAAAATTATATGAAATAATTTTTTAATAATTTTCTTTTATAATTATTGTTTTATTATGTAAATTTGGATTTTTGGATTTATGTTACAATAATCTAAACCAAATACCGGCACAATGCTTATATAGGATAAGAAAAGACATAATAACAAATATAATAAGTTGTATTGACATATAATATTTTAATTATACATAATTAACTAGTATGGAATTCTTTTGAACCTAATTAGCTCTTTTATGAATGAAATTAATTTTTAATTTATATATATTAAATAATTAATATTAATGTATCTGAAATATTGAGTTAGTTCTTCTATAAGAATAAGAAAAATAAATGAAATGTTTTTAGATAAAATTATTAGGATTATTAAATGACCCATAATATGGAGAAATATTTTAATACACATATTTTTTTTCCATTACAATATTATTTATTTTATTTGGGGTCATTTTGGACCCACATGAATTACTATAAGTCATTATTAAAATTTTATTTCAAAAGGCGTGAAAGTTGTCACTTTTTTTATATAATATTTTAAATCTATGGACTTCTATGATATATATTGGGTAATTAATATTTTATGAAAATATAATAGATTTTTTATTAATCATGAAATTTATTTCATAAATTTTAGGGAATAAATAAATACAGTAATTTTTTGAACATTTATTACACATCAATTAATTTATTAATTATTTAATGAAATTAATAATATTATAAATAATAAATTAAAAATAGTTCGAAATTTTCAAGATAATTAATGAATTCATTATATTGATATGATGTGTCTATTATATAATTAAAAAATTTACTCTATTTTTTTAAAATAATTGACGTGTTTAAAGTCTTAATTATTAATGGTTTTTATTTTGACATGAAAATATTTTTTATTAATATAATATTTTATTAAATAATTTGGCAATAAAAAACTTCTAAAATATCCTTAATATGATAATATTAATATTAGAATATAATTTTATTTTTTATTCCTTTTCTGAAGTCATAAACCCTATAATAAATTTATTATTTTTAGTAATTTGAGTAATTCCAAAGTTACCTCTCACATAAACTATAAAAGGGACCTCATTCTATACCAAATTTACATCACAATGTTCTTTATTTATTGTATATAATCTTAAAATTATGTTATCATCGTCGTATTCCTCATTATTTTTCTCCTGGCCTCTAAAAAATGCATCTTCAAATAGCCTTTAGGAGGTTTTGAAGGATGAATTTTCATGAAGTTAGATTCATTTTCTCCTCATAAAAATTATTTTTCACTTCTACATTATCCTCACTTCTTATAAAAAGTTTCACAACCATTCCAATATCATATATAATTGATTTTTTTTTTTCGAACATGAATCCTAAAATCTCTCATATAACCCTTTAATTCTAAAATAATGAAATCGTCATCCTTGGTGTGTCAAGTCACAACATTTGTGGACAATGTGTTTCCATTTCCCTTTTAGCCCAACCATGGAAAGGTTTAATTAAAATGTAATTTGATTAAAATTACCAATTGTTTTTTATTTTATCACTTTTTTATTATTACATCATTTTAACATGGATATCAACATTAAACTAACCATGGTTACCCAAAAATGTAACACACACGATTCAATTGAAATCGCATCATATTGTTAATAAAAGGGTGGAAAATGTTATAATAAGTTAATGTAAGGTATTATAAACCTAAATTTATCTCTATAGTAAATTAATTACAATTATTAAACCATTATACATGAGTTTTGAACACTTTTATATCAAGTCGAACTACAGGTAAGTGTCTAATTAGCTAAAACATTATTTTAAATAATTAAAAGATTTATTCTTTTAAATTGTTATATATTATGTCTATGTTTTAAAATATGTTTTTATAATGGTATCAAAAAGTTCAATAATGTTTTAGTTTTTATTATTTTTTTGAAAATTAATCTTTTTCATGTGTTATGTAAAGAAAATTTCTTTCAAAATACTTTATAAATATCTATTTTACAAAATTAAAAAAATTATTTTGTTATAAGTTATGAGGGGTGTATCTATTTTTCTGGATTTTTTTTGTTATACTTTTTAATTAAATTTTTTTAGAATTATTTTTATAATATATGATTTCATTATTTACTTCATCGTTTTGATATTTTATAAAAAATAAAATTTATGAGAATATAGTATTTTGAAATGTGAATGTGTTTTGATCATGAGTTTAAATGTGTTATCAGAAGTTTAATTTAAGATATGTTCCTTTAAAATTGTTTATGATAGGATGAGCCCATTATAGCTAAAAATATGACCATTTGATCCACATTATAGCACATGAAATATTATGTTGTACCCATTATAGCTAATGTTATGATGAGTTGAGACCCTTTATAGCTCATGATATGTTTTGTTGAGCTCATTATAAAAAATGATATGATTGTTGAGGCACATTTTATCTCTCAAATGCATTGTTTACTCTGGATATAGATTTACACTAACATGTTATTCTATTTATAAATGTGAATGTAAGATTTTTATGTTAATGATGTCTCAGAGAAACCACATGATATTTTAATCCATGATTATGAATTTACTAGAAAAGGGGTTTTAATGGGTTTTCATGAGTTCATGGGACTAAAAATTTTCAATCATTATTTACCTTACTAAGATTTTTCTAACGGTCCTATGTTTTTAAAATGTTTTTAACAGAATTACATAGAAGTTACAAGGATAATCTATTTTCTAGTGCAAAAGAATCTAAATAGTTGTTTTGTAATTATTTTTTATAAACACTCATGTAATATATATTTTTACTAATCTTCCAAAACCAAGATTGGAAAATGTTTAAAATTGTATAATTTAATGTGTATATTTTTTATTCTTTTTAAAAAAATACTATGAATTTTTTAGTATAGTGTCTAGAAGTGTTGTCTCGAGCTGTTACATTTGTTATAAGTGGGATAGTATATGAAACTCTGGAGATTATACATTGAATGTTTTTATAAAAAAATTAGCAATATAATTTAAATTTTATATTCTATTTAAATAAATAAACATCAAAAAATATTTTTTATTTATTATAAATATTTATATTCACAATTATTTGTTTAATAAATTAATTGGGTAGGAAAATTCATTTATAGAGGGAATAATGTAACAAATTGAGGTATTTATAGAATCATATTTATTAGTTTTCTAGAATTAAATAGTTATATTCAGTAATAATTAAAATAAATAATATAATATAACTTTATTTATTATAAAACACATATTTTTCAATTTTTTAATTTTAAATTGAACACTCTAATTTCAATTTTTAATTCAGTGGGATAAAAGTTTCTTTTTATAAATATTTCATATTTTCTGAAAATATTTAATTTTTGTAGAATAGTAAAAATATATATTTTAAAAAATACGTTATTTTTTTGACTTCATGAACACATAATAATGATATTAAATTTCTTAAATTTTTTGAATTACTAATTAATGAATTTTTAAGATTAATATTGTTTAGAAATAATTGAGAACATGTATGTTATAATTTATTCCATGATAAATATATGAATTATTGTTACTGTTGAAGTAGTGTCAGCACATCATTGGAATTGTCATGTTCGGTTATGTGTAATTAGAAATTGAGGATAAAAAATTAATTGAAATATTTATTTATTAATAAATATCAATAATTGATGTTTTTGGATGTTAATTTTTTTTGAGTAATATTACATTAATATTATTGAAATGTCTACGCAATACATTTCGGAAAGAAAAGACAAAATAATAAAATTAATAATTTTTATTGAAATTTATTTTATTATTTAGACATAACCAACAAGTATTGAATTTAATTTTGAACCTAAATAACCTGTTTTTATGAAATTATTAAGTTTATATATTAAATAATTAAAATTAATCATGTGAATCTCAGCTACAATTCTAGTGAAGCCATAATATAAATAAATAAAATGTTTTTAAATACAATTCTAATATTTATTAAATGACAACTATTTTGGAAAAAAATTATATTGGTTTTTTTTAAAATTAACATGATTTGTCCATTTTGGGACATTTTGGACCCACATGAAACAGTTTGATGTCATATTAATATTTAATTTCAAAATTAAGTCAAGTGGTAACACTCTAGTATTTTAAATAATATTTTTAATGTATGGTTTTCACAAAGACTTTTCCAGATATAAATAGTATGTTTAAATATAATAAATGTATCTTCATCATGAAATATTTATTTTTACTTTTTAATGAAAAAATTAAAATATTAATGGATTGAAAATTTATTTCGTATTGATTATTTAATTAATGAATAAATCAAATTAATGACATTGAAAATAATAAAATTAATATAGGTTGATATTTTTAAAATAATTCGTGAATTCCATATATGAGTATGAAGTGTCTATGATATAATAAAAAAGAGTATTTGACTCTAAAACATGGTTTTGTTGTGATTAAGGTCTTAATTATGAATAATGATTAATTTGTCAAAAAATCAGAAATAATTTTTTTATTAATTATATAAAAATGAAAAATCATTGAAAAGGTCCAAAATATGAAATAATTATTTATAAAATATAATCTATTTTAGTATTTTGTCCTTTTTTTAACTCTCAAACCTAATAATAGATTTGTTATTTTTAAAAAATTTGATCAATTTCTATGTTAAACCTCATGACAATTATAAATTAAAGCTTATTAATTCAAAGGTATTCATCACCATGTGATTACATTAATAGATATAGAATTTTAAATTCCCTTATTCTCATACTTCTACACAATATAGAGCTTTTGATCATAGAGAATGTTCATCTTTAGGATACATGAGGTTAATTTAAAGGTTGAATTTTCAAAAACTATGAATCTTTTTTCTTCTCATTTAAATTATTTTTCACTTGTACTACATCCACACATCCCATCCATTTATTCACTAAAAACCTAATATAATATATATGTTAGTGTTTTATTTTTATTATATATGAATCAAAAAATCCATCATCTACTCCATTTATACATAAATAATGAAATTGTTGTATGTGTTGTTTGAAGTCACTGCCTTTTTGGACAATGTGTTTTTGTTTCCCTTTTAAGACAATCATGGAATGGATAAATTGGAATGTAATTGATTAAAAGGACCAAAATTTATATATTATATCAATTATGGATTATTATATAATTTTGAAAAGGATTCTAATAATAAAATTTCCTTGGAATCCTTGAGAAAAAACACACCTAAACTAATGAAAATAAAAAAATATTGTTCATAAGTGGGAGGAAAATATTATAAGAAGGTAATATAAGGTATTAAATAAATAATGTAGTTCAATATTTAATTAATATCACACATAAAATCATTGTTCATGTTTTATGATCACATCTTGAGGAATTCAAATGAGTGTTGAAAACTCTTTAACTAACACATTGGTTTAAATATTTTAAAGATTTATTCTTTAAAGTCTTTATATTTTTGCTCCATGTTTCAAAAATGGTTTTTATAAATTTGTCTATATGGTTGTTAATTTTTAAATTTAACTTATCTGATCTGATAAAGGATAATTTTCTTCTTCTATATAATGGATTTCATTTCAAAATCCTTTTAAATGTATCTTTTATAAAATTAAAAAATGATTGTTTTTATACGGTATGAGCATCTTATCCCATTTTCATGATTAATTATTAATATAATTATTACATTATATGTTTTAATAGTTAATGCTGGGTTATTTTATTTAACAATTATGTGTATTATTTTTTTAATTTTTTTAAAAATAGATTTTTATGGAAAAGGGGAATTTGGAAATTTGAATGTGTTTTGTTAAGGGGATTCAATGAGTTATCAAAAGTTTTAGTCATCATTTTTTCCTTTCACATGGATTATATTGGGTTTATCCAATTACATTTGATGATATAATGGGTTTTCCCCATTATAGCACATGAGATTTTGTGTTATTCCTATTATATCTCATTATACGATGGGTTAAGTCCCATTGTTATTCAACATAAGTTTTGTTGAGACCATATTATAACAATATATTACGGGTGTGCCCCATTATTGATCTCCAATGCATTTGGTACCCCAAGGATACTAATTGTACTAAATATTATTTTATTTTCAAATTTTAATGTCTAGGTAACATGTTATTGATGTACCAAGAATCTAAATTATTTTTCTATGCATGCTTACAAGATTTCAAGTAATGGTTTTTAAAGTGATGTCATGTTTTCATTGTACTAATTATTATTTTTTATATATGTCTCATACTAAAAATTAATTATTTAACTACATGGAGACTATTAGACAAACGTATGCACGAGCAATGCATTATCTTCTTGTTTGATGAGAATGAATGTCAAAAATAGTGTCTCTATAATCATTATAATATTTCAGAATATTAATTATATTTATGTTATTTTTAAATGTTATTTATAATATATTTAGACGTGTTATGAATTAGTATAAATTTAATGTGATTAGTTGGAGTGATTAATTCATCTTTGTTGTATTTCCATTGAATCTCTTATAATGGTGATTATGGTATATATTTTGGGTTTACTAGACCCTTTATAATATGTATAGTTTGTATTATTATATTATTTTTATGTGGAATTTAGAGTTATAAGGATGAATGTGTGGTAAATAAGTGAGGATGAGTTGTTGATTTATTATTGATGTGAGGTGTACTTTTGGAATTTCACAAAATATAAAATTATAAAAATATAATTTCCTATTTAAACACCACCAAATACTATATATTATATTATAATATAATAACTTTTTTTAATACCATAAAAAATATAATTTAGACATTTTATGTTGTTATTTTATGCATCATCTCATAAATTAACCCATAGTAAACGTATTATAATTTTTAATAATGTAACAACTTTTCTATTATTAAAATGATGTAATTATTAATTAAATAGTTTCAATTGGATAATAAATATTATATTTAAGAATATTCATCCATATCATAAATAATTTGATTTTTTATTTTTTTATTTTAAAATAATTTAGTAAACTATTATTACCATAAATTATAATTATTATATATTTTGACACTATTCACAATGATGAATTATAAAAATCTGAAAAATATTTAAAATTAAAATCATGTATTTTATTAAAATCCTTATTTTTCATGTTTTCCTTTTCAAATCATGTGTAACTTACAATATATAAACTTACATTGCATTTTATATTTTTAAAATATTTTATTTTATTTTATTGTTAATTGAATAATTAGTGCATCAACGTTTTATAGATATTAATGGTAAATATTTAATTCATAAAAATTATAAATAAATCACAATGATGAATATAAATTGTTAGTCATTAACAATAATATTTGAAGGTAAACACATCCTAGAGATTACACCTATGGAAGATTTTATTATTATTGACAATATGAATGTGCAATATTTTATTGTTCATTGAATAAAATTTAGTACCCAGCCCAAGAATTTTCATGCCATATTCATTTAATTACATATTTAATTTCACATATATTGAACTTTTCTAAAATGCATTCCTAGAAAAAAGTGAAAAAAATAAGCACACTAAAAGATTACATGATTTTAAATGATACTATAAAATGGAAACTCCAAATCAGGAATACCATTAATATGTTTCCAAAGGCCATAATTACTTAGGTTTTAGAATCATATATTCTTAAATTATTGATTTTGGGAAGCATATCTTGTTTTGTGACATTATCTGGCATTGTTAGGTCATCATTGTTCTTGTAATAAAAAAATCCAATTTTGTTTCTATAGCATGTATCTACACCAAAAATATATAATTCCTTCAGAAAACAGATTTCAATGTGATTCACATTATGGTAAGAAGCATATCTTCCCCACTCACCCTTCCCTGGAAACACACGCACAAAAGTATTGACTTTATTTTTACCGAAAAAAATAAATTATTTTATCAAATTTTTTGACATCATTAACCATGAAATGTAGTTTTTAGAAAGTGATGTCAAATAGACTATAATACCAAAGTTTTTTATGATTTTATAAATTGAATGACACATTTTTTTACAATGTTCATAGATTGGATGGAATAGTTGAACCAGAAAACCATATCAAGGAAATATCCCAATTGAGAAGACAAGTACTAATCATGGAATAAAATTATCACATGAATAGAAATATTTTGTACTAACAATGATAAGTATTAATAAAATTTGAAAAACATGGTAAAGAAGTATGATGAAACATGATGAAATCAATAACCCAGGAAAATATAACAAAAAAAAGGGAATATATGGTATGAGACAAACATGGCATAAAAATATGAATCCAGAAGATCAATTGAGAAGACATATAAACATAACATGAATGTACTACATTACTAATAAATATGTTAATGATTATGATATAACTTTAAATACATAGTCAAGAAGTATAATGAAACATGAGGTCATCGATTACCCATTCACTGATAACACACTAAGATAATATATTGAAAGATTCACTTCTGCATGATTTTAAATATTTTCAATATGCATTTCAAAAAATAAGTGCACACCAGAAACAAAGTATAAGAATATGGGGTGTTTAAATGATGATTTTAAAATGAAATTCCTAACTCATGAGTTCAATTCTTTTGATTCCAAATGTATTGTCTATGATTTTTTCCCTATCAATCTTTGAAATATTCCTAAGAATAATTCCAGAGCTAAATGCTGAGATGTCATGAAATTATATGGTATGGTGTCCCTCAAATAAATTTTCCAAAAAATATAAACTATTTTAATACAATTCCCAGGGAATAATTGGTTAATAATTAAAAAGGTACCTCGTATCAAAAATATGTGGACACAGTTTCCTCTGAAGAATGTTATTAACTATATATAGGGAATAACTCTTATGAATGTAGGGGTGCTGTAGAAAAATTTATTTGGGACACAAGCATAATTATAATTATTAAATAAAATTATTTTATTCTAACATCATATTCAATAAATGTCTGAAAGTGGTTTTGAATTTAAATTCTAAAACTATGGTTGAGTTTAGAATGTTGTGTTTAACAGATGCACATCATAATATATTCTAGTATATGGCATCAGGTGAGCTAGAACTAAGGCGTTAGATGTTTTAAATGGAAAAAAATCTTCCTCATATCCTCCAAGGAGGGCTTCTCAGGCTATTCCTCCTTCCAATTAAATAGAATACCAATAAAGTATCCTATAAGAGTCCTTTTCGATGCTTATAGTCACCGGATTGAGAACCAATACATCAGAAGAAATGTTCATCTCTTGAGGATTTGTTGATTTACCCGTGAGGTAGGCAGCATGATTTTTAATATCATAAACCTATTTTTTTATTAAAATAACCTTAAAAACATATTTGAGTACATCATACTCTAGATTTGAATATGAGGATCCCAAATCAAGTATTGTATTTGAATTTAGATCAGCGGGGGGCTGTGGTCCACATATGATTTCTAGAAAGGGGAGGTATATCATGACGATCTGGTGGAGCTCCATGGGGCCCTGACAACGGTCTGGTAGGATGGGGTGGTCGTCCGGTGGCGGTATCTGGTCCAACCTGTTTGGTCTAGGGGTTCATTAAACCCTCATAACATGGAAACCAAGAAACTAATTCATGTTACTTATATTAATACCTTACCCTTTCTTCGAGAGGGATCCTTTGAGTATGGTTTGTGAATTTTTTTATTTCGTTTCACGGGCTGGGAAAATGAAATGTTAAAATAATAATAATATTTTTTTATTATTCACCATTTCCCCACCAAAACATTAGCATTGATCATTCAATTAAGGCATCATCAGTGGCATTATGACCCTAATGGTATGGTACAAATTTGATGATAAATTTTGGATGCATAAACCAAAATTAGGATGTGAACCCCATTAGGGCGTTTCTGGGGCATTTACGGCGAAACATGATTCTTTCATTCGGTATCCATTTTGGATGAACAATTAGTGGATTCCATGTGTTTTTATAAGAACCTTTCAATGGTTTGACCAATTTTATGTGTTTTTGGATCGATGTGTGGGCCCCATGTGATCTGTTTAGGCTTTTTGTAGTGAATTGTTCTGTTTTAATAGGTTTACAATTTTGGATGACTAAATATACTGTAATGCATGTTTTCTAGCATAAAACACGATTGTGGTATATCATATAGCTTACAGGACATGTGGTAGAATGAATTGAGGAAGATGCTTGCGGAGTGGTACTAGGCCGATGATTGCAATCAGTGGTTTGTGAAGAGAGATGTTGGATCAGGTACACTCATGAGGAACTAGGGAAAATGATTACCTTACCTCGATGCTTAGGTTGATACTGGACTCCCTATATGTGGGAGAAGGTTCTATATTTTTAGTCTCTTACATTTTTATTACTCCCCTGATGGACTAGGGTGTGAGTTCCCTGTGATATTCATGTAGTTGGATTTCTCTAATATCATTAGTGGTCGCGAGATCTCAACACTTAATGTAGAGTCGATACTCTCCTACCATATTAGCGCATGGTTCCTCTCACTTTATTGTGTTGCTCCCCTACTATAGGTGCAGGATCATGCCACTCATAGTGGTGCTCCCCTACCATCGGTGTGGGCTCATGTATGTCATAGTGGTGATCCCCTACCATTGGTGCGGGCTCACATCTCTAATATTAGTTCTCTACTACTATGGGTATGAGCTCATGTCTCTCATAGTGGTTCTCCCCTAACATGGGTGTGGTCTCATGTTCCTTAGTGTGGTGCTACCCAACCGTGGGTGCAAGCTCATGTCTCTTGTAGTGCTACTAACCTACCATGGTTGTGGGATCAAATTTAATGTGGTGTCACTTTCATGATGTTCCATGGTGCAGGTTCACACTAATAGAGTAGAGCTCCCCCATTATTGAGTTGCATTGGGATTCATGCCTCTCCAATTTTAACATGTGATTTTTGTTTTTGATTTAGCTGTCCCTCAACGTACTGAAGTCCAGACCCCAAAAAACATGACCAAAATCGGTTTTTATAGTTAGCATAGGTGCTATTACTCCCTAAATTATAGAGAAGTGGAAAATATCGGGATTCATTATTGTTCAATCGATTATCCATATGTCCTAAATCAGTGTTGGTGGCATCACTCAATTGGGTACCAACTGGGATGGTGTGGTTGACTAATCAAATTCGAGTTGGTGATGCTTTCACTTTTTTATTTTGTGAGCTATCAGGATTAGAATTGATCTTGTTGTTGTAGGTGAGGTTAGTACCCCATGAAATAGTTTTGAGTGTTGCATTAGAGCCTGTAGTATTTCATAGTGAAAAATAAATGGTCGGGGCCTAGAGAATTAATGATGTTGTTGAGAATATTTCTATGTGTTCTGGGAGTCATGTGGTATGTGTAATTTTGTTTACATGATAGGGGAATTGATCTAACTAGTCTAGTATTGCTGATGATGTTCCCGAGATGGGGATTCTCTCTAATTTAGGTTCCCATAGGCTGGGTTGAGTTAACTGTTTCCTATAAATTACTCCCTTTTTGGTTCAATGATTTTGGGGTCCCATTGAGAATCCTTATACACTCCCATGCACTGGGTTTTCCCAGACATGTCTTGTGTCCTTGGCAGAACACATTTCCACAGGAAGAGTCCCAATTGGTCCTGTAGCAGGCGAAGTGTTGTAGTTATATTGACTAGGTTCTTCACTAGAGATTTGATGAGAAGATAGAAGTATCGTGATTTTATATGATTCCCTCCATCAAATAAGAATCTATTTTTTTGTAGATTTCCTTTTGTTGGGCCCTTTATTTTACCTTTTTGTAATGATTTACTCTAGTGTGGGATATATTTATGCATGCAGTTTAGATTACAGTTTTTGAATATATCTCATCATTTTTTCATGGAGGTGTATGTGGGTTTGTTTGTACATATTCATTAGGAAAAGACCTCATTGTGTGTGAAAGGATTCTCGACACCTAAAGACTGACCATGGCCTATGGATGCGATCTTGGGGAGTCGCAGATCGAGCCCCATTGAGTCAGGTCATGAAAAAGTTGCATCAGAGAAAGGTTCCACCATTGGGACTTCATTGAGTATTTTGTCTAGATGTGTGTTTTTATTTGGTTTGATATAGTCAATGTTATAATTTTTCATGTTTGTATTTAAGGTGAAAGACTCAAGCACTGGTATAGGATGCTAATATATACATACTCTATGACTCTGATAACCTATCTTTCAACTGGGTACCTTCTGACACTATTCACAAGGGAATAATTTTATTTTAATCATATAAGATTGGGTTTTGTAATTTTGTAGTCTTTTATGAGTTAGCTCCCCAGATATACTCTTACCATGCTGAGTCATGAATTTTTTCCAGATATTTTCATGACTAAAGACATTTAGGGTTTCATAGATGGGTTCGGTGTACCACCTGGTTCGTGATGAGGTCTCCTTATAAAGGCCAGGTCATTAAGTAGGTTCTCTTCGGGTTTTCCAAGTTTATGGAGACAATACCAATTGGGTAGTGCAGAGACATTCCTCCAAGTGTTTAGTTGGGTAAAGCCTATTAAACTGGTCTATATACGGATATTTTGGTTCTGGTGTTTTCGATGTGGGTTCGACTACACAAGGAAGTGGGACCTATCCCCCCACTAAGATGCATTTTTTTGTGATTTGGTGAAAATCATGTGGGCAGGTTAGTGCCTCCCAATGTGAATAGTATCTTAGCAGTGTGTTTGTAGCCAAGGTCCCAATAAGACTCACTGTGAGCGTCTAAGAAAACCTTTTTTGTTTGTCTATTCCCACACTTAATTGGATTCAGATATTATATAGGACAGTCATATAGGTTATAGTGTGGTTCATTGTGGCATCTAATTCATAGAAAGGATGGACACTCCCCCACCCCATAGATGCATCCTTGAGGTGTGAATCTAAACCATACGGGTTATTTAGTGCCACCCAAAAGAGATAGTGTCAATTTCCAGTTGATATATTCCATCGTCCTATGGATTTGATGTCAGTTTCATGCATTGGCGGTTGATTCATAAGGGCTTATAAGGCCCAATGTGTAGACATTGGCATCCCAATTTGTTCTCCTAGTGGATGATACATTTATTTTGAGGTGTTTAAGTTCTTTTTTTAGTTTTCGTTAGACATGATGTTCACTAGATATGTGGAAGATGGATTTTCCTTCTAGTGGGATGTACGCCATCCTTTTGAGGATTTCAGTTGGCACCAGTCATTGGGTGAGCCACGGTGCTGAGGTGTTATTTTTCATCGAATCATGTTGCTATCAGATCAGACCACATAGAGCTAAATTAGGTATGTTAAGGCTATTTCGAAGTGGTTTTAGACTGAAGAGTATGGCCATGGATTTTTTCATTATTTCTTGTCTTTATTTGGATCACATTAAGGGTTAAGAGTTAGCTAAGGCATCAGGAAATTTCTGCAGTTTTTAAACCCTCTCTTCCATTTCTAGTGTTTTTGTTCTTCTTTGTGCATATTGGTTAAAACACTAGAACCCATGGTGAGCTCACGGGCATGGGATTCCAAGTTGAAAACTCATATCCTTCCTCTTATTACTAGGATTTTGATTTTAGTGGATGAAAATGATTTAGGTGGGTAGGATGTAATGACTCATCTTTTTCATTATCAGACTTTTGAATATTCATACGAATAATTCCCAATCTAGGTGCTTTTATGACATTTGATTTAGTGGCGTGGTGTGCCCAAAATAAATTTTAAAAAATATTACATCTTTTTATACTATACATGTGGAAGAATTGGGATATCTCCCAAATGATAGCTTCATTGGGAAATCTAGGGACACAATTACATCTAGAGCATGTCAGTTAACCCATGAGGGGTATAACTGTTGCATGTTCATTACATCTATAGAAGTAGATATTCAGGAAATTACCCCCATTGAAATAATTAAATAAATTTTTTTTATTTTTATGTCGGAATCTAATAACATATTAATAGAGTCTCATATTTAAAATTAATAGAATGTAGTTGAGTTCAAAATGTTTGGTTTACCCTAGGAGGGATATGGAATATATTGGCATCGAGCTAGAGCCAAGAAGGGACTTAAGTGTCAGAGGTTTTAAATTAAAAATCCCCATATTTATATTCCTCCACACATTTTGGGAATATTGTAGGCTCCTCCCCATTCCTCTTCAAACTATGACATACCAAGGTGCCTCAATGGGTCGTGTTTGATGCTGATGATCATCAGATCATGAACCAGTGCATCTCGAACATCATTCATCACCTAAAGCATCGTTGTTTCACCTGTGAGGTAGGTGGTTTGACTTTTATGTTTGTACCCTTTGTTTTTATAAGAAATATATTTTGAAACTCAGATTTCTTCATGTAAGAGTATTTATTAGGATCCAAGGATACAAGATCTACTTTAGAATATAAATATGGAACATCCATGTTACCCCTGGTGGTTTTTTCCTGTTTTTCATTGATGGGAGGTCTGGTGTGGTAGTTTTGTGGAGTTCTGGTGGTGGCTTTGACAACAGTCTTATAGGTGGGGGCGACAGTAATGCCATGGCAGCCGTACCATCCAGTTTTGTTCTAGGGTTCAATAAACCCCTGTAACATGGAATACATGTGTCCAATTCATTTGGATTTTATTGGGATAAAATCCTTGCAACGATACATAATGTTTGAGTATGGTACCAAAATATTATGACTTTGGTTCATTGGTCAGTGCCATGAGATGTTGAAATAATAAAAATATTATATTATAATTAAACTTTGACCTACAATTACATATACATGGAGCGTTCTATTGAAGCAAGTCACTGGAACTATGTCCCTAACATTAAAGATGATATTTAAAGATACATATAGGGTGCTGAAATGAAAATTGGTGTGTGGGCCCCATGTGGGCTTTTTTTTGGGCGTTTATGTGGAAAAAAGGATTGTTCACCTGGTGTCCATTTTGGATGAATGATTAGTTGATTCAAATTATTTTTTCATGATAATCATAATGGTGAAACCCATTTTATGTGTTTTTGGATCGATGTATATTCACTATGTGATCTGTTCGGGTTATTGTGGTGTATGGTGTCCTTTTCACCAGTTGACCATTTTCGATGACTAAATAGACTATCATGTGTGTTTTTTTCATAGAACATTTTGGTGGCCTCAATTATGGATTATAGTACATGCGGTTGTGTGAATTGATAATTTTTCTTGTGAAGTTGTTCTTGGATTCAGTTTACGATCAGTGGTACATGAAGAGAGACGTTAGGTCAGGTAATCCCTTGGGGAACCAAGGTTTGGGTTTCCATTACCTCTCTACATAGATGGAGAATGGACCCCCAATGTTGTAGGCATGGGTTGGTTAACTTTACATAGTTTCCAGTGATGTTTTTACTCCCTTAATTTTCTATGGTGTGGGTTCCCCTTAATGTTCTTGTAGTTGGACTACTCCACTTCCTTGAAAAGGTGTGTGATCTCCAATCTTGTTTTTTTGTCATGTCAGTAATCTCCTACCATATTATGGTACGATTCCACAAGAATTAGTGTTGTTCTCCCCTAATGTAGATGTGGGCTTACGTCTCTCACAATGGTGCTCCCCTACTATGGGTGTAGGATCACATTCTTATAAGCTGTTCTACCTTAACGTGGGTTTGGGGTCACGTCTCTCGTAGTAGTGTTCCCATACCATGGGTTTGGTTGAAGTATCTCATAGTGGTGCTCCCCTACTATTGGTGCATGCTCCAATTTCTCATAGTGGTGCTCACATACACTGTGTGTGGGTTTATATTCCTCACTGTGGTTCTCCCCAAATACGGGTGCAGTCACACATCTCTCGTAATGGTGCTCCCCTACCTTGGTTTAAGGATCAAAATTTACATGGTTTTACTCCCCTAACATACTAGGGTGCAGGTTTATTCCTACATATTTGAGATCCCATTTTTTGGAGTGTAAATGAGGATTGGTCCACTCTACATGTTTCATGTGTTTTTGGTCAATAGTTAGCACTCCCTCAATGCACTGAGGTGCGGGGCCCTCCAGAATGGGGAGATAGAGGTTTCTCATTTTGGAATAGTAGCTAATACTCCTTTGAATATAGTGCAGTGGTTGGGAGTGGGACTCTTTACAGTTTCATCAATCCCATGCAGGGCACATATTTGTATTGGTGAAATCACTATGTTGAGTTCCACTTGGGATAGTGTGGCTGAATCATTGTCTAGAAGCTATTTATTTTCCCCCATTTGTTTTGAGATCTATCAAGGATGTCTTAAATCTTATTTTTTTCAATGAGGTTGGTACCTTATGTGAAGATGGAGAGTATAGCATTGGAACCTCTATTTTTTCTCTGGGGATAGTCAATGGTTGGGACCATAAGACTTGGTAATGGAGATAAGTATATTTGGGGGTGTTCTAGTAGTCCCATGGTATGTGTTGTTTTGTTGAATCGCCAAATATTTCAAGATAAATAGTAAATTATTTCTAGGGAATTTCTTGAGATAGATTTTAACTATAGTTTGGGTTCCCACTAGTTGGGTTAAGTTAATTGATGCATATCAGATACTCCCTTTTTGTTTCAAGGTTTTTGGGAAGCCTACTGAGTATCATTATACTCACCCCTAAACTACATTTCGGAAACAGGTCTTATGTCATGTGAGGACCAAGGGCCCACATATAGAGTTTTCTATGGGTCGCAGAGTAGGCATACCATATTAGATAGGTGTAATTTGGTTTTTAACAGATCTTTGATGAGGACGTTATATGTTCTTTTTTGGGAGTGATCCCATCATTCAGAGCTGGCTGGTGGCATTTGATATTTTCATTTTGGTGGGCCCTTTATTTTCCCTTTTTGTACTATTGTTATCTAGTTTGGGATTGGTGTGTGCATGCAATTTAGTTTTAATTTTTTATATATATCACTTCACTATTTTATTGAGTTGTATGTGGGTGGGTGTGAATAGTTACTTTAGGCTAAGGACTTTTTGTGTGTGATAGCCCTCTCAGTGATAGACTCCATCACATGACCTGTGGAGGCAGGCTTGGGGAGTCATGAATCAAGCCCCATTTGGTTAGTTCATGACACAAAAATCCTTCATAACATGGATGTTGGAATTGGAAATCCTTAAATGTTATATTTTGTGATGACTATCTTGTTGTGTTACTTTTTCTGGTGTTGGGGGGTCATCTTCATTCCTCTCATAGAAAACCCTAATAAATCTTACCGTGAATGTATCTATAATGAAAAATATGTTTAGGAGACATAATATATTTCTATGTTTTACAAATTATCATATGAAATATATCCTCCCCAATCAACCCTCATATACAACTAACACACAATGGTTTAGAATTGTTTTTCTAGAAACAAAAAAATATATCGGGTTTATTCACAATGTTTAACATGATAAACATTTTCTATAAATTCAGTTCAAATGGACCTTAATATGTGTATACAAAAAACACAATAAGAGAATAAATTATTTTTAAATGATACTATAAAATGGAAACACTTAAATCATATGTTCAATTATCGTGTTTCCAAAGTCCTTGATAACATGGATGTCATGATTGTGAATTCACAAATGTTTGATTTTTTGATACCTATCTAGTTGTGTGACACAATAAAAGTGTATGATATAAATTGATATCATCAATACCCCCATGAAATGGTAACACACTAAGAGAATATACAAAATGATTCACCTTCACATAAATTAAATTTTTTAAAAAATGCATTCCTAGAAAATAAGTTCATACAAGAAACCCAATAAGAGTTCTATTAATTTTGTTTTTTCATTACTCTTATTTTGTGTCTATGTAAAATCTAAAAAAATTACTAATTATAATCCATAAAAAAATATCAATAAAATGTACCCTTAGGAAGCAACATTGATAGTGAATAGTACCTTTCCCTAATAAATTATAAGATCCAAATCTTGTCATCTAGAATCTTGAAATATTTAATTTTTAAAATTTTGATATGAAATAGTTTGAGAGAAAATACTTTAAAAATATTATATAATTTAAATTTATGATCCCAGTGAATTTCTGGGGAAAAAATAAATATACTTTTTCAAAATCTTTGAATAATATGGTTTATAAGAATCAAACTATTCAATCATTTTAATTATTAGTTAGTTGATTAGTTTATCTATACATTTCCAATATTATGATACACTTAAAAATAGAATCTATCATGTATAAAAATTTATTTATATTAATTCCATCAATGAAACAAAAAAAGATTAAATGATGGGTCATGAATTTAAAAATCATATGAAAAATATCTTCTTGTAAATTAATATAAATATTTATAACTATTGGATTGGAATGTGGTAAATTGTTTTACCTGAATTATAGGATCAATGGTGATGTAATTTTTAGAACATGGAAAAATACCTCCTAAAAGTGCATATCATTTTCACTAGAAAAGAAAAAGAGTTTCAATTAGTTTGTGGACCACATTCCTAAATTTATATAGAACCTAGATATCATTACATTAAGAGTAAAAATCTAATTTCCTGAAGAATATTGAGGTAAAAATTCAAAATATTGAACAACAAATTAAAATGTAAATAATTATCATCTAAAATTTAAAAAAAAAATTTAATTAGAAGAGTTTGAAATCAATAATGTATCAGTAATGAAATTGAGATTTTTATAGTAGTAAGATACAATGATAGCAATAAAGAGTCAGACATATGAAGTGTAAATATACCTCATGGTTAAAAATGAATAGTTAATTATTGGAGTGATATACCATCACATCAAAAAGTCAATAGATGATAAATTTTGTACACACATGGAAATCATATATAGTTTATTCCCATATGGTAAATTTTGAAATCATCATTCAATAAAATAACTACATACATAATAATCAATGTGGTATGTAGGGTAATATTCATGAACCGAATCCATGAATCCATATGGAATAAAATATAAAAAAATTTGAAATAAAAATATAACTAAAATAGTTAAAATATATAACTGTTAATCCTATAATATTAAAAAATAAAAATAAAGTGAAATACCTTATGTCAGTGGTTTTATATTCTCACTCACCAACAGATGATATTATTATTACCAACTACTTATATTGATATTTTACCATTAATTGTTGAACATATATTTTGTTAAAACTGTATAAAATGAATTGAATGTAAATATAATATGAATTTATATTACTGAAAAAATAGACACATATTATATATGAATACAAATTAGTTTAGATTTTTTAATTTTTCAATAAAATAATTTATTATAAATATTTAATCATACCTAATCATTCTTCTTTGTGGTAAATGAACTAAAGTAAAATTTAACATGTAAAGTTGATTTTTCCATATTGACTCCCTATACACAACACCAAAGAAATCAAAACAATAACTAAATTGGATTGAAATGAAGAATAACAAATTATGATATCAGGGAATGTTTGAGCAGTAAAATATAATATAATTTCAACACATATTTATAATAAATAAGTGTAAAATTACAAAAAATAATGCAACTTCCATCAAATGCATGATCAAAGAAAATACACCTATTAGTTATTTGAAAGAAAATTAAAATATTTCAAATATTCACTGGTGGATGGAAGATAAATTTTTGTAAAAGGGATTAAACACGTGTAAATTAATGATTAACGTAGATGGAAAAGTAACAGAGAAACATTACATTATTATGATTCTTGATGAATGAACTATGTAAAATTTATCATTGAAAGTTGATTTTATTCACTTTGAAATCCCTTTTCACAAAACTAAGGAAATGATAAAAATTAATCAAATGAATAAAAAACCAACAATATATTATGATATTGAAGAATGTTTGATCATTAAAATAAAAAATAATTTCTAGACTCATCTATGATGATTTAGTGTGAAAAAACCATAAATATTTATTGTCTGAAAAATCCATATTGAAAGAACATTTATTTAGTTGTAAATTTAATGGACGTTCAAATCATTTCAAGGTTCAAGGGTGGATTGAAAAAAATATCATTTCCAGGTGAATAAAACTTGTGGAAAATGATGATAAACATGGAATGAAAGTTAATGATCAGAAGGGTAAGACAAATCCATCACAAGGATAAATAATATAGAAAATATTATTTACATAAGACCAAGAAAATAAATGGAAAAATACATACATTTCACAATAAGTTGAATCTAGAAGGTAGAGAATTCTACTATAAGAATATACACTTACAACTACTTGAGAGAAAACATATAAAGATATTGAGAGAGTGGTAAAATGAATTTAAACCATTATTATAATTAAAATAGAAGTTATTTAATCTCGAATAATGATTACGCAAAATGGATAAGGGAAATAATAATACTAGTTCGGGAAGGTATAGTCTGGTGGTTAGAAGGTAGGGGAAAAGGCAAATTTGAGTAGTCCAAGGACATAGATGTAGGTGGAATCAGGAACCCTTCGGCAAGTAGAGGAAGACACCTTCAATTGATGGTGGGGATTCATTATAGTAGAGGATCGGAATAGTAATGGTTTCATAGGAGTGGAAGAACAGGATGGAGGTGGAGCATGTGGGCGAGGAGTAACATCCTTGGAGAGATGGAGGGAGATCAAAATGGAGGCCATGGGGATGAAGTTAAATCAGAGGGTGCATAGAATTTTGGAAAAGTTAATGAAAGGATTAGGAATGGAATCATGGGAGTGGAGAAATTAGAGGTTGATTTAGCATGGGGATAGTGAAACATAGAAGAGGTCCGAAATGAATAAGTATAGTTATAGATATTATAGTGGTCATAATCTCATCAAACTAGACAGAAATACCGTAAATAAATTTATATCATGAATCTATGTTTATTATGCTAAAAATGGACACTTATATTTGTTCATGACAAAAAATTTTCCCATGTAGACATAAATTTTATAATTGATAAAATGAAATTGATATTTTATAACATTGTTTTTTATATGATATATAAGTCATTGTCAAGATCATTTGTCCATTAATGATCTAAATTTTTAAAAATTTGTGTTATGGGGCTATTAAAATTAATCTAATAAGAAATATTTTGAAAACATAAATCCTTATAATTTATTTTTAATACATATAATGATATTTATCCCATTACGGATATAAATATTTTTTTATCAAAGTTACTATTTATTTTTTCTAAAAATATAACTGATAAATTTTCAAAATTAGTATTGATTAATTAAAAATAGGGAATACATTTTTTTAAATTGAATTCATTTATGTTTTAGAATATAATGTCTAATAAAAATAAAAAAAATAATTCCAAACAGTTTTTTTAAAACTCTCTTTTGGATATAAAATTTTATAGTAAACTAAAATATAAAATACCCTCCAAAACAATATTTTTTCTTTTATTCAAAAATTAACATATAAAAATTTTATATTAATACTAATCATAATTTAAAAAGTTAAAAAAATAATAAAAAACACACTATTCAATAATAGTCAGTATTTTTCGCTATTCAATGGAAAATAAAAGTAATAATTTTTTTAAAAAAAACTATTTTAAGATAATTTTTAAATGTTGAATCAATAAATGAAATTTATTTTTAATGTAATTTTTAAATAATTTATATAATTTAATATAAACATATAAAATATAAAATCCCATTTTTAAAGGGAACATATTTTTTGAGGAATGAAATGAGTAATAAAAAACATCATTATCATTTATATGAACATACATATAAATTCATATTATGTTGCAAGTTTATATTTAATTTATAAATTTTTTCTTCCTAACAATTTAAACTAACATAATGGATATGTAATACTATAAATATAATATTATAAATATATTTCAAGATTCATCTAATCTTGTGGTTGTGTAGAACCCAATATATAAACTAACTAAAATTAATTATAAAACTATTTCATAAAAATCCTGTTGTTATATTACACTATCCATCAAATGAATTTATCCCTGAACATTTTTCAATTTTATATCAAAAAGTGATGATAATTATTTCTCATTACTTCCCTAGGTTCCCATGTAACTCCCTAAAATTAGTGTTTTCACCACAAAAATTTTTCCTAGGTGGTTGGTCATCTTTTGTAGGACCTTAACTATTTTCCATGAAATTTTACCAATTATCTCACATAAGGATTACTATTTTCCAATAGTACGACTTCTGAGATCAATAAATTTGATGGATTATATATGTACTTTATCTTGTGTAAAACATGAAACACATCATGAATCTAAGAGGCTTTCTGAGGATGTTCCAATCAATAGGCTATTATCCTCATATGATCAAGAATTTCATAAGTACAGATAAACTAAAGGAATATTTTAAAATTTTAATATAATAATAAATCTAACATTTGGTTGTGAATTTATCATTTTCCAATTCATCTCATACTCCACAAAATGAAGATAAATATATTTTTTTGGTGTATAAATCACTAACGGATTATTAGAACCATAAAAGAATGAAAATATATTAATTCTATCAATATTTGTAACAATATGGTTATAACTAGTAATACAATATGAAAAAGTCATCATATGGTTAAATAATATATTATTCACTAATACATAATCAAATATTAACATAAACCATTATATACATGTTTAACCATATAAACCTTATGGAAGGATAAAATTCTAGACATTAGAAAGTAGGTCACCAAATTTTCAAAATTTACTCATTAATCCCTAAAAAATGGTGTATATCTTAATTAACATATAATAATGTTGGGTATACCTTATTTTTGTATTAAATTGTATCATTGTAATAACCTAAATTATAATAATAACTTATTGATCTCAAACCTGATTCTATAGTCATTAAATAAATCATATATTATTGGATATGATCTTTAAATCCAAAACATTTGAAAAACTTCTCTAATTAAAACATAAACTCGTTTTTCTAAATATCATTAATCATTTCATCGGTCTCTAATATGTTAAATGTAATATATTCATATCATACATCGTTTCTCTCATTATAATGAACCTATTATGGTTGATAATATCTAAATCAAGTTCCTTCCACAAATTATCACCTTTATAACAAAATACATTTGTAGTTCATCAGTACCAATCAAAATATTCTTGAAAACACTCTTAAATAACTTATATAGTAAAATCATTATAAATTTCATGATTCATGTAACATAAATATTGAATTGAAATTCATAGACTCTTTAATCCTCCCATTTTGTTCTCAGTACATTAACAAGATAACGTTATCTAATTTTGTAAAATACCATTCCTATTATAAAAAATATTAATCCAATTTATGAATTATTCGACATCAATTTAACCATAATTATCATTTTTAACATCAGTAATGCTATTATAATGACACATAACATTCATATGTCATTCAAGGTATCATCATCATCATTATTATAACTATTAGTCAAAAAAACCTTATGAATATCTTCAAAATATATCCCCATAAGACATCAATTTTCATAATGAATATATTTACAACAATTGAATAATTCATCCCATTATTATATGATATGGAGTCCAATATTCCATTAATTTTCATGTATTGAAATTTTATATTTCCTATTTAAATTACATTATTTCTTTCATACCTTTCCACACTAAAAATATATTATTTTCCATCAGAGACACTCTTTTGAGTGCCTCTTTCCACATTCATGACATAAATAAAACATTATATTAATTATCCATGGTATCAAAATCCCAAATTTTCTATGAAATATATCATTTTCATTATCTGAAATTTTAAGAGTAGGTTAAGGTTCACATAGTTATTCGTGTTCAATTAAAACTGATCACAAATAATCACAATATCATTCATTCTAATTTTAATCTCATTTGGAAGATCATTAGAAAATTGTTCTTTGTATTCAATATTATCCTAGTTCCTTATCCTTCATCTCATTTATAATGAAACAAATAATTGTGTGATGAAATTATCAATTTATAAAAAATCATAATTATGAAAAATCATTTATTTAATTTCTAAATAAAATAATTTCTTCAATATAACCTTATGCTTAACAAATATTATCAATGATAATTGATACATCTTTGTGATGTTATAATATACAAAGTAATATCGAAATGTTTTTCAAGAAAAAAATCTTGTCCCTATTCTCCAATTATTGTTTAATACCTAATGTGATACCTACCAAAATATACAAAACCTTCAGAACCAAATATTAAATAAATTATATGAATATTCAATATATTAGAATAATATCTATGTTCGAACCCAAAATGTTTAGTTTCTTTCTAGATTTCACATAAAATATTATATTTTAAATAATGATATTCAACAACTCCTATAAAGATAATCTCATGTATTAATCCTCTTAAAAACTCCCTACAAAAAATGTTCATCATTTCCATGGGATAGAAACATAAGAAATGGTGACGTCAAATTCATAGTAAGGGAAAACATGTGAGATAACAATACATGATCATATAAAAGCCTAAAATAAGATTAATGATATGTGATCATGAGAATAATATAAAATGATCATACCAAACCTTTATAGATCATAAACATGATTAATATAATAAAAAGTATCATTTCAAAAAATGTACAATAATATTGGAAAATCATCATAAATAAACCATGAACTATTTGCTGAGGAAATTAATGTGTGTCCCAATCAGAAATATTGAATCCCATTTCATATTTCAAGGATAAAACCAAGAATATTAACATAATAAATGATGACAAATCTATTTCCCATAGTTTTATAGGACACACTAATCTCCCATAGTATACTAGGAAACACACATTTTCCATATTTTATTATAATACACATGTTTCCTATATTGGGTAAACCCATTAATAATTTCCCCAATGTTATCTCATGATATAATATGCATTAACAAATGTATTAGGGGGAGATATAGGTCCCACATATTAGAAAATTAAAACTATATTTATGTGTGCAACATGATCATACATCATATGTAAAGACCCGTAAATTTTAAGAAATTTTTTTCTTAATTTCTTAGGGATTTTTCGAGTATGCAGTTTCCAATAGCACCTGATTCAGTGGCCCGGTGTGCCTGGAATAAATTTCCGATGTTTAGCTAGGGTACGTTCAGTGAATGAATGAGCAAGTTTTTATATCTTTTGAATCGGTGCATGGAATTGAAATCTGAGGGCACCGATAAAACCACAACGGATGTTTTTTCATACTAGGACCTTTTTCAAAGGTGCGTTTTCTCAGGAGAAGTTTTTAAAATTTGAGGATTAAATGTTAAGTAAACCAAATTTTTGGAAAAAATTATACTTCTAACCTAAGTGGTTTTATTCTACATATGGGAGTTAGGGTGGGACCCACTAGATCCTAACTCCTCTTATTAGGATATTTGTGAGGTGGGGCCCACAGGAACCCCATCCCTTCGAATTCCTCTAACCCCTCTTAATGTTGGCAACCTCCCCAATTAATTTTTATCTCACCTTCTCTCCCTCTTTATTTCATGCCAACTCTCACATTAAATTAATTGATTAAAGTTATTCAATTAATTTAATTAAGAGTTTGAATTTTGATGTTTTTAATTTCATTCATGGGTAAATAAAATAAGGCAAAGCCTTATTTTATTTAGGTTGGCTTTTTTGTGTTACGAAAAGGGGGGAGGGAACTTGAATATTCTTTTCCCTTGGAAAAAAATCATCTTCTCCGGTGAAGAACATCCCAAATTCATGGAAGAACGCTATTTATACAAGGAAGAGCAATGACTCGGCGACCTAGTCTCTTTTGTTCTCTTCTTCCTCCATGAAAAATGAGGAGGCACCGACACAGAAACTCGCCAACGACGTCACACTATTCAATCTTCTCTCCACGTCAATGGAAGGGAGACACCGCTTCCTCCTCGGACGTTCTCCGTTGACGTATACGGAGCTTCACCCCGCAACGCCGTTTCCCGCAACGATCATCGTTCGACAACTTGTGTCAAGGTAGGGGTTAAGTTCAATTTTTTTTAATTAAAATTTCACTTTTTTTTGTCTTTTTGAATACTCGTTCTATGGGCCGCTTGTTATCAAAAAGACAGGAGGAGGTCAGACCGCATTAACAAAGATGATTCTCCTCCCCTTCTCTTGTTGTTTATCATTGAAGCTTGAGATAATAGCGGCGCGGTGCCGTTGCACCACGCGGGAGTGAAAAAGGATCTGTGGCTGAGGCGGGCCGCAGCGATGGTTCTTGGCATCGTCGCACCATGCATGTGAGGCTAAAGGAGGATGAAGCCAAGAACATGCCACGACGGAGGGGTGTGGCACCGTCACGCCGCGCCAGAGCACCATGGTGCCATGATCATGGTGGGCTGCGGTGGAGGGGCGCCATGCCATCGCTCCCCGAAGGTAGGACGGGAGACGCAATGTTAGGCCGTGGCGGTTCAGCAGGAGGCGGTCGGACTCGGCCGGCCGCCGGCGCCACCTGGAGGCGGGACCCCCTCGGGTCCTGCAGTTACACAAGGTCGGCCTTAATTGCTGGATGTTCTAGAAAAGTCAGGGGTTGGAACCCCCGACAAGTGCAATGGGCGGAACCCCCCTTTGCGCCCCTCTCGGCCAGCGCCGAGCCACCCGTGCGGGGCCGGACCGCCCATGCCGGGCTGGACCACCCGCGCCGGGCCAGACCGCCAGTGTCGGGCCAGACCACCTGTGTCGGGCCGAACTACCCGCGTCGGGCCGGACCGCCCACGCCGGGCCGGACCGCCAGCGCCGGGCCGGACTGCCCGCGCAGGGCCGGACCGCCCGCGCTGGGCAGGGCCACCATCGCCGGGCTCGGCCGGGCCGCACCCAAATGGGCCAAACCCGGACACGGGATGAGTCGACTCGGTTCGGGCTGACCCAGGGGGTATCGGGCCGGGTCAGACCAGGCCTATTTTCGGACAGATCCGTTTAAACACCAATAACATGGGCTACAGACCTCCGATTGACGCACCGTCAGTTGCGCAAAATCCTTGGATCGGTACAGTCGTTTCGTAATATTACACTCAATGTTTCGGTGAATTTTTGGTAAGGCCGAGTTGGTTTTAACACGAAACCAACCGGGCTCTCGGAGCGGAAACACTTATAACAAAATCTTCGGACATCTTTTTGACATGCTGTTGACTTTGTTGGATTTATCTTAGTGAGACGGTTCTTTTGGATTACTCCGCTCATGGTTTGGATGCTTTTGAAGTACGGTCAGGTTGGTTTTAGCTTAAAAACCAACAGGGCCCCTGGGACAGAATACCCAATATCTCTCAGACCGGGAGTCCGATTGATGCGCCGTCTCTCGCGTTGTGTTCCTATTGACGAGACAGAACATTGTGATACATCAACTCTGGACTTCGTGATAGTTGATGTATCGAACCCTTGGATTGTGGAGCGAACCCTACCGGAGTCAAGCGTGCTGTGTGCGGGAACCCTAGAGCTGGTTGCGAAGAAGATGACAACTTCCGTACAAGGATCCTCAGTGGGTTCGACGAGGGCGACTACTGTACTAGGATCCTTAGTGGGTTCGATGACGACAACTATGTACTAGGATCCTAAGTGGGTTCGACGAGGACTATTACCATACTAGGATCCTCTGTGGGTTCGACGATGATGTCTACCGTACTGGGATCCTCTGTGGGTTCGACGACGACCTCTACCATGATGGGATCCTTTGTGGGTTCGACGACGATTACGTCTATACTAGGATCCTCTGTGGGTGCAGCAACATTTGTCGACTATACTTGGATCCTCTATGGGATTGGCAGTGATGACTACTATACTTGGATCCTATGTGGGTTCGGTAGTGCTGACTTCTGTACTAGGATCCTACGTGGGATCGACAGAAGAGATGATTAAGAGGATACATCTAATCATCTCCACCACTCTTCAGAAGTAGTATACCTATGTGAGATGAGTCTTTACTTTCAATCATTATCCTCGATGTGATTGACTTTCTTTCCTATGTGGATTCGGTTGTGCTTTCCTGTGTGGATTGGGTTGTGCATTCCTGTGTGGATTAGGTTGTTCATTCCCGTGTGGACTATGTTGAACTTGGGATCGGATGTTAGAGATGAACTGGAATTGTTGACTTAGGTATATGTATGGGAATATACCTAAGTAGAGTTGTTTGATACTTCATGATTGTATCGATCCTTTGTGATTTGACTTTCGTGTATTCTAGGAGACTTGGGTCCCTTCTGAGTATCGTATACTCACCCTGGCATGGGCTATTCCCGCACTACGTTGTGTTGGTTGCAGATCACAGACATCACTGATTGTAGTTGAGGCTTGTGGAGTTGGATGGTACTCAGAGGTGTACTATCTGGCGGGATGTACACGGAGTGGATGACCGGACTCGAGGAGCCGACGAGACTATCTGTACTCACCCTTCAGGTGGGAGTTCCGGAGGATCTCTTGGTGGTTGCTGCTCTACTTTGTAGCTGTCATACTTTCTTTTCTCAGTTATACTGTAATTTCAGTTGGGTTTGTATACTATCCCATTTACTTTCCATCACTTACTTTTCTAATCAGTTTACTTAGTGTTTACTTCATCTTGTGTACTCTATGGTGTTTGTTTACTTATTTTAAAGTAATGCCTTCCTTTTTATCATGATTTACGCCTTTGGTGCTAGTTGCTAGCCCTTTTCCTATGGAAGGAGGGCTTGGAGTAGTCACGGTATGTGCCCCAAGGACGGGTTCTGACATCATTCATCATATAAAAATCAATGAAAAAATGGGTTTCAAAAAAATTTCATCCATTCATAAATCATAGAAAAATGATTTCAAAAACATTTCATCACAACAAAAGTCATGTACATGTTGAGAGATTTATAAAATTCATGAAATTAAATACATAAAACATATATGAAAAAAATATGGATGGTATCCTTGGATAATTTCCCCAAAAAATAATAATTAACATGAAATATTGTCATATTTTTTCATAAATTTTTTTGAAAGATGACATGAAATAATTATTGTCTATTATTACTTTTCCATTATGAATTTACTTAATGATACACAATTACAAAGGTAATCGTTTTGTTGAAGATAAATTTATAATATTTATCTCCCCAGTAAATAATAATTAATATGAAATTATTATATTTTTTATTAAAATATGATTTTGAATGTCCAAAATAAAAAATCTTGAGTAATATTAGTTATACATTATAAATATTTTTAGAGATGCATAATAACAAAGGAAGCCATTTTGTTGAATATAAATTTGTAATATTTTATATGAAATGTAAACTCATTAGGGTTGTAAGATGTTGAAAAAACACATGATGTGTATTTTAAAAAAACATTACTTCTATATATGTTTCAGAAAAGTATCTCATTTGGTTAATGAACAAATACTCATTTCAATCAATTTAGAAAAACTTCACATATTGAAAAAAATGACATTACAAATAGTACAAAAATAGTAAAAACCGTGAAATAATTTTTAGTCCATAGGGAAATATAATGGAAATATACCCTATTTGTGACTTAAATGAAATCAAAAAATAAATAAATAGTAGATGGTGGAAAATGCATATCATCATGCTTTTATTTTCATCGATCACATTATTAAAACATATATTAAAATGTATATTTATTATAAATTTATTCCACAAAATCGATTGTTTCCTTGAATTTATTATTTATATATATCAAATTATCACATGAATATTAATTGTCTTAATTAAAATAAGTTTTCCTGGTGGTGACTGCATTAGTTTTTGATAATGTATCAGTTTAAATTTATGGTAATTAAACATTGATCATTTAATTATTAATTCGTGAAATATAATCATGTTATAAAGATAATAAATAATAATAATATACATATTTAAAATAATTCATATATTGTAGTGAAAAAAATGAATTACAAAGTTCGTGGAGTTGGAGGGTCGTCTGTGCATGTGAACGTTGATTTCTTTCTTTGATCGATAGAAGGAAGTAAATGTAATTAATTATTAATATTTCAGGAAACATTTTTATATAACTTATATCATATATATTCCTAAATCCTAAAATGACACATATCCATAATTTATTGTGATGAAAATTGAATTTTATATTTTTATGGAGAGGTTAAACTGTACGTTTTCTTAAGAAATACATTCACTTCTCTATTTATGGGAATAAGGCTATGTAATGGTATTTCAATAATCATAATAAAATTTCACAGCAAAGATGATAATATGTTATTATATAATGATAAAAATAATTCATTTATTGAGGATAATATATAGTTTAAGTGGAATGTTATCAGTTAGACAAGATATATATTCTTTAAAATGTATCCTTTTGAGATCATCTAAATGGATTTTGGGTAGAAAATTTGATAAACCATAAACATTGAAATATATATAGTTAATTTTATAATATTAAATGAAAAACTATTGTCTAGAAATAAATATCAATGTTCTATAAATAATTGACCGAGATAATGTTTTTTATATATAAGTTAATGATGTACATTTGAAAGTTATTTAAATCTTATATCAAATTAAATTCACATTCACTTAAAATAAAACAAAAGGACAATAAATTCAATATTCTAACATGATAAGGTTGTTATATAATCATACAATTTATTTTTGACATGGTTTGGTGTCATTTTAAACCATATCATTTTGGGATAACCCATAGAAAACAAATTTGAATTCTAACTTGGGTAACAAAATATTCAGTATGAAATGGATATAATAGTTAATTATATCATGTCAATTGAATCATAAATATCTATGTAATGTTATTTTATATAATATCATAATATATTTTTATTTATAAATTATTCTTATCTATTTTAGAAAATATACCAAAATATTATTCCCTTAAACTATCATTATAGACAATTTTGATACTATTCACTACATTAACATATAAATATTTTAAGAAAATATGTAAAAAAATTAAAAATCTATTATATCCCTAACCTGTAAAAGTGATCTAATTAATTTTTTAATAACATTACATGTATCATATTATATTAATTTTAATAATTTTAATATCTTTTATTTGATTTTCTTATTAGTTAAATAATTACTGCATCAACATTGTGTAGAAATTTTGTGTAATTATTTTATTAATTAAAATTATAACTGAATTATAGTTATGATGATAATTATTTTATATTTCTAATGAAATTTTGTTTGAAAACATATTCTCAACATAATACCATTTTAAAAATAATATACTTATGAAAAATTATATGGTGGCATCTTGGACTTTTCTTTAAATAAAATATTATAAAATTCATAATCTAATACGTGTGTCCCCAAAAGATATAAATATTGATAAACCATGAAACTAATTTTATTAAAATAAAAATGGTCATTTATATTCATTCATAGTAAATGTTTTCACACAATATTGCATATAAGATATATTAATGACATTGAAAATGGAATTTTATTACAACCATTAATTTAAATAATATATAAGTAAATTTGATGGTATAGAATGCAATAGACAAATAATTTTCATCCATTAATTTTTATGAGTGTAATAAATGAAATAAATATAATATAATAGGAAACTGTATAACCTTATTATTTATTTTTAATCTTTATTTATATTTTTAACCCTTTACCGAGGTAATAATTGTTACCAGAACTATTATTCATACTAATAGAAAAAAAGGAATGTACTTACTAAATATAAATGCGCCATTTCCAATTTTTAAATGTTGTTCTAAAATTATTTAAATAACAAATTTAATAATCATGTTTTAATTATAACTGGAATAAATTAAAAAAACAATTTGTATAGAAAAATACATTTTTAGAATATAGAATATTTTTACTATAAATTCAATTAGAAAATACACTTAAAAATATTTGGATAATTTATAATAAAATTGAACTAATGAATATTTAAAAATAATAAAAAATCCATTTTAATTTAAATAAATGAAAATTTAATTTTTAATAAGAATAATTATTTTTCATTATCCCTTGAAAAATAAATGCTTTTAATATATTCTTAAAAAAATAAATTTATGGTAATATTATAATTATAACTAAAAAATGAAATTAATTTTTTCAAATATGATTTATAGGAATTGTAGTAATTAAGATTCAATCAATAAATGAATATAAAGCCATTTTTTTATAAATTTGCATGATGAAAAAAAAGACATTTTAGAAAATTTATGTGATCATATTCTATGATCATTCCTATACATTCTTATTATGTTGTATGTGTATATTTATTAATAAAATTATTTATTCCTATGAATTTTAACCAATTTAATGGATAGGTAATTAGGGACCCGTAACTATTTAATAATATTTCACAGTTCGTCTTTGCTTTTGGTTGTGTGCAGCACAAGCTATAAATAAAATTAAATCAGTTAAAAACTAATTTCATAAAAATACTTGGGTATTAGTTGTTTAATGAAAATAGTAAAAGGGATCATTATTACATAATATGTATAATAGTAACAATAAAAAAATTATAATTTTTCAATAATTTATATTCTTAAAAATAACAAAAAATGATTGTTTTAAAAATGATAGTTTTAAAAAATGATATATGTAACAATCATAGAGAAGGTAGGTCATATCTACAGATGTGTAATGTTTCTATTTTTCAATAATAATGATTCAATTAATGAATCTGTAATCATTATCACTAAATAATCCAAATAAGATCATAAATATCATAATATACATTTAATTCATCTTCACATATTATTCTCGTGACACAGAAAAAAATGAATCATATTGGTTCATGATTAAACATTCCACCATACACACAAACAATTTAATAATCAATAAATGTTTGGAAAGGTATGATATTATATGATAATTTATTTTTCTATATTGTAAAGACCCGTAAAATTCAAGGGAAATTTTTTCTTAATTTTCTTTAGAATTTTACAAGAGCGCGGTTTCAGACGGCACCTGATTCCGAGGCCCGGAGTGCCCGGAATTAATTTCTGAAGTTTGGCTTGGGTACGTTCAGTGAACGAACGAGCGGGAATTTCTAACTTTTGATCTGGTGCTCGGAATTGAAATCCGAGGGCACCGATGAACTCGCAGCGCCGATATTCTCTTAAGGAGACCTTTTCGAGAGTTGCGTTTGTTGCGAGTTGAAAGTTAGTTTTGGGGTTTTTCAGTTGAGTTAAATAAAATTTGTTTAAGAAAAATTTTATTTTTAACTTATTAAAAACCTACCAAAGGAGGTTGGAAGTGGGACCCACACCCACTTAACCTCCCTTGGGAGGATTAAGTGTGGTGGGGCCCACACGAACCCCTTTTTCTTTTCAAATACCCTAACCCCTCTAAACCCCCTCTTAATTGCGTAACTCTTCCCTACTTTATTTCTTGCCAACCTATCTCTTCATTTAATTTTGTCAACTCTAGATTTAATTAATGAATTGATTTCTACTTTTGAATTTTTTGAAAGGTTGGCAAAATGAAAATAAAATAAGGTGTAGCTTATTTTATTTGGGGTTGATCGTTTGTCTTCTTGAGAGGTGGAGAGCTCCTCTTCTTCTTCTTCAAACTCAACGAAGAACGCGAAGAACGTCGTTCTTTAACGAAGAACTTCTCCGCCGAAGAACACGGTTCATCCGTGACGCCATATCCGCGACGCGACGTACTTCTTCCGCGTCATCTCTTCCGCGACGGTTTTCCGCGACGAACGCCATCGACAACGACTCTTCCTCCGCGACACCGATATTTCACGACTACGTCAACGTGCGACTATCGAGGTAGAGGTTCTTGAGTTCGTTGTTTTCCTTATAATTTGACCTTCCTCAAGACTTGACGAGGAATGCTCTTTTTCCGACGAAGAACGCCGCTTCCTCCTCGGACCTTCTGCGTCGGCAAACGAAGATCCGCCAACGACGTGTCTCCTCGGGCATATCTCTTCGTCAACGGATTTGACGAACGACGACCGCGACGCCCGACTTCCGCGACGCCGTCTTCCGCGGAACGTAGACGAATCTTCGAATCTTAAACCCGAGGTAGGGGTTGTTGGTTCTTTATTTAATTATTCTTTATCTTGAACGTGGATCTCGCATGTCTAACTTGTTGCTTGATTGTTTAAGTTGAATTGTTTATTTTTAACGTGAGGGGGGTCGGACCGCATGAACACGGCCGAACCCCCCTCCATCGTTCATGTTTTTTTTGCGGAAGAAAGCAAGTGGCGTGGTGCCGTCGCACCACGCGGATGATCGTGCTTATAATTTACGCAACGTCGTCGCGCTACGCCGAGGAGAATCTTCAAGAACGCGACGCCGTCGCGCCGCGTTGAAAGGATTCATGGCACGACGAAAGGGGCGCGGTGCCGCCGCACCGCGCCGGACGACGAACACCGCGGCGGGACGAGAAGACCGCGGCCGGTTCCGGGCTGCGGCGGGACGAGAAGACCGCGGCCGGTTCCGGGCCGCGGCGGAAGAGGAGACCGGCGGCCGGGCCGCCGGCGTCGGAAGTCAAAGGCGGGACCGGAATTTCCGGTCCCGTTGGTAAAAACCGGCCGGCCGGCTGGCCGGCCGGATGACTTAAAACCGGGGAATTTAATTCCCCGGCCGGTTCTTTAAACCCCCCCTCATAATGAGGGGGGGGGGTTCCATGTAAGGGGGGGCAACAGCCCCCCGGTTTTTTTTTTAAATCGGCCCCCACGTGGGGGCCGTTTGTTTTGCAAAGGCACGGCACAAGGCCGTGCCGCCTTGTCCGAAACCGCGGGGCTTAGCCCCCGCGGCCCGCCGCCGCCGCCACCGCGGCCCGCCGCCGCCGCCACCGCGCCGCCGCGCCGCCAGGCCGCCGCGCCGCCGCCAGCCGCCGCGCCGCCGCCGTCCACCGCCGCCGGCCGCCGCCGCCGGCCGCCGCCCCGCCCAGGGGGGGGGGGGGGGGTCGGGCCGGGTCGGCCCGGACCCGGACCCCCCGTTTCGAACCAGATTTGGTTTTTGGCCCATAACATGAGCCTCGGACCTCCGATCGACGAACCGTCAGCGGCAACGCGATTCTTGGATCGAGACGGTCGTTTCGGTATATCGCACTCAAGGTTTCGGTTTACTTTGAGTTCAGCCGGGTTGGTTCGTTCACGAAACCAACCGGGCCTTCGGAGCGGAAACGCTCATATCTTGAGCTACGGACGTCCGATTGACGTGCCGTCAGTCGCGTAGTGTTCCTCTTAGTGAGACGGATCTTTTGGCATACTCCGCCCGAGGTTTGGACGCAGGTGGAGTACGGTCGGGTTGGTTTTTCCTTAAAAACCAACCGGGCCCCGGAGACGAAAATGCCAATAACTCTCAGACCGGGCGTCCGATCGACGCGCCGTCTGTTGCGTTGAGTTCCTGTTGTCGATACAGAACTTTTGGATACATCAACTTCGGTCTTCGTGACAGTTGATGTATCAGCCTCTCGGCTCGTGGAGCGGACCCTCTGAACGAGCTAGCTGTGTGCGGGAACCCTAGTGCTGGCTGCGACTGCTACTACTACTACGACTGCTATTGTGACAGCGACGACGACAGTACAGAGATCCTGTGTGGATTCGACGACGACAGTACAGAGATCCTATGTGGATTCGACGACGACGACTACAGCACTCAGCGATCCTACGTGGATCAGTGCTACATGTTCTGTGTGAGCCCGATCCTGTGTGGGTCCTTGCGCTCAGCGGTTCTGTGTGAGCCAGCGCCTACAGGTTCTGTGTGAGCCCGATCCTGTGTGGGTCTTCTGCGGGGGTTAGTTACCTATCGATCCTTCGTGGGTCCGACGACTTAGATGGATCAGTGATCATCTTTATCGTCCTTGAAGAAGTATACCTGTGTGAGCTGAATCCTGTTGTTTTCCTGTGTGGATTGTGTTGTGCAATCCTGTGTGGATTATATTTTGCTTTCCTATGTGGAATACGTATACTTTCCTGCGTGGACTGAGTTGTACTTGGGCTCGGAGGTTGGAGCGTATTTTAATTGATGGCTTAGGTATATGTATGGGCATATACCTATGCAGTGTCGGTTGTTACTTCGTGATTGTACTTTTCTTCGTGGTTTATCCTTCGTGGATTTGAGAGACCTTCAGGGGTCTCGGGGTCTCTACTGAGTAGCTTATACTCACCCCTGCACGGGCTTTGCCCGCACTACGTTGTGTTGGTTGCAGATGACGGACAGCGTTGACCTTAGCTGAGGCTTGCAGAGCGGGACGGTACCCGGAGGTGGACCACTGGGCGGGACGTTCACGGAGCGGACGACGGGACCCGTGGAGCAGAGGAGCTATCTGTACCCACCTTTCAGGTGGGATTTCCAGTGGACAGCTTGGAGTAGCAGCTTTTACTTTTCAGTTGCTGTTTTTCCCTTTTTGAGTTGTACTTTACTTTCAGTTTGGGTTTGTATACTGGCCCATTTACTTTTCTGCACTTTCAGTCGTACTCTGCTTGCTTAGTGTTTACTTTCCGCTTGTTTACTCTGTGGTGTGTGTTTACTTTTCAAAGGCAATGCCTTCCCTTTTACCGGGATTTACGCCTTGGTGCTAGTCGCCAGCCCCTGGCCTATGGAAGGCGGGCTTGGGGTAGTCACAGCACGGACCCCGAGGGCGGGTCGTGACAAATTGGTATCAGAGGAGTTTGGTTCTACCGCGAACTCTGATCTTTTCTATGTGAAGCAATAATGTTTAGCGTATTGAGTGTGGATATCAGTCCAGGGAGTCCAGTGTTGGTGCGGCGGCCGACGTATCCGTACACCAGGACCCTGACTTCTGATTTCCGACTTAATGCACGAAAACATTGATTGCGTGTGTGTTTCAAAGTTTTCTTTGTGATTACTTATATCAGCTCACCAGGTATACTGTTCTAACCGTGGCGCACCTGTTTCCTTTTCAGGATGGCCCCACGACGGCAGCCAGCTAGGGTTCCGAGAGTCGAGCGAGACGACAGCCCACCGAGCGACGAGGCCTCGGTGCAGGGCCCTTTTCCAGTAGTGGCACCGGCGGTAGCTTTACCCGCCGAGCCCCCGATGCTTCCAGCAGCAGCCGCTGACGATGCACGTCGCCTCAGCGCACTGCATGAGTTTCAGCGCCAGCGACCGCCTAGGTTTCGCGGGGAGACGGATCCCCAGGCAGTAGAGGACTGGCTGGACGCAGTGGTTCGAGTGTTTAGGCTAGTGAGGACACCAGCAGACCTCATGGTGATCCTCGCTACGAGCCTACTACACGCAGCAACAGGACGATGGTGGAGCCTGATGCTCCAGGTGCACGATGAGGCATCTCTTCTCTGGACGGACTTCGAGAGCCTCTTCCGCTCTGAGTTCGTCCCGGCCACCCTCCGAGCGGTGCGCATCCAGGAGCTTCTATAGCTGCGGCAGGGCAGCATGACGGTCGCTCAGTACTCGGCGAGATTTACCGATCTCTCGCGCTACTCGACCGACATGGTACGGGACCCATTCTTCCGGGCCTGGACCTTCGAGCAGGGTTTGAGACACGAGATCAGGGCATCGCTGATCTCCCTCAGCATACCGACTCAGACAGGAGTACTGGAGCGGGCCCTTCTGATCGAGAGCTTCCTTGCTGAGTCTACACCAGCACAGCGACCCACCGCAGGGCGGCACGTGGCAGAGTCATCTGCAGCAGGCAGTCGACGGATGACTCAGGGGTCCAGACAGACCAGACCTTCAGGCAGACGACCTCAGGGCACTGGCTCAGCAGTACGGGGCACACAGCGCGGAGCCAGTCTTACGAGAGGCAGACAGTGCTACTCGTGCGGCGGGCAGGGCCACATGGCTCGTGACTGCCCGACCCGTCGTGCTGAGGAGCAGCAGACAGTTGATGGACCACCGAGGCAGAGGCAGAGGGTCGACCGTGGCGGTCCGCAGGGAGGAGGCGGACGAGGCAGAGGAGCTGGACGAGCAGCTGGTGGTGGCCGACGCTTTGAGGCTCTACCACCACCACCACCAGGAGGTCCACCCCGACCACAGGGAGCTGGCGGGCAGCGACAGGCACAGCTCCAGGCAGCAGAGGCCTACGACCACGGCGCACCCGAGATGATTCGAGGTACTATCTGTGTCTATTCTACCCTTGCTGCAGTTCTTATAGACACAGGAGCGAGTCATTCTTTCATAGTCGATGCCCTTGTTCGGAGCTCGGAGATTCCGACAGAGCCGTTGGCTCGATCCTTACGGCTAGAGACTCCTACGGGAGCAGACTCGACGATTACGCACTGGTGCCGGCAGTGTGAGCTTACTCTAGGAGGCGAGAGCTTCGGCTGGGATCTTCTTGTAGCAGCGTCGAGGACTTACGACGTCATCTTGGGCATGGATTGGCTGTCTACGGTCCATGCACAGATTGACTGTTTTAGGCGCAAGGTGCGATGTGTACGCACCGACGGGAGCAGGTTCACCTTCACCGGCGAGAAGGGAGCCTTAGCAGCACAGGATGGACTTCAGCGGAGGAGAGGACAGCCCATCACTCATCAGTTGGCTAGCCTTATCCTTGGAGCAGTTGACGTGCGGAGTCCTGGTTTTCCTGCAGTGGTGGATCAGTTTGCGGACGTTTTTCCCGACGACGTTCCAGGGCTACCTCCTCGCAGAGAGGTAGACTTTTATATTGACTTGTACCCCGGGACAGCCCCGATATCCACTCCAGCATATCGGATGGCCCCCGCCGAGCTTCGAGAGCTACGGGTACAGTTGGAGGACTTGCAGGGAAAGGGGTTCATCCGACCCAGTGTTTCACCCTGGGCTTCCCCGATATTGTTCGCCAAGAAGGCGGACGAGAGCTTGCAACTTTGTGTTGACTATCGTCGCCTGAACCAGGTGACAGTGAGGAACAAGTATCCGCTACCGAGGATTGATGACCTCTTTGATCAGCTCAAGGGAGCACGGTGGTTCTCGAAGATAGACCTTAGGTCAGGCTATCATCAGCTCAGAGTCAGAGACGAGGATGTGCAGAAGACGGCCTTCAGATGTCGGTATGGCCACTATGAGTTCTTGGTTATGCCTTTCGGTGTAACCAATGCTCCAGCAGTGTTCATGGCTCTCATGAACAGGATCTTTCAGCCATACCTCGATCGGTTTGTCGTGGTCTTCATCGACGACATTCTGATTTACTCTACGACAGAGGAGGAGCACGCCTATCACTTGCGAGTTGTCCTTGACACACTCCGAGAGCACCAGCTTTATGGTAAGCTCTCGAAGTGCCAGTTCTGGATACGTGAGGTCCACTTTTTGGGACACGTTATCTCTGAGGCGGGAGTTGCAGTGGATCCCGCGAAGATTGAGGCTGTGTTAGCTTGGGAGCCACCCAGGAGCGTGACTGAGGTTCGGAGTTTCTTGGGACTAGTTGGATACTATCGGAGATTTGTGCCGAACTTCTCCAGAGTTGCGGCATCACTCACAGATTTGACGAAGAATGGGAAACCCTTCGTGTGGTCAGACAGTTGTCAGCAGAGCTTCCAGGAGCTGAGGCAGAGATTGACTAGCGCACCTATCTTGAGGTTGCCTGAGGAGGGAGTAGGGTACGTAGTCTACTGCGATGCATCAGGGACCGGACTCGGATGTGTTCTGATGCAGGAGCGGGCCGTGATCGCATATGGATCACGTCAGTTGAGGCCGCATGCGCAGAACTACGCTACCCATGACCTGGAGTTAGCAGTAGTGGTCTTCGCTCTGAAGACATGGCGACACTATCTGATGGGCGAGCGCTTTACAGTCTTTTCCGATCATCAGAGTCTCAGGTATATCTTCTCGCAGAAAGACCTGAACCTGAGACAGCGGCGATGGCTCGAGTTCCTCCAGGACTATGACTTTGAGATAGTCTATACTCCTGGGAAGGGGAACGTAGTAGCCGATGCCCTCAGCAGGAGGAAGGGCATTCAGCTACTCGAGGAGGCGACAGAGCAGCTAGCCTCTTTGCAGATATCCTTCGTGGATAGAGATGGAGCAGCCTTTCTTCAGTCTCTCACAGTCACTCCTCCACTACTGCAGCGAGTCAGGGAGGCACAGCACGGGGACGCTGACTGTGAGACACGGCGTGCACAGATATCCTCGGGACAGACACCTGATGGTTTCTCCCTTGGAGCAGAGCACGACATCCTTTTCAGAGGACGTACCATGGTACCAGTCACTTTGCGGGAGGAAGTGTTGAGGGAGTTTCACACTTCTCCTTTGGCGGTACATCCTGGAGTGGCGAAGATGTACCAGGACCTCAGACGACAGCACTGGTGGCCGGGCATGAAGAAGGCAGTAGCAGAGTTCGTTTCTCGATGCCTCACCTGTCAGCAGGTGAAAGCAGAGCATCAGGTACCAGCAGGCTTGGTACAGCCCTTAGAGGTTCCGGAGTGGAAGTGGGACGGCATATCTATGGACTTCGTGACTGGACTTCCACGCACTTCCAGAGGTCACGACTCCATCTGGGTGATTGTTGACCGACTCACCAAGTCGGCACACTTCTTACCCATCAGAGAGCAGGGCTCAGTGGAGAGCTTGGGACGTCTCTACGTTCAGGAGATTGTGCGGCTCCACGGCGTGCCATCATCTATCGTCTCCGATCGAGATGCCTGCTTTACTTCCCGGCTTTGGAAGGGGTTACAGGAGGCGTTCGGGACGCAGCTACGTCTTAGCACAGCTTTTCACCCTCAGACAGATGGTCAGACGGAGAGGACCATTCAGACACTCGAGGACATGCTCCGTGCCTGTGTCCTCGACTTTGGTCGTAGCTGGGAGGACCACCTACCCTTGGTGGAGTTCGCGTACAACAACAGCTACCACTCCACCATCGGGATGGCACCGTACGAGGCGTTGTACGGCCGACCATGTAGATCTCCTTTGTGCTGGACAGACCCTGGGGAGTCAGCACTGGGTGGGACCGGAGATGGTCCAGGCCACGACAGAGAAGGTCCAGGTCATCCAGGAGTGGATGAGGACAACTCAGAGCCGGCAGAAGTCATATGCTGACAGGAGGCGGAGGCCACTGGAGTTCGAGGATGGCGACCACGTCTTCTTACGGGTCTCACCTCGACGTGGTATTCGGAGATTTGGCCGAGGCGGCAAGTTATCTCCGCGCTTCATCGGACCCTTCCAGATTCTCAGCAGGATTGGCGAGGTGGCTTATCGCCTGGCTCTACCACCTCAGTTGCACCGGGTGCACGACGTCTTCCACGTATCCCAGCTGAGGAGATACGTGCACGACCTGACGCACATCATTGACCATGGAGAGCTTGACGTTGACGATGGGGAAACTTTTACGGAGGTCCCGGTGGAGATAGAGGATCGACAGGAGCGGGTCCTGCATGGGCGATCGATTCCTCTTGTGCGCATCAGATGGCAGCATGGGAATCTCCAGGAGAGCACATGGGAGCGGGAGGCTCAGATGCGTGCTCAGTACCCTCTTTTGTTTCCCTAGTTTTTGATGTATCTTTACGGGGACGTAAAGCCCTGAGGTGGGAGTAATGTAAAGACCCGTAAAATTCAAGGGAAATTTTTTCTTAATTTTCTTTAGAATTTTACAAGAGCGCGGTTTCAGACGGCACCTGATTCCGAGCCCCGGAGTGCCCGGAATTAATTTCTGAAGTTTGGCTCGGGTACGTTCAGTGAACGAACGAGCGGGAATTTCTAACTTTTGATCTGGTGCTCGGAATTGAAATCCGAGGGCACCGATGAACTCGCAGCGCCGATATTCGCTTAAGGAGACCTTTTCGAGAGTTGCGTTTGTTGCGAGTTGAAAGTTAGTTTTGGGGTTTTTCCGTTGAGTTAAATAAAATTTGTTTAAGACAAATTTTATTTTTAACTTATTAAAAACCTACCAAAGGAGGTTGGAAGTGGGACCCACACCCACTTAACCTCCCTTGGGAGGATTAAGTGTGGTGGGGCCCACACGAACCCCTTTTTCTTTTCAAATACCCTAACCCCTCTAAACCCCCTCTTAATTGCGTAACTCTTCCCTACTTTATTTCTTGCCAACCTATCTCTTCATTTAATTTTGTCAACTCTAGATTTAATTAATGAATTGATTTCAACTTTTGAATTTTTTGAAAGGTTGGCAAAATGAAAATAAAATAAGGTGTAGCTTATTTTATTTTGGGTTGATCGTTTGTCTTCTTGAGAGGTGGAGAGCTCCTCTTCTTCTTCTTCAAACTCAACGAAGAACGCGAAGAACGTCGTTCTTTAACGAAGAACTTCTCTGCCGAAGAACACGGTGCATCCGCGACGCCGTATCCGCGACGCGACGTACTTCTTCCGCGTCATCTCTTCCGCGACGGTTTTCCGCGACGAACGCCATCGACAACGACTCTTCCTCCGCGACACCGATATTTCACGACTACGTCAACGTGCGACTATAGAGGTAGAGGTTCTTGAGTTCGTTGTTTTCCTTATAATTTGACCTTCCTCAAGACTTGACGAGGAACGCTCTTTTTCCGACGAAGAACGCCGCTTCCTCCTCGGACCTTCTGCGTCGGCAAACGAAGATCCGCCAACGACGTGTCTCCTCGGGCATATCTCTTCGTCAACGGATTTGACGAACGACGACCGCGACGCCCGACTTCCGCGACGCCGTCTTCCGCGGAACGTAGACGAATCTTCGAATCTTAAACCCGAGGTAGGAGTTGTTGGTTCTTTATTTAATTATTCTTTTTCTTGAACGTGGATCTCGCATGTCTAACTTGTTGCTTGATTGTTTAAGTTGAATTGTTTATTTTTAACGTGAGGGGGGCCGGACCGCATGAACACGGCCGAACCCCCCTCCATCGTTCATGTTTATTTTGCGGAAGAAAGCAAGTGGCGTGGTGCCGTCGCACCACGCGGATGATCGTGCTTATAATTTACGCAACGCCGTCGCGCTACGCCGAGGAGAATCTTGAAGAACGCGACGCCGTCGCGCCGCGTTGAAAGGATTCATGGCACGGCGAAAGGGGCACGGTGCCGTCGCACCGCGCCGGACAACGAACACCGCGGCGGGACGAGAAGACCGCGGCCGGTTCCGGGCCGCGGCGGGACGAGAAGACCGCGGCCGGTTCCGGGCCGCGGCGGAAGAGGAGACCGGCGGCCGGGCCGCCGGCGTCGGATGTCAAAGGCGGGACCGGAATTTCCGGTCCCGTTGGTAAAAACCGGCCGGCCGGCTGGCCGGCCGGATGACTTAAAACCGGGGAATTTAATTCCCCGGCCGGTTCTTTAAAACCCCCCTCATAATGAGGGGGGGGGGGGGGGGGGGCGGTTCCATGTAAGGGGGGGCAACAGCCCCCCGGTTTTCTTTTTTTTTTTTAAATCGGCCCCCACGTGGGGGCCGTTTGTTTTGCAAAGGCACGGCACAAGGCCGTGCCGCCTTGTCCGAAACCGCGGGGCTTAGCCCCCGCGTGCGCCGCGGCCCGCCGCTGCCACCGCGGCCCGCCGCCGCCGCCACCGCGGCCCGCCGCCACCGCCACCGTGCCGCCGCGCCGCCAGGCCGCCGCGCCGCCGCCGTCCGCCGCCACCGGCCACCGCGCCGCCCAGGGGGGGGGGGGGGTCGGGCCGGGTCGGCCCGGACCCGGACCCCCCCGTTTCGAACCAGATTTGGTTTTTGGCCCATAACTTGAGCCTCGGACCTCCGATCGACGAACCGTCAGCGGCAACGTGATTCTTGGATCGAGACGGTCGTTTCGGTATATCGCACTCAAGGTTTCGGTTTACTTTGAGTTCGGCCGGGTTGGTTCGTTCACGAAACCAACCGGGCCTTCGGAGCGGAAACACTCATATCTTGAGCTACGGACGTCCGATTGACGTGCCGTCAGTCGCGTAGTGTTCCTCTTAGTGAGACGGATCTTTTGGCATACTCCGCCCGAGGATTGGACGCAGGTGGAGTACGGTCGGGTTGGTTTTTCCTTAAAAACCAACCGGGCCCCGGAGACGAAAATGCCAATAACTCTCAGACCGGGCGTCCGATCGACGCGCCGTCTGTTGCGTTGAGTTCCTGTTGTCGATACGGAACTTTTGGATACATCAACTTCGGTCTTCGTGACAGTTGATGTATCAGCCTCTCGGCTCGTGGAGCGGACCCTCCGAACGAGCTAGCTGTGTGCGGGAACCCTAGTGCTGGCTGCGACTGCTACTACTGCTACGACTGCTACTGTGACAGCGACGACGGCAGTACAGAGATCCTGTGTGGATTCGACGACGACAGTACAGAGATCCTATGTGGATTCAACGACGACGACTACAGCACTCAGCGATCCTACGTGGATCAGTGCTACAGGTTCTGTGTTAGCCCGATCCTGTGTGGGTCCTTGCGCTCAGCGGTTCTGTGTGAGCCAGCGCCTACAGATTCTGTGTGAGCCCGATCCTGTGTGGGTCTTCTGCGGGGGTTAGTTACCTATCAATCCTTCGTGGGTCCGACGACTTAGATGGATCAGTGATCATCTTTATCGTCCTTGAAGAAGTATACCTGTGTGAGCGGAATCCTGTTGTTTTCCTGTGTGGATTGTGTTGTGCAATCCTGTGTGGATTATATTTTTCTTTCCTATGTGAAATACGTATACTTTCCTGCGTGGACTGAGTTGTACTTGGGCTCGGAGGTTGGAGCGTATTTTAATTGATGACTTAGGTATATGTATGGGCATATACCTAAGCAGTGTCGGTTGTTACTTCGTGATTGTACTTTTCTTCGTGGTTTATCCTTCGTGGATTTGAGAGACCTTCAGGGGTCTCGGGGTCCCTACTGAGTAGCTTATACTCACCCATGCACGGGCTTTGCCCGCACTACGTTGTGTTGGTTGCAGACGACGGACAACGTTGACCTTAGCTGAGGCTTGCAGAGCGGGACGGTACCCGAAGGTGGACCACTGGGCGGGACGTGCACGGAGCGGACGACGGGACCCGTGGAGCAGAGGAGCTATCTGTACCCACCCTTCAGGTGGGATTTCCAGTGGACAGCTCGGAGTAGCAGCTTTTACTTTTCAGTTGCTGTTTTTCCCTTTTTGAGTTGTACTTTACTTTCAGTTTGGGTTTGTATACTGGCCCATTTACTTTTCTGCACTTTCAGTCGTACTCTGCTTGCTTAGTGTTTACTTTCCGCTTGTTTACTCTGTGGTGTGTGTTTACTTTTCAAAGGCAATGCCTTCCCTTTTACCGGGATTTACGCCATGGTGCTAGTCGCCAGCCCATGGCCTATGGAAGGCGGGCTTGGGGTAGTCACGGCACGGACCCCGAGGGCGGGTCGTGACATATATATAATAACATTTCTTCAGTCTTATATATAAACTTAAAAATGATCATTATAAAAATCATGGTATGCGATTCGGAAAATTAAATTATATCAATTCAGGATACGGTAGTCTTCCATAGAGAAGGATGATGGTTCTTTATCCATTTTTTAAAAATATGACAATAATAAATATTATTCCCTAAATATATCAATATATCAATATATAAGATAAAATTATGTTGTTAGATTTGAGTTATTAGGACATCAATTATGGCTAACAATTAAATATATCGTAGTAGTAGCATAGTAAATAAGAATAACTACACATAGTAGAACCTCCATGGGATCCGTTTTTAAGGACATAAGGGGTGGTGATTTTAAAAAAAACTAATAATCTCAATGATGTGTAGAAAAAAATAAGGATATCATTTTTGTTTTGTTTTTTCAAATATATTTACAGGATTGAATATATGAGGGAATTTCTTCCATTTTATAAGGTAAATGAAGTGGGATTATTTTAACACAAAAAAGTATTCATTATTTTAAAATCACTATCATTATAAGCGAAACTAAATTATAGAAAAATATTTTAGGATAGAAATGGATAACCAAAATATCCACCATAAAAAAATTTCTTTAACATGTATGTTCATTTAACTATAAGGTTATATAATATTAACCTTATAATTTTATTTACCATGATAAATTTTTAACTATTATTATAATTATTTTTTTGAAAAAAATTAAATTTTTCTATATTATTTGTTAATAAATATTATGATTTTAAATAAATTTTATAAAATTTAATTTATATATTTTTTATTGTTTAATTTGAAATTAAACCCATAGCCATGAAAAGGAAACAGGTTTTCAGAAAATTTATTATTCAAACGTATGGTTATCTTATAATAACTCTATGAGAAATAATCAGAATTAATAGAAATTAGTATTATATTGGAAGAAATAAATGATATTCATTTCATTTTAATCATTATTTTTTAGGATTAATTTTATTTAGTTAAAATGTAAGAACATTTTGCATGTTATAATTGTTTTAAAAGATATTTAATTAAAATCATCAATATAAAACTATATGAAGATAAAAATAAATATTATTTAAATGTAAATATTTTAATTAAATAAACATATATAATATTTTTTTAAATTTTAAATCATATTTAATTTATAATGGTAAGTTTCTATTAATTAATATAATAATTAGATAGATTTTTTTAAAAATTAGATATTTTTAAAATTTCAACGAAAAATTAATATTTTCTGATACAAAATCATTGTTATTTTAAATGATATGATTTATAAAATTTGGGAAATATTATAAAATTTCAATTATTGATTCATAAATATTAATTATAATATTTCCTCACAAAAATAAATAAAATTTATTTTCATGGAAACATAGAATAAAATGTTATTTTTAATGTTGATTCTATATTTATAATGAATTTGTAGATAAATATATATTTAATAAAAAAATAACATAAATTTTATAAATTTTATAATATTGATAAAACATTAAAAATTTAAATTTATGTTATATTTTTATTTTCTATATATTAATATTTTATTAATATATCATAGATAATTTAAACATATTGCTGTCAGTGAAATATAATAGAACAAATACTGGTATTTGAAAATATAATTATGTGAAATTTATTGTATCATTATCCCTGATCAATCTAATCATTTAGTACCAACATGTATAATTCAAAAATGATAATCATCATCAGTTTACACTATATAGAACCTCAATTGGTTACATCAAAATTCATTCAAATAAAAAATAACTATAAAATAACATTTACTTGGAATTTTGGTCATCCCATACACCACAAAAATTAAACTTATACACACTAATCATATCATATATAATTAATATTTTCTTACCTAATGGATCATCCATATCACTATTACATGTAGTTTTATGATTCAGATTATTTTTCATTTTTTTGTTCTGTTTTTTAAAACTGTGATGTGAAACATTCCCCTCAATGATACAATATGCATCATGGAATATTATGCTAGAACAATATCTAAAAAACATAATTTATTCTATAACAAATTCAACTAGATAATTATCTCTACTGAAAGAATGAGTGTTTAACCATCATAAAATATTCAATGACTACCTATATAGGATCGTGAATCCATGGAGTCCTGGAAAACCCCATATCAAAGTCTATAGCCAAGTCATAACATTTTTAATCATTAATGAGAATGGATTTAAGAATCCAACCTATATAATGGTTCACTTTCTTCACATTATAAAATATATGGACATATGTGAAAAAATATTTTTACATACTTTATCTAGTTCTACCACCAGAAATAGAATTTCATAATCATACACATCTTTTTATATAAATCCACTATCCACTAAAAATATTGATAATCTCTTAACAATTATTCTCTGTTAGATATGGGAATAAAAACATTTCCATGACCATGAAGTTTAATACTCCCATATTTGCACCATTCTAAAATGTGTTCATCTCTCTTCTATCACTCACACTTCACCATAAATTTTAGATTAAATTCAAATCCATCCATGAATATATCCACAACGGCTAATGAAATAACTATCAAAGCATTAATCATGTCATCATAATCCCCAAAAACACCCTTATGAATGTAAAAAAACATTGTTATGATCTAGAAATAATCATATGATTTTTATATACTTAGTACCTATGATTTCTTACTAGGTTATTTAATAAAAATGAATTTATTTCACATGGGTTATGACATTTAAAAATCTAAATTTTGAAATTACACAATCCATAAAATCTAGATTAGGATAAATAATCACTAATAAAGGATATATCACAAAAGATTTATTTTATTATAGATATTAAACCTATCATATAATTAGTTTTGGTGACAACCAAATAGATAATAGATGATGATTGAAAAAATTAGGTTATTTATTTGGGTTTTCCCCTTCATGGGGTCACAACTATCAAGATCCATATGTGACTACTTAACATTCCTACATAATGAATAACCCTACAATAACCTATAATTTCTTTTAGAAAAATTAATACTCAACCACTTATACTGGAATATAATTAATCATTTTAAACATTAACATTATCTTAAACTATTCGATGTCCTCATTGAACCTGTTATCCATGAAAATGTGTTCCCTTTTTGAGTTTTCAATATTTTATTCACTTATAAATGAAAAAAGTCACCAATTAACCAAGTATAATATATAAAATATGTATGGAAACTCTAGATACCAAAACCATTCCGAGTGTATTCCAATACAATAACAACCTCTACATTCTATTTCTCGATAAAAATCCATTCTGCAGAAGATTAGATTTTTTTCTAATCACACGTATTTGAATATGATTCAAAAAATAGTTAACTTTGAGTAATTATAATTCTCTCAGAGTGTTCTAAAAACAATATCATGGTTCATGGAATATTTTTTTGTGGTCCATGAGTATAACATAATATTATTAATGAAAATCATGAAAAATTAGGCATGTAATGTGTAATAATTTTTATTTAATAGTGAAATTAATAGTTTAAGAACTTTTTTCAAACTAAATCGAATGAAAATATTCTCATATAACTCATACTTGGTCCTAGATGTTATCATTGTAATATCATTCTCCTTGATCAACAATTGATGATACATTGATTAAAATTAAATAACATAGAATGATCTGAAACCCAAAAATGTCCTAAATGATCATAAGTCACAGTGAGTAAATATCATTTAACGATTATATATCGATTAAATTTTGTTTATTATATGAATAGTATACTTATTTTATATCTCATATTAGGGAATAAATCAAGTAAAATCCCTGATGATGATCTCATGGGAATTACTCCCTTCACATACTGTTCTTGAATATATATCATTAACTATATCAATTAAGTTGGTTCGACAGTATATAGTGGAATAAATAATGTACGTTACCTCAACATGGTAATTCAATTATGTAAAAATTTAATCAATATCAACAAATCAAATAAAATTGAAAAAGGTAAATTAAATATTTCTCCTACTATCAATAGTACCACATCATCATCAACTGTAACATAATCTATTTCATATACACTGGTAACGTCATATCCACAACCCTAACACCATGATTCTAGGAACCCATAGGGGATTGATCCATATAGAAGATATAACTACCACTATTGAAATTCATGGCCTCATTCATGACCTGATCTCCCTGATGAAGTCATTTAATCTGCTAGACGTTTTCCAAACATGGCCATCAATGTCTATGTCTACCCCATACCCCTTCCAATAGATATATTAGAGAACCAATAACAATAAAAATTAATATTCTATGTCCACATAAAATAATAAATCTACATATGATGAGTAGAATATAAAATATGTTAATGTTGAGGGTACATTTATTGGAGTCCTAATGGATATATATCTCTTAATTCTAGAATAGGCATACCACTCTTCTATCCCATCCATATAACAGTTCCCTATAGTATCTCATTATATCTCAACCTCCTGCCATTATATTGTGAAACATTACCAATCTGGTAATTCCAAATAACATAAATAGGAAACAAAAATTTAATTTCCTCAACAAATCCATCCAAATACAAAGAGATTTTTGAACCACTAACAAAAAATTCAACTAATATATCTCATAATTATTCCCAAAATATCAAAAAATCATAAACACAATTATATCTCAATAAATGTGTCATTACACATCAAAAATGGTGTTAAATGAATCATTTATCCAAGAAATTAGGAACAGAAATACACTTATATCTTCTACTATTGATGATCAAAAAAAAATTAATCTTTGTCTACCATCGTAGCCTCATGAAACAATTCCCCAAAAAAGAATATCCATGAATAGCTCCCATATAATATCCACAAGTCTCATATATTTGATCATCACACCCCACTATGACATAATTATTTATTGTTATTATATAAGAATTTATCTTGACTCGATGATCCAGTAAAGTCTCTATTTAGTAAAAAAACAATGTGAATAATCTCTTGTATCTTGTATGAATAATGGTGACCACCCATAACATTGACTGTAGTATGGTACTATATCTCAATGTCCCAATGAAAATACGTCATTGTAATCCCTCCACAATGGGAACATCCTCTCCAGAAAGTATTATGTTGACTAAACATTTATGAATATGATCTTCTTTGTAAACTACAATAGGAAAACCCAGGTCATGAAAAATCCTTCCCCTCTTGAATGCATATTGTAAAAACAATAACATCCCCATCTTCATGTTTTTACTCACACTTAGTCCCAAGTGGCAACACAATATGATATTATGTGACATTATCCGAAATATAAATATAATCACAGGAAAACCCTATAATATTAATTATTAAAAAAATGAAATAGTTATTATGTGCACACTCATATTCAATAATTATATAAAATTATATCATAAGGTACAGAAAACCACTACCAAAAACCCACATAGGACTTATTAGAGCACTAATAAAAAATTATGATACCTCCAATTTAGTTATAGTCATATAATAAAAAATCATATGTAATTCAAGGATAAATTGATTTTAAATCATAAAATATCATTTTATAAAAACGGAATATATTTTGAATAGCATATTATTAATTTAGAAAATTTTCATGCATATGAAATTAGGTATATAAAATACAATCCTATGTGTATACCTATAATGAATGAGTTCATTTTATCTCTCTCTCTCTCTCTTATTCAAAATAATTAAGTTGAAATGTCAAATATGTATAAAAATATAAAAAACCAATGAACTAAATGAAACTATAAATTCATAAATAATTGAATCAAAAAAATTTCGTAGGATCCACCATGCATCTTTAATCACGTGTTTGATGGGAATAAGATTAATTATTCCACCTGAGACTCTTCTAACCGATCTTTATTATAAAAAGAAAAATATATTAATTTAAAAAATCCTATGATACCATTTTGTAATGCCCCATATCAAATTTGTTGATCCAAGATGAAATGATATATGATCTATTGTCTTACTTAATGTCTGAAAATGGATTATGTATATTTTTATGTTTCTAAGAATCATATGGGGATTCCATTCAATCAGTACACATCGAATATCATCGTAAATCTTGAAATAGAAGAAATAATATAATGATGCATCAATTTTCAAATGAAATGAACCAATTAAATTGTAAAAATGAAATCAATATATGATTCTATTGAAACCTCAAACGAATTTATATAATATTAAATTTTCATTAATATTAATGAATTGTATACTAATTTTACATTATGAGGACACTTTTCTGATATATTAATTGACATGAAACATCGATTTTTATTTAAAATATAACGTTTCACACAACATTTATTTATACCGAAAAATTATACAATGCAAATATTAATTTAAATGGTAGATAGATCCTAGACATTGTTTTGGGGGAATAAACAAAACTATCTACAATATGATTATACAATTTTTGTTAAAAAATTTTGTTACATTTTTTTAATAAATTTTAGAGGCTTAAAATGGGAAGGAATCCAATTTTAAGTATAATATACTCTATTTCTTTTTTAAAATGTCATTTTAAATCCTTTTGATGTTGAGCTCTTTTTAAAAATAGTTTTATGTAACATTTATATATTATATTTTATTAAATAAACATCTTTTTTGGATGTGTTACACCAAATTATACATTAGATAATATTTTTGGTATTTTTCTAATGAAAATCATATTTTACCAAATAGTGAAAAATAATAAATTTTTATTCAAAACATCTTTTCCATATAAGTTAGATATATATTTACGTTATCCATTTTATTGGTTTTAAAGTGTAATTATATTTATATTTTAACATTGAATTATAATTTGATCATTGCAAGTAATTTCAAATTTAAATTGGACATACACAAATGTCAACATATTGATAGCTTTTACTTCTTTAAAATAGGATTTGTGGTTTTGAAAATGAGACTTCTTTTAAATTAATAAATGAAAATTATATGTTTTCAATTTAGATAAATATATTCCATATTTATAGTCATCTGGTCAAAATTATTTATATAGTTACCTTTAATTTTTATAAATTATGAATCGAAACATCAATAAATATTTTAATGTAAAGTGAAATGTAACATTAACATGTATCTTTTTACTATAAAAATTTAATATATAGTTATATAACTGATATAATAATCTATAGATATCCATTATAAAGATAATAAAATTTCCAAATCATGATATTTTATTTATAATTTTTATACATTATATAAATAAATTTATTTATTAAATAATGAGATGTAGAAATTACCTTATTAATAAAAGATTCAAATAAATGATATTATGAATGTTAAATAAATAAAATTTAAAAATTTTGATTCCATATAAGAATGTTATAGTTGACTACCTAATGTTATCTTTGGTTTAGTGTAGTTTGTTTTTTGAATTAAACATTTTTTATGGATTTATGAAAATCAATTAATATATTGTGTGAAAATTGAAATTAATGAGTTTAAAAAACAAATACCATTTTATTAATTGATATAATAGTCATAAAAATATTTTATTGGTAAAATTAATGATATAATGTTAAAAATGTTATTAATGAAACACTTGAGGTTCTCCTAGTGTTTTATAGTGACTATATTAACCCTATAGTATTAAAATACAAGAATACATGAAATGATTTAATATATTAATCTAAGGGTTAATGAAATAAATATAATGATATATTTATGACCTAAACATGTATGCAACTTATTGGTTGAGAGGATTTCGACCAATACTTATCATATACTAAAATAAATAAAATTTGAGCTATTATAATTCTAAAATCAATTTCTTATAAAAAAATATTTCAAGACTTTCATAATGTCCTATTCCTCCCTCCTATAAAATGACACAACATCTACCCACATACTCACACCTCTAAATTAACTTTATTCACCCAATTTATAACCAAATAAGAAGACATCATTCATTACTTCCTCCTATATTTCTTTCAATGGGAACAAGACAACTCAATAAAACCTTTTGGCTAAAATCAAAAGGAGTTACCTGATTTAGAGGAAATTAAAGAACAAACAAGTGAAGTTGAATACATAGTAAGGGAATTTATCTCAATCATATTTCATAAAGGAATATATTGATTTATACAAAACCTTATTCAATAAATTTTACAATCAATCACTTTTTACTTTTGAAAATATTAAACCATTTTAAAAAGAAATATTTTTCTATGATGTGTTTTACAAAATGAGGAAGTGAATTTTTAAATGTAATAAGCGACAACAACCATTTATTAGTTGTTACATTATTATTGTATTTGGATTCCCCTATATGTAATAAATTTTTTAAATGAAAAAAAATACCACAGACCATTTTTTATGTATTTTGGTAATGAAAATGGTTTTTATAAAGGATTGATTGGGTCAATATCATGAAATGGTCTATTATGAGTGCAATGTGGAAATGTGATTTTACCTTTATAAGTTTTTTATATTTTATGGTTCATGGTATTTTTTATGTATATGGGTGGTTCCATTAGAAACTGAGGGTGTCTAATACTGTAATAGCTCTCTAATGCATTGGAAAATGTGATGGATGTAAATGTAAATGTTTCACAAAAGAGACTTAGGGAATATACTATGATGGGTATCCTTAACATAACCATGACATGTTACTCCCTATGTAGTTATAAATGCAACAATGTATGTATGTTATGAATTCTGTAAGTTAGCTTAATGATTTATTATTTATATGTGTTCTTTAGATATCTAATGATTTCATAAGGTATCTTTAAATATATTATGTTTTATTAGTGAAATATATTATATCATTGGTTTTAATGTAATCGTGGACTTGCATTTTATTTCTATATTTTATATCCATTATGGAGATTTTTATTCTCATCCCATGTATTTTAAATTTTTTACACGGGTTATAAGGATGGGTAAGATAATTTAATAATTCCAAAAAAAATCAAGAAAATAAATATTGTTTTTTCAGTCTTATTTTTTAAAAAAAATGATATCTATAAGAAGAGGATACATTGTAAATTTTTAGTTGTTATGTAATAGTTATGGCATAATTATAAAAAACATTAAACCAAAACATATATTCAATGTGAATTTCAGGAGAAAACTCTTTATTATGTAATTATTAGTGATAGGTCCTTATAGTGTTTTCCAGAGGTCATTTTAGATAACATTCAGGGTATGTATATTTTTAATAGTATATCCATAAATTATTTTTACATTATATCAAATTGAAATATAATTTTATGATTAATATGGTTCTTCACCTAATAAAATATATTCAGAATGGTTTTTCGTAGAGGTAAAATGGAAGCTATTTTTGGATTCCATCCAAAGGAAAACATCATTCAAAATCAACAATCTAAGATGGTTGGAATCAGAACTAAATAGTTTGTTGTAGTGATGAAATAACTGACTAGAGTTAATAACTACGGTGGTATCCGTGTGAAACATCAGTGAGATCAACCACCTAGAAACATGTTGGTAGAGGGGAATTTAAGGATGCAATGACCTCTATTATTCAAAGGATCATATAATCATGTTCTAGATAAAGAGTGGATTGTATCCCTATAAATGATATTCAATGATTTGGGGTGTTCAAAAAATCAATAGTTTAGTCTATTTGTTTACTATTTTTAAGGTGAAGCTAACATGTGGACGTATATGGTTTAGAATATCTGGGATAGTGAGGAGAAGGATTCTATTAGTTGGGATGAATTCAAACATATGTTCCTTTATAAATTTTATCCTTAGGTTTTTTGAATTATGATGAAAAAATAGTTCATGGAATTGATAAAAGAGGATGACTTAGTGGATACTTATGATGAAATATTCCCTTAGCAGACATGGTATTCTTCATATTTTATACTTCATATTGATAGTAAAACCAACAATTTTTTACTCAGGAATAATGCCAATGTATCAATAGGAATTGGGTTCTCATGAGTTTAAAATTTAATAAAAACTTGATCGATGTGTGGATAAGGTGGAAATATATTTTTTCAATGATCATGTTGAGTTTTAAATCAAGAAGAACAAGTGGGGGAGATGGTAGTAGAAATAGAAAAATTCTTCAAAAATGTATTATGGTACGAATTTTATGTTTATAATTTTTGAACATTATTGAAAAAAGTATAAAAGGGGATGCATTTCTAATTATAGTTAGTGCTTTTGGTTTGGTAAAATAGGGTATATGGCTCATAACTTCACTAAAAAGGATATTGGTTTGGAAAAATATAATATATTATAAGTGAAATTTCATATATGTAATGAAATGAGTTATTATTCGAGTTACTCTCTAATGAAGAATTCGAATGATGGGATGTAGCCAGACATTAATCATAAAGGTGTTGTGAAATATTTTAGAACTAAATCTTCAGATTTTGTGACATCATTGGAAGTGGTATATGTTACATTGTTTTTTTTGTTCATATTATAATAATGTGTTTCTTGATTTCAGTTATACAAAGTCTTTCCTTTATAAGATATAATCATTTAAATTGGGAATTCCACCTCATGAAATTAATATAAAACTTATAGTTCAAACACTGATGGGAAATGTTGAGAAATAATGAAATTATAAGAATGTTCCTATCCATTTATATGGAACAAATTTACCTAAAAACACATATTGTACTTCCTTTAGCAGAGACTGAAGTTATCCTGGATATGGATTGTATTTCTAATTACCATTATATGATTATCTATAGAGTAAATAAGTTTCTTTTCTGAAAATATTGATGTTTGTGAACATGGATGAACCCTTACCATTGATAACACATCGGTAATCTAAGAAACTAGAATAAAAGTTTAATCAATAATACCTTTAATTTATTGTTGAAAAAAGTAATAGTTCAATTTAATGATTTTCATGTGTTAGATGAGTATAATGATGTTTATCTTGATGATTTATAATGTATTAGTCTTGATAAAGTAGTTGAATTTTCTATGGACCGAGTTCATGATGCAAATCCAATTTCAAAACTCCTTATTGAATGCTTCAAATTAAACATTTATAATTAAAGAATATATAATAGGAGTTATTGGGTAAATGTTATGTTCGACATAGCACATCACCATGACCTTATTTTATCTTTTTTATTAAAAATTAAGATGTCTCAATATGAATTTTCATTGATTATAGAGTCGTGAATAACATCGCAGTTTTGTTAACGTTTCATATGTCTCAGATCAATGATTTTTTTGATATGCTATTGGAAGCTTAGTATTTTTTCAAAATTTTTCATGAGGTCGGGGATCCATCAGTTGAATGTAAATGAAAATGAAATTCTGAGAAAGCATGTCATACTTTATATGGAAATTATAAATTTGTAGTTATTTTGTTTTGGTTAACTAATGCACATTATGTATTCATGGATCGTATGAATAGAATATTCCATGTGTTTTGGGATAAATTTTTGGGTTGGTTTATTGATGATATTTTGGGATATTATAATAGTAAAGAGTGTATGAATGTAATTTAAGGGTTGTATTGTAAATCATAAAATAAAGGAATCTATATGGGAATTTCAGAAATTGAGATTTTTTGGTTACAAATAATTTCATCCTTTTGTAATATTTTTTACAAATATATGATAACTATTGATCATAATAAATCAACAGTTGTTGAACAATGTCCAATACCCAAAAATATAATTGAGAATCATAGTATTCTTGGTTTAGAAGGTTATTATCAGAGTATTATTATAAATTTCTCATGGTTATTAAGCCCATTGACTGTGTTATCAAAAAACGGGGTTATGTTTATATGGACAAAAAAATGTGATGAATAATATTATGAATTAAAAAAGAAAATTAATGAATTTTCTAGTTTTGATATTGAATTCTAGAAATGGAGAATGTTTTATCTACAATTATTCTTTATTGAAAGGACTTGTATAGTTCTTATTGAAAAATGATCTGGTAGTTTCTTATTCATCATGTTAGTTCAAAAATCACAGGTTATATTACCCTACACATGATTTAGAAATAGCTACCATTTTTTCCATTCAAAATTTTGAGGCATCATCTATATGGACTAAAATTTTAAACTTATACAAACCATAAATTGTTTGATTATATATTTACTCAGAAAATATAGATCATGATATAGAGAAGATGGGTTGAATTAATCATGGGTTATGATTGAATGATTTATTAGCATCATGGAAAAGTATACAAAGTTGGTGATATTCCTAGTCGACAATGTAATGTTATATTAAACATTATAAATTTGTAATGTGACCCTTTAATTATTAATTTGATTAACTTTTTCATGGATTTTTATGGTGTAGGAAATTTCTTTGTTTATTTCCATGTTTCAATGCAATCGTATCTATTAGATAAAATTAAGAATGTGCAGAAGGAAGATAGTGAGTTACAGAAAAATATAGAGTTGGTTCAGTAGAGTAAGTTACCTAAATTTTACATCGATAAATATTGTGTTTTGATGATTGGAAAAGATATTATGTGTGCCTTGTGTTTTCATTTGAAGGAAATTTTATTATGTGAATTTCAATGTTCTACATTATTAGTTTATTCTTGAATTACTAAGATGTACAGATATATTCTAGAGTATTACTAGTGGAATGGACTGAAAATATATATTGCTGACATTGTCATGAAGTGTTTTGAATTTTGAACATTTTAATGTTGAGAGGTTGTCCCCAAATGGGAAAATTCATCCTTTACCAGTACCAGAGTGGAAATGGGATAATATATCAATGTATTTCGTAGTGGGGTTACCATAGGCTTCTAGAGGTAACAATTCCATTTGGGTTATTATTTACAGATTGACTAAAGCTTCTCATTTTATTTATATTCAAGATACTTATTCTTAATATTGAATTTCTTGGTGGTATCTTAAAGATACAGTTAGGCTACATGGGGTTACCCTTCCCATTGTATCAGATTATGATCACATGTTCACATCTAACTTTTTTAAAGGCCTTTAAAATTTAGTGGGAACTGAATTAATATTCTGTACATATTTTCATCCACAATCATATTGGCAGTAAGATAAAAAATCTATACCTTGGAGGATAATCTACATGATTATTCAATTGAATACCATGAATGTTGGCATCAATATCAATCTTTGGTTGAGTTTTATTATTATAACAACTTTTATTCCATAATACAAATGAAACCAATTGATGAAATATTTGGAAATTTATTTCAAACTCTAGATTTTTGGGACAAAGTAGGAAACATGATGTTGATGGGACCAGATATGATAGAAGAGAAGGTATAGAAATTTCAAATGATTAAAAAGAACACGAGGACAACTTAGAGCAGATAGAGAAGTTATTCAGATAACTAGAGGAAGGATCATTCTTTCAAGGTAGGGGTTCTTGTCTTTCTCAATTTTTAACCATGGAAAAGTGTAATGTGTTTTGTTAAGAAGGTAAATTTGAGTTCGTGGTTCATTATACCTTAAGAGATCATGGAGAAATTTCTATTATTTTTATATTGATTAGATTTACCTCAATGTTTATCTCAGAAACTAAATTTTTTTAATGTTTCAATGATGGGAAAGTATATTATAGATCCATCTCATGTTTTGAGTATTTATATAATTTAGTTGGAATATAATATTTCTTATGAGGAACTGACTGTACGAATTCTTGACCACTGAGAGAATGTGTAGGGAATGATATTGTAAGGACCCAGCCTTAAAAATTACATACTCATTAGTTAAATGAATAATTCACATTGACTATCTTTTCAGGTTTATATTTTTAGAGACTTAGCTCATAACATTTACATAACAACCTGAATATTACATGTAGAAAATTCTACTCAGTATCTAATTTTTTTAAATAAAAACTATTAAAAAAGTGTCATGTCTAGTTCCATGTTCTAGACATCATGAATTTTCCTCGATCCCATCCTTGACCCATATTCATTCTTATGTCCTATGGAAAATATTTCAAAAACATAGGATGAGAATAAAAATCTCAGTAAGTGATATAAAATAACGAATGAAAACATTAGACCATCTATAAATACAATACAATGAAACTATACTTTTCAGTCATAACATACCTCATGAAATACTATTATTTTTGAATAACTCACAGAAATCATAAATCATAAATCTAACTTGTGGAATCCATATCAAACTTACATTGTAGCTTTTACATCTACATAGGGAGTCAAATTTGGAATACCAATAACATTATATTCCATAAATCTCTTAGAAGAAACATTCATGTTTACTCAATGCATTGGAGAGCTATCCCAGGCTGACTTACCCAGGGTTTATCACGGAACCACACATATGAATACACAATTCCTAAGAACCATAACATATTTATAACACATAAAGCAAAAATAATGAAAATATAAAATTTCTACATTTTAATAATAATCAATCATTTAAATATATAGAAATAACAAATCCATTAACAAAACAACATTCAAAACCAAAGTACATAAAAATAGTATATGGAATTTATTTTCCTCTTAAAAAAATTATATCTATTAAAGGAATCCAAGGATCAAATAATACTCGCGACGGCATAAAAGGTCATTGTCACCGCTTACGTTAAAAACAATTCTTTTTTTCTTTTAGTGAAATGCCTTATAGGAAAAGATTCCATTTGAATGAAATGAAAATTCAATGGTATTTATACACAATATAATGAAAATTGAGAATAAAACAAAATATACCTCAATGAAATGATATTGAGATGAAGTCCCTTATAATGTCGTTATCCTTAGATTAAGGATAAATCAATTACATAATTATGTGTGAAAAATATAAATACACCCAATATATGTGGATATTAACTGAAAAACAATCAGTGAATATTAAAACATATTCAAAGCACCACATAATCATGATGTATATTTTTAACACAAAAATTGAATTTGTGTTAAGATGTTTTCTTACAGAAATTCGACAGCCTAATGTCATCACATTAAAATTAATAAAATAAGTTGATGAGATAGAAATTTATATTTCATTTCTTGGGAAAAATATTTACTTCAATAAGGATATAGAAGAACATATCCTAGCATAATAATATTTAAATTAAAAGACATAACAAAAAGAAGACTTTTAAAAAGATGAGGGTGAATGATTCCCTTACAGATTTGGTAACATATGATACATACACCTCATGAAAGAAAGATACCACAATGAATATTTAAATACCCATAAATCAAAGTATATTATGAAAATAAAAAAATGATGGGCAGTACATTCACCACACAAAATGAAATAGTGGCTAATATAGCATGAATCTCAGAGGAATATAAAGTGAGATAAATACTCCTTACCACATTGTAATCAATCAAGTCATATGAGAAAAAGTTAATACCCACAAAATTAACATTAGAATACCATGAATATAAATAGAATCATTATAATATATATCAAATCTAAGTACACAATACATCACATGCAATAAATAATTGGTGAACAATCGAAATCTTATGGAATTAAAAGTGAGATAAAAATTCCCTTACCTCATGTCCAAATTGACATTTATGTTCCTTGTTGTTACTGAATAATAATTTAATTTAATTTATAATTGTTTCAAAACAATTTTAGTTTTTATTATTACTTTTATATAAATTATTTCTTTTCAATAACAATTAGTTAATTATTTGAGTTCATATCATACATTTTGTCGATGTTCGAAATTTAAGTTAAAAATGAACTTGTTATAATTAAATTTGTCCATGTGTTCAAAACTACATTATCTCCACAATTATATTCATGATTTAGATATTATATAAATCAAATATATCTAGTATATATATATATATGATTTTATAATTGTACATAACATTTGGAGATATGAAATGAAATGCACCGTTCATGGAGACGGTAAGCCGTGCGTACACATGAACATTAATTCCATTTCTATTTCATATTTTAATTTAATTAAAACATAATGATACATAGGTATATTATAATTACAGTATAATATCATATATAATATCATTATCTTCATCTTTTATACATCCCAAATAAGGCATTAATGATTCATATCACTTTGAGGGGGCGGTAGTCTGCAATTCCTAAAATGAAATTATCGCCTCTACCCATTATGGAAACCATAAAATTCTGATATAAATGAAAAATAAATAAGAATAAAGAAAAAATAATCATAATATATATAATATATAAATAAATTTCCATCATAATAGCTACCATGAGTGGCGATATGAGTTAATTGAACAATCATCATTTCGTGAGGCGTTAGTTTGACATCCAGAGAAACATTATGTTATTTACCAATCCGATGGACGTGTGTTTAAGTCTAGTTAGAATACATCTCATTAAAAAATACTATTATATTTAGGATAATGTATTTTTTATAAAGTAATGGAATAAAAAAAGTTTAGTGGTTGGAGAAGTAAAATAAAATAAAAGAACTTAAGAGAAGAGGTTACCTTTAAATCGGGTAACTCCATTTGGTGTTATGAAAAAGGGTTTCATGCAGTTATTTATGCCTACGGTAAGGCTTATAATACTAATAAAGGGATATGGGGTCCTTATTGGAGTATATTTTTTATGTGACAAATTCATGAGAAGCATGCTGAATGAGTTAGAAGGGAAGGATTTTATAATGGGGAGGAGGGGTTCTTTATGAAAGTTTGAAACAATTATTTTATTATAAACTCATATTCGGTTTCAAATGGAAAAATAATCATTAAAGAAAATTTTAATTCAACTCATGGTTGAAATAAAACCATCAAATAAGAATTGGACAGGTTTTGGATGTTTTTTTAATATTTATAATCTTATTTTTTAAATCATTTATTAATGAGGTAAATATTGCATCACTATTCTGTCATAAATAATTTAGTTCATATGATGTCCAAAAATTATAAAAAACATTCCATGATGTAAGAAATTTTTTATCTTTCCAAATAATATTTATAGTTTAAATTTTATCTTATATAACCCCATGTAAAAATTGATATACTAAAAGATGTTTGTTTATGTCAATTTTGTCATTACTTTAAATTAATTAACATAAAGTGTCATTATTACTCTCATGTGGCTCCATGGGGTCGCAAAATCGACCCATGTATTCCCATGGTCGGATATGTATCATTAAATAGGATTAGGAAAGATGTTTGGGTAATTTATTATTATTATAATATAATATTGTACCCTTTTTTACTATATTTACCTTTTAATCATGGTAAATAAAATATTTACTAAAGTAAATATTTAAAATGTCTAAAAATAAAATTTACCAATTTACAAAATATAGACCTACTAATTCAAAATATGTAATCCATTTTTCTAAATTCAAAACACATAAGGGGTAGAAATTAATTTTGAAATAATTTCCACTATCAAAACAAATAGCGTGTTTTTAAGAAATAATAACTATCAAAAGATTGACACATGTTTAGCTCCAATTTCAAAATGAAATTATGTCCAATGACAAAAAAGTAGATTAAATGGTAAAAATATATAATAATCACACTTTAAAACCAATTAAAATTATAATTAAAAAATTTAAATAAATTAGATTAAAATAACAATTTGAATTAAAATACATTATTTTTCACTATTCATTAAAAAATAAATTTTACCAGAAAAATACCAAATTATTCTCCTAAGAAAAATTTGATGTCATAATAATAAAGAAGAATTTTATTTCTTCAAATAGAACATATATGAGTGAAAAAATATATATTTAAAGAGGGTTCACCATTAAAAGGTGGTAAATGGACCTGTTAAAGAAAATTATGCCTTAAATTTGATTCATTCACATTTTAATCCTCTAACAATTTTTAGATAATTGTAAAAATATTTCACAAAAATAAATAATAATATTTTAGATAGATCTATTCATTATAAAAAATACAAAGGCAATGTGTTAACTACAATTTAAAATAATAATATTATATTATTATTGTGCAACGTTAGATTTCCAAGAAACTCTTTATTGTGTATCGAGTACGCCATCGAACAAAGCGTCCCCTATAAAGTAAAAATAATATTTAAATCATAAATATTAATAAATATTAAAAGGGTCTAATTATTTATTTATCTACGATATTTCATCCTTCCCCCCTTTTGGAAATTGTATCCTCACATTTTAAAAAAATGGCTTCGAAACGTCATTAAAAGTCACACATCCGAAGAGAGTTTGTAAAACTATAACTTTAATAGAAATAAATATAAGTAAAAGGGTCACCTAAGATAACCCATTCTATGAATACTAATAGGAAAACATGGATATGTAAGAGAGAGAAAAGGGTCAATTTCTAATGGAGAGTGATAGAAAACATGATTAAGAGAAAGTTAACCACCCGAAAATCACAAACTTATGATTTCTTTAATGGTCATTGATTTCCATGGAGGAAAAATAAACCAAAAACATTTTTGTTTTACGTTTTTTTCATAATTTTGAGGAATTCATTTACTAAATAAAATAAGAACATAAGAAAATAAACTTACCTTCAAGTATAGTTTCATCATTCAGTATGTTTATATCAAAAGCTAATCATTTCTCCAAGTAATGACCATTCAAAAAGACTTGGTCACATCAAAAGCACAAGAATAATCTTCTAGAGAATAACATAATCCAACAAAGAAGAACTATATATATTTTCCATTTATTTAGACATAAAAAAATTCACTGTGGTTTGTGAGAGATTAGATAATACCCAAAAAGGATAATCATTTACAAGAAGAAAAACTACTCTTAATCTCCAAAATTTGTCAAAAAAACCTAATGTTCAACAAAGAGAATTAAATAAAAAACCGTCCATAATATTCTTCAAAAGTAATCCAAACTAAGATTGTAACCCAAATCTCATAAGTATTAAATTATATAGTCTTTCGAGATTCAACATAACATTTATCTCCAAATAACACAAGTTACTCATAAAGTCTCTTATTGAATAGTAATTAACCTAATCACGTATTCTCCAAGATAGGTTAATCATTTTCATAAATAAATCAAATCAGCATATGTCCACAATAAAAACATAGATTCTTACAAACTAAAATTTCAACCATTTCTACACAATTGAAATCCCATAATATTCTATCTTCTTTAGGCATATAGTGGTAGTCAATAAATTCCAATCGCACTTTGGTTGTGGGTTTGATTCTCGTAGCTTTTTCTGATGCAATGAGTTGTCAAATGGTCTATATTTTTTTGCTTTTTATAAAAATCAAAAATAACCCTATCATGTTTTAACCCCAATGGTTTCCTTATACCTCTCATTTTCATCCCAAATTATTATGATATACACATCTTAATTCATGATGTCTTATATATATTGTCATTTTTTTATTTCACCGCCATATGATAAAACAATACAATCCCCAGAATAAAGAACATCATACCATGATCATGGTGTCCACATGGTTTCATTATTATCTTCATCATGTAGATAGAAGGTACATGCATTTGCAATAATGATTTAGAATTCCTTCAAAATCATTTTATTCCTTCATCCAAATATACCTTGTACAACATGGGTCATATGGGTGTTCACAGAAAAATAGTTTTGGAAAATAATCATGCATGACATATAATATCAAAACATCTGATAAAACATGATTTCAATAAAATAGCTAGACAGAATTTCTGTGGAAGCATTCGACTAACGGCCCTTATAAAATACCATAAGTATGTCCTGAGAGACTATATTGTAAATTAAAATATAAATAAGATGCTCAAGGGACTCTATATTCATCACCTTTTTCAAAATCATAATATTCTTCAAAATCTTGTGATAAGGTAAAATATTTGTAAAAGCCTTCGTAAAATTTACCATTCATGAAAATATTAGAATATTGTGAAAATATAATTTTTTTTTAAAACCCCCATTATCCTCAATGATAACAAGCTATAGTGGTGGTGTTTGATATCTCAAACAACTACTTTCATTTGAGTTTTCTGCTATAGAATGTTTCACAATCATCCAAAAATGACTTGAAATAATTATTGCAAGAAAGTCATTAGGAAGAGATAATAATTTTATTTGAAATCCTACACCTTCCATATATAACTAACATTCCTTGATCCGAAAAAAGTTATAAAACAAGGATTTATCTGAAATAATTGACCTACGGACTAACCATGTGTTTACCAAAAACTATTAATCCCTAAAGTTGTCTAAATTGACCTCTGATATGAACTGTAAGGAACCTGGCTTAAACATTACATAATAATGAATTAAAAAACTAATTCACATTGAGAATCTTTTTAGGTTTAGAGTTTTAGAGAACAAGGTCATATCATTTACATAAAAACATGAATATTACATGTAGACAATTCTAGTCAGTATAAAATTTTTCTTAAAATAAAAACACTTGAAAAAAAGTTTCATGTTTTGTTCCATGTTTTAGACAACATGACATTTCCTTGATCACATCCTGGACACTTATTCATCTTTATGTCCTATGGAAAACATTTCAGAAACAGTGGATGAGCATAAAAAATCACAGTAAGGGATATAAAATAAGGAATAAAAACATTAGGCCATCAATAAATACAAAACAATGAAACCATACTTTTCAAACATAACATACCTCCTGGAATAATAATATTTATGAATAACACACAGAAATCATAAATCATTAATCTAACTAGAGGAATCCAAATAACACATAGATTGTAGCTCTCACAAATAAATAAGGAGTAAAATTTGGAATACCCATGAAAGTATATTCCCTAAATATCTTAGGAGAAATATTCACATTTATCTCTGTCACGTTATCGCATGCGTTGGAGAGATATATCAGGCTCACCCACCCTATTTTTATCACAGAACAACCAATATTCATAAAAAATTCCCAAGAACCACAACATATTATTAACACATAAAACATAGATAATGGAAAGAAAACATTTCCCCATTTTAATCACAATATATCATTTAAATATATTGACTAACCAAATCCATTATCAAAACATTTTCAATACCAAATATGCAAACAGAGTATACCATATTTATTTTCCTTTTAAAAACATTATAGAATGTTATGTATTCCAAAGATCAAATAATAATCATGGTGACAGAAAAGGTTGTTGTCACAGCTTATGTTAAAAAGAAACATTCTTTTTTTTGTCATTTAATAAAATGTCTCGTAGGAAAAGATTCTGTTCGAATGAAATTAAAAGTCAATGGTATTTATACACTGTATAATGAAAATTGAGAATAAAACAAAATAAGCCTCAATAAATGGATATTGAGAAGAAGTCCCTTATAAATATGGTATCCTTAGATTAAGGATAAATCAATTACATAATTATTTGTGATAAATATAAATACACCCAATATAAGTGGATATTAAGTTTAAAATAATCAGTTAATATTCACATTGTAATGTCTTGGAATTTTCATGTATTATTTTTGAAATATTATATAGAGTTATTAAAAGACCAGGAGTAGAGACGAAACATCATTCTGAGGCCTCGTGATCCCGGAATGGTGGTTCAAACTTTTTTTATGTTATGTGAGTTGGCACTTGTGCGCGGTTGTGGTATTTTCCAAACAGATGCCAGAATTAAAAATTTATTGGGAACTGTTACGTCCAAGATGAGGTATTTACTGTAGAATGGGTCTAACATCGATTGGAGTGGGTCGAAGGAAAAACATAACTTTTAGGTGTTTTGAGTAAAAATAAAATAATAATAAATTACAAGTTTATTTTCGTTTGGAAACGTTCGTTGTAGTGCAACGATAGTGAATCTTTTTCAATAATAAATTCAACGTTATAATGACTCTGAAATAGAAACACAGACTTATTAATGCCACAGTGTAATGTTAGCAACTCAGCATAATAGAATGCCGAATCATGTTCCCTTTTTAAATGGGTTAATCGAACGTTGCTCGTTGGAAGAAGATAGAGAGAAATTCCGGAGAATCCTTAGTGCTTTGGAAAGAACTCTCGATGAATCAAAGATATGAATCGATGCGACAATGAAGTGTAAGGATCTCAGTAATGACAGAGGCCCGACCCCACTATTAATAATCAAACCCTTCTTGAGGTTGGGGTTTTTATTTCAATTCCGCTTTACCTATTTTTGATTTTGAACGACGAACATGAATCAACCACGAACATGTTGATCCGTAGATACGTACGTTTTTGTGGGAGGGTTTTTTTGTATGATTTTAGGAATTAGTCCATGTTAATTTTTTTTGATTCTGCTTAATTTAAGCCTACTAACGAAAGCGTATCTACGACGTGAAGAATGACGACAGAGGTTTGTTCCTCTATTTTTCTAATTGGATTCCTTCCCCCATTATTTTCCTCGTGTGTTAATCATGTTCTTCATGGGGAAACGAAAAAGGGATCGTTTCTCACCCTTCTTGAAATGAAATGATCCCATACTAGAGATCCAACATCACAACAATCCTATGAAGGTGTGACGTTCATAGCGGACGATGAATCAACTCGGATCTGAAAAGACTATTCTTCAAATGTTCTTCGCGCGGGAGGATAGAAACGTGATTTAGGACCCGATCAGAGGCCCAAAAACAACTGAGAAGACCTTGGGACATTTAAAAAACCTATATTATGGAGTTTTGTGGAAATAGAATGGATGGATCGATGAATGGGTCAGCACGGAGGCTTGACGGCTGAAGTCTGCAATTCTAGAAATTTCCAGAATACACGGTGTGTACTTCTGAAGAACATGACGTGTAGTAATAGCGGAAGTGGCTTGGGTTTCAAGGGTCAGATAGGAATCACACGGCATGTGACCCTATCCACACAACATGTATGACATTCCCCGAAGCTCATCTTGTATTTTGGAAAGTATACGAACACAGGATCGAAAACACAACTTCAGAACACGACTTGTAGTCTCTACGCAGCATGGAAGCGGCGGATACGTAGGACTCAACATGTATCCAGGGGATAAATGGACATGGGATTGAGTACACAACCATGTACTCCATCACACAGATAGGTGAGGCTACTAAAGTGGGTAACCCCGTGTACCGATTACAAGGGTTAGAGTACACGGGTTGTGAACCGTGTACGGGCACAAGACCAGCGTACACAGAGCCGACCCCAGTCACTCAAACATGGTGTGTACACCATAATACACACTGTGTAATAAATTTTCTACATGACCATCCTTACGACACATGCCTTTTTACACGGGCAGTACCTTGGGTTAGACGATATGGCGTTTAACATTTCTACATACCATGTAACTTTTCCACATGTTGTGTACTTTTTAGAAAATGGTATGATCCTCTTGTCCGCTGTATCTTGGACGTGTTTAGTTTGGGTTAGTTCCCCATCTTCTCATTCCCCTAAAGATCAGCCATCTTTTCCTTCCACAAGAGTATGATCCCTTTAGTAGGAATTTCTATGATTGAGTTGGCATCCCTTCGAGCGTCCCATAGTGACATCCTCTCTCCATTCATGACCGAAGGTAGAGTCAGGCATCTATGTAAAAAACTCTACTAGGCATTGATCCTCTACCTAGCCGGTGAATCTAGATGAGTTGTTGTATCCTCTATGACCCTATCAGTGAATTTCATCTTTGTATTGTGACATTTCCCACTCAAGAGTGGGTCTCCAATAATAATTGCATCTATTTATCATGATCTTCCCACTCAAGAGTGTGTCTCCATTAATGAGTGTAACTACCTCTCGTGACGTTTCTCGATGAACAATACTTCTCATATGGACGTCATCAGAGCTACCAAACTCATGGAGTCTGTTCTCCCGAAACGAGTGCTTTGTATAAATATTCAAACTGAATCTTTAGACGTGGTTATGTGGTTGTGTGACATGTCTCTAGACTACAGTTCTGGGTTTTGATTATATCTTATTTGTGTCCTCCTAATATATGTTTAGTAGACATATATTGTGTAGAGATGACTTTTCCATTCCTTTGTGTATTGATTTGTGTATTTTGGGGTCCTCTACTTAGTATTATTATACTCAACCCTGTACGGGATCTTCCCGCACGTGTCATGTCTTGTGCAGACGAGCAGCCCTCTGACAATGTCAAGGGCAAACCAGGACAAGACCGAGCTTTATGAGTTCCCTAATAGCTGAGGCATTCTTACAGATATAATCAACAGTCCTAATACCTCATTTTGTTTACAGGTTAGACTTTGTAGTATTCAGATTCTTTTTTTCAGTGGGATTGTATTTTGGCACATTTTACATTCAGTACATTACTTCATATTGTACTCTGTTGGTTGGGTTTATTTGTATGCATGAATTTTTGTTCATTAGTGGTTTTTACATTTCAGCATTTGTGGGCATAGAGATGTGTTCATGTGTACATATATTTTGACAATTCCTTCCATGTTAGTTGTATACCTACTCGGTGCTAATAACTAGCCCCAGACCTATTTGAGGTGGTCTTGGGGAGTCATGGAGCAGGCCCCACTGAGACATGTCATGATAGATTGGTATGAGAGGTCATCGGTTCTACCATAGGACCATGAGTCTATGAGATTGGTTTGGGGAAATAGTGTTCCGTGTTTCGAACTCGACTTTCAGGCCAGAGACACCAGTGTTGGTGTGGTGGGCGACGTATCCATACACCAGGACACTGATAACCTGGTTTTTTACTCGCTACATGAAAACACTAGTTGCAGGGAAATAAAATAATGGTTCATGTATCATATAGGAATGGGTTGTGTTTTTCTATATCCTTTCTGTCAGCTATCCGTATATACTCAATAACCATTGTACATATTCTTTGCTTACAGGATGCTTCCATGATGCATACCTGCTAGGATTCTATAGCATGATCCCGAGGATGATCCCCTCAGTGACAAGGCTTCGATACATGGACCATTTCCCCGGGAATTTCCACCAGGTGGTGCAATTTCTATACCACAACCAGTTGAGTAGACCATGGTACCTATAGCACTGATTGCCGAGGAGTGTTGGATGAGCTCCCTACATGAGTTACATAGATAGAGACCCCTTAGGATCGGAGGCAAGCCTGACCATTATGTGGATGAGGTCTGGCTTGAGGAGGTGACTAGTGTTTTCTGTATAGTGAGGACACCAGCAGACCAGATGGTGATCCTAGGGGAGAGCCTTCATCAGGGTTTGGCAGGACGATGGTGGAGTATGACCACACAGACACACGACGAGGAGACTCTTTCATGGAAGGAGTGTGAGTGGACCTTTATAAAGTAGTTCTCTCAGGTTACACGAGAGAAAAATTCATCCAATAGCTTCATCATCTCCAGCTGTGCAGTTTGAGGGAATCTGACTATTAATCGAGGTTCACCAACCTCACCAGGTACTCGATGGATATGGTTGAGGATCTGTAAATTATACATCAAACCTTAGAGCAAGTTCTATGATGAGATATCTGAGCTAGTGAAGTCCCTCTATGAATTTTGACTTGTGTTGGAGTGCTCGATCGGGATTTGGTGATCGAGAGTTTCTTGGCGGAGAAGAGACAACTGACGACAGTCAGCAGCAGGTAGACAGGTACAGAGACCTCAGCACCAGGGATTTGATGTCAAACACTGGGATTTGGATGTGAGAGATGTCAATGGAGGACCCAAGATAGGGTATCGATATTCCAGGTCTCTCAGGATGGATCTTGTCTTCTTATGAAGAAGTGGTGCTATGCATGTGACGTTATGGGACATCTCACTAGAAATTGTCCGACCCGTCAACATACTGATAGGGAAGCGGTGTATGGACCACCGAGGGAGAGGTAGAGAGTGGAGAATACAGACCTGACAGGTGTTGGATGTGGAAACGGTGCAGGGAGAGATGCAGGTGGTGTCTTACACTTTGATTTACTTCCACCTCCACTGCCAAGAGGTCTCACCAGGCTCATAGAGCTAGGGGATAGGGGTGGGGACAACTACATGCGGTAGAGGCGTTTGATCCAAGAGCTCCAAGGATGATACATGGTATGATCTGTGTCTTCTCAACCTTATCTTATGTACTTATAGACATAGGTTTTAGTAATTCCTTCATCGCCACAAGTCATCTGCGTATACTTTAGATTCCGGTAGAACTGTTGACTCAATCCTTATGCTTGGACACACCTTCGGGAGGAGACACGATGATCACACACCTTTCCAGAAAGTTTAATCATACCCTTGGAGGCAAGATTATCGGTTGAACCTCTTGATGGTTGCGTCGAGGCCTTATAATGTCATTCTCGGTATGGATTGGTGATATTCGGTTCATGCCCAGATTCACTATTTTAGGTGAAGAGTGTGGTGTGTCCGCCGTGTTGGGATGTGGTTTTCCATTGTTGGAGAAAAGGAGACGTAGGAAGAATAGAATGGGTTCATGCATAGGGGATGTATTCGATCCCTCATGATATGTCTAGCATTATCCTCGGAGCAGTAGATGTTGTGGGATCTCTGTTCTCAGCCCTCGTGAAGTAGTACGAGGACGTCATTCCCAAAGATGTTTCAGGACTACCTCGCCACCGGGAAATCAACTTCTGCATCTAAATACACACCACGACAACAGTAATTTCCTCCCCAACATATTGGATGGTTCCTAAAAAGGTTCATGAGCTGAGGGTGCCGTTGGAGGATTTGTAGAGAAAGGGTTTCCTAATACCCAATGTTTCACCCTGGGCGTCCCCAGTATTGTTTTTCAAGAAGGCAGATGGGAGTTTGAGGTTGTGCGTGGATTACTGATGCCTGAACCAGGGGACGGTTAAGAATAAGTATCCACTACTGAGAATCAACGAACCCTTAGATCAACTGAGAGGGGAACGATAGTTCATGAATATTGACCTTCGATGCGGTTATCACGAGTTATGAGTATGGGATGAGGATATACCGAAGAAGCCTTTCCTATGCCACTACAATCACTATGAGTACCTGTTGATGCCTTTCGGCGTGAAAAACACCCTCGCAGGTTTAATGGGACTAATGAATCGGATCTTCCAGTGGTACATTGACCGGTTCATAGTGGTTTTCATTGACAACATCCTTCTGTATTCAGCGTTAGAGGAGGAGAACATGAGACACTTGTGGATAGTTCTAGACATACTCTGGGAGAACCATCATTATGGGAATATTTAGAAGTTCCAGTTCTAGATTCAGTAGGTCCACTTTCTGGGACATTTCATCTCAGTAGATAGAGTAGTTTTGGAACCATCCTTGGTAGAGGCAGTGTTAGCATGGGAGGCACCTCGGAGCCTCAAAGAGGTGCGAAGCTTCCTTGGGTTGGCATGATTTTACCAGAGGTTCATCACTGATTTATCCCGAATAAAAGCACATGAGACGGCCTTAACCAGGAATGGGAAACCCTTCATGTGTATGGAGAGGATCCAGCAGGATTTGAAGCAGTTGAGAGAGAGTTTGATGAATACCCCAATCGTGAGATTACTGGAGTAGGGTGTCTAGTACATAGTTTTCTACGACGAATCAGGGACCTGGCTTGGCTACATTCTGAAACATAGATAGTTAGTGACTGATTATGGTTCACACCATCTTAATCCACATGATCATAACTATGCGATCCATGATCTTGAGTTGCCAGTGGTGGTCTTCGCGTTGAAGATTTGGCGACAGTACCTTATGGGCGAGCGATTTATCATCTAAATTGACCACAAGAGCCTAAAGTACATCTTTTCACATAAGGATATAAATATGAGGTAAAGTCATTGGCTAGAGTTCTACCATGACAATGATTTAAAGATCATATATACTCCTAATAAGGAGAACAAGGTGGCAGCTGCTCTTAGCAGAAGGTCGAGCTCACAACTATTGAGTGAGGCGACAGAGCAATTAGCCGTGTCGCAGTTATCCTTCATGGACAGAGAGGATACAACATACCTACAATTGATGGTTGTCACCACTCTACTCTTATGGCCGGTTAGGAAGGAAAAGCTAAGAGATATCGACTGTGTGGATTTATGTGCTCAGTTATCCAAAGGACATGCTTCTTGATTGATATTCACAATGTGGGGAGAACTTAATTATTTTAAGAGGACACACTATTTTAATATTAGTGTTGTAGGAAGAGGTCATGGGGGTGTTTCATACATCCCCCTTGGTGGTACATCTTGGAGTGGCAATGATATACCAGGATATCCGACGACAGTTCTGGTGGTCAGTCATAAAGAAGGCAGTATCAGAGTTTGTTCCTTGATGCTTTACATGCCAGCAAGTGAAGGTTGAGCACCAGGTTCTAGCGATATTATCCCACCCCTGGATGTTATAGAGTAGAAATGGGATAGAATTTCATTGGACTTCGTGATAGGCTTACCACAAACATCCAAGGGGCACAATTCTATTTGGGTGGTCGTTGACAGACTCACCATGTCCGCCCACTTCCTATCTATCTGGGAGAAAAGTTTCGCAAAGAGCTTTGGATGCCTCTACATGCAAGAGATAGTTCGGCTTCATGGAATACAATTGACAACAGTCTCAGACCGAGATTCCCTCTTTTCATACTCGTTCTATAAGGGATTTCAGGAGGCCTTTTGGACTCAACTACGCTTGAGCACGACGTTCCATTCCCAGACTGATGGTCAGGCAGAGATGACCATTCAGGTTATAGAGGATATGTTGTGGGCCTGTATCATGGGCTTTGGTCATAGTTGGGAGGACCACCTACCACTTGTGGAGTTTTCATATAATAATGGCAACCACTCCACCATTGGTATGGAACTATTCGAGGCATTATTTTGGAGACCCGACCGGTAACCTCTTAGCTGGACCGACCTCGGGGAGTCCGCACTCATGGGTCCAGAGTTGGTGCGATCTATCAACGAGAAGGTGCAGATTGTCCAGGATTATATGAAGACTTCATAGAGTTAGAAAAGTCTTATCCTGACTGGTGACGGAGACCCCTAGAGTTTGAGGAGGGATACGATGACTTTTTTGGGTCTCTCCTCTGTGAGGGATACATCAATTTGGCTGAGGCGGTATGTTATCTCTGAGGTTCATCAGACCTTTTTAGACACTTCATAGATTTCGCGAGGTGGCATACATCCTAGATCAACCGCCATAGTGGCATCAGGTACATGATTTCATTCATGTGTCGTAGTTGAGGAGGTTCGTTCATGACCCATCGCACGTCATTGACTCGGGCGAGCTAGACATCGAGGATGGAGTGACCTTTGCTGAGTACTCTATGTAGATTGTGTATGAGTATGAGAGGATCCTTTGTCGGTGATCGATTCCTTTGGTTCACATTTGTTGGTAGCACAAGAATCATTAGGAGAGAAGATGGTAGCGGGAGGCACAAATCCGTGCCTAGTACCCACATCTTTTTGAGTGGTCTTTTTTTGGCTTTTCGGGGACCAAATCCCCAAGATGGGGAGAATGTAATGTCTTTGATTTTCCATGTATTATTTTTTTTAATATTTTATGGAATTATTACTAGACCAGGAGAAAAGACGACACATCATTCTAAGGCCTGATGTTCCCGAAATGGCGGTTCAAACTTTTCTTAAGATAAGTGAGTCGGCACTTGTGCATGGTTGTGGCAGTTTTCAAACGGATGCTCAGATTAAAAATCGGAGGGCACTGTTGTGTCTAAAGGACTGATATACCTATGAATGATTATAACATCAAACGGTGAAGGTCGATGGAAAAAATATAATATTCGAACATATTCAGAAAAAATAAAATAAAACTAATTGGTGAGTTTATATTATTTTGTAAGCATTCACTACAGCGCAACGACAAGATATAATTTTGAATAATAAATACCACTTCATAATGACCCAAAAATAGCAATGCTCACTCATTAATGTCATTGTGTAACAGCAGAAACTCATCATAACAGAATGATGAAACATGATCCCTCCTTTCAATGGGTTAGTAGAATGTTGCACGTTGTCAGAAGTTGGAGAGAAACTCTAGAGAATCCATGGCATTTTGGAGATCAATATCAGTGAAAAACGATGAATAATCAAAGCTATGAATCGATATTACAACGATGTTTAAGGATATTGGTGGAGAAGGAGGCACGACCCCCCCCCCTCCACAACAATTGCACCCTTCACGAGGGAGGGGCTGTTATTTCAATTCTCTTTAGCTTGACTTTGATTTTAAATGATAAACGTGGATCAAACACGAACATGTTGATCGGTGGATTCATATTTTTTTGTGGGAGGGTTTCTATTGGGATGATTTTTGAGAATTAGTCCATGTAAAATTGGTGTTTGATTATGATCCATTTAATCCTACTATTGGGAGCCACTACTAGAAAAGTGTGTTATACCAACGGTTCTAAACCGTTGGTATAGGCTAGAAAACCATTAGTATAGCCTATACCAATGGTTTTCCAAACCGTAGGCTAGTAAGCCGTGAGGAAAGACTTATAACAACATTTTGATTTAAATCGTTGGTATATCCCACTGTATTTATTGATATACCAAAGGTTGCAAGAGAACCGTTGGTTTATGTTTGTATAACATTTTTACCAACGGTTTTCCGAAACTGTTGGTATATATTGTTTTTTTAATTTCTCTCAATGTATACCAACATTTTAAAACTGTTGGTATTGTATTTGTTGAGATTTATTATACCAATAGTTGAAAACGGTTGGTATTTTGTTTTTTCAGAACTCCTTTACCAACGATTCTAAACCATTGGTATTGTTTTTTCCAGAATTCTTGAACTGTGATACCAAAGGTTTAAAACCGTTGGTATTGAGTTTTTCCAGAACTACTGCACAGTAGCCCTCCAGTAGCCCCTCCGCTCTAGTAGCCCCACCACTATACACCTGTATAAAAAATATCACAAAAACCACATTCAGACATAAAATAGTATAATAAACACCAAAAATAGCACAAAAATCACATAAAACCATCAAACTCTTCCAACCATGCCATGTACTACAATTCCCTATTTCAATCTTCATATGACAACAATTATCTGATAGTAATTCACCTAACCCCTATACAACCCCCCAACCAATATAGCCCCCCCACCTCCACATCAATTTATAATAGGCAGAATAGTCTGAGAAATACCTATTAGAGTTGAATAAGAGTTTGAAATTGCCTTAAATCCCATTTTTTCTGATACTAGATTTGGGTATGTAATGATTTGTGATGAATTTTTCATTGAACTTGTATTGTTTATAATATATGGTGAAAATGTATTTTCATAGGAGTATCGTCAATTATGACCCCATGAGTGAAACTACCCAACATATGAAAAAGAGTTTGTGACTATCGTTGACGAGTGTAAATTTCAGTTGTATTCACTTAAAATGAAGTCCTTTTGAAAAAAAAGAGATACTTTGAGTGGTTCCATCCACACCACGCCTCTTATTGAGGAGGAGTTGACTCGTACACGTCAAAAATGACCCATGGATCATTTTCCTATAGTATCAACCCAATCCGAATGTGTTTGGTTGGTTTCCCGTATGCCTGTTGTTTTTACTTAAAAGCGTTTCCATTTTAAACAAAAGAAAGACACTTTGAGAAGTACCAGCCACACCAAGCCTTGAATTGAGGCGAGGTTGAATCATACACGTCACAAATGACCCATAGATCCTTGTCCATATGTATAAATAGAATCCAAATGCTATTGTTCTATTTTTCGTATGTCAGTTATTTTTTTTCCTTAAAATGTTGTCCATTTCAAGGAAAAGTTAGAGACTTTGAGTGGTGTCGGCCACACCGCACCTCAGAATGAGGCGGAGTTGTATCGTACACATCAAAAATGACTCATGGATCATTTTACTAATGTTTTAATAGAATCCAAATTCATTTGGTAGGTTTTTCGTATATCAGTTGTTGTTTTCACTTAAAATGATGTCCATTTTAAACAAAAGATGGACACTTTGAGTGGTGTTGACCACACTGTGCCTCATATTGAGGCAAGGTTAACTCGTACTCGTCACATATGATCCATGGATCGTTTTACTAAAGTTTAATCAGAATCCGAATGCATTTGGTCAGTCTTCCATTTGCCAGTTGCTGTTTTCACTTAATATCATGTACATTTCAAATAAAAGTGAGACACATTGAGTGGTCCCGGCCACACCATGCCTCATATTGATGGGGGGTTGACTCGTACACATAAAGAATGACCCATGTATAGTTATACTTAAGTATCAATAGAATTCGAATGCATTTGGTCCATTTCCCGTATGTTAGTTGTTGTTATTACATAAACTGTTTCCTATTTCAAATAAAAGTGAGACAATTTGACCAGTGCCGGCCACACCGCACCTCGGATTGAGGCAGGATTAACTCGTACACGTCACAAATGACCCATGGATCATTTTAAAAATGTATCAACACAATCCGATTGCGTTTGGTTGGTTTTCTGTATGATGTTTTTTTACATAAAAGCACATCCATTTGAAACAAAAGAAAGACACATTGAGTGGGGTAGGCCACACCGTGCCTCAGATTGAGGCGGGGTTGAATCGTACACATCAAATAAGACTCATGGATCCTTTTTTTAATGTTTAAATAGAATACAAATTCATTTGGTCAGTTTTCCGTATGCCAGTTGTTGTTTTCACTTAAAATCCTATCCATTGCAAATAAAGGTGAGACACTTTGAGTGGTACCGGCCACATCGTGCCTCAGATTGAGGCAGGGTTGACTCGTACACATCAAAAATGACCCATGGATAGTTGTCCTAATCTATCTATATAATTTGAATGTGTTTGGTCTGTTTCCCGTATGTGAGTGGTTTTTTTTACTTAAACTGTTGTCCATTTCATAGAAAAGTGAGCCACATTGAGTGGTTCCGGCCACACCACACCACGGATTGAGGTGGGGATGACTCGTACATGTCAAAAATGACCCATGGACCGTTTTCCTAAAGTATAAACACAATCTAAATGTGTTTCTTGAGTTTTTCATATGTCATTTTTTTTACATAAAAGCACATCCATTTTAAACAAAAGAAATACACTTTGAGTGGTACCGGCCACACCGGCCATCATATTGAGGCGTGGATGACTCGTAAACGTCACATATGACCCACAGATCATTTTTCTAATGCTTCAACAGAATCCAAATGATTTGTTCAGTTTTCCGTATTCCAGTTGTTGTTTTCACTCAAAATCATGTCCATTTCAAATAAAACTGAGACACTTTGAGTGGTACCAGCCACACCGTGCCTCAGATTGAGGCGGGGTTGACTCTTACACGTCACAAATGACCCATGGATAGATTTTCTAAAGTATAAATAGAATCTGAATGCATTTTCTCTATTTTCTGTATGTCAGTTGTTGTTTTTACTTAAACTGTTGTCCATTATAAAGAAAAGTGTGACACTTTGAGTGGTGCCAGCCACACCGCGCATCGGATTGAGTCATGGTTGACTCTCACATGTCAAAAATGACCCATGTATCGTTTTTATAATGTATCAACACAATCCGAATGCGTTTTGTCAGTTTTCCATGTATCGTTTTTTTTACTTAAAACGCATCCATTTAAAAAAATATATAGACACTTTGAGTGGTACCGGCCACACCAGCCCTCGGATTGGGGCAGGGTTGACTCTTACACTTCACATATGACCTGTGGATCGTTTTCCTAAAGATTTAATAGAATAGGAATGTGTTTGGTCGGTTTTCCGTATGCCAGTTGTTGTTTTCACTTAAAATCTTGTCGATTTCAAATAATAGTGAGACACTTTGAGTGGTATCGGCCACACCGTGCCTTAGATTGAGGTGGGGATGACTCTTACACATCAAAAATGAACCATGGATACTTTTCTTCAAGTATCAACAGAATCTGAATGTGTTTGGTCCATTTTCCGTATGTTATTTGTTGTTTTTACTTAAACTTTTGTCCATTTCAAAGATAAGTGAGACACTTTGAGTGCTGCCGGCCACACCGCGCCTCAGATTGATGCGGGGTTTACTCATACACATCAAAAATGATTGATCATATATTTAATGTAGACATAGACCTCATTAAATGGATAAAAAAAATTCTCAGATGGTTTGAGTTCATTTATCACCTTTCAATCATCCTTCAAGCATAGTTTGGAATCCTTATTTACCAATAATTATAGGATTCATGAAAATTATTATTAGTTTTTAAAAAATATGCATAAAACACGCCTTTATTATTGAGTGGTATATGTTCTTATCCTCTATTGTTGTCTTTTGGGTACCACTCCCAGTATATATCTCATTACCTTTTTAAAATTGGTCATGTTGTGAATAAAATAACCATGGAATTGTAATTTCATTAGAGATAATATCTTATCAATTTCCCTCAAAAATCATTCTACTTCAAAGCAAATTTTCCATATCTTTTTCCACATACATAAAAATGAAATACATGGATAAATAAGAATGATAAGTAATACAAAATAGAAAAATGGGTATCACAATACCCAAGAATACTAAAGGTCTTGGTAGTCGAATAATCATACAAAAAGAATCAAGTGAAAAAAAAGATCTGATAACAATGTCCTTATGAAGCAGACGAAAACCCCAAGATTAATCTCCCCAAAATGTCAACATCATTCCCCAAGAATAATAGGCCTAGAAAATAGGGGTAAGACTGAAGTCAAACCTCCTTGATAACCACAATGAAATGGTTTATTTAGTTAGGATAAACCTTTCACCTAAGTACCCAAGGTAACCCATGTTATCTTTTTCACAAACCCATTTCAATGCCTAAAAAAACATTCAAAACCATTTATAATACATTTATCAAAAGCCATGAAAAGACAGCTTTTATTTCAAACCACCTTTTCAACACATACAAAAATAATGCCAATTTTATTAATCAATTAATAAGTCAATTTTCAAATCAAAACAAGTAGTTTCATTATCATAGGCTAGAAATGGAACCACCTACCTTGAATTTCGGGTTACACACACCCACAACAGAATACAAACCCAACTTATGTTTTATGAACCAATCAATTAAAGGGAAAGAAACTCCTCACAATAACCCATAAAATCTCATATAGCATCACTCACCTCCAAACCATTATAACATCATTAGGCTTCCATATTTGGTGGAAAATAAATAGTTATATTGAATTCAATGAAATCCATACCACAATGGAAAACCACGTTCAAAAATATATAGTTATACAGAAATCAAAAATGTAATGGATAAATCTACCCCTGATCACCATCACCATCACCGCTGTCATCATCAGCCTCATCCTCGCCGCCATCTCTGTCCTCGTCATCATCCTTGTCATCTTCCCCATGCTCATCATCGGCCTCATCCCCATCCTCATACCCATCCTCTCCCTCAGCCCTACCTCTCCCTCATCCTCATCCTCATCCTCACCCTCGTCCTCTTTAACGTCATCGTCATCACCAGGAACATCATCATCTCAACCCACACTAGATCTGCCGCCTGGTGCATTGTATAATGCACCCATCGAAGACATAAATGTCTGAGAATCCGCGCTGGCCTCTGGTGTAAGAGGGTAAGACAATGCCTTCATCAGTTTCATAAATTCTTTGTCCCTCTTTTGAACTTGTACTTCCAACTCTGTGACCATTTTATCAGACTGTCTTGCATGCTCCATGACCTGTTCCGACTCGGCTATACTAGAATGGATACCTGGATAGTACCAATACCTTGTTGGGACTATATTCTTACTAGGTCAGCAGCGTACATGACCAGAGTGCTCCTCTCCCAAAACATGGTATAAATGATCGTGTATCCCAAAAATGACCGGCACCTAGGCATCAAGAGCCTCTAAAGAATCCTGTTATAAATATTAATAGATTATTAAATATCAAAATATATATTAAACATTGAAAAAAAACAAATTAAAACTTACAATCATTTCATGGGTTGGTTCCTTTACCGCAGTTCCATCTTTTTTCTTCTACTCGATAAAAAAAAATTTCTCGAGGGATACATCCTTAAATATTCAATTTGCACATCTATAATGACATTGAATCAATATAAAGTGCATTTATAATGAGACATTCAATATTTAATAAATCACATAATTTATGTAGGAAACAATATAAAGGGAATCTCTTAAAGAAAAAATATTAACAACTATATCGTATCAACTGCCTCTAATGATTTGACTAGATGTTCACCCAAAAGTGTGGAGGTATTGATTTGAATCAATGTTTTTTTTTGTTTTTTTCAGAAGATTCCAAAATAATGATCAATAATTAATAATAATATATTAATTTAAAATATAAAAACTGTCATTTAAATACCTCAAATGAGATTAATACTTTAAATTTGGAAGTCTCCCAATGGGTAATCATTTAGAGATTTGCTCTATCGGTCAGTCATCCACCATAGGTAATGTCTCTAACTCTGTGCCCACTCTATTACACCAGCCAACATACAGACCATGATTATAAGCTCTCCAATTCTCTCTTAGATACATTAAATGCGCTGGTCATGCACCTACTCCGTCAGGTAAGTTAAACTGAAGCTAAAACCCAATAGATTAGTTCATATAAATACAAAAAAATAATACATTAAATCCAATATATTTTTACCCATATTTTTACCACACATTATCCTTGAAATCATGTGGCAGATGTCTCCAAGAAAGAGGGCTGACTGGATTGATATCAGAGTATTTGTCTAACGTCGCCAAAAAACCCCGACATTCGGGCTCAGATTTCTCAATCATTTTTCCATCAACATTGTATTCATTAATCAACTGTGTCTGGTGGTTCCATACCGCATGCAAGCGAGTATTCCCCCTCCCACGCCTCCTATCTGTAGATGAATATGTTATTAATGAAAAATAATATCAGTACAAGTTATAATAAAAATAAATTTTGGTATAGAAATTTGATAGCGTTATATAAATATACCTGTGGTAGTCGGATCAATGGGCGTCACTGGATGTGTAGAAGCTAATGGAATATCATGTACAGGTGGAGTTTCCCTCAGTGTACTCTCTTTAGCCACATACTTTGTCGGAGCAGGAGTCGAAGAAGGCAGAATATAATAGCTCGGAGATAATAAACCAGAAGAAAAAGATGATGGCATAGATGTCTAACCAATTAGTAGTGTCATCATCGGAGGTCTAAATATCGTGTGTGTCCCTAAAGATAGAACAAGACCAAAATGGGGCATATAAGATACATCTATGGTAGTGGATCGTCTAACTCTTGCCCCACGAGCCCCCGTACCACCAGACTCAGTACCGAGACCACTAGATGATTGTCCAACTCTGACACCACCACTAACACTAGCCTCAATACTGTGAGAAATATCGGGCTCCTCATCAGATATATCTCGTCTAGGGGGTGGATCCTAAAAAAAAGATTAGCACAAAAGTACACAAATGATATTTTAAGTTATTGAAATATTTATATTTGAAATAAAATACTCACAATAGGGAATAGTGGAGAAATGCCCATGTGTATCATGCGACGATTATTTTCTGTCATCTTTTTCCACCACCTCTCTTCAATGGGTGTCATTTCGAGCAATGACAACAAATAAGGAAGAAAATAGAAACAAATAACTAATCTGTAACCCAAAAAACAAAATATAGAAATCCCATTCTAATAAAATAAACATAAGGAAACAGAAGATTTATAGAGTTTTTATGGTAAGTACTCCGATACACACTCTAAATGATGTAGGTGAAACATGTAGGTGAGAACACAACTGTCTGATTCTATATATTTCCCACCACTACTTCGGGTTCACAATCAACTATGAAAATTGAGCTATTGGCATCATCATAAGTAATCAATGGATTGCTTCCAATTGTAGTAGGGATAGTATCAACTTCATCATCACCATCATCAAGAAAATGCCTGGGATTTACTTCAATAATTACACTGAATTTAGGATGACGATGATCTTTGACATAAAAAAACATGTTTCACCATTGATGCTAATACATATGGTTCATCGGTGGTAAGAGTGTGAGTCATGTCAATAACTCGAAATCCACAATCATCAGCAAAGTTTCCTTGCCTCGTCATTGAATCAAACCATTGAAATTTCATCATCGTGACTCGACCATGTGAGTAATAATCCGAAATTATTTTTTTCTCCACGACTCTATAATAAGATACATTTTCAGAACGAGGTCTAGTATACCATGGACTGGTATAACAGTTTGTTGTGGAAGTTATCATAACACCATTTTGCTATGTTCTCATGTTTCTTTCTTGTTCAGTGATAATAAATTTGTATCCATTTATCACAAGTGATTTACATGAACGAACCATGGTATTAGGACCAAAAGAAAAAGCTCTTATTTCCTCATAAACAGAGTATGCAGGCAAACTCGATATTTGAAATATAAACAAATAGTAAACCTAATTAAATTTTATTTTTTATTTAGTTATTACAAAAATATTTTTACCATCAATTTCAACCAAGAAGAAAACCCTTTTCTATGAAAAGTCTCTTTCCTTATCAAAGATAATGAACGATGTTTTCTATATATCAATTATTTATGTTCCCTATAGATATAAATAATAATAGCTTAACAAATATTTAAAATTACAAGAGATAATATAAGAGATACAAGAACAATTTACATACTTGATATACTCATCGAACAAATCAAAATTTAACAACACTGTGCGATGTGCCATCTCTCGCACTTCAAGGCTTAATGTTGTCAATTTATATGATCCCGAAATTCCTCCTGTCTGAGGAAGTTATGGAAAACTGGGTTCAATTTTCACATACTAATCTTCTTCATTTTTCATTGTTCTTTTCATTCTCGTAGTAAGATCATCAAAATACATTGAGCAGAAATCCATACATTCATGATCCATGTAACCATTCACAATAGAACCTTCAGGATAATTCCTCTTCCGAAAAAATGATCTCAATGTTAAAATGTTTCTTTCAGTTGGATACATCCAACAGAAATCAACGGGTCCTCCAAGAAGTATTTCGGTAAGAAGATGGACAGTCAGATGCAACATGCATGTAAAAAATGATGGAGGGAATATTTTCTCTAGCTCACACAAAAATAATGGCATCTCTGCCAACATTTTTTGCAAGAAGGATTTGGACAACCTCTTTGCACAATGATATCTTAAAATATAGCATAACCAAATAACTGAGAATCTAACATTATTGGACAAGAGATGACGGATTTCTATTGGAATCAACTCATGCAAAAGGATGTGATAATCATGAGTCTTCAAATATTTTAGCTTCAACTCTTTTCTATTGACCCATTTTGATATATTTCTTGAATAGCCATCAGGAACTTTAATAGTATCTAGCACATCCAGAAATTGATTTTTTTCAGCTGGTGTCATCACATAAGAGACGCATGGAACATTCAATTTATTTTCACTGATAAAAACAAGATGCAATTCTAGTTTGATCCCCCAATCTACCAAGTCACGATGAGATCATAAATCATCTTTTTTCTTCTCATTGACATTTAGATGAATCGAAAGAATCATTTCACATATATTCTTTTCAATGTGCATTACGTTTATGGAATGATGTAACGAGTTGGTTGACCAATATGACAACTCAAAGAATATACTATTGTTCTTCCAATTTTAACAGATATAATTGGAAACATTTTTCCTTTCTATATTTCATTATACCCTTCCCAAATGAATAACTGAAATATTTCAATTCATTAAGCACATTAGTTCAAGATATATGATGAGGTGAGACGTCATTCTTCATGGTATTGTCAAATAATCAACGACTGTTTCTATATGGATGGTTCATTGGAAAGAATCGTCGACATCCCATAAAACTAAAACTATGATGATATTTCAGTCTTCTCGATTGAGTATTATTCATAAAAAGAGGACATGACAATTTTCATTTTGTGCCTCATCCAAACATCCTTGCATAAGAAGGAAAATCATTGATCATCCACATAAGTGTGTCATGCATCTGAAATATGTCTTTCGAACATGCATGGTATATGGGCACAACCACATCCCAAATAAGTTTCAAATATTTTATTAATGGTCCCATATAAACATCTATATCATTGCCGGGATTAGAAGGTCCAGATATCAGTATACTCAAGAATGTGTATGGATTTTTCATACACAACCAAGGGGGAAAGTTAAAAATTTGTATGAAACCCGGCCATGTTCTTTGCGAAGTATGAATCTGCCCAAATGGATTAAAACTATCACACAAAAGACCCAGTCACACATTACGCATGTCGGCTACAAATTCAGGATATCAAACATTATATCTCTGCCATGCAAATCCATCTGCAGGGTGAACCAACTCTTCATTATTCTTTTTTATCTCGGTTGCATGCCATCACATTTTTACAGATATTTCATTAGACATGAAATGGTTCTGTAATATGGGGATCAATGGAAAGTGCCAGATTACTTTTTGTGGCACATGAGATGGTGTTACATAATATTTTGGCTTCTATCGAAAAGATCCACATGTGATACAATCATTTTTTTCCACAGTTTCCTCCCAAAATAAGTTGCAATCATTCGGGCAAGTATGGATTTTTTTTAGAATCCAAGTTCATCAACTAACTTCCAAGCCATATAGTGGATTGAGGGAATATTTGAAGCATCTGGAAGTAAGTACTTCAAGAAGGTTTGAATTTAATCAATTGCAGTATTTGAAATCCCATAAATAGTTTTCCCATGAAATAATCAGATTAAAAATTCCATCTTTTTCATTTTACCACATTGACGATATACTGGAGTCGTCGCAACATCATTCAATTTTTTAACCCTATCAACATCATGATTTTCATTGGATTCATCATGTGTACTTATATCAAAATCTTGTTGGCTGTTCATCTTGTCCTTCTCATGATGCGGAATAAATGGAAACCGATCTTATATCAAACCCTCAAATTCAGTCCAATAATTTGGATCATCAATATTTTGAGATTCCAATGTTCTCTCCATTGTGATACACCACATAATAGATTTTTTGGAAACCATATTTGGTTATATGATAGATAACTACTTCACAACTCAACGAAGCTCTTCCAATAAAATTAAAACATGGGCAGTGTATGCGACCACTATCTGAAGCCTTGTCAAATGAAAAATCTAGGAAGCTGTTCAAATTATTTTGAAAATCGGTTGAAATCCGATCAGTTTCGTCCATCGAACTTCTATCCATTCATTAAACAAATTTTAATATGTCATTTCAAAGTAGTTAAATAATATTAATGTTTAATCAAAAAAATATTTAGGTAAATGACAATTGATTACATTATATAAAAGCATAACTAACACATTACTCTATATGAGAATCATATAATGAAATACAACAAAATACAGTGTATATAAGAAAATAAGATATATAATTTCTAATGCATATCTTCAAGGATTTCCCAGTAAGATATTTGATGTGGAACAAGGAATACGTAATCCTCAAGGGTCTTGTTGGGAGTACATGAGATTTATAATTTATCTTCATCAGGGATATCCAGATGAGGAGTTGGATGATGATCAGGGGAGTGTTGGGACAGTCCAAGGTGGGTGCGGGGTGTCCAGGGGGTGCAGGGTGCCTAGGGGGTGGTGGGACCATCCGGGGGGTCGGAGGTGTCCAGGGGGTGGGGGCTGTCTAGGGGGTTGGAGAGTCATGGTGGGCAGGCTGTTCGTGGGGGTGGCCAGGCTGTCCAAGGGGGTAGGGGGAGTCCAGTTGGGTTGGCCGGATGTCCAAGGAGCTGAGCGGGGGTGTCCAGGGGGTGGGGTGGGGCTATCTGGGGGTACGAGGTGTTCAGGGGTTGGGCGGGCTGCCCATGGGGGTGGAGGGGCTGTCCAGGGGGTCACGAGTGTCTAGGTGGTTTGGCGGGCTGTCCAGGGGGGTGGGATGGCTGTCCACGGGGGGTGGTCGGGCTGTCCACGGGGGTGGCGGCGCTATCCTATGGGGTCGGGGGTGTCAAGGGGGTGGGGGGAGCTTTCTAGGGGGTGGGGGTGTCTAGGGGATGGGGATGTTTTGGGGGTGGTGGGCGGGTGTCCGAGGGTGGGTTGGGCAGGCTGTCAACAAGGGTGGCAGGGGTATCCAGGAGGGCACGATCTGTCCAAGGGGGTGGGCGGGATTTCCACGGGGGTGGTGGGGCTGTCCGGGGGGGTCGGGGTGTTCAGGGGGTGGGCGGGCATTCCAGGGGGTGGGGGGTTAGTTCTATAGAATTAGCGGCAGCTTCGGGGAATCGTCATAGAATGTTTTTTAGTTGTGTTTTTGGTTATAGTGATGATTCCACCTGCCAAAAATGGAAAGGATATAGTAGTGGTTTGAATTTACATTATATAGTAACCATTGTTTTTCATGGAAAACAACTTCAAAAACAAAAAACAGTAATCAAATATTGACCTTAAATATTGGTGGTTTAATCCACTACTAAACAACCATTAAGCATATATAACAGGGGTTTAAAATGTTTCTATATATCACTAAAAAAACCCAACTGCAGAATTTGAAACCCTGGAAGATAAAAACAAAATTCAATAAATATGTCTAAAATTATATCCATATTCACTACACCCACCTATGAGATCATATAATCATGAAGGTGATCAACATGGTTTACTAGAATGTAAAAATTAATTGACTATTTCGAGAATACATTACATTATTTATGCCAGGAAAACCATTGAAGAGGCTATTAGATTATTTAGACATCCTTGGAAGACATTAATAAAGGAATAAGTGAACTCATTAAAAAATATAATGAGATGTACACAATCTAAAAATGGTATTAACTATGGGATATTAGTGGTAATGCTCAAACATAGATCCAAAATTATAAAGGATTTAATAAGTATAAATATGTTTAATGAGATTTTAGAATACAATAAAAATGGGATCTGTCATTGTACAGTTCCAAATAAACCAATTATAATGAAATTTTCGTATTTTATAAACATATATTTAAAAACAACTCATTTATATCATTAAAATATAAATAGGTTTCATTATTAAAAAAATCGAACTTTGGAATCATAAAAACATAACAAAATAGTCACTCAGTGAGTCGACACCACCTACAGAAAAATTAGGCACACTTTATGGATACAATGATCTCTAAGAAGAACTTAAGAACAGCTCTTCTGAAATTCATGACCAAAGGAACCCAATACATAATCACTATAAATCCATAAGAAAATAAAATTCATTAAAAACCAAAACTATAAACTCTATAGAACAAATGAAGAGGAAGAGCCATGGTCCTAGGAAAATTCCACCATTCTTAGGTGGAATCACCGTATTAGTTGTAGTATTCCGTATGTTTATTTACAAATGATATATGAAACCAAAGTCAACCCTAGTCACAGACATCTAGGAATCAGGTATTAGTCATTTATTCAATATCAAATAGTGGGAATCATAAAATTTTCCAAAATCCCTAAATTAGGAAAAAATGATGTGATCATTCTAGATATAGAAATAAATGTGGAAATCTGAGGAGAGGACTTTTATTTGGGATGAAGATTAAAGATGATAATGTAGATGGTGGAGTTGCACCCGATCGGATGACAGAACTTGGGTTAGGGTTCACTGGGCACCGCGACTTCTGAAATTGGGGAAACAATTCTGTTGTGACCATGGTGCAGGGGCCTCTGGATGCTGAAGTATTAGAGGAGGCCTTTCCCAACAGTTTTTAAAAACTATTGGGAAACAATACTTCTACCAACGGTTTGGAAAAATCATTGGTAAAAATGAATAAAAAAATCCTTTCCCAACAGTTTCTTTAAACCGTTGGGAAAGCCTTCAGAAAAACACATATACCAACAGTTCTGGAGAACCTTTGGTATACAAGTGTTGGGAAAATTATAGTTTCTTTTATTGAGAAGATCAATGCCTTGATGAACAATGACAGAGGTTCGTTCCCTGATTTTTTATTGGATTTCATCCCCTTTTTTCCCTCATGTTTTCTTCACCTTCTTCATGGGGTGATGAACAATGGATCGTTACACACCCATCTTGCAACAAAATGATACCAAACTAGATATCCTACATCACAAAAACCCTATGGAGGTGGGAAGATCATATCATAAAATGAATCAGCTCAGATCGGAAAAGACCAGTCTTCAAGCGTTCTTCACGCGGGAGGATCGAAACGCATTTTCGGAGCCGATCGAATGGCCGAAAACAACAAAGATGACCTCATAACGTTATGGAGACATGGATTCCAGTGTTTCATGGAAATCAAATGACCAAATAAACAAACGGGGTAGCACGAAGGTGCGGTGGCGGAAGTCAACGATTCTGGAAATTTCTAAAATTCACGACGTATACTTCCGAAGAACGCACCATGCAGTACCGGCATCGACGACATCAGTTCTGTAAGCCAGAGAGGAATCACATGGCTTGTGAACCTATTCACATAGTGTGTGGGACTTTCCCCAATGCTCGGCGTGTATTTTGGAAAGTACATGGACAAGGGATGGACTATAAGGCTTCATAACACATCGTGTACTCTCTACGCAGCATGGAAAAGGTTTTTACGTGGGACTCAGCATGTATCCAGGGGATACATGGACATGGGATGGAGTACATGACTGTGTACTCCATCACATGGTCAGAAGAGGCTAGTAACATGGGTCACCCGATGTACCGATTTCACGGGTTGGCGTACATGGGTTGAGGACTATGTACGGTCACATGGCCACTGTATACGGAGAAGTCCCCAGTCAATCGAACATGGAGCGTACACCATACTACATGACATTTACTTATTGGAATATGGCATGTTCCTCCTGTCCACTATATCTTGGACATGTTTCATTTGGGATACTTCACCTTCTTCTCATTCCCCTAAAGGCCAGGCATCATTTCCTTCCACATGAGTATGATCCCTTTAGTGGGACTTTCTGTGATAGATTCGGCATCCCTCCAAGAGGCCTGGAGCGATATCCTCTATCCATTCCTGACCTTAGGTAGAATCAGGAATCAATTTGACCAACTCTACAAGGCGTTGATCCTCTACCTAGCTGATGAATCTGGATGAGTTTTAGTATCCTCCATGGCCCTGGCAGTGATCCTCATCTATGTATCTTGATCATTCCCAATCAAAAGTTTGTCTCTCATAATGAGCGCATCTATCTCTCGTGAACATCCCAATTAGGAGTGTGTCTCCCATAATGAGTGTAACAACCTCGCGTGGCTTTTCCTGGGGAAGAGTACCTCTAGGACTGACAGAATCATATCTACTAGGCACGTGGATTTCTTTCTCCTAAAACGAGTGCTTCATAGAAATCTTAAAACTGAATCTCTAGACGGGGGTATGTGGTTGTGTGACTTGTCTCTAGACTATAGGTCTGGGTTTTGAGTATATCTGATTTTTTTTCTCCTATTATTTGTTCAGTAGACATATATTGTGTAGAGATGACTGTGCCTTTCTTTTATGTATTACTTTGTGTTTTTTGTGGTCCTGTAATGTGTATTATTATACTCACCACTACACAGGATTTACCTTCACATGTCGTGTCTTGTACAGGAGAGAAACCCATTGATAGAGTCTAGGGAGGACCAGGAGGACCATGATTTTTGAGTTCCCTACAATCTGAGTGGTTCTTATGATTTCAAGCAACAGTCTCAATACCTCTTTGTGTTTAAATGTTGGACTTTGTAGTTTTAAGACTCTTGAGGTCCTCCCATGTTAGTAATATGCCTACTCGGTGCTAGTCACCAGCCCCTGGCCTATTGGAGGTGGGCTTGGGGAGTCACAGCAAGGGAACCACTAGTAATGGTCATGACACACACATATTCATAGCATGACATAATCAACATGTAGATGTTTAATCCAAAAATAGAAATTGGGTTATGAATTCTTCTTATAAAAATTTGATATCCTAACAACATCACTTTAAAATTCATAAAATATGTTTATGAGAGAGAAAAGAATATCTCATCACATGGACATAAAATCTACATTAATAAGTATAAAGAAGATCATATCCCAACATAATAATATGTAAATTAAAATACATAACAAAAATAAGTCTTTTAAAAGGAGGAGGGTGAAAGGTTTCCTTACCGATTTGGTAACTTACAAAACATACATCCCAAGAAAGAAAACTCACACAATGAATATGTAAATACCCATAAATTAAGGTATATTACACAAATAATATAATCATGGGCAGTACATTCACCACACAAATGGAAATAGTGGCTAATATTGCATGAATCTCACAGGAATAAAAAGTGAGATGAAAAATCCTTACCACGTTGTAATCAATCGAGTCGTGTGAGAAAAAGTTAATAACTACCAAATGAATCACAGAATACCACGAATATAAATATAATCATGATAATATATATTAAATTTCAGTACACAATACACAACATGAAATAATTAATTTGTGGAAAACAGAAATCTCATGGAATTTAAAGTGAGTTGAGAAATCCATTACCTCATGTCCAACTTGACTCATATGTTCCTTATTATTAATGAATAGTTAACAAAAGTTAATTTATACTTTATTCCTAAAATTTTTAATGTTTATTATTACTTTTTTTAACACTTATTACCTTTCAATAATAGTTATTTAATTATCTTTGTTCATATCGTACATTTTTTTGATGTTCGAAATGTAGGTTAAAAATGAACTAGTTATAATTACAAATTGTCCATGTGCTCAAAACTAAATTATCTACAAAATGATATTAATGATTTAGATATCATATAAATTATATATATCTAGTATATATATATGTATTTATAATATTACATAACATTTGGAGATGAGAAATGAAATGCACCATTCATGGAGACGGTAAACCGTACATACGCATGAACACTACTTCCATTTATATTTCTTATTTTAATCAAATTAAAACATAACAATACATAGGTATATTATTATTAATATATAATATCATATATAATATCATTAACTCCATCCTTTATACATCTCATATAAGGCATTAACTAGTCATATCACTTTGAAGGGGCGGTAGTCCACACTTCCTAAAATTAAATTATCGTGTCTGCCCTTTATGGAAACCATAAAGGTATGATATAAATGAAAAATACAGAAGCATAATGAAAAAATAATAATAATATATATCATATATAAATATAGTTCCATCATAATGGCCACCATGAGAGGTGGTAAGAGTTAATTGAACAAACATCATTTTGTAGGGTGTTAGTTTTCCATCCATAGAAACATTATGTTCTTTACTCATCTGATCGTGGTGTGTGTAAGTTTGGTTTTAATACATCTAAAAACAAAATTCCAGTATATTAATGATACTAATGTTTTTTAAAAATACAGTAATAAAATGATTTTATGGGGTTTGAGAAGTAAAATAAAAAAACATGTCTTAAGAGAAGAAATTACCTTTAAATCGGTTAACTACATTGGTTTGAACAAAAAGGGTTTCTTAAAGTGATTTATTCATAAGGTATGGTTTGTAAGATGAAGAGAGGTATATTGGGAGCTTATTGGGGTATATTTTGTATTATCTAAATGCTTGATAAGTGTGTTGAATGAGGTAAAAGTTAGGAATATTTATACGGGAGAGGATGGGCTCTTTGTGAATGTTTGAAAAATTATTTTTTATATACTCATCTTCCATTTTAAAAGGTCAACTAATTGTTAAAGTCAAAATTAAAATGACTCATCGGGGAAATAAAATTATACAAAAAATAATTGGACAGGTTTTGGATATTTTTTTTAAAATTTATAATCTTATTTGTTTAAATCATTTATTAATGAGGTAAATATTACATCATTATTGTGTCATAAAATATTTTATTTATTTGATGTCCAAAAAATATAAAAAAAAATACCATGACGTAGGAAACCTTTTTAGCATTCCAAATAATATTTATAGTCAAAATGATAACTTATATAACCCCATGTAAAAATTGATTTACTATAATATAATTGTTTATGTCATTTTTTTCTTTACATTAAATTAATTAATATAAAGTGTCATTATTACTCTCATGTGGCTCTATGAGGACCCAAATTCGACCCAAAGAATACCATCATCGGATATGTATAAAAAAATATGATTATGACACATGTTAGGACAATTTTATATTATTATAATATTATATTGTACCCTTATTTACTATATTTATTTTTAATCATTGTAAATCAAATACTTACTAAAGTAAATATTTAAAATGTCTAAAAATAAAAGTTACATATTTACCCAATTTGGACCTACTTATTACTAATATGGAATTAATTTTTCTAAATTCAAAATTAATATGTGGCAAAAAATATTTTAAAATTAATTCCTCCTGTCAAAACAAATATCGTGTCTTTAAGAAATAATAACTATCAAAAGATTGACACTTGTTTCTATCCAATTTCAAAATGAAATTACATACAAGGACCAAAATTAAATTAAATGGTAAAAATATATTCTAATTAAACTTTAAAACCAATTAAAAATATAATCTATCCATATAAATAAATTAGATAAAAATGAATATTTGAAATAAACTACTGTATTTTTCACTATTCATTAAAAATTAATTTTATTAGAAAAATACCAAAATTTTATCCAAAGAAAATTTTGATGTTCCAATTATAAATAAGAATTTTATTTTTTAAAATTGAACATATAAGAGTGAAAAAAACTATATTTAAATAGGTTTCACTAGTAAAAGGCAGTTAATCGACCTTTTATCGAAAATTATGCCTAAATTTAGATGCATTCACATTTTAAGCCTCTAACATTTATTGGATAAATGTAAAAATATTAAACAAACATATATAATAAAATTTTAGTTAGTTCTATTAATTCCCTCCAATACAACATCAAGGCGTTTACTACCATTTATAATAATAATATTATATTATTAGAGTGCAACATTAGATTTCAAAGAAACAAATTATTGTGTATCAGGTTCACCATCAAACATAGCATCCCCTTCAATGTAAAATTTATATTTAATTAAAAAATATTTACAAATATGAAACGTGTATTATTCCTCATTTATCTGGGATGTTACAAAAATGATTCATCAGGTAATGGTTTTGTGACAAAGCCATAATGTTTAAGGGGAAACATGGGAATTTGAAAATTCAATGGGGGAGAAATACCCAACATATTTTATAATTAAATAAAATTGTGGGGATGAAATTTATGAAACGGGGGATGGATGTAACAACATAGGTATATATAAGATAATAATTTTTTGTTAATATTTATGAATTAGATATAAATTTTACAATAAGTGGATTATTGTTTTCTTAAATACCGCATTTTAATTCAAAATTACGTTTTTGTCTAATTTAATTATATAGATACACTATTTTTAAGTGGGTTTAAAGTGTAATTGGAATATGGTTTTATCATTTAATTCAAATTTTTTTCATTGGATGTTATTTCACATTTAAATTGGACACAAACACATGTCAATCATTTGACAGTTTTATAATCATGAAAACCCACTTTTTAGTTTTGACAGCGGGAATTAATTTTCATTTATGTAATGAAAAATTTATGTTTTTAATTTGAAAAATTATATTTCATATTGGTAATAATAATTTCCAAATTATATAAATAGGTACTTTTTATTTTTTTTATTATGAATAGTTACTTCAGTAATTTTTATTATTGACCAAAGTTAAAAGATAAATTATGTAAGGGTAAAAAAATATTATAAAAATTTAAAACTAACCTAGAAAATGTCCTAATAATTTTTAATTAGTCATGGGGGGGAAAATCCTTAGTATGAACTTTTGGAACTTGGGAGCCACTTGGGTGTTATAATGACATGTTATAATTATTATTTTAAATTAAAGAGAAATATAAAATAAACATGTATCTTTTTACTAAAACAATTTTAATATAGGGATGTATGACTTATAAATTTTACTATAAATATTTATTATAAAGATTACAATATTTTATTTTTATTTTTATTTTATTTATTCTTTTTATACATTAAATAAAAAAATTATTTTTGACACCATGATGATGAATTTATTACATTATTAATGAAATATTAAAATAAATGATATTATAAATAGTAAAATAAATGTAATTTGAAAATTTTTATTCCAAAAAAAAATTTTATGGATTATTATGACATGATATATTTTTTTTAATTTTTGTTTTTAAATTAATCATGTATTTAAATAGTTAAAAAACCTCTTAAAAAATAGTGTAAAAATTGACCTCAATGAGTTTTTGAAAAAAAATACTATTTTAATAAATGACATAAAATTAATAAAAATTAATGATTCATCCATATGACTTATATAATAATTGAAAAGTCAATAATGATCCACTTTAGGTTCTCTTGTATTTTTATAGTATATATATTAACCATATAGTGAAAAAATACAAGAAGACGTCATAAGAGTTAATTTATTTAAATATGGGTTAATGGAAAAAGAGAAGGTAATATTTGTTACCTAAACAATACTAAAACATATTTTTTGAGATTATATAAACCCATATTAATATTATACTCGAAATATATCACTTCGGATATAAATTAATTCAATAATATTTCATGACTTTTCTATAATTCCCCCATCCCTCTTATAAATGGCCACCACCCTACCTACATACTCACACATCTCAAGCCCCTTGGATCAACCATATTTTGTAAAAATAATCTAAAAATATCCCTCCCTTCCTTTTATCAGGTTTACATATGGATGAAATCAATTCAAGAAACCCTTTTTGGCTCGAATCAAAAGGAGTAACCCGATTGAGATGAAATAAAATAATGAATAAGAAAAGTCAGAATAAATGTAAGGTACTTCATCTCAATATCCATTTGATGAGTAATATTTTCATTTATAAATGAACATATTTTATAATGTTTATGATAAACCCCTATTTACATTTAATTATATTCAATTGATTCCAAAAGGAATCATTTTCTATGAAGCGTTTTACTAAATTCCAAAAGGAATGTTTTTTAAAATAAGCGGTGACAATGACCTTTACACCACCATATCCATTATTTTGTATTTTATTTCCTCTACAAGGGAGAAAATTTTAATTTAAAATGAGATAATATATACACTTTTAGTTATTTTTTATTGAAAATGGTTTTCATAAAGAAGTAATTATGTAAATATCATTAAATTGTCTATTGTGATTGTAATGTGGAAATGTTATTTTTCCACTATTCTTGTTTTATGTGGTATTATTAAGTAATGGTTCCTGGTAATTGTTTATGTATAAGGGTTATTCACTGATAAATAAAGTGTTAAGGAGTCTTAATAGATCACTAATTCATTTGGTAACATGATATAGTTAAATTTTATGGTTTCTCCTAAAATATTTAATGAATATAATTTATTGGATATTCCAAAAGTAACCATGAATTGTTACCCCCTAAGTATGTTTGAATGCTAAAATAATGGTATCTTATGAATTAATCAAGTCACCATAAGGATTTATGCTTTTTAAAAGTTTATAATAAATCATATGGTTGAATGAGTTATGTTAAAGAGATTATGAATTATGAGTGAAAGGTGTGATTTCATTGGTTTCTATGTATTCATGGACAAAGAGTTTATTTACATGTTTTATATACCTTACTAAGATTTTTTTGTTCATCCCATCTTTCTAAAATTATTTTCACAATGTATGAGGATAATTAAAAGAATATAAGAATTCATGAAGATTTTTATCATGAATATAAATCATGTTTAATTTAAGGAGTTTAATTTCCTGAAAAAAAATTATAGTGAATAGAAGTGTCTATATTGTAATTTTTTAGTTGTTATATTATAGTTATTCCCTAGTTAAATAATTCCCTAAACCATAAAACATACTAAATGTGAATTTATTTGCATCACATAATATAATGTAATGTTTATGGTAGAGGGCCTTATAGTTATAATAAGGTGAAATTCAATATATAGAGTCATACAATTTAGTAAAACATGATCTCTGTAATTGATGGATCAATATAGGAAAGGATTAGATGAAAGAAATACATGGGATATCAGAACTATTCGATTTTTAAGAATATTTCATTGATCCTATTAAATAAAAAACTACAAGGAAATATATGAAAGGTATCTTTTACTTAAACAGCTCCATCAACATAATGTTTTGACATGCATCGAGATGATTTTATGGGTTTTGAGAAAAATCATAGTAGGTCCCCAAAAATATGGCCATAATATAAATATATAATATTTATAATGATGGAATAATAAATAAAAATACAAAAATATACAATTCATGACCTAATTGGTCATCATGTGATGAAAAATATCATACAAGCATTGAAAGAAGCTGATTTGGACCCATATCGGTAGGATATAATGTCAGAATATATAAAGGAAAAATATCTCACAACCCACACATGTTTGATAGATGAAAACTGCATTCATACCACCTCCCATATGAATGATTCATGGGAGTTTCACAATGTCACAATGACCAATACAATTTTTTTGTGAGAGGTCTAACAAATCACTCAATCGCAAATGTAATTTCATCGGTAGCATAAAAAAAATTCATGATTGTCATCGTGGAACACTGGTGGAGGGGTGCACAATAAGAATAAAACATAACTTTACCAATATAAAATATAAATAACACCAAAGTCAAAGATTAGTTATTGTACCATTTAATCCCTTATATATATAGGAAACACTATACTTAAGAAATCTAGAATGCCTCCCTCAAGTTGAAGCACCCCATATAAAAATCCCTTACATCATCCACATTTTTATGTGGAATTATTTCTCATTCCACGAATTTCTTGTGGAACCCTATAATGCGTCCATTATATAATTCCCCAGCCATAATTATATAATGATAAAGAGTTTTATCTTAGTGTTTAACTTCACTCGCATTATGGATCTTATTTTGTTTAGAGTTTTAGACAATAATTCCATAACAATTACATAACAACTAAACTATTACAATGTAGACTCTTCTACTAACTATTCATTTTTGTCACAACATAATCATTTTTAAAATAAAAAATGAATTCTTTTTCAAGATAAACATATTCATATTATTCATTCTAAAATCCTTTTTTCTATTATACATCCTTATACACTGGGAAAGGTATTCTAATACATAGGATAATTATAAAGAGTTTAGTAAGGGATATAAAATAAGGAAAGTCAATGTTAGTCCATGAATAATTACAAACTCATGAAAACATTTTTAAAAAACAATACATTTCCCACAAAAAAAACAATTTATCTACCCTTGAGAATTAATAATATTCTTATAAAAATCCATAAAAATGATAAATCATAATGTTATCTTATGGAATATATGTCATTCATACATTATAGCATTCGCATATATATATGGAGTAACCTTCATGGTTTCATTTGGAATACCTATCATGGTATATTTCATAAATATCATAGGACAATCCAAACCAATTAACTCTATATAATTAAACGATTAATTAGAGATATATCAGAGGGTCACCCACCCTCAGTTTATCACAAAACCACCCGTAATCATAAAAAATTTGTATAAACCATAATCATAACTCATAAAACAATCACAATGAAAAAAATTACATTTCATCTTTTTAATCACAAGATATCATTTGAAGATATTGATTTAATAAATCATTTTTCTAAACAAATTTCAACACCAAAATACCTCAAAAGGGAATATGGTATTTTTTAGACATAACTACTTTTAGAGGAAGCCAAATATTAAATAAATTTCATGGACGTGGAAAAGTCATTATCACCATATATGTTAAAAAAATTCTATTTTTATTTTAGATAATTGATACTGATAAAACAATTCTACTTGAAAACCCTGAAATGAAATTTAGGGTAAAATGGGTTGATTATATAGTTTATAATAGAATGTGTTGTATAACATCACAATATTCCACAATCAAATGACGTTGAGAGAATGTCCCTTACATCGAGTAGGATTCATCAAATATGATCTCCATCTTCTTGAAAAATGGATATTGGTTAATTTATATTTTCTTAAGAACCATTTTAATTGTTTTTTAATTTTTATATCACTTATTATGTTATTAAAAAATTTGAGTATTAATATGGGATCAAGTTAGACATTTTGTTGATATTTTTTAATTGTGTCAATAAATGTACTAAGAATAAAATCAACAGTTCATGTGGTCATATGTTAATCATATCCAAAATAATATTAATGACATAATAATAAATTATATATATAAATCATAATTGTAAATAAATTTATTAATTATGGATATGAAAAATGAAAAACATTACAATCATGGAGACATTATGTCGTACGTATGCATGAGTAACATTTTAATTTTTAAATGATTATTGTTGAAAAAATTTAATTATAATTTTATTTCTCCAGAATGATCATAATATCAATAAAATTATATAATCATATAAATATAATGTTATACATCATTAAATGAAAGTTGTGATTAAAAAGTAATCAAATCACTTCATGGAGGTTGTAGTTCAGAAGTGAAAAAATCACATTATCATTTTTATGTGCATGGAATGTAATAATTTAATTGCTAAAATATTGACTTATAATGATAAATATTACACGAATGTCAAATAATAACATTAATTATATCATTGCATCTTGTATTAAGGGATATTTATTGACAGTAAATTACCTCAGTTTGTGAACTTGATTGTTCACACTTTTCCTGAAAGATTAGTTCATTTACCATTTAATGGAAGTATAAATACTTTAAGGTGATGATATTAACATAATAAAATCTAATTCTATTTATAATATTTTACTTATTATTTCATAACAGATGAATAATATTTTAACAATGTGGAAAAAAAATATTAACAATTAAATAAATAAATTACATTTCCATCAGATGATCCCCTTTAATAACACCTTAACACTAATATGGAGGGTTTGGGCCTACATATGGCCTCAAAAATTTGTAGATGGATTACAGGAACGTTTTTGGGAATATCTATGCCAATTAAAAATTATTCTAAAGGGTATTGAATAGAGATGAATGGGTTCCCTTTTATATGAGAATGGTTAGGATCTCTATAATTTTTCCAAATTTTAAATTAATCTTTATCAATTTTCATTCCCAAATTGGTCAAAATTTATTTATATTGAATATAAAATGACTGTGGGTTGAAAAAAATCATCCATTGAAAATTATATGTGTTTTATTATATTATAATCCATAAAATTTTTTATTAATAATTATTTTACCCTTCTTAATTTTAACATGATATTATGTTATTAACACATAATGGGATTATATAATTTACAATAAATTCATATAAACTAATAAAATAGTGATTAATGTTATATTAAAACTTTTACGAACAATTTATTCCAATATTGAAATTTTTAGAAATTTTATACCATTTGATAAATTATATTATATTTAAAAATTCCAATAGTTTCAATTTTTACACTATTAATTACATCAGTTTCAAAAATATCATAACAATAATAAATATTTGAACCAACTCGTTTAAATAATCATAATCATCAAAAAGTCACCATGAAAATACATGGATGGAATCAATTATGTCAAATTTTATTTATTTTATAATTTGTAATATAATTTATTTGAATATTTCATTAATTAATAAATAATTGTAATATCATTATGTCCCCATTTAATTTAATTAATCATTTACAACAATTTTAAATAAATCACCATGATGTAAGTAAGAATTTTATATTTATATTTTATTTTTAGACTATATGATATTAATTACATGAACCCATGTTAAAATTTTTATAATTACAAGAGATACGATTGTGAAATCTTTCTTATTTACATCCAATAAAATGTTATATGTGTCAAAATTACATCCTACTGTCTTTTAAAAGAAATAAATTTATAAAAATTATATTACTTGTCTGAAATTATTCATCCAATAAAATTAGGACATGTGTTAAGGTTGTTTTTTAATTTTTATAATATTATTTTAACATTTAATTAGCCGATTCACACTTAACCATGATCATATATTGTATTAATAATATTACTATGAAAAAAATTCAGTTAATACATTTTGATCATAATTTTCACAGTGATTACAAATATTTAATTCTATTTTTTAAAATTTCATTCTACGATGTTTATATAATTTATTTAATATTAATCATAAGGACGGATCTAGGAAACTGGTTTTTAATGTAAATTTTTTGAAAGCTCACATAATTATTATATCCAATTTCAATGTAAAATTGATTCAAATGAATTAAATTGTATGAAATGATTAAAAAATTGATATAATTATAATCTAAAACCCATTAAAATTATAAGTCAAAAATAATAGTAAATTAGGAGAAAATGAAGTATCAAATTAAAATGTTGTATTTTTCATTATTCATGAAAATATAGAATTTATAAGAAATTATTAAAAAATAAACCAAAATATATTTCAACATAAATTCCTAAAATAAAATATCATAGTATACTATTTATTATGAATGTATAATGTTCCAAAATTATTAACATCTTCCAAAGCAAAATTTATCATTTAATCCCCATATAATTTTCCAATCGCATTATTATATTTTCAATAAATCATATGTATGAAAAAGTGACATATTAGTTTTCCATAATCACATTTATTAAAAAATAAATATCCATACTAACTAGGGAATTCACATAGACTATTTTTAGGTAATTCTCCATTCTTTGACCTCGGATGTGGGTTCGATTCCCATGGCCTTGTTGGATGCCATGGGTTTTCACCCTTCCAGTATATCATGACATTTTAATGAAACTATATATTTATTATAAAATTCCAAAAAATATGATAAAATAAATAAAATAACGATAACATAATTTAACCTAAAATGTTATCTCATATCTTTTATTTTTCATTCCTAATATAATAACCCACTATTTCCAAAAGAAATAAATGTCTCCAAAAATACTATTAATCACCTAGAAATTTCATATTTTGTTTCCTAAAAAGTTATCTATGACATTGTAATTATGATCAACCATAAAATTTTATACCAATTATGATATCCCAAAATTATATGAAAATATCATTATCTCAAAATATGTCTAAACCATCATGTAATACCAACTACAGATCCATTAACCATATTATTGCCTAAAATTAAGTTTTAGTCAAAATTTTTATTTCTATCACCTTCATTATCATATTATGTCTATAATAAAAGAATATTATGCAGAAACTAATTCATCAAAAATAAAATATTTTAAAATAACATGAATTCCTTATCATGAAAATAATATTCATAAAAATCAATATAAATTCCTCTATTCCCATTGAAATCATTATAAATAGTGAAATTTTTTTATAACATTGTACGGGAACAAAAAAACTATTATGTGATATAAAATTATGAAATAAAACCATAGGCCATGAATATATATAATCCAATGAAAACATTCCCAAAAATACTAATTTGCAGACATAAAAAATAATTTTTTTTTCTAGCCTCGTGAAATCTTATGATTCATATATAACATCATATAAATACTAAATTATAATGGTAACGTGTGGCTAAAAATATCATTCATACATTTTTTCTTTCATGACTACATTTGAAGTAACCTTCACGATGAAATTTATAATACCCATCATTGAATATTACTTAAATGTCATAGAAGAAAACTAACTAGTTAACTCTGTCATATTACCCAATTTGTTGGGGATCTATCATGGGTGCACACACACTTGGTTTATCTTGGAACCACTCATATTCATATAAAATGAAAATAAACCCAAATGATAACAAAAAACAAAATCATAAATGAAAAATAACATTTACACATTGCAATAACAAGATTTTACATCACAATATTTGTTAAATAAATCCATTCTAGAAAAAATTCAAATAAAACATATCTGAAAAATGACTATGGTACTTCTCTTAAAAAACATGACGACATGTAGAGAAATCCAAATATCAAATAATTTTCATGGAAATTGAAAATTACGTGTCTTAATATATGTTAATAAAACATTCCTTTTATCTATTATTTAACCTATTAATTTAAAAATATTACTTTTTAAATAAATTAAATGAAATGAATAATAAAAGTTTTTTATTAGACATCTTATAATATTTGGTGTGGTATAACATCACAATATTCCTTAATGAAAGGAGATTATGATGAAGTCCCTTTCATCGAGTCTGATTCATCATGTGTGTTGTTTAGGTTGTTGAATAATAAAATGAAGATAATTTATACTTTCAAGAGAACCTTATGCAAGTTTATTATTCATTTCATATCACTTATTACCATATTATAACAACGAAATATTTATATAAGTTAATGTCCGTTTTTTGTTGATATTTGGTACTTCAGTTGAAAAATGAACTTGGTATTATGTCAATAATCGATGGGGTCATATTTACATCATCTCTAGAATTATATTCATTAAATAATAGAATCATTTATATATAAATTATAATTTTAAATACATTCAGTAAATATAGATATTGATAATTAAAAATGTCGTATTCATGGAAACTATATGTTGTACGAACACAAGATTATCGTCTTCATTTTTCAATTATCACTAATAAATATGATATTTTTCATTTAATCATACAAAAGTATCATAATATAATTAACATAATATTAATCATTTAACTATAATATTATATATCATTCAGGTGGTGTGGTGATTAAAAATTAATTTCATCAATTCATTGAGGTGATAGTTCACACAAAGACATGAACGATGTTATCATTTTAATGTTCTAGGAGTTTTTGGAAATAATTGATATAAAATTCTATTATAATTTTTAATTTGTAATTGATATAAAAAAATATAATTAATTTCATCATTATAACCATATCGAGAGACATTTATGGAAAACAAATTATATCTGATCATGGAGGTAGTAGTTCACACGTAAACACAAATGATTAATTATTTTACCATTTAGTGGAAGTGGACATGGATTTAGTAGATTATAATAACATAATATAATATATTTATATTTATTTATAAATTTATCAAGGATGAATACTTTTTTATGGATGTGGGTAATGAAATAAAATAGAAAGTCATAAATGAAAACATGACTTCTTATTCAGATGATAACAGTTCATAACAGCTTAATACTAATAAAGAAGTTGTTCTACCTAAATGATGACCTCATGAATGTGGTGATGGAAAATAGGAAGGGTTTTTTGATGTTATTTGATGATTAAAATTGTTTTTTATGTACAAGTTATAGAGATGAATGGGTTACCTTTTACAAGAGTAGGGAGGGGCACATTTGGATTTATTCAAAATATTAAAATAGTTTTTATTAATTATCTATCCCAAATGGGTAAAAAAATTATTTCTAATATCGAATTTTTATAAATCTAAATAAATTCATCAAATAAATATTATATATTATTAATCATTTTTTAATCTATATTCCATTGTTTTTAAAGTTATTTTACCACTTTTTATATTACCATGAAATCATGTTATCTACACTTTTTGGATTAAAATAATTTACGTAACATGAAAAAAAATAAGGGGTCATTTGTGAAATATTATGACTTTAATAATATTTTTTTTATAAATATTAAAACATTTACTATAATATTTTATATTTTAAAATAACAATAGTTGAATTTTTGGCAATATTCATTAGTTGAATTTTTAAAAATATCATAAAAGAAATATAATTTCCAACTAACTCCTTTATATAATAAAAAAAGTGGAATACATTAATGAAATTTTTGGATGTCCTAAACTATGTAAAATTATATTTATTTTTAAATTTATTTCGTTATTAATTTGATTTATTCATTAATTTCAACATTAATACATCATAATTATGACATTATTTAATTTAGTTATTTATTTTCAATAAACTATAAAAAAGGTTCCTTGATTTAGTTAATACTTTAATCATTATAGTTTTAATTTTTATTATAATATATCAAATATATAATCCCATATTAAAATCGATATATTTATGAGATACATGATCATTATGTCATTTTATTTATCTTAATCATATTGTTATAAGTGTAAAAATCACACCCATGTGGATTCTAATGGCAAAAATGTAGACTCAAGGATTTTCTTGGTAAATAATAACTCATATAATAAGCTGAGGACATGTTTCTGGGTTGTTTCATAATATATATAATATTATATGAACCATTAATTATTTTATTTTTTCATAACTGTGGAAATAAAAATTATTACTAATGTTACATTTAAACAAAAAATAAGTTGATCCTATTAAATCAAAATTTTTATTCTAATTAAATCCTTGTATTTTTGATTTTGAAAATTAAATTCATAGAAGTGGATATATATAATTTAAAATTTATCTCGTTGATGGATCAAGAAGATGATTTTTTGAAGTAAAATATTCAAAAGATTATACACTTTTTAATATCAAATTTTAAAGTGAAATTGATTTTAATTAATAAAATTATATTAATTGATAATAAATATAATAAAGTTGTAGTCAGGTTTCATAGTGTTACCCAATCCATTGTATCTGATCGTGAACCCATGTTTACTTATTACTTTTAGAATGGCCTTAATATTTCATTAGGTACTGAATTATATTTTAGTACAACTTTTCATCCTCAATCATATTGGAAGTTAGAACAAAAAATATCGACTTTGGAGGATATGTTACATTCTTTCTCAATGGATTTCTTGGGGAGATGGGACTAAGAACTTTATTTGGTTAAATTTTATTATATGAACAGTTTTCATTCTACTATACATATGCCTCCATTTGAGGCATTATATGGGATGTGGTGTCAAACTCTAGCTTTTTGGGATGAAGCAGGTGAAAGGATGTTGATAGGACCCGAATTGGTAGAAGAGATGGTAGAAAAGGATTAGTTGATTCAGAAGCACATTAGAACAGCTCAGAGCAGGAAGGAAATTTATACAGATTACCAGAGGAAGAATCCTTATTTTTTGGTAGGTTATCATGTCTTTCTCCAAGTTTCTCTGTGGAAAACTGTGATACATTTTTGTAAGAAGATAAAGTTGAGTATGTGTATCATTTGACCTTATTAAATCATGGAGAATATTGGATCAGTTTTCTACAGAGTGTCTTTACATCCATGTTTATCCCAAGTACACAATGTTTTTCTTATTTCAATGTTGAGAAAGTATATGCCAGATTCATCTCATGTTTTGATCACCGAGGTAGTTCAGTCAGAAGATAATCTATCTTGTGAAGAACTACCAGTTTAGATTCTTGACCTAAGAGAGAAATTGTTTTAGAATTAGGAAATTAAATATGTAAAGGATTTATGGAAAACCCATATGGTTGAAGAGGGAAAGTGGGAATATTAAAATGATATTAGGGATAAATTCCCCCACTTATTTGATAAGTGAAGAAAATTGTGGGGTTGTGATTTCCAAAAGGGGGAAGGATATAACATCCCATGTAAATAAAGAATAATACATTTTTATATTTATTAATATTTTTGAAATAAATATTTATCTTAAATTAAAGGGGAAGTTATGTTGTATGGCATACTTGATACACAACAACAAGTTTCATTTTCATTTTATGTTGTACACAATTCCAAGTACTATAGATAAATAATAATATAATATTATTTAAAATTGTAGTTAACTCCTTACTGTTTTATTGGAGGGAATGAATAGAACTAAATGCAGTATGATTATATATTTTTGATAAATGTTTTTACATTTATCCAATAATAGTTAGAGGTTTAAAATTTTAATGAATCTAATTTTAATCACAAATATTCTAATATTCTATAAAAGGTCGATTTATCATCTTATGGTTTCACACCTTCTTTAAATATAAATTTCGTCACATTTATATGTTCTATATGAAAAAAATAAAATTTTCATTATATTTGGCACATTAATATTTACATTGGGTAAATGTTTTGTATTTTTCTATTAGAATTCATTTTTTAATGAATACTTAAAAATAATCTATTTTAATACAAAAATTCATTTTAATTTAATTTATTTATATGGTTTTATTATTTTTATAATTGGTTTTAAAATATAATAAAATTTTATCTTTTCCATTTAATCTAATTTTGGTCATTGAAAATAATTTCACTTTGAAAATGGACATAAACAAGTGTCAATCATTTTATAGTTATTATTTCTTAAAAACATGCTTTTTGTTTTGACAACGTGAATTAATGTTAAAATTAATTAATCAAAATTCTATGTTTTGAATTTTGTAAAATAGAAAAAAATTTCAATTTAGAATATCATATATATCTTAGGTTTAATTTTTGGTATTTTTTCAAAAAAACATAGATTTTTTATGAATAGTGAAAACCTTAAGTAGTAGTTAAAAAACGACCTTCTTCATTTAAATGAAATTTTACTACTTTTGTGAATTGAATTTTGAAAATATGACATACATGGTTGTTATTTTTATATAAAATATTGTTCAATAATAGGAAAATAATTTTTGGTGAATATAAACTTTTGACTTTTATTTACTATACTTAAAGGTAAATATGGTAATTTATGGAAAAAATAATATTATAATAATTTTAATTTACCCTAACATGTATCATAGTATTATTGGATGATAAATTTATGAACATGGTCATCCTTGGGTCGATTTTGGGACCTCATGGAGCCACTGAAGAGTGATAATGAAACTTTATTTTGATTAATTTAATGTAAAGTCAAAAATGAAATAAACATACAACTATTAATAAATTTTTTTTTACGTGGGGTTATAATTGTTATCTCTTCTAAAATAAATATAATTAGAGTTCTAAAAAATACCTACATCATGGTATTGGTTTTATAATTTTTAGACATAAGATAAATAAAATTATTAATGACACAATAATGATGTAGTGTTTACCTCATTAGTGAATGATTTAAATAAATTAGATTATAAAGATTAAAAAAATACAAAACATATCCAATTACTATTAGATGACTTAATTTTAAACATGAGTCATATTTTAATCAATTTTAATGGGTATTAAACATTCAGAAACTAATAATAATTATATAATAAAATAATAAAACAAAACAATACTAAAGAGCCCCTCCTCCCCCTTTTAAAATGCTATCACCTCTAACCCAATACTCACACCTCTCAATCCCCTTTCCTCATCTAACCTATACCCAATTAAGCACCATACTTCCCTCTTTTTCACCTATAAGCCATTCCATATTCAGAGTGCACTTCAAGAAATCCATTTGGTTCTAACCAAAAACAGAAACCCGATTTAAGGTAACACATTCTTTTAGTGTCCTTTTTTATTTTGCCTCCCCAAACCCCTAAAATCATTTTATTCCATTATTTTATAACTACAACATTATCCTAAATATACTAGGATTTTTTAATGATATTAATTCAAAATACACTTACACACACCCCCATCAAATGGAGGAAGAACATATTGTTTCTCGGGACGGAGAACTACTGCCTCACGAAACAATGATTGTTCAATTATCTTATACTGCCTCTTATGGTGTCCATTATAAAGGGAACATTATTTATATGTAATATATAATTAATTTATATTTTTTTCTAAGATTCTGTATTTTTCATTTATATCATACCTTTAGGGTTTCCATAATTGTTAAACATGATAATTTCATTTGAGGAAGGACAGACTATCACCCCCTCAATGATATATAACTCATTCATGACATATGTGGGATGTATAAATGATGGAGTTACCGAAATTATATATTATACAAGATTTATAATATACCAATGTGTAATTATGTTTTAATTCCATTAATATATAAAATAAAAATAAAATTAGAATTCTTGTGTACGTATGACTTACCATCTCCATGGACGGTTCATTTCATTTCATATCTCCAAATATTATGTACTATTATAAATAAATATATAGACTAGATATATATGATATATATGATATATAATCATTTATATTATTCTGTAGATAATAGAATTTTGAGCCCTGGAAAATTTATAATTATTACATGTTAATTTTTAACACAATTTCTGAATATCGACAAAATGTCCGATGTGATTTCAAAAAAAATTTAAAAATTATAATAGAAAGGTAAAAAGTTATATAAAAGGAATAATAAACTATAAAATTGTTCTTAATCAAGTAGAAATTAACTTATGTAAATTATTAAGGGAATTAAAAAATGAAATGGTTTTGTAAGAAACGAGGTAAGGGACTTCGTCTCAATCTCCATTCATTAAAGAATATTTTGATTTATAAACAAAATTCATTTAAACGGTTTATAAAACCCTTTGAAATTTTATTTCATTCAATGGGAATATTTTTTCTATGTATGATTTTACAAAATTCCAAAAGTAATTTTTTTAACATTTGTGGTGATAATTTACTCTCCATTGTTGTAATCATTATTTGGATTCCCCTATGAGTCTTAATGTTTTTAATATGAAATTGAATCACCATAGTCAATTTTTTGGGTGTTTTCAAATTGAAATTGGTTTTTGAAATCCTTTTATTATTTCTATATGTTGAAGTGATTTATTTTTATTTCAAATGGAATGTTATTAGTGAAATATTTATTTTTTTAATATTTTATGTGTTACAATTTTATATTGGAACTTGTACATTTAATGTGTGGTTACATGATAAAACAAATTATAGGTGGTTTCATGATAAACTAGGATGGGTGGTTATGTTACGACCTCCAATGCATTGGGTATGGAAGTCAGCGGTATGGCCATTTTAATTAATTATATGTGTGGAAGTCGACTATATGGTTATTCTATTTATGTATGTTTATGTCCTATGTTACTTTTATATGGTACATGTTCTTTCTTTGGGTTTTATGGTAATCAATTGGTTAAAAAATGTTAAATAGTTTTCATTTATACATTGAAGAGTATTTACTAATTTATAATGGAGACAAGTATTATGTATGATAAGGTATACATGGTTTTTTTGTTGTTTTGAAAAACTGACAATTTTCCTTCATTGTGTATCTCTTACTGAGATTTTTATGATCATACCAATTTTTTGAAATGTTTTCTAAATGAAATAAATTGTAATATGTTCAAGAATAGGATTGTGGAAAATTATTGTTGTTTAAAACATGGATCTAGACATGACACTTTTTTTCAAAGAGTTTATATTTAATAAAAAAAATTGATAATAGGTAGATGTTTATACATGTAATATTCAAGTTGTTTTGTTTTTGTTATAACCTAATTATCTAAATCTAAAAACATGAAAGATATTCAATTTGAATTATTAACTCAATTCGAGATTTTGAAATGATTAAGGCTGGGGCCTTATATTTGGTATCAGAGGTCTATTTATGCATCATTAAGAGTTAGGGTACTGTTAAATTAATGTCTATAAATTAATTTATGTTAAAATTGAAATAAAATAGAATTTAAATATTACTATGTTGTTTCGCCTAGGATATTTCAATTTTGATACTTTTTTTACATAGAGTAAACAAGGTAGCTATGTTGAGATTACATCTGGAGGAAGATAACCTTCCAAACCAGCAACTAGAGATGGTTGGAATTGGAATTGAATAGTTTGTTGCAGTGATGGAACAATTGACTTAGGCTATAAATGGTGGTGGTATCTATTCACAGATCATCTAGAACAACCATAGAAGAACATTTCAGTGGTGGAACATTTCAAGAGGTAACATCCCACATAATTCAGAGGATCATCTAACCATGTCCTAGATAAAGGTGTATTAATTCACTAGAGACGATTTTTTATGTCATGGGTTTTTAATATCCTCAAAAGGTTATTCTTATTTATTACCATTTTGAAGGTGAATCCAATTGGTGGTGGTCGATAGAGAAAAATATCAGGGATATTCAGGAGATTAGTACTCTTTATTTGGATGAAATCAAAGGTATGTTTATTTGGAAGTATTTTCCAATGGTGGATCTTATTAAGATTCAAAAACAATTCTCAGAATCGAGTAAAGATGATGACTCATTGGGTGCTTGTGAAGCAAAATTTACTCGAATTGAAATATATGCTCCTATTATCATCCTTTTTCTTGGTAGTAATATAAATATATTTTACTCAGGACTGAATATGTGATATCGTAGAACATTAGACTCTCTTATATTACAAATCTATGAAAAACATGCCAGATGTTTCGAGAAGGAAGAAATGGAGTTTTCTGATTATTAGGTGTTCCAAGAGAGTATAAAAAAGGGGTCCAGATGGGAGGAAAATGTAAATAATTCATCCAACAAGCCTGGAGGTAAGAAAATTAAATATTCATCTTGTGAAAAGTGTTGTAAAAAGAGTCTGGAAACTATCTGGAAACTGTCTGGAAATTAAATATTCATCTTGTGAAAAGTTTTTAGTTATTAAATTTTGGAATGTGCTTCTAGTGTAGTAATTTTGGTCATATTTCCGGTAATTTTCTGGAATAGGATCAAGAAGGTAATAAAAATCCAGTGATAAGATGTTTTCACTGTAATGAAATGGGTCATTATGATAATGATTGTCCTACAAATAACTAAACTGAGGGAAAGTATCCAAATTACTAGAATATTGGGGTGTTGAAATCCTTTTCAAATACTTCAGTAGATGTTAGGCCATGAAATGAAGTAGTATCTGGTAAACTATTAGTTTCTTCAAATTATTCCAATGTGTTGTTTGATTTAGAGTCTACACATTCATTCATTTCAATGAAGTTTTCTATTAAATTGGTAATTCCATCTCATGTTATTAAAACTATACTTATGGTAAAATCACCTCAAGGAAATGTTGAGGGAATAATAAATTATAAGAACCTTCCTATCCTTGTGTGTGGAAAGAATCTACCAGAAATCCTTATTGTTTTCCCTCTAGTAGAGATTTATGTTATTTTTGGTATCGATTATCATTCTATTTATAATACTATGATTGTAGAGAAAATGAGGTTTCTTTTCTGAATGATTTTCATTTTGTGTACATGAATGAACGATTACTTTTGATAACATATCAGGACTCTAAGAAAATATTAAAAGATGGAAATGAGTGTTAACTTTCATATATTGTAGAAAACAAATGAACTATTTAGATTAATGATGTTATAGTGGTAAATGAGTATCTAGATGATTTTTATGATGAGTTACCTAGTATTATACATGATCAGAATGTTGAATTTACTATTGACATAGTTTTTGATGCTAATCCAATTTCAAAACCCCCTTATCGAATGTCTCAAATTGAACTTTTAGTGTTAAAGAAGCAATTGCATGAGTTATTAGATAAATGTTTCATTCGACCTAGAACATAACCATTGGGTGGTCATGTCATATTTGATAAAAATAAATATGGTTCAATGAGTCTTTTCGTTGATTATATAGAGATGAAAAATAGTATTGTTATGAACATGTATCCTCTGCCTCATATCGATGATTTGTTTGATCAGATCCGAGGACCTCAGTATTGGAATATTAACGTGAGGTTGGGGTACCATAAATTGAATGTAATGGAATCAGACATTCTGAATACCTTGTTTTGTAATAGATGTGGCCATTATGAATTTGTAGTTATTATTTTTGGTTTAACCAATGCACCTGCTATATTCATGGATCTTAGGAACATAAATTTCCGTGAGTTATTTGATAATTTTGTAGAAGTGTTTATTAATGATATTTGTTTTATTCAAAAATTAATTGGGAGAATGAATGTCATTTATGTTTTGACTTCCAAACCATAAAACAAAATAAACTATATGGAAAATTCAGCTTGTGTGAGTTTTGGTTACAAAAAATTACATTTCTTGGTCACATTATTTTATAAAATTGAAAAACTATTGATCATTCTAAAACAAAAGTTGTTGATGAATGGAAAAAACCCACAAATATAACCTAGATATATAGTCTTCTTTGTTTTGTAGGTTATTACTGGAATTTTTCTGAAAATAATTCATTGTTATCTAGAACAATTAATAAGTTAACTCAAAAAGGTGTTATGTTTATTTGGATAAAAGAATGTGATGATTTTTTCAGAATTTCAAAAGAATTTTGGTCAATGATCATGTTTTGGCATTACATTTTTGAGATGGTGAGTTTGTTATCTATAGTGTTGCTTCATTAAAAGGACATGGATGTGTCCTTATGCATAAAACTTAGGCAATTTATTATGATTCACATCAGTTGAATCCTCCTGAGTTAATTTACCCTACAAATGAATTTAATTCGCCGCTATTGTTTTTTGATTTAAAAATATCGATGAATAATTAGTATGGAGTAGAGAGTGAGGTATATACAGATCACCAAATTTTAAAGTATAGATTTACTTAGAAAGAGTAGAACATGAGATAGAGGATATGGTTGGAATTAAATAAGGATTATGATTTAACAATCCATTACGATCTAGTAAAGGAAAATAAAATGTATGATTCATTGAGTAGAAAACGTAATTATTTATTAACATTGTTATGTTTAAAAAAATTTCCTTTGATTAAATACATGATGAACTGTGACATAGAAGTTATTGGTGCATGAAATTCCTCTTTCTTGTTTCAGTTTCCAGTGAAATCATCTCTATTAGAAAGAATAATGAAAGCGTAGAAATAAGAAAGAGTGTTATAGAAAAATGTATAGGCGGTTCAGAAGGGTATGCTGAATGATTTTAACAGTGATAATTATTGTGTTTTGAGATTTGGGAATATTTTATGTGTGAATTTTGATTTACATTTGAAGAAAGAGTTATTATGTGAAGTTGTTAGTTCTCAATTTTCAGTTCATTCTTATTGTACTAAGATGTACAATGATCTTTGGAAGTATTACTAGTGTGGTGGAATGATAAAAGATATTTATTATTTTACTAGGAAGTGTTTGACTTGTAAACATGTTAAAGAAGTGTGGTGGTTAAAGAAAGGGATGGTTCAGTCTTTAACTATGGTTGATTGGAAATGGGAAAATATATCCATGGAATTTGTTGTGGGGTTACCAAATATATCTCGATGTAATAATGTAATATGGTTTATTGTTGATCTATTGACTAAATCTGGTCAATTTCATCCTATTCAAGATACATTATATCTAGATCAAAATTATGCATTGTATGTTAAACAGATAGTAAGATTTCGTGGTGTTCCCATATCCATTGTATAGTTTCATAATCCCTGGATTACTTCTAGTGTATGGAATGGACTTCAAAAGTCCTTGGGTACAGAATTAAATTTTAGTGTAGTTTTTCATCCTCAATCAGATTGGCAGTCAGAACAAACAATTTAGACATTGGGGGATATGATACGATCTTGCTCGATCGATTACCCGGGAATTTGAGACCAACATATATCATTGGATGAATTCTCTTATAATAATAGTTTTCATTCTAGTATACATGTGGATCTATTTGAGGCATTAAATGGGAATCAATGTTGACTCCATCTTTTTCGGATGAAGTAAGTGAAAGGAAGATTATGGGACAATAATTTGTAGAAAAGATGGCAGAAAATGTTTAGTTAATTCAGAAGCACATGAGAAAAGATTAGAAGAGACATAAAAGTTATATGGATAAACTGGAGAAGGACCATTCTTTTGAGGTAGGTGATCATGTTTTTATCAATGTTTCATTAAGGAAATGTGGGATGATTTTTTATAAGAAATGAATTATGAGTCTGTGGTTCATTGGACCTTATAAAATCCTGAAAGAGGATAGATCAGTTCCCTATAGAGTGGATTTTCCTTCATGTTTATCCCAAGTACACAATGCTTGTCATCTTTAAATGTTGAGAAAGTATATGCCAAATTCAACTCATTTTTTGAGCCCAGAGGTAGGTCAGTTGGAAAATAATATCTCTTATGAGGAACAACCAGTACAGAGTCTTAACCGAAGTGAGCAAGTTTAGCGAAATAAGGTAATTAATCAGGTGAAGTTTTGGTGGTACAATTATATGGTTGAAGTGGAAACAGGGGAATCCAAAAATCCTATGAAGGATATATACACACTTATTTGATAAGTGAATAAAATTTCAGGGACAAAATTTCCAAATAGAGGGAATGATGTAACATCCTAGAAAAATAAAGAATAACACAACTTCATAATTATTAATATTTGTGAATTAAATATTAATTTTACTTTTAAATGGATTCTTTGTTTTATGGAGTACCTGATACACAACAACGAGTTTCTTGGAAATCTTATGTTTCACACATTGGAGAGTCCTACTGATAAATAATAATATAATATTATTTTAAATGGTAGTTAACGCCTTGCCGTTGTATTTGAGGGAATGAATAGAACTACTAATATAATGATTATACATGTTTGATAAATTTTTTACATTTTTCCAATAATAGTTAGAGGAATAATATGTGAATGAATCTTTTTTTAAGCACAATTCATCTGATATTCTTCAAAAGGATGATTTAAGGCCTCTTGATGGGGAACCCTTGTTAAATCTAGTTTTCATTATTTTTTTATATTATATTTGAAAAAATGAAAATTTTCTTTATATTTGGGAATTAAAAATTTACTAGGGGTAAATATTTTGTATTTTTCTGATAATATTCAGTTTTTAATGAATAATGAAAAATAATGTATTTTAATTCAAAACTGTCATTTCAACTAATTTATTTATATGAGTAGATTATATTATTAATATGTTTTAAAATGTAATTAGATTATATTTTTACAATTAAATCCAATGATTGTAATTGGAAGTAATTTCACTTTGAAATTGGAGATAAACAAGTTTCAATCTTTTGTAGTTATTATTTCTTAAAAACACATTTTTTGACAACGAGGATTAATATTAAATTTAATTAATATAACTTCAATTTTTTTAAAATTGGTAAAATAGAGCTCATTTTTGAATTTTTAATATCAAATATACCTTAGGCTGAATATTTTGATTTTTTTTTGAAAAACAACAATTTTTTAATGAATATTGGAAACACTAAGTAGTAGTTAAAAAACACTCTTTTTTATTTAAATGAAATTTTACCGCTTCTGTGATTTCAATTTTTAAAATAAGAAAAACATGGTTGTCGGTAGTAAGTGAAATTTGGTTCAATGAAATGAAAATAATTGATGGAGAATATTATATTTTGATTTTATTTATAGTGGTTAAAGGTAAATAGGGTAATTCAAAGTAAAAATAATTTTAAAATAATATTATTTTTACATAACATGTGTTATAATATTATTGATTTATAAATTTATGACCAGGGGAGTCCTTGGGTCAATTTATGGACCATGTGGAGTAACATAAAAGTTATAATGACACTTTATACTAATTAATTTAATGTAATGACAAAAATGACATAATGATATATATTTTTTTAAATCAATTTTTACAAGGGGTAATATATGTTATATCATAAAATATAAATATTAATGAAAAAGATAAGAAAAATCATACATCTTGTTAACTATTTTATAATTTTTAGACATCAAATAAATAAAATTATTTAAAACACAATAATAATGAAGTGTTACCTTAGTAATGAATTATTTAAAAAAATAATAATATAAAGTTTAAAAAAATATCCAAAACCTATCCAATTATTATTTAATGATTTTATTTCTTATATGATTAATTTTATCTTAGACTTTAATGTGTTTTGGAACATTAGAAACTAAAAATCATCATATAATAAAATAATATTTTCAAACGTTCTTAATGAGCCCCTCCTCCCCCTTATAAAAATCCATCACCTCTTACCCATTACTCACACCTCTCAAGCCCCTTGAATAGTACAAAATCTACCTAATTAAGATCTTTACATAATTATCATCCGCCAGGATGCCTTACATTAGGCAGAGAAAAATTCATGAAATTCTTTTGGTTTAATCCACAGGTAGTAACCCGATTTAAGGATATCGTCTTCTTTGAATTTCTTTTCTTTTCTTTTACTTCTCCAGCCCCTAAACCCTTTTTATTCCATAATTTTGAAATAGAAAAAGTTTCCCTAATATTCTAGGTTTTATTTATTATATGGATTCTAACAGAACTTACACACACCTACATTTAATGGGTGAAGAACATATTGTTTCTGTGGATGGCGAACTGCGGCCTCACAAAACGATGATTGTTCGATTATCTCCTCCCGCCTATTAGGGTGGACATTATGATGAAATTTTATTTATATGTCATATATATTATATTTATATAGATAATATTCATAGTATTTTCCATTTATATCATACAATTATGGTTTCGATAATGGGTAAACATGATTCTATCATTTGAGGAAGTGCAGACTATTTCCCCCTCAATGTGATATAACTCGTTCATGCCATACATTGGAAATATAATAGGTGGAGTTACTGAAATTATATATTATAGTGAAATTATAATATACATATGTATTTTTTAGTTTTATTTCCCTTAAAATTCGAATTTGAAAGGAATGTAGAGTTTTTTTTTGTACGTATGGCTTACCGTCTCTATGGATGGTGCATTTCATATCATATCATCAAATTTTATATAATATTATAATTACATATATATACTCGATATATATGATATATATGATATATATATCATGAATATAAATCTGGAGACAAAGGTCTTTTGACCATTTGGAAAATTTATAATTATAACATGTTCATTTTTTAACTCATGTTCCAAATATCGACAAAATGTCAGATATGCACTCAAATTATTAACCAATTGTTATATTAAGGTAATAAGTGATATAAAAGAAATAATTAACTTAAAATGGTTATTATTGAAGAATAAATTTACTTATGTTTATTATTCATGAAATTAATGAATGAATGAGTCATGTCATACATGAGGTAAGGAACTTTGTCTCAATCTTCTTTCATTGAGGCATATTTTGATTTATTCAAAACATTCTATAATATATTTTATAAACCCCTTTAACTTTTCATTTTTTTAAAAGGTAATAATTTTCTAAATTTCAATTCACTGAATGACAAAAGGATTTTTTTAATGTTTGTAGTGACAATGACCTCTCTACCACCGTAATCATTAGTTGGCTTTCTATATAAACCATATTGTTTTTTAAATGAAAAAGATAACCCTTATTCTATATTTGGTTATTTTGTTATTGAAACGGTTTTTGAAACCAATTTATTATTTTTATATCATTAAATGATTTATTTTGATTCCAAATTAAATTTTATTAGTGAAATATATATATTTTCAATATTTTATGTGTTATGATTTTATAATGGTACTTGGACATTTGACGGATGGCAACGTGATAATCCAAATGAAAGGTGATGTCTTGATAAACCAGGACGGGTGGTTATTTTATGACCTCCAATGAATTGTGTATGTATGATGTTCATATATCTATTTCAAATAGTGATATGTTAGGATGTCGACCATATGGTTATTCCATTTAAGTATGTCTATGTCCCTAGTTTGTTTTATAAGTTATGTGTTCTTTATAAGGGGTTTATTGTAATATTTTGGTTAAAAAAGGTATGAAATGATCTTTTATTCACTAAACGGAATTTACTACTTCATAATGGTGAAAATAATTACATATGATAAGGAATTCATTGTTTTCTTATTGTTTTGAAAAACTTAAACTTTTCATTCTTTGTGTATCTCGTACTAAGATTTTTTTGCTTATCCCATGTTTTTGAAATGTTTTTCATAGGACATAAAGTGGAATGGGGTAAAGGATGGGATCAAGGAAAAGTCATGTCATCTAAAACATGGAACTACACAAGGTTCTTTTTTAACAAAGAATTTTTATTATATAAAAAAATTGATACTAAGTATAATTGATTACATTCAATATTCAAGTTGTATAGTTTATGTAATGACCTAATTCTCTAAATATTTAAACCTGAAAATATCATCAGTGTAAATTATTATCTTAATTAAATATTATGTATTTTTTAACGCCAGATCCATGTATTATATTACTCTACATCAGTATTTTGGAGTTTTTTCTCATACATGACCATGTTTTCACTTACAAATACAGTTTTCTTATGTGGGAAAAAAGTTATGAGTAAATTCAGGTATCCATTATGTTTCCAACATCTCCTTTTATTGTAATTTTTAAAATTTCTCTATAAAAATTGGGTTTCTATGATGGAATGGGTTTTTAGATTTTAAAACATTCACGATCGATATCGATTTTGAGGGAAAACAACATTTAAAGATGGGTTGAAAGTAACACCCTATGATTTTGGGAATATAATTTAAAATTAATTTAAAATTTTACATTATTAGTGTTAAATTAAAAATTTACATTCTATTTCCTTAAAATTTACTCTTCTTTTATATTACATTATACACAACATTATGTTTTTAATTTGTAACACATAATACTTAGTTTAGCTTCAGTTATACAAAACATAGAGTTTAAATTAAATAATCTATATTATTATACATTAATAGATACCACATACATCATTGAATAATGGTAATGATTATTATTAACTAAATTTTTCAATTAATTTTCACACATGTTTATTTAATAAATTATCAACTGAACAATTATTTAGAAAATAAAATAGATTCATTTAGAAAATAAATGGAAAAATATTACTAAAATACAATATTTTTCACAAAAGTTTGTTTTAAAAGAGTAAATTAAAAAATTTCTCTAATTGAATTTTATTGATATAATGTTTATATAAAAAATTATATATAATTTTTAACATTTATGTAATGTGTTTTATGTAAAAGTGATAATAAATTTCAAATTTACACATAAAAATGGTTTTTTTAACAATCCATTTTGTCCCCTTTTCCTTGAACACATATTTTTAATTAATTAATACCAATTTAAGAAAATTTATTTGAAAAAATAATACTCTTTTTTGAAATTTTTTAAATAGAAAATAAATTTGAACAAATTTGACAATTTTTATGGAAACATTTCAACATGTTTATAACAGTGAAAAATATTGATTTTTAATTGAAATCAACATTTTCATTTAAATTTTTAATGAAGTTAAATTATATTATAAATTGGTTTTAACAAATAAAAAGTTAAATAAAAAATATATTAATACAAACTTTTTATTTTTTAATCAATTTCATATTGAAATTTGATATAAAATTGTTCTAAACTTTTAAACCTTATCATTATAGAAAACCTCATTCCCATTGTGTCTATATGATTATTTTAAAATTAAATTATGACAATAATATTAATGGAATTTAAAAAATATTAATTCTATTATAGGAAAAGTGAAAAACCTATATTATCTAATGATTTCATATTATATTTTTTCAGAAAATATTAGTGAAAATAGTAACAGTAATTAATTTTATTGAAATTAAAACATGTTTTGGTACATTAAATATGTTTGTATTAAAATTAATTTTACAAATATAAAAGAATCATAATTAATGAATTATTATTCAAATTTTTAATAATTAGGTCTACATTATCTATTAAATCCCATATAAATTATATTCTCAATGGAATAATTTCATAGGTAAATAAAAGTATACATGTTACATTTGAAAAAAATATAAAGATAGAAATTTCAAAAATAAATCACTAATGAATAACATTAAGAAAATTTTATTTATTTTCTGACTTTGATGCCTTTATCATTTTTATAATCCCTCTCCATAATTATTTTTATAATTCTTGAAGCACATATAGAAAGATAGACCTCCATATAGTGAATATATTAGGATATTTACAAGAATTACACTCTTTGAAAACATTAAATGGGTACTCACTATACCAACTTAGATAGACATCATAGTGAATTTGGGTAAAAAAGCTAAACAAATAATTCCACAACATCCCCAAACTTATAAAATAATCCATATATTAATCATAAATTCATTCTAGTAAATATTTTGGAAAAAAATATGGTTGATGCATGAAGAATTATAAATTTTGATCGATATTAATTTTCATTATAGTTCTTTATCCAGCTTCATCAATATTTATATACCATTATAGTATAAAAACATAATTATATTTCCTAAATTAGGATTTTTTTACGTTAATAGTATTACCTAAAACCCCAAAACATCTACCAAATAGACTATTATATCATTATTTTTGTGTACAATAGATTACTTCCACACAAACCAATGTCATTCATTTTTTCATAAAAAACCATTAAATGATGGCTATAAAGATGTATATATAGTTTATATATGATATATATTAACTATATGTTGTTTTATTATTTTCAAAAACATATATCACACATACCATCATTATTTATGTCGTTGTGATTACGATAATGTCATTTTTGTGTATGATGGTCTACAACATTCCAGAATAATGTAATCATTTCATAATTTAGATAGAATGTATTAATGATAGGTTTAATAAAAATTTGTCATATATATGACTTTAAAAATTTACTATAATTATATATAGATATATATTATATTCTTTTCATTATTTCAATATGACATCAATATGGAAAAAACGGTCATGCTTATATAGGACAAACCATCTCCATGAATAGTGTTTTTAATTTCATAATTCTAATTAATTTTAATTACATTAAATACAAAAAAATTAAATTTTAATGATATTTTTATCATTTTTTCATTTTATACATGATGAATCCATCATCAATGTTCGAGCACACGAAATTAAAAGTCAAAAAAATATATTCAAAATAAAGTGGTTATTACCAGAATCATATCCTTAACATTTAATTGATAATTAATGGGTAATAAATGGATATAAGAAAATAATAGATAATATTATATATATTAATATGGTTCTTTAATCAGATTATAATAATCTGATATTTTTTAAAGGATGGTTTAATGAGTACACTAGAATTTAGAACATACGTCATGGTATTTGAGCATCATTTTTATTTTCTATGAATAAAATTCCATATTGACCACCTATTTCATTTATGTGGTACATATAATTCTTATGAAATAATTTTATGATTCATGTCCTTTAATTTTTTGGAAATACATATTAATTTTATAATCTCTATTCTGCTGGTTTTACAGTACAAAAGATAACAAATTCATAATGTATTTTTTCTCAATTTAACTATATTTAGACAAATATTATGTTATACTAAAATAATTTACATGAGGTGTATTTACATCACCAATGAAATGTAGTATCCCAAAATTATTCATCCGCATGATATTTTCAGTTTCTTTTTATGTTATCCTTCATTGGGGTTATGATTCAATGTTAACAAATTGGTAGATATTTTATGTTACAATCTAATCAATTATTGAGATTGTTTACAATTAGGCCTACAATGTTTAAATCCCATGATCCACCTATAATTAATTATCATTAATTTTATTATATTTTTGTTAATAATGATATCATACTATATTTTTACCATTTTCCCACTCTTGTGTACTTAACATTTTGAGGATTTTTATTCAAATTTGTATATTATTTGTATCTTCGATTGAGAATATATTTTCATCATATTTTTTTTTCAATTACCAATTTCAATTATTTAAAAATTAAAATTTCATATATTTATAAAATAAATGGTTTTTAAATATTTTTTATTATTAGATAATTTGATTAAATGATTTTCAAGTCTTCCATTATATGTATCATTTCTATTTTCCAAGAAAAGTATTTCAATAATTATGTATGTTTTAAATGGTTTTTATTTAATTTTCAAATGTTTTATTATATAATTTATTTTTTATTTTTAGTGGTAAATATTATGAAAAATATATCTCTTTAGAAATAGTTCTAAAATATCTCTAAAAATTATTTTATAATTTTCAATGAATATTCAATAAAAAAATTCTAAATTTTTTTTCTTATTAAATAGTGTTTTAAAAGATTTTCAAAGATTCATTTATTGGATTCAAATGTCATTTTGGATGCTTTTTTGAATGTTGATTAATTTTTAATAATTGATTTAAATAATTTTCAAAATAATCGAGTAAATTTTTCATTTTTAATTTTCAATGATATTTCTTTTGAAAATTGTTTATGTTTATAATGCATTTTAAATGAATTTTATATATTTCTTTATACGATTATATGGTCATTTTCAAAATAAAGGATTTCCAAATTGATTTATGTATAAAAAGAGTTTTAATTGACTTCCAATGATAACATTATATGTTTCAATGGATATTTTTAAAGAAAATAATTTTAAAAATGTTATATATATAAAATATATTATATATTATTTTCAAAGATTAATTTCCAATATTTCCAGGTATATTTAAATGACGTTTATATTTTAAATTTTTTTGGTTTTAAAATGTTTTCACAATGAAGAAAATAAATTTTTCCCAATAAATGTTTTAAAAGATATTTCAAAATTACATTCTAATTATGATGATAATTGATGTTGTTACACATGCCATACTAGGAGGGTGAACCCTGTATAGTAAGACTCTAAACATTCATATAATATTTTATTATGATATGTGTGGGAGCTATATATCCCTCTAATGAATTTGATAAAAAATTATTTATATGAGGAGATTGACATGGTTATAATGGTGGGTGAACCCTATACAGTAAGACATAGATATAATCTGTAGTGAGCCTGGAACAGTAATATATGGATACAATGAGGAATGAAATTCGTATAGTGAAGGATTTTTAATTCTATGAAGTCCTTGTAAATGAGTCATGAAAAATAATAAAATGTATTTATATTTTTAAATGTATGCCACAAATTCCATTACATAGGACAAATTTTAATTTCTCTTAACCAAGTTTATCTAATTTTCTTCTGATTTATGTTGTATGAACTTTAAATAATTATTCCATGATTTAATATTGTGATCGTTGATATGTAGGGTATTATTTTTAAAAGTTATTATCATTTTATAATACCCTTATATTCATTTTATGATTGTGTATCTCACATGTTTACATGTATTAAAAATCTCTTTCCACTCTTTCTTGTGTTTACCTATTATAGATTATGAAGAAAGGATTTATTAAGGGTTCTTTTTGTGAAGATTAATAATGTTGAAGATATTTACAAGAGATGATAATGTTGTTTCCCCATGTTAGACGATTGTGTTTTATTTATCCCTTGTGGTGAACTCTTACAATCCTCAATAATTCAACTTTGTAGTGTGTTTAATATTCATATAAAAATATGTATTATCTATCTATAAAAATTTTGGGTTTCTATATCACCAATTATCTAATTTTATTAAAAAATATAAATATAATGTAATAAATATAACTACTTTATTTATTAAAATAAAATTGATGGTAAAATCACTATCTACAATTTTCTATTATCCATAAATAAATGAACTCACTATTCATTCATACATATAGAATCCACCTCTAGGAAAAACATGTATTATTTTTAAAATATCTTCAAATGGATCTATAAACATGGTTATTTATTTAATAATTCCATTTTAATCTAATCATTGGTAATAGGAATTTGAAAATAAATTTATACCTTCATTGCATTTTTCAAAAAAAAATTATATTTCCTTCTGATTTTATGTATAGTCTACTACATCAATTGAGGTATATGTTATATTTTAAATATATATCATACAATGAAGGTTATAAAACATATTTGATTGATATATATTAATGTAAAAAATAATATATCATAATAGTATTTTTTTCAATGTATGAAAGAAAATTTACTATTCATTTTAAGATAACACATTAATATTAGTAAATTATATGAAACAAGTATCTCACATAATACATTATCGTGATATATTCTTATAGTTACAATAAATGGTAAAATTAAATTATAAAATGAATAAGAATAAATAAAATATATTTAATATTCAGTTTATGATTAAATTATTATCACAAATTAGGGTCTAATATCCCTATTTTGAAACCTAAGTGAAATAATAAAAATTAAATACATATGAATATGAAGTAAAAATTAACTAACAAGTATATTAGTATTTATTTATTATAAATGAATAATATAAAATATATTAAATTTTAAAATTTCCATAAAATGATTCATTATTTTTGTTATGTTTATTATATACGAGGTTAATGAACATTTTTATGTCTCTGTTGAATGTATGAATACCCTCATCTAAATTTCCACATATTAAGATATTTCTATATTCATTGAAATATTTTTTTAAAAATTTATATAAATATTATGAAATTGTTTTATGAATAATTTCATGTGAATTTTGGTGATATAAAAATTGGTATATAGTTCTACCATTAATATGGTTTTAAATAAAACTTTTCTAAGGTAGTCATGGTTTTATCATCTCAACTATCTTCCAATATGTTGTATGAAAAATTAAGTAGTTTATTCCTTTCATGTGTTATATATTCATCCATATGGATTATTCTTATCATATATAATATTTATTTCTATATATTAACAAATCCAATAGAATTTCAATATTTTGGATTTTCGTTCATATAAGACTAATGCAATAATATTTTCTATGAAAGCCCATTTTGAAAAATAAATATTAAATTGCATACATTTTCATCCTGAATATAATTTTATGTTTTTCATCTGTATGATGAAAATAATTTTATTCCCCTTCTATAATTATTTTGATTTTACACATACAATCTCAATTTTATATACCCTTTTAAATTTATTAATATTTGTTTCCTTTTTGAATTATGCTAACCATACCTATTATATTAATCATAGGAATTCTTAAAATCTATGAAAATTAATTTTCATCAATTCCAATCCATTATTTAATAAATGATTAAGGTGATTTCATTCAACAATTAATTTCACAATAACTAATTATAATTAAATATTTTAAACTTTTGAAACATTTTTCATTTTAAAAAATTTATCCCTTTTTAACGTTTTCAATGTGAAAATATTATTTCACTTTAATGTAAAGTATTTCTGTAAAAATCGGAAATTTATTTTGAAAATTTTTATTAAAATTAATCTATATATAATTTAATTAGACAATAATTTGATTATTTCTTCATATTTAGGATAATATTATATCAAATAATATTTAAATTTTCATTTTTTTTCAACATCTAATAATATTAATTATTTTATATATTATTATTACACCATATATTTACATTCAATATGTTTTTTTAATCAGTGCTTTGTAAAAATATAATAAAATCCATATAATTAACATGGTTTAGTGATTCTATAATGAAATTATGAATGTTTTTATGATATCATGATTTATATACGTAAGGTTTTATTATGTGAGGATTGAATCCATAGTTATGTAACAACTAAATGTTGTATACAAATCTTGAAAAATCATGTGCTAACATGATTGGTAATGGAGAGTGAACCAAATTTCATAGTTGAATGCAACCATAATGTGAAAAGAGGATAAAAAATTTTACATCCATCTAATTAGTTTTTCAATGAAATACATGTCTCCAGGAGGGAACATGGGGATTGCAGAATGACCAAATCCAATATGATATTTTTCCATTACGATTATGGTATTATGTAGTGTTCTCAATACATTATAGGAGTATTTTGACTCTATAATTATAGTCATCATTGGGAGACTAGAAGAAATAAATGATTTATTAATATTTGTTATGTTCCATAATCATAGGTTATACACTTTTATTGTGTAATAATCATACTAAATTTTATACCCAAATAAAAATTCTATTATTTATTATTATAAAGTATTAATTAGTTATGTATGGTTTTATATTTTTTTCGAAAAAAAATATTCATTAATTCAAAAATTATAATCTATTGTACCAATGTAATCATCAATATGTATGTAATATGTTTAACCAAAATGTGTATCAGAGCATAGATTTTTTTTTGTATCTATTACATAATATATAAAGATGATTATAAAATATTATACATAAAAAATTAGTTACATAGGGCTATTATTATCATGGAATGATCACAATGATTTTTATATATGATATTTTTTAAGGTAATATCAAAATACTCATATCCTAAAGGTTCATAGTATTTTTGGAGATTATCATGAGATTTATAACTAATATGAAATATTCTTATAGTTTTCTTTGGTAAAATAACATGGTATAAAATCCACTATTTTTTGATATATTTTTCACCACCAAAACTAATAGTATTCTATTATAATTCCTCAAATTATTCCTGATTCCATAGATTCTATATGTTAGTGTTAATTTCCTATGTTAAACTCTTCTAGTTTATCAATCGCACGTATATGTTGTATTTTTCAACAAAACTTTGATCTATTGATCAATCATAGTTACTCAAAAAAAATTCCTACAACATATGGAATATTCAATGTATGAGATAAAATTATTGTCATTTTTTCATCATCATTATAAAATATGCCTTACCCTTAAGGGATATTAATTAAACCTCTGCTAATTGGAAAAACAATTCTTGTTTATATGCAATTTATTATCTCATTCCATTTTTAATATAAGGATTTAAAAATGAATGATGAGATTTCCCAGTATAAATATTTGATCATCAATCATATTCAATATATTTATAAGTCAGATTTTATAAAATTATAAATCTATAATTCTAGTATTATTTTATAAAATTTATAGATTCATATAAAATTCTAATCAAACTAGATTCCTAAAAAAATTTAAATCATTATGAAATTAAGAATCCCATTACAATATAATTTATATGGATTATGAATCTCATTATATCATTGATATTTTATGGTTTCTTCATCTATTTGATAAGTATAAAAAAATATCTACTTACTACCATGATGTTATCATTTATTATTTTTATACATATTATGTTCCTCATTAATTATTCATTGGATAAAAAATTATAATGGTCATAAATATATTCACTAAAAACTATAATATTCTAAATAATATTAATGAATTATTTCGATTACATGTATCATTTATTATAAATCTATTTATCACGTGTATGGAAGAGAATAAGTGGCACAAATATATTGAAATCATTATTACCAAAAAAAATTAATCAGCCTCACATAGTCCCATTTACTTCCTTTCATCTTCATAATTAACATTTCAAAATTTAATTATTCATTTATTTGTTACACCATCATATATCTCTTTTAAAATATCATCTTCCAATTCTGGTTCACTATTTAAAATGGGATTCCTAATTTTTTCCAAATCTTACACCTTGAAATCCTTACAAAGTTGATATCGATATTTGTCAACACATCTAAATGATTGGTTAAAACAATAAAATGAAATTATTCATTGAATCATGTGGTATTTTTTTGGCTTTTAAACACCATTTAATTATAGGATTTGAATGTGGGAAACAAATATTTTAATAAAAAAATATTAATTTATAAATTTAAATGTCTAATCATATAATTTTTATCAACATTAACTGAAATCAAATTATATTTAAATATTTATATAAAAACATTTAACACATGATCTTATCCCTATCGATGAATCATTAATAACTTTAGCATGAAGGTTGTTTTTTTGATAGGTACACAGAATAATGGTTTGTATGAAATTCATCCTAATATTTTATTAAATTTTTATGTTTCACCTTATATGAAGAATTTGGGAAATTATTGCGCCAATTAATTCGATGATATGAAATTATTTATTTATCAAAACACATCTCTCAAATATTCACATGTATATATTTTATGAGCATTGGGATTAAGTAGAAACATGTATGTGCATGTCAATGTTCATACATGTTTATCACTTCATAAAATTATATCATTTAAATATATCATTCCATATTTCATTGGATATTTTATAGTAAATTTACAACTTTTCATTGAATGTAATATTTCATTCATTACAGAATATGAAATTTGAATTAAAATGTAATGATAGTTAATGCTATTATGAAAGTATTATTTTAGCCAATAAAATTTTGAATATTAATTTGGAAAATTAGTTATATTTTATTTTAATAAATTTTATAGCATACGAAGAAAATAATTTTACTCTATGTTGGATTGAATTACCATATAAATTAATTTTCTATCTCCTCTAATGTGATTGATAAATTATCCATTTATTTTAATAAACATGTTATTAATTTATGATTATTAAATTATTAAATATAATTCATTCTGAGTATATATTCTTCATTTTATTTACATATAATATAGTGAATAGAAAAAAATTTCTATACTATCAATTACATTGATTAATATAAATAAAATAAATGCATTATTATTATTTTATATTTGTGATTTATATTTTTTTCACAATTTCCAATAATATATGTTAGAATAAAAAAAGGGAATACACAGACACAATCAAGTTTCAAATCCCGATAAATTGTTTTTCCTTGTTCAATGTTTACATTATCCTCAGTAATTAAGGAAAAAATTAATTTTCCAACATAATTTAATTTATATCATCAATGTATTCAATTGATGCAGCTAAAATTTATTTGATATATCATTTTACCTTATGAATTACAAGACAAATATTTTTACAGCATTTTCATGGGTGTATATATATTCATAACCAAAAAAATATCTCTATAAAACTGTTGAAATTATTAATAAATGAATATATTTAATTTGATATAATGATATATATAATTTATGTAAAATTATTTTATTATATTTTTACGACATATAAAAAATTAATATAATATTTAATCCATCTAATCATAAATAATATCTATGATTTAAATTTAAATAGTGGAATATATAAAATCTATAGAAATGGGAACCTTGTTTGTTTACAAATAGTCATGATGATAACATATATAATATCCCCAATGAAAATATTTTTAACGCAAAGTTGATGTATACCATTATGCTCTTATAAATGATTTTTTTTTCACCTTTGTGTTGAACTATGTACCAAAGTAAAATTAAAATTACAATGGAACAAGATGGGTAAATGAACAATTAGGAAATGATATTAGGGGTTTACAATAAAATGAGACTAAATTGGGTAATTGAGATTGTATTATTTTTTCATATTTCTTATTAATACATACCTATGTATAATATTAGAATAATAAAACTATAATTCTATTTCTCAATGGAATCATTTATTTGATTGATAGTGAACTAAAAAGTACCTATATGGTTTACAATGTTTATTTTAAAATTTATATTATACTCCTTGTATATGGTTTATTTATTCAAATTATATTTGAAAAAACTCTTTATATATGGAATTTTCCCCAACATAATGTAAACTTATTGGAATATAAACAAAAATATTCATTAAATTTACTACCTTTATCTACTCATTTATTGAAGTAAATATGAATTTATTACACTACAAGAATATATTTATATTTCTATTCATTGATGATTTAAATATAAATAAATAAATATTTCACTATATAACACATGTATGTTATTATCCACACCTGATAATGTTATATACTATAGAAATAATGATTTTGAAGAATCTTATCTTTTAGTCAAATATTATTATTATGAATTATAGATATATATTGGATTGAAAATCATAGGAGAAATGTTTATTAATGATTAATTTTTATTCATGGTTTCAAATCATAGTTTATTAGGGAATTTCATAAGATCTAAATTAATATAGTATTAGAACAAAACGAAATATCAATTAATAACCCACCATGTTTGGTAAGGTCATTGTTCCTAATCCAAAAAATAATGGTCAATTATATTATATATCATAATACTATCCTACAAAATATCCGAACTAAACTAGTGGATCCTCAATTTATGTTTTCGAATTAAATTATAATATATGGTTACTATGCTTACTACATTGGTTATGTTAAATAGTAAGATACTAAAAAAATTTATTTTTTACTTTTTTACGAATCTTATTATCCATTAAAAGTGAGTTTTACTAAAACTAGGTCACGCCCTTCTCCTCATCATTGTGTGTTCTTGGCAGTGAGATTTTTGTACGGGAGGATCTTCGCGTCAATTTTTGCTATGTTTGATACATGTCGGTTGGTGGATTCATGTATAATCTTGATTTGATTCATTAATTTTCTTTTTTGATAATGTATAATAATATTCTATTATTTACATGGGTGTGAAATTATTTTTTTTATGAATTTAACACGTATTGATTTTATTTTGTAACATGTTAGTTTAATGCGAAGTGTGTTTTTTTGGAAACCCTCACTGAGTCATTTGATATGTCACCTACGTTCTGCAACTAGTTTATTTAATTTATTTAGAGTTAAAAAATTTTTTATTACTGGGTGTTGATGACTATTTTATTAAAAAGGGATTTAATGAACAATTGGTTTTGAAACGATTTCTTTTCCACAAGTTATTTTGTGTATTTTAAGTGAAAAGTCTTATTGTTCTTTTTGTAGCCTTTTATAAATTATGTAAATAGTTATATAAATTGTGTTAGTGATACAAACATGCTTTGAAATGTGGAATGTCTATATGTTCATGATTAAAACCTTATTGTGTTCTTTTGAAGTGTTTTTAATAATTGTGCTGATGATTTATTAAACGAAGTGGTGTTGTGAACATGTTTGGATATTATTTTTAGTGTGTGTTTGTTTCTAAAAAGGTGATTTTGTGTATTTTCTTTGTGTGAGGTCGTGTGGTGATTCTTAGGGTTGATTTATAAATTGTGTAATGGTTTATTTAAAATTATTGAATTGTAAAATCATGTATTTAAAATTTATTAAACAATGAAATACATGTTTTGAAATTGGTTCTGGTTTGTGTGATGATTTGAAAAGGCCTTTATAAATTGATAAATTGATAATGTTCTTTTATTTTAATATTTTCAATGGGTTTTACGAGTAATGTATGCGGCATGTCATTGGTGTAACTCCTTGATGTTTTATTTTAAAAAGTTTTATTTATTGATTAAGTGTTTAATTATTATTTTTAAATTAATTGTGTAGTGTGTATACTTTTCTATGATGGTTTTGGCTCTGGGTGTCAAGGTATCCAACATGTACATGCAAGGGGTAAGTTATATATATATATATATATATATTCCCTCTTTGTACATATTCCCTCATGGTGTAGGGTTTATGTGAAATGAAGCTAGGGGTGTGTGTGTATATATGTATAAATGCATGCACATGTATGCGCCAAGTGTTAGTTCAAGTGGTCATCAACAAGTAGCAACATGTTTGAGGTAGGTCCCATATGTATATTCCTTTACTATGAATTTCATAAATTTTTTCATTTTATAAAAATATGTTTTAAATTTATGCTACATACACACGCTATGAAATTTGGTTGCGGTTTCTTGTAATGTTTATGATTTTGTTTTGGAAATTTAAATGTATTTCTAATGCCATTTTTCTTAACCGACATTTCTTAAAAATTGATTCCCAAGTGGTTTTGAATTAGTAATGATTATTTCTAAAGGTGTTTGGCCTTTTGGCTTGTTGATGGTAAAATGTGTTCCCTTTATGTAATTAATCCTTTTTGGAATCTTAATATTGTATTATAAAAAATAAAAACATCTCTTGAGGCACTCCACCTTGGTTTTAGAAAATGGTTTTTATTTAGAATGTTTAATTATCTTCCTAATTTGATGCATATGAATTGTGTATAGTGAAAGAGGGGGAATGCGCTTAAGGTGATAGAGTGGTTGCGAGAGTTTGAATGGGTTTTAGATAAATAATGTGTTATGTTCATATATGTTTTTTTGATAATGAAAACTCACCACTACTTGAAATTGAACACAGTGGGAAACTTGGGTATCTTAGGGGGTGACCAGGACTTGTAAGCTAGATGACACAGTATGGGTTTGTCCTAGTTTGTATAGCTGGGTTGACGTAACAACACCAACTAAACATATGAATTTCTGAGAATCGTGGTCTTTTAAGCCACCTTTTTTAAGGGTTGTGGTCTTCTATGCCATGTTTTCTGAGGTTCGTGGTTTTTATGCCATGTTTCACCGAGGTACGAGATCTCTAGGGTCCCACATGTTCTAGTTACCAATAAGATGACCCAAGATGCTCATTTGCAAGTTGTTTCTTGTGATGTAATTATCATTTCAGTGTGTTCATTTTGGATGTCTTATTTGTGAAAACCATATTTTAATCCCAAATGGTTTCTTTTCATTTTGAAACATAAATGCATGCTTGGAACCTATTTTGAAAATGTAGTGGGATTGAAATGCATTACATGAAAATGAAAACTCGTTACTAGAAATGGAAAAGAAGGAAAAACATTATTTTATTATATCTTATTTTCAAGTTGGCATGATTGGATTTCTTAATAATGATTGGGGCATAGGACGTTGTTATATTTTGGCATTCCTAATGAGAATCACAACACTCATTACTACATTAATTCTCAGTTATAGGCTTATTTCTTAGATCATTTTTTGGAATGAATGTGCGTTATGTTCTATTGTGACCCACGAGGTCACCTGAGGTTTGTCACGTTGCTTCATTTTTCATTTTTCTGCAACCAAGTTGTTCAGTATATTTTTTCGGTATTTATCTTCTTGTTCAATTTATGATTATTTATCTTTTTTATGGGCCAAATCGGTCCCAGCTGGTTTACTTTTATTCCTGACACTAGTTTCCAACATGAGGGGATCGGAAAATCCCTTCAGGACATATTGCAGACCAGATCAGGTTACTGATTCAGGGTCGATGCAGGTTGTTTCGTGAAAAAATGCAATCAGATGTGGAATTTTTTATTTAGGGTGTTAGGTATCTTGGTGATTAGGTGTTTCGGGACTCAAGATATAGGTTTTAGAAGGACATCATGAACCATTTCCCGTCCAGAGACTTGAGTTCTAGGTGTAGTCTGATATTTTAATTTTCTTCATTGGCTTGGTCTTTGTGGATGAGGGATAACAATGGAAGTGATCCAGTGTTACATGATATGCTTGCATGGAGTAGCAACCCATGTAAAACTCAAGTGCATAGTTCAAGATTCTTCATCTGGTTGATGCTCTCTTGTATCATTCCCTACTAAGGCATGTTGTCAGGTTGGCATAGACACAAGATCCTTGTATTTGAAAATGTTGATGTGAGTTATGTTCTACCTTCATTTTGGATGGTGTGAGAAAACCTCAAAAATAAAAGTGGCTTTTGTGAAGGTGTTTTCAAAAGAAAATTTGATGTTATAGTGGATAACTGGGTTTGAAATGGAATTTTTTATCTTTTAACGATTTTTTGGTTTCAATAGAAAAAATGGGAGGTGTTTTGGATGTTTTTTTGTGAACTTGGTAACAGTTTTTGGAATGTTAATTGGAAAACTTTTGGAAATTTGGAAATTTGTTCCATTAATTATAAGTGACGTTTTTAAATTAGTAGAGAATCCTTTCTTTACGTTGAATGATCTATTTTGAAAATGGTATAGGTTTTTAATGAACCCTCGGTATTCCTTTGAGGTGCCACATATATAGATGTATTCATGTGGTACTAGGATAATTGGTGGTATGTGTGGATGGGTGCATGAGATAGCACAAGGTTATACGTATACGTGAGACTTAATGGGATACTGATGGTGGATATTTAAGTTGTTTTTTTAATAAAAAAAATGGTTTTTAAAACGGTAATTTAAATGTTTTGAAAGGTGAATGAAAAATTGTGTAGTGTTCTCTTTTCGTGTTTGGTATCTTTGTTTGTGTGTTGTTGGTTTTGACATAATAAATTTTGGTTGGAATAGTGATTTGAGTTTTAGAATTATCTTGTGATTGATGTGTGTAATTTTTATTTATGATGAGTTTTGATTCGGCTTTGTGACGTTTGTTTTTGAGTATGCCACCATGAAAAGTCCAGAGGGTTCTAACGAGTCTCTTCTAGTTTTTGATTATACCCAGACACATAGCAGAGTTGTAGAACTGAAATATTTTTTTGGTTGTTGCTTGTATTGGGTAGTGATCGTGATCTATTGAAGGTAGAAGACTGTCTTGGTGAAATTGTTGGTGTTTATTGGTTATTGGAAACTCCCAAAGCTAAGAAAGTCTGTGCTAGTTCGGGTTCATTTAAAAGTTCAACATTGGATTGATGGAAGAAGATGATTCCAACGACATTGCATGATGGGATGTCTTGGAAGGTAATTGAGACCACTCTCACCCGATGGTTTATACCTGAGGATGTAAAGCTGAGGAAAGTGGAATAGCTAGTGAGTGTCCAACAAAGCCAATGGACATTAATTTCTTAAGTCAGGTTTTTTGAAGGTTTGATTCTCTTTTCTTCGGTGGTAATGTTGTGAAATTAGTTAATGTTTCTCTTGTGTGGGGTCTTCGTCTAGGGGTCCACGACTGTTTTTTTTTTCAGGATGTTTCCCCATCCGTTGAGGAGAGAAAACCGAAGGAACTTGTCTCATACAAGTATTCGAGTCGATTTCATCTTCTATGAGTCAGTTCACCCTCTTGATTGGTTTGATTTTGGATAGTTTTGGTACTTTAAGTCTTGTTGTCTTCATACTCTAAAGGATTTTCGTCGGTGTGTCCATTTTGGACACTTGGAGAGGTTTTGCAATTGGAATCTCCAAAAGGAGTCTCGACTAGAGGATGCTTGGTTCTAACTGCAGCACAACAGATGCTTCAAGACATCAGAGCTCCAACCATAGGTTTCAGAGTAAATCCATTCATGCAAACAGGAATCATTGGGTGTGGGACACCTTGGTCTAACATTTGTCTCCAATAATGAAATATAGACAGTTTAAATTTCTTATTTCAAGCTTCCTCATAATTGAAGGTGCTATTTTTATGTAAGTCTCAAAAAGGTATCATTTCCTCATGGTGTTTTTTATTCTTTGAATTACCAATGTTGATTATAAGAATTTGTGGTGATCTTGTCTTCTTATAATTACAATAGTTGGGCCTCCTAAATTGTGACCTGTTTTGTTTTAGTATTTGATCATTTTGGAGATGCTCATATATTGTGGAAATGATGATTCATTGTTAATTTGTATATTTGGTAGAATTATTTTGTGGGGTTTCTTATATGTGGTGGTATCTGGTTTGTGTTGGACGTTCTCGTGTCTGTCAATGCATGTTTCTTAAGTTGGTCGATTATTAAATGGTGGGGAGACCTACAATGAATCTTTTTATGCCATTTTCAAGGGTTGGTCTTTCATGTAGATTTGGTCCTTGTTGGCTATTTTTACTTTAGTTCATGTTAGTATTTCCAGAGCTAGATCATGCAGTGAGTCTGAATTCTAGTTGTGCTCGTTGAGTTCTTATGGTGCGGAGGACCCTCCTCGTTTTCTGAGTCCTTTTCTCTTTGAAGTTTCCCTTATTGTTTGTTGGGCGTGACCGGTGGAGTGAAAAGTCAAACTACGTTCGTGATTTTTTTCACCTCTTTTAGCTTCAAACTCAAGTTTGATTCCTTGTTTAGACTAGGTGACATTTAGGGGGGGACGTTTTTGTGGTGGGTAAAATTTTCACACCCCGACCTGGAATCCTGCGGTCACAATTTTTTTTATTTATTAATTTATAATTCATTGTATTTTTGTTTCTTCATGTTTAAAATTTATTTAATTGAAATAAAAAATAAAAATAGATAAATGTAAAATAATTAAATAATAATACTATTATTATTATGGTTAGTAATATTATTATTATCAATTTTATTATAATTATTATTGAGTTATTATGAATATTACTATTATCATTATTCATTAAATTTTTATTTATTTTATTTTCTTTTCTTTTATTAATTTATTTTTTCACTCTTTTATTTGTCATCCCTCTCTCTTCCTCTCCCATCATCCCCTATTGCACTCAACAACCTCCCCAATCCTAGGTTCTGCCCTTATCCTCCTCGTCATACGCCCCTTCCGTGCTTCCCTCCAGAGACGCGCACCACCGGATCCAAGCCCCACTCTTTCGGCTCACCGCACATCGCCCTTCTACCCGCGTCGCATCGAACCCATACAAACCTCCTGCCTCGCACCACTGAATCCACGCTGCCTTTTTTAACCAGTTTTCTCGTGAAACACTCCTCTGGTAGCCTCCCATCTTTCTCCCCCCCCCCCGCACCTTCTTAGCATGATTGTTCCTCTATGATTTATGATTATCATACATTGATATTTTTTTGGTTAATGTTTTATGGTTTTGATGGTATTATTTTTCATGCCTTTGTTTATACATCTGTTCTTAGGGTCTTCGTGTGCCGTTGGCGGTGCGATTGTTGTGTGGTAGGAGTTTCACGTTAATTTTTCCTAAGTATGATACATGATGGTGGGTGTTTCCATGTATAAACTTTGTTGGATTCATTAAATTTCTTATATTATTGGACTGATATAAAATTCTATTTATTAATTTGGCGAGAAATCAGTTTTTTTAAAGAACATAACATGTGTTGATTTTATTTTGTAACCTGTTAGTTTAATGCAAAGGTCGTTTTTGCAGAATCCATCACTGAGTCATTTGATTGTATCACCTAAGTTGTGTAACTATTTTATTTAATTTAAATAGAGATAAAAAATTTGTTATTACGTGTTATTGATGTGTATTTTATTAAAAATGGATTTAATGATCTATTGGTTGGAAAACATTTTCTTTTCCTCATGAAATTTTGTGTATTTTGAGTGTAATGTCTTATTGTGCTTTTTGGTAGCCTTTTATAAATCTTTTAAATAGTTAAATAAATTTTTTTAGTGATATGAACATTCTTTGAAGGTTTTTTCATTACTATATATTCTAGATGCAAGTATTTTTGTGTTCTTTTGAATTATTTTTAATACTTGTGCTAATGACTTATTAAACGGAGTTGTGTTGAGAAACTTGATTGGATATTTTTTTAGTGTGCGTTTGTTTCTAAAAAAGGGATTTTTGGTATTTTCTTTGTGTGAGGCTGTGTGGTGTTTCTTAAGATTGTTTTATAAACTGTCCAATGGTTTATTTAAATTGTTTGAATGGTGAAAATCTTGTTTTGGAAATGGTTTAAACAATGAAACCCATGTTTTGGAATATGTTCTAGTTTATGAGATGATTTGGAAAGTCCTTTGAAAATGGTGGAATTGATTATGTGTTTTTCTTTTAATATATTCAATGGGCTATATAAGTTATGTATGTGGAATGTCACTGGTGCAACTCCTTGAGGTTTTATTTTAAAATGTTTTGTAGATGGTTTAAATGATTAATTGTTTTTTTTAAATTATTTTTGTAGTGTGTGGACCTTGCTATGATGGTTATTGTTGTGAGTGTCGAGGTATCCTACACGTACATGTATAGGGTAAGGAATATATATATATATATATATACCCTCTTTATAAATATTCCATCATGGTGTAGGGAATATGTGCAATGCAGCTTGGGGTATTTGTGTGTATATATATATATATATGCATGTGCATGTATGCTCCAAGTGTCTATTCGAGTGTTCATTGACAAGTAGTGATATGTTTGAGGTAGGTCCCCTATGTCTATGCCTTTAATTTGAATTTCATAATTTCATGCGTGTTTTATAAATATGTTTAAAATTTCTTCTATATACCCATGTTATGAAATTTTTTTGTGGTTTCTTGAAATGATTATTCCCTTGTTTTGGAAATTAAAATGTATTTCTAATGACAATGGTCTCAATTGAATTTTCTTGAAAATTGATTCTCAAGTTGTTTTGAATTGGTAATGAGTATTTCCAAAGGTGTTTGTCCTTTTGGACGGTTAATTGTAAAATGTGCCCTCTTTATGTTATTAAGCGTGTTTGGAATCTTTAGAATGTTTTATGAAAAATAAAACCCTCTCTTGAGGCACGACCCCTTCATTTTAAAAAATGAATTTTTTGTTGAATGTGTTATTATGTGCCTAATTTGATGGGTATTCATTGTGTGGAGTGAAATAGGGGGAATTCATTTAAGTAGGTAGAGTAGTGGTTAGAGGTTGAATGGGTTTTAGATAAATAATGTGTTATGTACATATATGTTTGCTTGATAAAGAAAAATCTCCACTACATGAAATAAAGAACATTGGGAATCCTCAGTATCTAGGGGGTGACATGGACTAGTATGCTAGATGACATGGTAAGGGTTCGTCCTGGTTCTTCTAGCAGTATTGATGGAATAAAATTAACTAATCATATGAATTTTTGAGGTTCATGGTCTTCTAAGACACTTTTTCTGAGGGACGTTGTTTCTAAACCATGTTACACTGAGGTACGAGGTCTCTAGGGAACCACTTGTGCAAGATACCTATTGGGATTACCCATGGTGCTCATTTGCGACATGAAGCTTGTGATGAAATTTTCATTTCATTCTGTTCATATTTGATGTCTTATTTGTGAAAACCATGTTTTAATCCAAAATGGTTTCTTTTCATTTTGAAACATAAACGCATACTTCAAACATATTTTGAAAATGTATTGGGGGTTAAAGGTTTTACTTAAAAATTATAACATGTTACTTTAATTGAGAAAAATGAAAACCCAATATTTTAATATATCTTATTTTCAAACTGGCATGATTGGATTTTTTACTAATGGTTGGGGAATAAGACGTGGTTATATTTTGGAATTCCTACTGAGCATCTCAGTGCTGAAGTCTACATTACATTTTAGTTATAGGCTTCAGTCATGGATCACTGTTGGGAGCGACTCTTGTTTACGTTCTATGGTGGCCCATGGGGTCACCTAAGGTCTGTCACGTTGCTTCCTTTTTTACTTTTTCCACTGCCTAGTTGTTTAGTTTATTTTTCCTTCATTTATCTAGTTGTTCATATTATGATTATTTATCTTTGTTATGGGCCAAATCATTCCAAACTTGTTTATTTTGATGCCCAACACTATTTTCCTGTCCGTTAGGATTGGGAATGCCCTTGGGGCCATGTTGCTGAACTGGTTGGGTGACAGGTTCTAGGACGACCCGAGTTTGTTCGTTATATTATTTAAGGTAGAATTTTTGGAATTTTTCTAAAATGTTCATTTTTATATGTATATTGAAATATACTGAATTTTATTTGAAAACTAATGTTTTGTTAAATTAATTTATAAATTTAAATATTATTTATATTGATTTTAATTTAAAATGTGTAAAATTATATTTATATTAAAATAAATTGATTAATTCTATCTAATTTAATATCAATTTTTGTGGTAAAATCATTATAATCCATTAACCATTTTCTATTTCTAAAACATCTTACTCAATGAATCTGCTAGATAAATTTTTAATTAAAAATTTCCACCCTATTTATGATATTTTTTAAAATAAATTATATATTTAGAATCCAAAACTCTGATATTTTATATAATGTGAACATAATTTTTAAGGAAATCAATTTTTAAAATTTTTTAAATTGTTTATTGTGGATAATGTAAAAATGGTTTTACAATGGTGTTAAACACTAAAAGAAAGGGTTTAAATGAAATGAGAAATTGAAAAAAAATTATTTAATGGACATATATCCATGTTATACATACATATATTTAATAGGGTTTCAATTTTAAAATATTTTCTTATAATTTATTTATTATTTGGAATTATATTGAGAAATTTCTTTTTAATTTCAATGGCGGTCCCCTTTCCAAACTTATAAAGGGATACTCCCCTGCCTCACAGATTCACACACCAAAGTAATTTTTTTATCATCCAAAACCTAAAAACATATCTCTCCTAAATCATTACTTATATTATATAATATATGTTCCAACAAAAATTTCATCCAAATATTTTTTACATGGGGACACAATGGTGATTTCTAATAGAGATGGAAATTATCTTTATATATATCAATCATTTGTATTCATCTTTTTCATCTATAAAATATGTATTAATAATTAAAATATAATAATACTGTTATCTAACTTATATTTATATTCATTTCTATTTATGTTGATATAATTATCTATATCCACATCAATCAAAATGGAAAACCCATATATCATTTGAATGATACACAACAACATCACAAATAGGTGGAGTTCGTTTTCAATCAACACCTCTCAAGTTATGATATCATGATGAATTTTCAGTAATTATGAGATAAATGTGATAAAATTATAATTATATAATACTAATATCTCATATACATTTATATGTTCCATTAAATCTAAAATATTATAATAACACACTTGTATACACTAGACTACCTCTTTACAAAGCGTTGTTATTTGTTCTTCAATTACATCGAACATGTAATTTAATAAGTATAATTTTAACTAATATAAGTGACATATATAACAAAATATTTGATATTATAAATTAATAAATCACCCAGTTCCTAATCCTTTCACCCATTATGGTTATGATATTGTTTCTCCTACTTACATATGACATACTCTCTCCATGAAGTAACATGATTCTTTTTTCCATGAGAAACTATTATGACTGGTTATAATTAATTATATATTAAATAAATATAATATTAATACCATGATTATATTTATTGAATTGAATTACATAAATATTATTTATAATAAATTTATATGTTATAAAAAATATGCACGATAAAACAACCGAGTAAACACCAAAAACAGTGATATTAATTGAATATCTTTAACAAATGGGTTAAACAAAATTATAATTGGATCGTATTGTATATTATATATACTATTATAGTTTTACTATAATATATTACAATTCTTAAAAATAAAATCCAATAATAAAATTAATGCTTATCCAAAAGAAAGCATGAGGTAATGGGAATTGTCGAAATTTAGCTTCATTGAGGCATATTGTAATGTTATGTTTGTAATTATATTTAATTGGGGTATATAATTCTAGATATCAATGTAATATAATTATTTATTAATAATTAATAGTATATTATTATTCAATTTTAATGACTTCATCAATGGGGATTTGACCTGAATGTTACTATGTATTAATGAATTTCATTACACAGTGTATTTTTAATGGTTTATATTTCTTATTGTTTCCATTGATATTCAAAGATAATGAGTGTTCTGATTTTTTTTAACTATAACGTTTTTTATCAAATTATATTGTTTGGCTATACATTTCACAATGATAATTGATTCATTTGATTAATATCACTTCAACATTAATATCATTGAAATAGATTATTTTAATATATCATATAATCAGAATTATTTATTCTTGAAAATACATTGAAGTACCTTATTTGACAATTGAGTAATAAAAAAAATTACTTATAATTTCTTATATATATATTCAGAAAATTTTTAATTAATAATTTCATATTCCCAGAATTTTTCTACAAAAGTATTCAGAAAATATTAAATTAAATATGACTTAATTTCTCTCATCAGTCCGAAATCCATTTTATTCAACAAAAATTTATTCAAATAAATTTATAAAAATGTTTTTAAACGTTTAATAATTATTTACATAATATTTTTAAATTTTTTTTTATTAAAACATGAATTATAATATAATTTTATATTTAAAATAATTGATGTATGGAATTTACTAAAAAAGAGAAATGGATATTTTATTAACATACATAACCTGTAATGAATTTCTTTCCATCATGACCACTGCATGTTTTCAACATTCCTTTACATGATTAATATTTTAATTTCCTCAATAATTTTTTAAATATCATTTTATTGTATTTCTATTATTCAAGAAAAAAAATCAGTATTCTTGTTATAGTCAGTATTTATCTGTTTGATACTATCCTTGTTCTATTCATTAATGAAATAGGTTCATTATTTCCATGAAAATTAATGAAATACACTTTATTGTATCTATTTTTTATTCATTAACCCATGAAGATTCATATAACTATGATTTATTGACATTAAATTTCACATATATTTACATATTATTTATCATAGATATGTATAGTTGTTAAACCTCACGTAATTTCTACATATGGTTATCCATATTGAATTTTGTTTTTTTGGTAAATGCATATAAATAGGTATTCTTTAATCAATACATATATATGTTGATATGTGAATTTTTACTCAAATTAAATCAATTATTTGATATATGAGGATTTATTTGGACATGAAGACAAAGTTGGGGCATACTTAGAGATTTCTCCTTAATTTCATAGTATTATCATGAGACTAATTAATTGGATACCCTTATACAAATGGGATTATACACATCAATTTTAAATTTTCTTGAGAAAAGAACATATTGGTGGAGGTATAGTGAGGCCCAATATAATGACCACCAATATTTAAAAATTTCAATAATTAAATTCTTATTTATTGTAAATCAGTAAATTTTCACAATGATATAGCCTCAATATAGATTAATTTATCTATTTATTTATTAAAAGTCATGTGTTGTTTCTTTTATTTACCTATACATATTGTTTATGACTTATCATTTTATGATAGTAACCTTATTGGTTAAATATAATGGGTTCATTAGTGATTTACCTTCCTATATTGATTACTTATTATCATATTGCGATGTCCAAGACCCAGATTCCAGTTAATCGATTCCCTAAGACAGATGTACCACATGGTCTCATGTGCATCTCCTAAAATATCATAGGCTACGGAATAGTAGTGAGGGCATAGGGTGTGTCTATGGGTATACAATTCCCTCATTACCATATTTTACTTTAATTGATAAATACAAACAGAGGTAAATTAAAAAAATAAGCAAATAGATAGAACATAAGAAAACAGCTAAAAAAGATAAAATAACTAAAATAATTGGAATAACATACAAGAATACTAAAACTGATGATGATCTGTTATGTTACCAGAAAATTAAAAACATGGATACAAGGCATTAAACATAACACATTCACTAGAATTATAACAAAAATAAAAAGAAAATTCATGGAATCCAATTCTCAGTCTTGATCATATTATATCATGATCTATTCTAAACAACAAATATTAAATTATTCTAAGCCATAAGCTTCCCGTTTTCAACACATGCATCCATGTAATCTACTCTAGGTACAAAATAATTCCTAGAGAGGGTGTGAGATAAATCTCAGTGGGCCACCATAAATTGGGTATATATAATCGGTCCCCTGTAATGGAATATATCATTGTGCTTGTATAAATACATAATTTAAAGAAGTAAAATGTAACTAAATACCCAATTACTACTTCATCCCTCATTTGGGGTCTAATCATGTGACCAATTCATTATTTTATTATTACTAGTTTATAAATAAGTAACATGATTATAATAGTAATGGTTTCATGATGTATCATGGAAACATGTAATGTAGATAAATAATAAATTTTCAATTTAATTAACATGTAAAATTAGAACTAAAGGGTTGCTAACTCAGTAATAAATGTACCATGGAAAGGGATAAGAGTGTAATCTGAGGAGAATATTAAAAGTCATCAACAATAATGATCCTAAGAAAACCAAGGTGATCATCAGAGGTAAAACATGGATAATAAGTCACTGATCCCTTTGTATTTCTCCATAAAACCGACTTTTCAAAGCTGGATCTGTGGAGTGTATCTAAGAAATATATTAATACTATTCATTGGATCTTATGGTGTCATATCAAGAATCCAATATTAGTCAATGATGGGGATCTTGTTGGGTCTCAACCTAAGAATGTTGTATCCTTGAATCATAATGGTGTCTTGAGTTCTCAAGGAATTACCTGATAAGAATACAAAGTGATCATGATCCATGAAACACCTATTTTATAACGAAGTCGTATAATATTTCATTTGGCTCAAGCCTTTCCAATCATTAGTCTGATAAAAACATGTAGCATGAATCACAATAATCATTTCACAATTTAACTATAAGTCTATTTGTGTCAATCCTTGAATATCATTAGTGTGAAAAGTCCATATTGTATAAAACCATTGATAAATCCATTTAACGAATATTAATTATTTATGTTTAACTAGTATTCCTTCCATAAACATGCTAAGGGGTGATATGGACATACAACCTATTATTAATTCACATTTAATCCAATCAAGTCATATACTTATTAAACATACCAATTTTCATTTCACATTAAATTATATATTATGAAGCACTTACATTAGTCAGGTCAAGTGGAAGTGACTTGGTACGTTCAATTCCCCAATAAATTATTGAACCATAATTTATTGTTAGGTAATTACCATTATTGTGGTAAAGCGGAAGAATAGATGAACAATGGCTCAATAGTGTCAGAACACTAAAACTAAAAATACGGAATATCACCCAACAAGGGGTGTTGTGCATTATGGGTGTTACCACCAAATATTATCACATATAGGGAAATATAATAATAATATACTTATAATGATTTTAAAAATGAAATTAAACTTCAACAAATTGTACCCAATGAAATTAGAGGCCCCTACAAAAAAATTTCCAAAATCCTCAAAAATTTGGGATGATTTAAGGAATAAAAATCATAGGATTGTACGACTCTCCTTATCTCATATCATCAATTGATTTGTCTCTGATCAATGTATATTTTTTCATATCCAATGCGATGAACGGAAGCCCGAATGGATCTTGAATGATGGATATCATTCAATTCCTAGATTATGCCATAAAACATCCAAATGGGGATAAATGGAGGATAATCCAATATTTATTTGTATTATGATAAAGAATGATGATTAATTAGATCATTAGGGTAAAAAGATAAAATTAGCCAGATTTTATTTTATGGAATGTTTGAAAACCCTTGCCCAAACCATGCACAAGTACCATAGAAAAACAAGATCTAGCAAGGTTAGGTCACACAGCTAGGAAAACCATGGGCCAACCCTAAGATATTGGTCATCCCAAAATAGAACCCATCTGCATGGATAGATCTAACCATAGTCCCTACCTGCATGGTTTACTCTGACCATGCAATAGGGACATGTTTCCCAAAAATACTAGTTATACGCCCCGAAAAAACCTCATTAACCCTTGTGTTCTTTGCTAACTCATTAAGAATCCATATTAGGTCCCAAATATATCATTATACAAAATATTAAAGGATCCATTCTAGACTGAAATTCCTAGTTCGTATAGTCTTCCCCCATAAATGTAATGAACCCTATGTTCAACTTCCAAAGGTGGAGAAATACTATATGTGGACATCTATTCCCATTGGGATTTTATGTCATCCTCCCACTCCCAAGTATCATCCTCCACATGGACATGCATCCATAACACCCATATTGTGAGGATGAACCAGTCTCATATAACCTTCATGCTCTGGTCAATAGATCAAATTAGATACTAAAAAAAGAATAATTGGCATCTATATCAAGATCCTTATGATCGAATGTATGAGATGGGTTATCATGATAATCATGATTCTATACAACATGGAAGATGTTTTGCATTTCATGGTAAATCTAAGGTAGCATCAACCGATAGGATATTGGGTAGAAACTCTATAGAATATCAAATGGACTTATATAACATGGTGATAGATTCCCTTTCTTCTGTAACCATTTATGACTTATCCTGGACCATTCTTATAAAAAACATGATCACTAGATTCGAACTCTAGAGGTTTTCAATGATGATCAACATATGATTTTTGACAATACTAAGAAATAATCATAAAATTTTGATCATCTAAACATGATTTGAATTTTCCTAAACATGATGGGGACCTTGTAGGGTTAACTCACATACATCTATCCAGAAATGGGTTGAATGACACAAACTACTATATAATTCCTCAAAATAATCGATCATAATTTTCTCCCAAAATTTATTATTATTTGGGAACTCAATGACAAGGATATGATTATTATAGGAGCAAATGAAATCAAGGGAAGATGATCTGAGCATGTCCTATTGATATTGTATTGTCTGTTCTGATTTTCCATCGGTCTGATGGTGAAATAAATTTCATAAAAGAACATGTGTTTTCATCGATTTATGCAATCCCTATAAGAACCATGATATAAAAAGATAATACATATCATAAATAATAGTACATGTGACCTTTCCTCTTTGTTTGGTCTAATGAAAAAAGAATCTTACATTCTCATCAAAATTAGAATTTATGCTGAATAATAATGAAATAAACCACTTTCGGTCGTCTATCAATAACAACTTACATAGAATCTCCACCCCTAGTGTACCTAGGTAAACTGACTACAAAGTCCATGAAAACATCTACTAATTTTCATTTTGATACTAAATGTGTCTATAGCAATCAATTAGGTCTCTGATGATATGTATTCACCTATAGATAGGTAGAAAACCTAGTTATAAAGCTTTCTATCTGATTCTTTATCCCAATCAACCAATACCAGTATCAAATTTGTTGATACATATTGGAGATAACATGTAAGTCCTCAAACATAGTTACTCAAAGTCAATAAATTTTTATATAATAGTGGAATGATATCAAGATATCATGTCTGGAATGACCGAATAGTTTATTAGCCTTTGATTTAATAGATACATATATAAATTTTACATTACATCATGAGATATGGAAAAACTAAATTTTTCCCCATTTGAACACACTCATATCCGCTGGCCTATCCCTACAAGTTAAAAATAATATACATCTCCACATCCTAGGAAAATAAAACATAAGAAATGGGAGAGCTCAGATTCTCATTAAGGATAAAAATATAGCGTAAACTATGATAAATAATCATAAACATTTAATTCAATGTATAAGACTAAAACACAAGCCTTTAAAACATAAACATTCGTATATTATGGAAAAGATAAATCAAATAATTTCATTTACATATTCACATGCATATTATACTAGTTTAATAATTACATTCTATATCAATAGCCAATTTCATAATGATGTAATGCATAATGTCGGACATCATAACGACATAGTCAATGCCTCGTGCCAAGACTACAAATAAGAATTTGATAAGGCCTTTTTCCAAGACACTAGGTGGACTCATGAGACCTAACGATGCATCATGGATCCATAGAAGGCTCCACCCATAACTTCTTAAGTCCAATGCATTCCTCATATAAATTTTTTGAAATATAACATAAAAATTCCTATTAAAACTATCATACAATATGATAATATTTTAACCAAACTCCATGAATGGTATAAAAATAGAACATCCATAGTAAAGAATATATCAATCAATACAATATGGACGATGGTATTACAATAGATCAACCTCAATCATGAATAATGAAATATATTGAAATAGACGAAAATTACCAGTAAAACTATTCGAGGGGAATATCCCCCTTTTTTGGAAAAGAAATAAAAGTATAACTATTTTTCAAGAAGCTGTTAAAAAATGATTATTTAATCATGATGTCTCATACAACTTGGAAACATTTAAAAGGAATTTTAATTTTAAAACATTCATGTCTATATAAATAAATATCTAAAACCATTTTTTAAAAAGGTATATTAATGAGAATGAATTAGAAGAATAAATATTTAAAACATTTAAAATGATATTTTAGTTTGATTTCCTAACCAAATGAGAGATGCTTGAATGAAAATAATTGAGGTAATGAAAACATTATATTATCATGATAATAAAGGGATTCATGAAACACTATGTCAAAGTACAGTATATACACCATATAAAAGTGAATTGTTGCATAACAACAAAGAAGCCTCAATAGAATGTAAATTGAGATGAAAACCCTTATAAAAACTATATCCTTAAGTTAAGGATAAATCAGTGAAATAATTATGTGTGAAAAATATATTTACACTCAATATGATTTTATATTCAGTGTAAGTAAATTATTGGACATTCACACATATTCTTGTAATAACAACACTAATGACTTGGATGTATAACTCCATGAATGAAAATTGAGTTACAATAAATCTTATTGTGTTAATATTGATGACTTGAGAATTTAACAATAGAGAGATTATGTGTATCAAAATTAAATCCACCCAAAGGGGAGTTTAAATTACTACAAAATTATATAAATAGTGATTTCTCACATAATCATTGAGAAAAATAATCAATGATGGTTATGTAAAACCCAATGAGTGAAAATTGAAAATAGAAATTCACTTACATATTTGGTAACATAAAGAACATACATCCCATGAAGTAAGGATCATATAATGATTATTTAAATACCAAAATATTAATTAATATTACCCAATGAATAAAATATTGTGCAGTACATACACCACACAAATAGAAATAATGGCAATTTAACATGAATCCCATGTGAATAAGAAGTATGATGAAAACCCCTTACCATGTACATTTAAATAGTGTAGGTTAGGTTAAACACATTTAAAATGGTGAAATAATTGTTATTAAATTATTAGAGAACCAAATACACAAATATGATATCATATATGATCTTTTAATATTTCATTGTTAATGATATTTCAGTAGTATCATTGTTTTGTGCGTTAACTAATTCATTTTCCATTACATGTTTTGTTATGTATGTCATGATTGTTATGAATATGTTGTATTTGATTAATATCCCGAATGATATTATGTTCTTAAAAATTATTTTTAAATCATCAAATGAAAATTATTCATGAATGGTTACGATGAGGAATGAATCTTATCACACTTATAGATATGGTAATATGTGCATATGCACAAGCCACAATATCATTCAATTATTGGTAAAATCGTATGAAATTGGATGGTATATCATATATAAATAATAATTAACATGTTATATTTTTTATTTATATAATTTTTACTCATTATTGTAACCATCCAAATAATGAACTGTTGAATAACAAACTACATCACGATGTGGAGACGGTAAGCCATACATACACACATACGATGACTTTTTCTTTTATAGAATGGACAGAATAATGAATATGGTTGTACCGTGTTTATATTAACATAATAGTATATATATGGTAATGGAGTTTTTATATTGGTATGAAAACAACAAAGAAATAAGGTGTGGAAGATGAAAAAACAATGAAAGAGGTGGTGAAATTATTAACTCTTCTACATGGGATTCCTTTTCATTTAATCAAAAAGGATCCATACAATGGCCTCGTGATCAAATTGTGGAATTTAGGATGAATTGAGTATAGTTGGGGGGATATTTGATCTGGTCTTGGATGAGCCAAATGGATTTGGATGTGTGAAATTAAGATAAGGGAAAGTACCCTTTTATAAGATAGGTGAGGGTTACTTTTGGAAATGCTTGAAATATTATTTTATTATATTATAATTTTAGGATTATAATTGCTCCAAATAGATTTAGTTCGAGGGTATGGTTGGAATGGGTCTAAATCCCATCATCCAACATGTTTTAGTATGGTTTAGTTCACCAAATTAACCATATCTTTTATATTTAACTCTTAGTTAATTAGTTTAACTTTTACCATGTCTTGTTGTATTCATAAACTATATGGATAATAAACATATAATAAAAAACCAATTGAACCTCATGTGGTTAATTAAATATATATATATTATTATATAATTCCTCTATCTAAGCCATATATTTTTAGGAATATAATATTATTTAATAATATAATATTTGTTTTAAAAACACATTTATGTCAATTTTGACTGTATTTAGTATTCTATTTTTGTGATAGTAGTAACTACATTATTACTTCACAAAAATAAATGAATCAACCCTAAAAATTTATATTAATCTTTAAATTTTGTAAAATTCATCAAAATTATCAATTTACAATTATTTTTATACTTTTAATATCAATTATTTTAATCGTTCATTAATAAGGTAATTACTGCATTATCATTGTGTCATTAATAAATTTAATTATATAATTTCAAAAAATAATAAATAAAATACTAGGATGTAGAAAATATTTTTATCTCTATAATGAATATTTATAGCCGAATTTATCTTCTGTATAACTCGATATTAAAAATGTTTTTGTTATGAAAATTTCAATTTAACACATTAAACTCTTTTTTAAATAATATAATAATAAATGTACTAATATAATCCAAGTCGACCGAAGAGGATAATATTATATTCCTATGGTTGATTTGGGTTGAAAACAACTTATCCAATAGAATTAGGACATGCGTTAGGGTAATTATAATATCATTTTTACCTTTAATTACCCAATTATCGTTTAACAGTGGTAAATAAAAGTCAAAAGTTATTAATCACCAAAAAATATTTTCATCTTATTGAACCACATTTTTCTTAATGTTTTCAACCCGATCACTTGGATTTTTTATATTCAATTCATAGAAGTGGTAAATTTACATTTTACGCAAATTTGCTAATGTGCCTAGAAAGTGGGTAAAAACAATAAAAAATACAATAAAATTTTATACATCTACTTTTATTATAAAATGACACCAATGAATTATATTGAACAAATAAAGGATTTATTTATTTATTATTTTTTGAATAATTTTAAAATAAATAAATAATTATTTAAATAAAAAGTAGGTTTTTAAACAATAACCTGATGTTTTTCACTATTCATCAAAAATAAAACGTTTTAAAAAAAATACAGAAAATTCACCATATGGAAATTTTGATAATATAAATTCAAAAATGATATCTATTTTACCATATTTAAAGAATATAATTTTAATTAATTTGTTTAAAATTAATTCCTGTTGTCAGTACTAGAAGGCTGGTTTTTTAGAAGTAATAATATGAAAAGATTGATATGTGTTTATGTCTAATTTAACAGTGAACATAATTCAATGACCTAAATTGGATTAAATGATAATAATATAATATAATTTTACATAAAAACCACTCTAATGTATAATTTAACACTTTAAATAATTTTTGATAAAAATGTTGCATTCAATAAAAAAATTAGTATCTTTCAATATTCATCAAAATATAAAAGTTATCAGAAAAACACAAAAAAAAAATTATACAAACTAAATATTTATGTCTCTCATCTAAAGAAAAATTTAATTTCATCAAATTTTATATATAATAGATTCAAATATTGGATTATAAAGGGTTCTCTATTAAAATTCTGAAAAATTCCATTTTTTGAATAATACATCTTTTATAAAAAAAATAACTTGTACTTATATTATGTAGAAGAAACATGAAAGACAAATTTTAAAATTAGATGGGATATAAATAAAATTAAAAATGTGTTTCTTACTATTCATAACCACTTTTTAAATGTCTAGTTTGATAGATCGTGGTGTGCTTGAACTTGGTGTTGTGTTTGTCAAACGCTATTGTTTTATTGAAAGAGAAGTGTATCGTTTCATCATGGCTTCTTACATTCTTCCATCCTTAAATTAATTGAATCAAATAAATTTTAAATTTATCTTAGGAAATAAATGGTAAAAAAAACTTTTGTGGAAAACCCACATCCGTAAAATGGTTAAAAAAATTTAGTCATAATAAGGGGGAAGGGAAATGAAAATGTCACCGCAAATTTAGGTATTTGAATAAGAGAACATTGGTGGAAATTATAATTCGACGAAGGAAGTAAATAATTATAAGGAGTGATTTAGGTCATCAATCAAAAAAATGAATGGATAATTGAGGTACTAAAAGTAATAAATATATGATGAATAACATATGGTATTAGGATAACCCATATTTAGGTTTAAGATCATATCCCTAATGTTTCATAATTATTTTCTTCATCGAATAAGAATAAGAAAAATACATGATAAGTATAGTACCATCCTTTAACTAATTTCAACCAAAAACTCATCTTTTAGTCCAAATAATGAGTATTTAAGAATACATGGTCACACATGAAGCACTAGAATCAACTTATAGACAATCACATAATCCAAAAGGGATGAACTATATATTTCCAATGTCTTAAAAGATTAACCAAAACCAAAATGGTTTGTACAATATCATATGACAACCAAAAGGAACATAATTTAGTGAAAAATATACTAATCATAATTTCTAAAATTAAACCGACAATAACCAAAGATCAATAAATATAATCCAATAAAAAATTGTGCTAAAAATCATTCAAAATAAATCAAACTATGATTGAAAACAAAAACATAGAAGAATTTGATTATGTAGTCTTCCACATTGAATTTTATCTCCAAATAAAAATTAATACTCTTAGAGTCATATACATAAAAGTAATTAACATAATCCCATATTCTCTATGATATGTTTATAATTTCCATAAATAACCTAAATCTATATAAGTCCACAATAATAACATAGATAAAAATTCACCATTACTACTCAAATGAAATCCCATAGTAATCTATTTTCCTTAGGCATATTGTGTTCCCAATAGAGAGAACATCTTCCAAAATAGGATTTATCACTTAATCACTAAATCATTTTCCTATACCAAAGATATATGTTTGATAAAAATAATATCCCAAATCAAATTATAATTGATAAAAAAAATTATTTAACTAAAAAAAATTAGTCACACTACATAGGGACATCACATATTCTAGTGGTAGGCATTAAATCCCAGTAGAACTATGGTTATGGGTAGGATTTCCACAGATTTGTCCAACATGATGGGTTGTCACACTATCTGAGTGTTTTCCATTTTAAAAACCAATATTTTTTAACATTCCAAAAATGAGATAAATTCGTAAAAATAACCATATCATAATTTTACCACAAATGTTATCTCATAACTCACATTTTCGTCCCAAAATTTAATCACTTGTAAGTCTGTCAATTTCAAGGATCATATATACCCAAATGGTTATTTATAACTATATCCCCAATAAAAATGATAATTCATCCTCAAATAGTTTTTTCACATAACAAACTGCAGGGCTAGACATTAAATAGAAAGGTCTTCCAGTATAATCCCATAAAAAAGAGCACTCAATACATTAAAACATTTATCATTCCATTTATTTCCACATAGGTTCTCCCTTAACCAGGAGGTTATCATTTTGAATAGGGAACTCACTCGGGTAATGACCAAGTCCACTAAATTTACGGAAAATGACTATAAATAGATTATTGGGATCAATTTTGTTTTCAAGCAATCTACTCATCATTATTCCTCGGAAATTACTTATATTATGACATTTATTCCACACATAATGATTTTTTTTTGTTATATTGAGACACATTACTGGGTGTCTCCTTCCAAATTTCCTTCATGATGGAAATTGAGAATTCTTTTCTCAAAGGTCTCTATTGTTAGAGCTCATTTCAATCATCACCTTTCTCTTATTTATCGAGTCTATGAGTTTGTTAATATATATGTTGTTGATCATATTTTTGGAAAAATGATTCAGCATGAACATAATATATTTTATGTAATTAATAATCAATTTCGTTTCTAATTTTTACCATTGTTCCCACCTTGTACATCATGTTCATTGTCACTATGACTTTTTTAAAATCTAGCCAATGTGTAAAACCAGAAAGCATTGTGCGAGTAAAAATAGTCATAAAATCATTTATAGAATATCATGACTCATTAATATCAATATAAAACACCTTAGGATTAACTAAGGTTATTTATTCTCATCTTGTATAAAAATATTTCAAATCATATTATAATGAAAATTTGATTTATCAAAAGAATATCCCCTGGAAGTGTCATAACAAAGAGTGAAGATAAGCCCACTATTATTCCCGAGTTCCCATTCGAGTCTATCTCAATGCGGTGTTTTCGAGTTTTACCCCTAGGTACATCTGTTCCAGAGCCGCCTATACCTCCTCATATACAGAGAGATGTGTATTACATAGAAAACCCACATAATATTTACATTACCAAATTTTTTTGAAATTCTTCTTTATTAATCCCCAAAGTCTTTCTTAGTGTAATGTTCTCTAATAAGAACATTTTAAATCTAGTTATCAAGGTTTGTACTAATATTAATAAATATCTATTTTAACTTCCCAACACTAGTTACCTAGAGCCATTGAATTTTTACTTAACATTGAAATTATCTAAAAAGATCATGTCTTGAAAAACCGATTATTTTAGTATCCTTGGATGTAGTAGTTACATACATAAATATTACATTACATCATTAGATAAAGAAAATCAACATGGAACCCCCTTTTAACACACTCATATTTTTTCCCTATCCCAACAGGTTTAACATAATATACTTCTACACATCTTAGAAAAAAACCATAAGAAAGGGGTGATCTCAGATACATGGTAGAGATAAAAATATATTCTAAACTATCATAAATTATAATAAACATTTAATCCAATGTATACGATTAAAAAAAGAGTATTTTCAACACAAACTTCTATATAATATGAGAAAGTTAAATCTAATAATTTCATTTACTTATTCACATTGATATTCTACTAGTTGAATAATCACATGAAATATCAATAGACAATTTCATAATGATGGAATTCGTAATGTCGTACATCATAACCACATAGTCAAGGCCTCATTCCAATACAACAAATAAGATTTTTTCCATGCCTTGTGCCATGTCACTAGTTTGTATGACGAGACCTTCCGACGCATCTAGGAGCAATAGTGGTCTTCACCCATCAGTTACTTTGTCCAATGCATTTTTCATACGAAAAGGATGAAATATAATATAAACATTCGTATTGAAACTATTATAAAAATGTTAATATTTTAACAAGAAACCGTGAATTGTATAAAAATAGCCCATCCAAAATCAAACATAACTCATTCAATAAAATATGGAACACTATATTTCAATATAACAACCTTAGTCATAAATAATGATGGATATTTACATATATTAAAATAACCTGTAATACTATTTTAGAGAAAAATCCCACTTTTCATGAAAACATATAAAAGTATCGCTATTTATAATGAAGATGTTAAAAATAAATTTTTTATTAAAAGTGTCACATACCACCTTAAAACATTTAAAAGGAATTTTAATTTTGAATCATTCATGTCCATATAAATTAATCTCGAAAACCATTTCTAAAACAAGGATATTAATGAGAATGAATTAAATGAATAAATATTTAAATCATCTAAAATGATATTTTAGTTAGAGTTCCAAACCAAATAAGAGAAGCCGGAAAAAAAATTATTGAGGTAATAAAAACAATATAAAATCATGAGAATAAATATATTCATGATATACTGTGTCATAATACTGTATATACACCATATAAAATTGAATTGGCGCATAACAGCAAATAAATATCATTGGAATTTAAATTGAGATGAAATACCTTATAAAGACCTTATTCTTATGTTAAGGATAAATCAATGACATATCTATGTGTGAAAAATATAAGTAAACTCAATATGAATTAATATTTAGTGTAAATAAATCTGACTACATTCACACATATTTTTGTAAAAAGAACACCAATGACCTATATGTTTAACTCAACGAATGAAAATCGAGTTATGATTACTCTTATTTACGTTCATATTGATGACTTGAGAATTTATCAATGGAGTTATTATTTCTATAAAAAGTATATCTACATAATGGGGAGTGTAAATTACTACAAAAATAATTTAACAGTGATTTCAGACATAATCATGGAGTAAAATAATCAATGGAGTTTGTGTAAAACCCAATGAGTGGAAATAGAAATTAGAAATTCCCTTATAGATTTGGTAACATAAAAAGCATATGACCTATTAAATAAGAATCATATAATTAATATGTAAATATCCATAAATTAATGTATATTACACAATTAATAAAATCGTGTGTATTACATACACCACACTAAAAGAAAGAGTGGTAAAATAGCATGAATCTCATGAGAATAAGAAGTGATATGAAAACTGCTTACTGTTTATGTTTATTTAGTATATGGTTGGTTAACCTCCCTTATAATAGTGAATTAATTTTTAATAAATTATACAATAAAACAAATACACAAATATAATATCATATATGATCTTCTAATATTTCTTTGTTAATGATCTTTTAGTAGTATCATATTTTTTGGTGTTAAATGAATCATTTTCCATTAAATGTTTTGTTATGTAAGTAATGTTTGTTATGTAAAAGATGAATTTTATTCATATACATAATGATATTATGTTATTAAACAATTTTTTAAATCATCAATTGATAATTCTTCTTTAATGGTTAGGATGGGGAATGAATTTTATCGCGTTAGTGGAGGCGGTCATCTGTACGTACGCACGAGCGAAAATATCATTCAATTGATGTAAAAATCATATTTAATTGGATGGTATATCATAAATAAATAATAATAAAAATTTTATATTTATTATTTACCTAAATTTTACTCATTATTGTACCCATCCATATAATGAAGTGTTGAATTATATACTACACCATGACATGGAGACAATAAGCCGTACATACGCATGTATCGTGACATTTTCATTCATTGGATCGATAGAATAATGAATATAATTGTACCATATTTATAATAACACCGCATTATGTATATGTTACTAGAGTTATTAATTTGGTACAGAAACTACAATGAATGAGGAATTGGAAGAAGAAAAGAATTCTGAGAGAGGTGGTGAAATTATTACATATTCTTCATGTGCTTCCTATTGATTTGACCAAAACGGATCAGAATGTTGGCTATATGATCAAAGTGATGCCTCTAGGTAGAATTTAGGGTAGTTGGGTGGATATTTTAGTAGGGTTGGGCCAAGCCAAAATTCTTTGGAGGTGTGAAATAAAGAGAAGGGAAAGTACCCTTTTATAAGAGAGGTGAGGGTCACTTTAAGAAAATCATGAAATATTATTTTATTATATAATAATTTTTGGTCTATTATGGCTCCAAATGGATTTATTTAGAGGTTAAGGTAGGGATACGTCAAAATCCTTTCAGCCTATAAGTTTTATACAATTTTAGGTCACCATATTATCCTTATCATTTTGATTAAACTCCTAGTTAATTATTTTAACTTTAACCATGTCTTCTTATAATAAACAATATATGTTTAAGAATCATAATATATACAACCAAGGGAACCAAAAGTTTTTCATTAAGAATATATCTATCATTATATAAGACCATATCTTGATCCTTATATATTTATGAATATTATATCATTTAATAATATAATATTTGATTTAAAATCTCATTTATGTTAATATGGAAACTATTTAGTATTTCGTTTTGGTTACAGTCATAACATAATGAATAATTAGAAAAAAATCAATGAATAAACCCTAACATGTCATATTAATCTATAAAAATCGTTTAATTTATCAAAATTGTAAATATAAATTTATTTTGATATTTATAATATCATTTATTTTAATCTTTTATTAATAATGTAATTATTACATCATTATTGTGTATTAAATTAATTTAAGTATTTAATGTATAAAAATTATAAATTAAATACCATGATGTTGTTAATCATTTTTTATTTCTAATTAATATTTATAATATAATTTATCTTATGTAAAACCCTATATTAAAATTTTTTTAGTTATGAAAAATTGAATTTAACACTTTCAACTCTTCTTTAAATAAAATAATAATAAATGTCAAAATCCAATCCATGTGGACCAAAGTGGATCATATTTTTTCATAGTGTTTCTTATGATTGAAATACACATATCTAATAGAATTAGGACAAATTTTAGTGTAATTTTAATATCATTTTTACCTTTAATTATCCTATATTCTTTTAACCATGGTAAATAAAAGTCAAAAGTTACTATTCACCAAAATTTATTTTCATCTTATTGAACCACATTTTACTTATTGATATCAACTTTTTCACTCATATTTTTGAAATTCAATTCAATGATGAGGTAAAATTATGTCTTATTCAAATTTAGAAACGTGCCTAGAAGATGGGTAAACAAAGAAAAAAAAATTCAATAAACTTTTATACATCTAATTTTATTAAAAAAGGACCCGAATGAATTACATTGAATGAATAATGGTATAATGTGTCTATTTTGACATAAAATAATTTTAAATAAAATAAATATTTATTTAAATATAAAGTTTGTCTTTAAACAATAACGTATTTATTTTCAATATTAATCAAAAATTGAATGTTTTTAGAAAAATACCAAAAATTCACCTTATGATAATTTGGATATTCCAAAACCAAAAAAAATTCTATTTTAACAAATTAAAAATATAGATTTTTCATTAATTAATTTAAAATTAATTCTTATTTTCCAAACACTAATGTGAGTTTTTGAGATATAAACACAATCAAAATATTTGTATGTGCTTATTTCTAATTTAAATGTGAACATACTTACAATGAAAAATAGTGGATTAAATAATAATCATATAATCTAACTATACTTTAAAACCATTCGACTAAATAATTTAACACTATAAATTATTTTGATTAAAAAAATAGTATTCAAAAAATATATATCATCATTTAGTAGTTATAAACATATTGAATTTTTTAGTAAAAAACAAATATTGTTCCTAAGTAATTTTTTATTTCCCTCTTTTAAAGAGGAATTTAATTTTATCAAATTGAATATATTAATGTGTCAAATATTGTATTATAAAGGGTTCACAATTAAAATGCAGAAAAACTTCATTTTTTGTAAACTACTACTTTTATATAAAAAGTTGAATTTTTCCATATATTATGTCTACCAAACACCATAGATGAATGTTAAAATTATATGTGATATATATAAAACTCAAAATGAGGTTATTAATATTCAGAAACACTTTTTAAACGGCTATTTTGATTGGACGTGGTGTTCTTGAACATTGTGTTGTCTACATTGCAGGCTATTGTATTATTCATAGAAAATCATACCATGGAAGCATATGTTGTAACATACATGGATGAATGATATGTTGAGAATTGTAGTAATCTTGTATTAAATCATCCTTAATATTTTTGGGAACCCATACATGTCCATGTATGTGTTGAATATCATCTCTATATACATACCAATCAGGTTGAGGTCTATCTCATGATATAATCTCATGGAGAACCAAGAATTTTGAATAATAAAATTTATAATCTTCACCTTTTCAAGGATTGAAGATGTAACTATTAAAAATTAGAGGTAATATTACTCATAAATATCATGAAATTCCAGATGTATCATAGAAGAGAGGGCAATTTTCTTCCTTTCAACAATGTCTTCATGTACAACTTGTTTTTGAGTTTTCTGACTTAGTGCATCGACAACCACATTACACTTCGTAGGCACATTACACTTCGTAGGCACATTGGCATGATAAAAATCATGGTATTGTATAAATGTTTCACATCTATGATTTATGCAGTTCAATTCACATAGAGTAAATATATATTTGAGGATCTTGTCGTCTATCTACACCACAAAGTGATCACCCATTATATAATGTCTCAACATCATTGAGAATAGAATAATTATTCTAGATAGTGGTCATGAATTAGATATTACATATCATGAGGAATGAAATGGTTAGATACACATAAAATGACTTTGTCCTCCTACATCAACACTACTCCTCGACCGAATCCTGATGCATCACAAAAGATGGTATATCCTATTACTGGCTCCATAAGTCTCAGAATAGGTGCGAAAAAGCCTCCCATTCATCTCCTAAAAGGGTTTATTGGATGATTCTGACCTAAAAAATTTATACCCTTCATTTTATAGAAATTATAAGGTGATAAAAGGTATGATAAGCCTTTTATGGAACATTTATAATATCTAGTCATCCCAAATATCATTCGTATATCAGCCAAGATCATTGGATTCTCCCAGAAAACTACATAAATTAATATTTAATTTACAATATATACACCTGACTATGAGATAATATGACCCATTAAGTGGACACATTAGATCCAGAAGTGGCACATAGCATGTTTCATGTAATGACGATGCTCTCTCAGTGTACTCTTAACGATCTCATGAAAATTTTCCTGATCGTTATGAGTGTTGGAATACACCAAGTTATTGTCCATATAGAATATGATAAAAAAATAAAAATAAGGGTGGAACACCCTGTTCTGTGGGGCCCTGAAAATAATGGGCTCAATTGAATGACCGAACGACATGAAAACGTAATCATTTATACCATGACAAGAGTGTGAGGTTGTGTGAGTTATGTCTAATGGCAGAGCACGCACCTGATACTAACTTATCTCATGTCGATCTTCTAGAAGTCATTATCTCCTCTAATCTAGTTGAACAGATCATATATTCGAGGTAGTGGATACTGTTACTTGTTCTTAAGCTAGATCTACTATCCTTAATCCATGAATAGATGTATGATCCCATCATCTTTCTTAACAAAAACATTGGAGGACCCCATGAACATGTACTGATTCATATACATCCTTTGGAATCCAAATCATATAACATCAACTTGATCTCCTGAGGCTCTATAGGGTCCATCATGTACAGAGGAACAATTAATAGAGCTCATCCTAAAGAAAGATTGATTGTAAACTCTACCTCTCTCTCTGGTGGTAGGCCCAAATAAATTGTCAGGAAAGACATCCATGAAATGGTCCCCTGCTAGTGGGAAATTAACTTGTCGTAAAACCTGATTCACTATGAAAATATTTTCAATCTGGGCGGTCCCTCCACCAAACCCATGATGGACTACTCCTACATTACTTTCTTGGACATCCCACTCATAATTATGAAGACAATTTCATCGACTAGTGATGTAAATGAGACCCTATAGTGATAGAAGAATACAAAAGCAATTACTGAACTAACCAATCAATCAAAATAATGGTATCAAATAGAATCATCTAATGAATGAAGAGGTTACATAAGAAGGGGTGACAAAATAAATCAAGTGGGCTATCCTTACATTAGTGTATTCCCTCTGACCAGACTCCCAATGGTGTATCAATGATCATTACAACACATTAATATTGTTACTCAAGTCTAATACATTCCTTATAATATATAGAGATAAATGAGTTTGAAGAAAATTTATCAAATACATAAGATAGTATAGTATATTCTTCATGAAATTACCTCATATTTTAGATTTTCTCACATCTTCATCTTTATAAATTAGTTGTAGTGAATTCAAGAAACCTAATATGTGGCCATAAGAAATACCTAGAGTATAACAATCATAATTTCCCTGCTAGAGTGTCTTGTGATCAGGAGTCTGGAAACTATGTCCATGAACTCTTTCTCATCAAATATTTCTAGTTCTATTCCTACTCCCAATCTGACATTCCACAAAATAACCTACCCATGAAATCGATGCACATTTATTTATTTCATAATTTCATGACTCGGTAAATTACTCATCCCAAACAACATGGTCTCACACACCTTTGGAAATGAGATGAGAAATCACTCAATCACAACCAAGAGTAATACAATCATATGATAACTATTTCAACATCACATAATAACTACACTCATATCAAGTAATTCGATGTATTGTAATACACCTATATGGCATTGCAATATGAAGGACATGCGAATTTTCAGTTCCTAAATAATGCATGTAACAATTCTCCATGCCGAAATATCATCAGTCCTATGATCATATAGAATCTCAAAAATAGTAATATTCTGTAACACCACAAAACTCGTGTGCATCCAAATTGTGAAATAATTTCAACTGTAATAGGTAGAATAAGAAAAAAAATAAAATTCAGCCATGATGTCTTTTAACTCGAACATTGTTTTACAACACCCAATCACGACTTTGGAAGAAATACCATGAGTTACTAATATCGTGAATATTGTCTCCAAATATTAATGATATAAAATAAAACGTCCTCTAATACCACTTTATGATGTCCTAGATCCAGATGCACTTAATCATTGTTGTGAGCCTGATGTGCCACATGGTCTCAAGCACATCTCCCCAAACTCCAGAGTCATCTGACTATTAGTGAGGGACTGGAGTGTGTCTATGTGGATAATATGCCATATGTTCCAAAATTTAGCACAATATATACATACAAAAAGAGTTAAATAGAAGAAGAAATATAAGTATCCAGAAGGAATGATAGAAAATAGAGACAACTTCAGCAGTAACTGAAATAACTAGAATAACATGCTAGTATATTACAACTTATGATGATATGTCATTTCACAAAAAAACTAGAAACATGGATACATGATAGTTTCAATAACATGATCCAAAAATGTATAACATAAATAAAATGTCTATACCAAGAATTTCAAGCTTTGGCTCAGTCATAAGCTATCATGATCCATCCAAAATAACAAGCAATCATGTTTTTAAAGTCGTATGCTTCCCATTATGAACACAGACTATCATGTATTCTACTTTGGGTGCCTTAAGGTGAGGAGAGAGGGTTTGATAAAAATCACAGAGGGCCATCATCAACAGTGTCAATAAAATTAAATCTATGTAATTGAATATATCATTGTGCAAGAATGCATATATAATGTAATGAAGCACAATTTAACTAAATACCCAAGTATATGCATCAGTCGTTGGCTGGTGTATGAACCTGTAACCAATTAGTTATTTGATATTAACATTTTATAAATAAGTCACATTAGTATAATAGTGATGGTTCTAATACATTACAATGAATCCTGTAATGATATTCGATAATGAATTTCCATGGAAATACCAAGGAAAATAATCCCTCAACGGTTTCAAAGTTAGTAGTAGCCATAGCCTGGATAAGGGTAATATGGTAATCTAAGTATCATTTTACAAGGTATTCTACAATATGGTTCTAACCAAATACAAGGTGACCATATGAGGTAAATTAAGGATAAGCAGTGACTGGGCCATATAGTCTTTAATCATGGGACCCAAATTTCATTTCTAGATCTAAGGTGTGTATACAAGGTATCCTTAAATACTATTTGAGGGATCCTATGGTGTCATACTAGGAATGGAAGAATATATATAGATAGGGAGATATGTTTTTCTCAACCTAAGGAATCTATATCCATGAATCAGAATGGGGTTCGTAGTTGATGAAGTCAATCCCTGATAAGAATCCATGGTGGGAACGAATCAGGTCAATCATATTTGATAACTATATCATAAATTATTACATTTAGTTCCAACCTTTCCTTTCATTATTGTAAGAAGGCTAAGTAGGATGTAACCCATTAATCATTTCATAATTTATCAATATGTAAAATTGGTTCTATCATTTTCAATCATTAGTGTGACAAGTATATATATCATGAAACCATTATTAAATCCATTTATTGAATATAAAATAAATAATTTTCACTCTACTGGCTTCCATCAACAATGTACATGGTTGTATGAACATGCAAAATATTATTCATTCAAATTTAATCTGGTCAAGTTATATAACTAGTAAACTTAAAAAATGTTCCTTTAAAAATAAATTAACAAATTTTATTCACATACATTCGGTGTTTCAAGTGGAAGTGACATGGTACTTTCTATTCACCATTACATGATTCAACCATAATTTAAAGTATTACACTTATTGTAGTCAAGATCAAGAACACCGGAATGTTTCGTCAACTGTGTCAAAACACTAAAATGTAAATTATGGAATATTATCCTTTATGGGGTGTTGGGCATTGTTGGTGTAACCTATCACGACCCATCACGGTGGCGCCCAAGATATGACAACCCCCAGACCCCCTCCAATAGTCCAAGGGCTGGCGACTAGGGTCGAGTCGGCCTATCTCACAAATGGGAGGAATTATCATTAAACCTACACACACACACACATGTGAAAGCCCACATGTTCTAAAATGTAAATACTGAGTAATACATGCATTCCACTAACACAACTACTTATACCTGTAGTCATAGTCCTTTCATTACAGCCAGCAAGAGGTTTCCCGATCGTGGCATGCTTGTTTCAGGAGAAACTACTCCTCAATACCAAGGTCTTATACCTACAACCATGAATACCCACTTAGTGTATGTGAAATGGACAACCTCGGCATGATGGTACCAATTCATAAATAGGTCATCATTCGTATGAATGGTTTGAGAATTATGGGTATTGTAGTGAAAAAATCATGTTCGGTCCTGCTCTGGTCTAACCCACTAATCCTATCACCCTGGACAACTAGAGTGGGATGATTTCTCCCCCTAAGATGTAGAAGTCTCTATGTGAACAAGTCGTGACTGATGTTGTAGTCCCTCCACTACGGCCCCGTTGGATCATGTTTCATGGACATGTGATGCGTACGACCTCTTGTATGTGTCACGACCTTCCGCCACCGCTGTCTCAAATGTTGATAGTCATCCACCTGACACCAACATCTCTCAAACAATCATGTTGTGGGATTTTTCACCTCAATGGTCCCACATAGATTTCTGATTTCCATCACTATTGGCCATCGAGCCAGTGGTCGGGACCATTGCACCCGAATAACTGGGAGACCATAAGAACACCAAAAACTGATGGATTTAGGACTTGTTCATGTCGTTCGTGATCCATCATCATTAGAACTAAAATCCTGGCGGGATTAATAAATCAGTTCATGTATCTAATCAAAACATGGATGTCCCCAATCCAAATCCATGAAAACAAATTCATCCCACATACACAATCAATCTGTGGGTCAACATGATTGTAATTCGATCCAAGTTCACCAATAAAATCAATGAATGGGGAATGAAATAAATAACATAAAAATAGACCTATACTTCACGGATTAGATTGATTGATGGTTAATTATGGGATCGCACTACAATTTTTCTTCGATCATCAATTTGAAATCCCTCATTTTTTGTGAAATCCATCGAATTGGAGGGGGCATTCATTGTCATTGGAGATCTATCTTTTATCATTTTTCATTGTTCTACAATATAATTAATTCAATGAATTAGAGAAGACTCCAAGATCTTCTCCTTACCCCATATGATAAATAATCTATTAAATGGATGAAAAATGTTTATGTTTTTCTTTTACAATGAGAAACAATGTTGTTATGCTACATTATTTATGAAATGAAATAGGTGATTCTTTATTTCATTGAAGTGATAAATTTTAAAAAAACATTATTATTTTATTTTTATTTTTTATATAAAACAACCATAAATTAACTTTTACCCTTGACCTGTGTTACTCATGTAGAGGTCCTTCCTAATAAAAATCCATTGATCCAGACGTAATGATGCCCTTAGATTTGTAACCTGAGCACTAGTTTAGAAGTTACCAAAATCACACATCTATGCTAAAAAAAAGATCAAATAGTTACTCCAAGCATACATGTCCTTGTAATAACATTCCGTCATAATGGAAATTATTGAATTAATGCATATAATTTTATTTAAAAAAACTACATCTAAATTTCTATGATATTACATTCTTCCCACATTTGAGATTTACGTCCCTGAAATACAAAACAATAGTTAAAAAACAAGTATGGACAATGAGCTTGAATTTGAGCCTCCCACTCTCATGTTCTCTCCTACAGTATCCCATGATACCACCAAACACACGCCAAAATAATCTCCTATACATGAATGACCCCATCTTTTCAATCCTCTATCTCCACCAGCTACTCCATAATCATCTGCTGATGAACAATTTTCAGCTCACCCTAGTCTATGAAATGTGATAGATCATGCACGTACCTCCTCAGTTGGTATACATGAAAGACATCATGCACTTGATTAATCTATGGGAGGAAGAGCTATGCCATATTCCCCCTATAAACCTATGCTACGAATATGAAAGGGACTAATTAATCTCGAAGAAAACTTTCCACCCAGCCAAATCATTAAAACCCAATCGAGTTGAGACATAAAAAACACAATGTCTCCCTCCAAGAACTCTATGGGAAACTATCTTCTATAAGTATAGGACATTATCCTACAATGTGCATTCCTAAACTTCTCTTGGATGACTTACAACTTCATGGTGGTAGATCGTACCAACTCTGTACCCATGAGTACTGACTCCCCTAGGTCCATCCAGCATAGTCGTTTCCTACAAGGTCTCACATAAAGTTCATCGAAGAATTTCATACCAATTTTTTATTTTTAGCAATTGATGAATGAAATTTTCACCAATGGTAGGTGGTTCATCCAAATATTACCAAATAATAGGAACAAGCAAGATGCCTTTCATTTAAATTCTAGATAGTCTTGTAAATCTTGACAAACTATTGGGAATGAAACATCATCCCCAGGAACAAATGAGTCCCGAAAACCTCCTGTGATACAATCAATATATAGTATGTGAAGATAGAATCACAGTCTAAAACCATGTTAGAAGGAACCCTGTGAAGATGAACTATATCTACAAAAAAAATTCATCCCAATCCCTCTATCAATCTATACTCCCATATTGGAAGGAAGTGGGCCAACAATGTCATTTTTTCTACAATCACCATGATGGTATGATGCACCTAGTCATACATGGTAAACCAATCACAACGTCCTGTGATATACAATCCCACTTCCCCCGAGGTACCTTGTGTGGTGGATCCAATCCTATAAGAACATGATATCTACCTTAACTTGCTGATTAGTGAGGCACTGAGAATCAAACTATGTCATTGACTTCTTTATTCCCAACCACCAGAATTGACGTAATATATCCTGGTATATCTTTTCCACTACATGATGTACCACCAAAGGGGAGGTGTGAAACTCCCTCATAACCTACTATCGCAACTTCAATGAATCAATGTATTTCCCTTTGAAAAGGAAAATGTTCTCCCTATATATACAATATTCACTAAGGGCCTTACAATTTTATAACTAAGAACATTAGGTATTGCAGCTGACATCCCCATGTTCTGCCTCACGAACTAACTATACAATTGGGGGAGTGACAACCATCGACTGAAGGTAAGATTCTCTATCACCACCCACGATGAATATCTACATAGGGGATAACTGCTCCAACACCTCACTTAGCAACTAAAACCTAAATCTCATACTGAGCACATCTGCCACTATATTCCCTTTACCATGAGTATAGACTACCTCAAATTCATATTCTTATAGGAACACTACCCACTAGCACTACATCTTGATCAGTTCATTCTGAGAGAAGATATACTTTAGATTTTTGTTGTCATATTAGATGGTAAACAATGCACCCATCAAGTTGTACCACTATATCAATAAAGTAACGACCACTACATATTGATAAAGATCATGGGTCACATATTTTTTCACATGATTCCCTAACTGCGATGAACTGTTGACAATTACTCATTCCCCTTCATTTAGACACATAACAGTTCAGTCCCTGATACATTTCAGAACACTAAATACACAAAACCCACCTCTGATAGTCTCATTTTTTGGGCACTCGTAAGTCGCCAACTCAACTCCTAGAAACATTGTTTGAATGTAATATTCCACATGAAGGGTCTTCCATTCCATTCCAAAGATTATAAGGGTTCTTCAACCCTTGAAATTTATGTCACAATCATCCTGTGATATCCACAAAAACAAACGAAATTCCACACCTCAGTCACACTTCTATTTTTTTTCCAAGAAAAAACCCCATTTATCTTTAATTGATCCATTGCAACTCAAGCCTTTGAAATGACATCTCCAAGAGAGTGGACTTCCAGAATCCAGAACTAACACATCAAGAGATTCACATATTTTTGGTGCTCTCAAAGTGTATCCAAGACCATCCAACGGTTTGTTGTGTGATCCTCCTCGGATTCCAAGTACACCACAATATCATCAATGAAGACCATAATGAACCGGTCAAGGTAAGGATGGAAGATCATATTAATGAGTCTCATAAACACTACATAGGATTTTATCATAAAAAATGGAATCACTATGAACTCATTGGGGTTATACTTACATTTAAAGTCTATCTATGGTGCATCCTCACCCCGTACATGAATCTAATGATAGCCAGACCACATTTATATCTTAGAGAAAAAATTCTCTCCCATCAGCTGATCGAAGGGGTCATAGATTCACATTTGTGGTTATATTTTCTTCATGGTCACTTAATTCAGTCACCATTATTCCACACACTGTCTCAAGATCATGTTGGTTTTCTTGGAAAATAGAACTGGGGATTCCCAAGGTGAAACAATGGGCCTCATGAAGTTCTTTTTTTTTCAGATCCTCTAGTTGAACCCTTGACTCACAAAGCTTCATAAAATCCATATGATATGTAGGTATGGATATCAGATTCATCCCAGGGTACATTTTAATGAAAAAGTCAACCTATTTATTAAGAGGTAATCCTAGAACATCCTGAGGGAATATATCCTCTTACATTTCAACCATTATAATAAATTAAGGACTTCTATTGTCCACAAAACCAATGGTAAGACTAGAAAAATCATTAATAATTGGTTTCAACCTTATTTGATAAATTCTATTTTGTGCTACAAGCATTCCCATTTCTCCACATATAGAATACCTTGTCCCATCTCTTCGGACAAACCGCACTAGATGCCTAAAATAGTCAATCTGACCATGGACTGTGGATGACCATTCCATACCTAGAATGACATTGTAATTCGTCAAAGATGATACTTGGATATCCTAGATAAAGATCTCACCTTAAATAGTATGCTTTAACTTCTAGTACCAATGTGTGATCATTGATTCCCCTCCCATAGGAGGATCTAAGCATAAGGATCGATCCAATGACTCCACCAAAATCTATAAACATCAAACAAGTTCTGTTTTAATGAAACATTGAATGTAACAGGTGTATATATTAACTACATATTTGGTGGAGAATATATAGACTGTACCATTAATCATATTTGGAGCGTCTGGATCAATGGACTCTATTACTTAATGCTTTTCCACCCCCTATCAACTGTTTCCTAGAGCTCATGGCGGACAACGTGGGGGTTGTCTTTGAAGTAATTAGAACCTCCTCCCCCCACCTATTACTCTTAGTAATCCCTTTCCATGTCCTCTTCCCAATGGACCACATGGATTAACCCTCCACCTCTTCCTTGACAGCCCCTCAACCATATTCCGGATTTTTGTACAATGAGTCAGGCAATCACGATCTATGTTCCTCTGGCCACAACATGAGTAGCACAACCTCCTCTTGTCCTGACTCGCTGTACACTAGGAGCCTCATAAGGGAGACCATATGCCCTTTGGTCATCCCCTAGAAGACTTTGACCACTTGGGTCTCTATGTCTTCTTCCTACTACCCACTTTTGAAGTATATATCCCTTGGTGTCTACTGGTAGCAGCTGCTACTGGTGCCTTATCTGCTAGGTAGCTCTCCACATGTAGAGCTCGCCCTGACCGCAATTCCCAATTAGGGATGGTAATAGACAACATGTATGCCATAATCTCCTAGTGTAGTTCATTCTCAATAGCATAATCCCAAAATAACATGAGTCCCATCTATCTATATAATAGTGATAATTTTTGGTGAATCTTGATTATTACTCCACTATGGTCATGATACCCTTCTTTAGGTGTAGTAGCTCCTATATATGCACAAGGTGTAAGGTTACTATAATGAACTCCACTATATAGAGTCTCCCATAGTCTATCCAATTGATAGTTTCCTCATCATGCATCTAGATCATCAAGATCCACCATCTCCCTTTCAATCCCTAATGAAGGCTCTGAGCTAAGACTGACATCTGATCGAGAGGCAGCCTCACTAATTGAAAGACTAGCATAACCACCCCAAGCCAATACTCAACCAACTAGGGGTTATTCTCACCCTTAGACCTAGTAGGTCTCTGTATCTAAGACTCTTGTAATGCACTGAGCCTATGTAAATCCTTTATCGGTCATGCTGGTAGCAATGACTGATTAAAGGGTAGTGGAAGAACAGGTGTACTACCCAGTGGGGATACCTCCTGTACATTTCCCTGTACCTATACCTCATTTCTAGGAATACCATCCTCACTGTCACATAATAAAATCCTGGATAGATGTTTTTAATAAGGTGTCTTGAAACAGATCATGATAAAAAAACATTTGAATATACTAGGTGAGCTGACTCAACAATGAAAATAGAACACAATCAAAATCCTCAATGATTCATGTACATTGGATTTCCATGTAACAAGTGTTTCCATATACCAATTAAGAAATCATGTTTCCATAATCCTATTGAATGGTTATGTCATCCACCTCACCCATACTAGAGTATCTAGCATGAAAAATTAACTCAAAACCCTTAACCCGATTTCCCTAAACTAATCTCATAAACTCCTTGTCCCAATGTGGAACTAAACTGCTCTAATAACACTCTGTCATGACCCATCCCAATGGGGACCATGTCATGACTATCTCATTCCCACCTTCAATTGGCTAAGAGCTGCTGACTAGTGTCGGTTTTTCCTATCTCACAAATGGGAGGAATTTAATTTAATCATGTATGCATTCACACAACTAAACGCCCAAAAATTCATAAAAAACACCGAGAAAACCATGCATGCCACTAAGACAACCACAAAGAGTAACAATAAAAATATGAATGTAATGGAAACAGTATACAAGCCCAAGAAAAGGAAATATGTATTCAAATTAGTACACAATTCATTGATAGCTCATCCGCAGAAAACCCAACAAAAATGATAGGTGATGGAATGCTTCATCTACCTATTTAAGTACTCTATGTCCGTCGAATATCACTGAACACCTCCTGGTCATGGACAACCACTACCTCTATGAAAGAATTTTTCATCGGTAGAAGGCACGACACACGTAGGCAAGGCCCATGAAGGGGTGAGTAAAACATTACTCAATAAGTTCCTCAAACCATAAATGTAAGACCAATAAAGAAATTCCACAAAGGAATGTTCATAGAATTTATTTTCATTGCACATATGTATAAATCAAATGTATGTAATGAAAAGAAAATGAAACATATCACCAAGCACCTTGTACTGTTGAGTCACTCAGACTTGTAGAGTTGTATAGACCCGTGAGTCACATTGACCCATTGATTACCCTAGACCCATCAATTCACTTAGAATATCCAATTCACATAGACCCGCAAAGTCAAGGTAACCCACAGTCATAATATTCATGTCACATCCATCTACAGGAATCCCACTCGTAAAATGATTTTTCCAGGATTACCTACACCTCAATCTAAAGGATGTATGTCAAATTCCATTAATAACCAAATAGAGTATCTCGAATATAACAACTATTCCTGATGGTACAAACACAACAAAAATCTCATACATTGGACGTACAGTATGATACGTATGGTCAGTTTTTTGGAAATGGGTCGGTTGGGTCTGGGATTAGTGTGACAGGACCCAACATGGCCAGTTGGTCCCATCATGGCCATCCCGAACCATTTGAATGGGTATGAATCTTTAAATGAGATGCGATGGGAACCATGTTACCACCTGACATATGTAGCTGGCCACCACGTCCACCTCCCACAGATGATGTCGTGGGTCCTCCGCCATGGTCCCGCTTGACCATGAATCCTGGTTGTGTGATGTTGCCCAGTTGTCGTGTCTTCCATATCCAACCACATTCCAACTTCTGGTAGGCCCTAATTACCTCCCATGGTGGTTTTGATGGGTTTTTAGGTTTCAGGCCATTGAGGGGGTGGCCCTCAACACCAGTGTGGCCTTCCACAACTAGTATCTCTCATGCCGATATTCATCCGATTGGAACTACCATCTATCGTGGCATCCTACCACATGTTGTTATGCCACTACGATCCCGGCTGAACCATGGATTTCCATTTCCAGTAACCTTTATGATGAATGCATGGATTGTTGCATCATGAGAAATTGGAATAACACAAGAACTCCCAATACATATGGATTTGGTCCATGTTCATTTCGTCCCTAATAAATCCATATTAGAATTTAAATCAGGGGTGATATTATGATCACTAAACATGGATCACATCAGAACATGGATTTCCCCTCTTAAAATCCCCCAAATCTAAACCATACAGTATAATCAATTAATGTATAGGTCAACCTATTCCAGGATTGATCGTAATTTGTTTCTCAAATAAATCTATTGGGAAATAAAAAAAATTACAATTAAAACCCCAAATTGATGATGGGATCGATCACTTTTGAATAATGAAGCCACACTACCTTCTATAATAAATTATTTATCCAGAACCTTTCATTGTTTTAAATGTCATTTGAAGATGAGGTCTCATTCATTGTCTTTGGTGATACATCATTTGTTTCCACTCATCATTCACAAATGAAATTCCTATAATTATTCTATGAAAGCATCAGAATCCTCTCCTAATCGGGTATCCCTAATAATCCACTAAATGGGGGAAACATGTTTCATAGATTCGAGTACACTAAGTCATAGTGTCATTATGCTATTTCATTCATGAAATAAAATTGGTTACTCATTATTTTGTGGCAATAATTAATTTTTATTAAAATAATCCTTCTTATTTGTATTTTATTTATTCTATTAAAACACACAAAAATAAACTTTTACGCTTAACCAGCATCATTAGAGGTTATATTCTTCTGAAGGACAAGTCCTAATTCTAGATGCAAAGGTACCCTCAAATTTTATTTCTGGGAATCAGTATAGATATTACCAAAACTATCTTTGTGTGTTATAAAAAATTATCAAACAATTATTTTGGAAACCCAAGCCTCGAAATCACATGTCATCTCAGTTCATGGTTGTAGGATCGAAATAACGATGTTGATGTTCAATATACAAGAGGGGGGGTGAATTGTATACATTAAAAATTCCTTTGGTACCTTTAATGTTAGTTACGAATAACTATGTCTTCCTTAAGCAAAGGAAAGATCTAATTTTAACAAAGTTAAACATAAGCAAATTCACAACACCTCTAACACCGAATACAAACATGGAAAGAGATTCCGAAAGTAGGTTCCAGAAATATGGTTCCGGAAGTTGAAACATAACAAAATATTAAAAAATGAGATTCTACCTTAAAGCGTATAGAATCTAATTGAAACAGAGTACAAATAAGGAAGTATAAGAAAGTTATACATTCCTTACAATGCAATATGCAGTGGAATATAAACACGTAGTAGAACTACAAGTAACAAGATATATGTCTTTTAACACAAAGAGAAGGGTATCCAACAACCTTGGATAAAGGTCCCTTGATTTATACTTTCAAGCAGGTCTGTCTTACCCACACCAGGGTAAGCCCTCGATACGAAGATTGGAGTCTCTGTCTTGTTATCCCCGCAAGCCCTCAACTTCAAGGTAGTTGGAAACCTCTATCTTCCTCAGCAAGGAAGCCCTCGAACTTCAAGGTAGTCGGCAACCTCTGTCTTCCTTTCGCCTGAAGTTGAATGTAATCACCAACATTCAGAGTCGGACAAATCTCTTAGAGTTAATAAGAGCCTCTCTCTCTAGAAATCACTTCAATCATGTAATCACATGAGTCAAAGATCAGTCATCCTTTCAGCCGCGACCTATTTCAAATGAGCTCCTATTTATAGGTAAGGTCGGCTCCTTCTCCAATGGTCATATTTTCCGTAATGATCGGAGGGACCTGTACACGTGTCACTTAGACAACGGTTAGTTTATAACAAAATAGACGACATCGTTTTATAGAAAAACAAGTGTAACAGAATGTACGACATCATTTTAAAATCTAACTCAAAAGTTCGGAATGAAAAATTCGGAGTGAAGGTTCGGAGTGTAAGGAAAATAATAAAGAGTAGACAGATTATAACAAAGTAACCAAGATGAATGTTCGGAGTCTAACCAAAGATAATTTTTGAAGTCTAAATAAATTTGGATTTTATAAAACAATGATGATCATATTCTATTTAATAGGGGAATTCGGAATGAGAATTCAGAACGAGAATTCGTCATCAAAATTTGTTATGAGAATTCATCATCAGAATTCGTAATGAGAATTTTTCATCAGAATTCGTAATGAGAATTCTTCATCAGAATTCGTAATGAGAATTCTTCATCAGAATTCGTAATGAGAATTCTTCATCAGAATTTGTAAATAGATTTCATTGTCGAACATCAAAAGGATTTGTATCCTGAATCTGGAGTAAAATTGTATCTGGAATTCGGAATGAATCTTTATCACAGTTCTCATTCTGGATTTCAGAGTGAAACTTTATCGCAGTTCTTATCCAGAATTCGGATCCTAAAACAGAATACATCATATCAAATTTTCAAGCAATTTTGAGAAAATAGAAATGAATCCAAATCTTATACTTAAGAAAAATATGAATGAAAATATGATAAGGATAATTTTTCTTATAAAAGTGATTTTCCTTATAAAATCAATTTTCCTTATAAATGAAATTTTCCTTATAAAAGAAATTTTCCTTAAAGATAAGGTGTTTGTGATTTACAAAACAAGAAGGAATGGAATGGTCATAAGGAAAACCTTATTGAATCAACAATCTCCCCCTTTTTGGAAAGCACAAACATCCTTACGAAAAAGAAACTCTAAGAAGAAAGAAAAACATTAAGGCTTATCTCCCTCTGCTTTAATGATATTGATGAATATGACTAACTCCCCCTTTGTCTTTGAAACTCTAAGGATCGTATTCTAGATTTCCGGAGTGAAATTTCATTATGAAAAAGAAATCCTTCTTTAATGAAAACACCCCCTTAGATAAACTCTTATTAGAGTTCTTTTTCTTATGTATCTTTTCCTTCTCCCCCATTGTGATTTTCAAAAATAATTCGAGGAATGGAAAAAATAACAAGTTACCTGAAACATTAGTTACAACAAAAAAAAGAAACTACAAGCACAAATTTCATTAAGTTTGAAATGTCGGCAACAAATAAAACAACAAAAGATCAGATCTGTCTATTTTGGATCTTTTTCCTTCACCATGAGACTCTTAATAATAGTCTTGATCTTCTTCAAGTCTTTATGATCTTCTTCATCTTACTTCTCTAGGACCACTATTCTTGTAGATTTACCTTCAATATTTTCTTCCTGGGCTTGAATCTTTTCTTCCTGAGCATTGATCTTTTCTTCCTAAGCCTTCAATTTCTCTTGAAACTCAATCCGATGATCCCTTTCAAACTTCCAGTTTTGAGAAATAGAATTCAGCTTCCCATTCAGGTCTCTGACTTGTTGAATCTGGAAGTTCTTTCCATCTGTCAGCTTCTCTTCAAAGAAAGAAGTCAGCTCATTTATCTTCATGTCCTCTGTCTCAAAGGCATCATTGACATTGTCTTGAAATTCATCAAATAGCCTCATCTCTTCTACAGTCTTCCTCGACCAGTTTGTCATCCTCTTGCAAGATTTTCTATGGGCTTCATAGCCAACAAAAAAAGTTTTGAACTGAGCCTCAATCTCAACACACTTGTCCCTAACCATTGATACGGAGTATGTTTTCTGATTCAAAGCATGTTGGAGCATCTGGCATCTTGAATCAATGCTTGAGAAGGTCGGAATAGAACCTACCAGCTTCTTTAAAGATTGAACAACAAAATCATGCCCCAACAAAGATGACTCTGAATCCGAGACTCTGCTTGGAGAATTTTATTCTTCAAATTGGTCAAGCTTTCTCTTTGAATATCTACCAACTTCCTTTCTCTTCACTACTACTCAACTCGGAGTATCAACAATAATTTTCTTTCCCTTGTCTGTTTTCAGAATGGAGTCCTGTTCTGGAGTTCTCTTCTCATTATCAGAAACTTGTACAACAAAGTCTTCCTCATCAGCAACTTCCTGAGCACCAACTTATATGTTTTCCATATGATTAATATCAAGTAAAAGTTGTTCTTCCTCTGCATGATAAGCTACTACTTCTTCTCCTCTCTCTTCTTCCATTGCTGGAGTGACTAGCTTCGAATATTCAGCTTCTGAAGTTCGGAGCGATAAGTGTTCTGAAGGTGTCCCCTTATAATCATCTACTTGTTTCAACACATCTCCGGTTTCACCACTTCCTTCACCAACATCTTCTTCTTCTTCATCATGCTCAACTTGATCACCATGCTCAACAGGCATAGCTACTGCCTCTTCCGGAGCAACAAACTCTCTTCCTGGAGTCTCAGGTTGAGATTCCAATGAAAACGATCTCGGAACAGGAATGTTCACTGAAACCATTTCATTGAACTTCAACAAAGCCTGAGCTACCTCAGCCTTAGACATCTATTTATTAAGCCTCTTTTCTTTTACTTGTTTTTCAATCTCATCAGCAGTTTTCTCCTTCAAGGCCTTAGGCTCTGCAGGGTCCAAGCCAAACTGAGGCTCCCCTTACACTCTCTTTTCATTCATCTCCCTCCATTTAGCAACTACCTCATCTGGGTAAGCTTTCTTCCTCTTTGGTTTTGGAGGTGCGGAATGAACTTCCTTAGACATGGGATTCTCTGATTCTACTTGCACTTATTTCAACTTTCTCTTCTTTAATGGCTTAGAGGATTCCGGATCAGTAACTTTCGAAACCTCTTCCCCTTGAGCAGGTAGATCAATAAACTGTCCAGACTCCTTGTCAAAGGCTACATCCATTCTTCTGAGTTTACCATCACTCACCAGTATAATCTTGCAAACTCTTGTCTTAGATTTGAAAGCCTCCTTGAAAGACTCAAGGTACCGAACTATTAACTTGGAGAGGATTGCTGGATACATTATAATCTGAGCTCTCAGATTCCCTTTCTTCAAATTCTCAAGAGTGATAAGAATGTGATGCATCAGGTTAAACTTCCTCAGATTTATCATAAAATCTAGGATGTAGATCTCACTCTTCTTCAAGCTATCTTTTTCAACATTCCTCGGTACGATAAGACCCTGTACCCAAAACTCTAGAATCCGGAAATTTGTAGATAAACTAGCAATCTTCGGAGCCTTGTCATCAGCCAATTTGAGAGTTTATAAATCTTTTTTCTTGTCGAAGCTACCCTTAGAATCCGGAAACACATGAGAAATAAACTCAGCTTCACCTTCAATATTCAGCCCTAACAAGCTGGCTGCCTTAGCATATGAAAGTTTATATGTCTTACCATAAGACTTAAAAGACAACTTGTCCCTTCCATCTTCCTGAAGAAAATAAATTGTCTCATAAAATTCGATAAGAAAATCTGAATACACTACATCTTGATTCCCAGGTTTTGACACCACAAAATCTTCCCAACCATTAAGCTTGATATTCTTGGAAATAAAAGAGTCGTACTTGTTGATGAAATTCGGATGGACCGGCCTCTCTCTATAAACTAACCATTGTGAAATCGGTTTGGAGGATGACATTTCATGAGAAGCTAATTCCACAAACATTCAGATTTGAAGACCTATGAAAAGTTCGGAATGGACTTAAATCAGAGAGGCAGAGCTTCGGGACGCGAGAGCTTGAAAACCGATGTGGGACAACTATTTGGGTCCCATTTATATATGCAATGAGATGACGGTTCATCTTCTATGGTTGATCGAACGGTTGTGACAATCTGAGACCAGATCTGACGGTCGAAAACCAATTCTCAAGAAAACTTGAATCCGATGTTTTGAGGTTTTTATTAAAACAAAGAATTGAGAAAATCATAATCCGAAAACAAAATATAAGAAAATGCCAGCAAGTAAAGTATGAATACGAAAACTTGAGTAATGAAATCATACCTTTCGGATTGGCTTAGAAGGATTATTCGTAATTGGTTACATTCTTACGAAAACTTCGAAAAACAACTTTATTACGAAAAGAAAAAATTCAGAAAACTCACTATGAAAAATAGACTCAGAACGGAAAACTCAGTATGAAAATTTCATTACAAAATCTGAAAACGAAAAAACTTATTATGAAAGATGCGGTACAAAAATCCTGTTATGAAAATATCAGTACGAAATTTTCCATTCCGGAAGTGTTTAATACGAAGTATTTGATTCCAAAGGACTTCTACATGAACATATCCATTCTGGAAATTTTAGTTCCGGAAATTCCATTCCTGAATTTTAGTTACGAAAAGTTTGAAAACAAATTTTGGAAAATTTTGTTATTCTAACAATCAGATGTACTCCCCCTATGAAAAAGAGTTTATTGCTGTAAGGAGACTTTTTCAACAGAAAGTTAATTAAGGAGGATTACCTTACGGTTATCATCCATAACTTCTGTTTAATGTATTCAAATCTATCAGAAGGCAAAGATTTTGTGAAAATATCAGCAAGTTGATCTTGTGTTCTGATGAACTGATGAATAATATCTTCTTTAAGTTTGTGATCACTAAGAAAGTGATGCCTAATATCTATGTGTTTTGCACGGGAGTGATGTGCAGGGTTATTACTGAGGGAAATGGAACTTGTGTTATCACACAAAATTTGAGTTTTAGTAAAACTCAAGCCATATTATGTGAGTGTGTGTTTCATCCACAACACTTGAGCACAACAACTTCCAGCTGCTACATATTCAGCTTCAGCAGTGGAGAGTGCTACAAAATGATGCTTCTTGCAGGAACAAGAAACTAATGAATCTCCTAAGAAATTACAAGTTCCAGATGTACTTTTTCTATCAATTCTACATCCACCATAGTCAGAATCAGAAAATCTTTTTAGAACAAAATCATTCCAAAAAGTATAAAATAATCCTAGATCCATGGTTCCCTTAAGGTAGCGAAAAATTATTTTTAATGCCTTTAAGTGAGATTCCTTAGGATTGGATTGATATCTTGCACATAAGCATACTGAGAACATTAAGTCTGGTCGACTAGCTGTTAAGTAAAGTAAACTTCCAATCATACCTCTAAAAGATATTTGATCTACTGGTTTCCCAGCTTCATCAAGATCTAAAGAGTTTGAGGTACCAAAGGGAGTAATTATACTCTTAGTGTTGTCATAACCATACTTTTTAAGAATATCTTTAATACACTTATGTTGAGATATGTAGGTTCCTTCTGGTTTTTGAGAAATTTGAAAACCAAGGAAAAATGTTAACTCACCCATCATACTCATTTCAAAATCAGATTTCATTAGGCTTGGAAAAGAGTCGGTCAAAGATTGCTGAGTTGAACCAAATATGATGTCATCAACATAAATTTGAACAATCAAAACATTTTTCTTATCTTTTTTTATGAAAAGGGTTGGATCTGCATTTCCCTTAACATAGTTATTTTGAAGCAAAAATCCAGTGAGTCTATCATACCAAGATCGTGGGGCTTGTTTAAGGCCATACAAATCATTGGTAAGTCTAAAAACATGATCAGGATGTTTTGTATCTTCAAAGCCAGGAGGTTGTTTAACAAAAACTTCTTCTTGAACATAACTGTTAAGAAAAGCACATTTCACATCAATTTGAAAAAGTTTAAAATTAAAGAATGATGCAAAAGCAAGTAGAATACGGATAGATTCAAGTCTATCTACTGGAGCATAGGTTTCTTTATAGTCTATTCCCTCTTGTTGATTATAGCCTTTAGCAACAAGTCTAGCTTTATTTCTTACTATGAATCAATTTTCATCACATTTATTTCTGAAAACCCATTTTAATCCAATAACAGAAGTCTCATTAGGTCTTTCAACCAAGGTCCAGACTTTATTCCTTTCGAATTCATTTAGTTCATCTTGCATGGCTTTAATCCAATCATCATCACCTAAAGCTTCATCAGGGCTTTTAGGTTCTAATTGGGAAAGAAATGCTAGATGTTCTACATCATTTAGTAAGGAACTTATAGTCCTTACAGGTTGGTTTACATCACTAATGATACTATCACTGGGATGATTCTTAAGAAACACTTGATTTGGATTTTGTAAAACCTGTTCATCAACATAGGGTAGAAAGTCTTCTGGGGTAAATGTTTCAGAAGTATCTTCTTGAACAATTTACTTATCAGAAGGTTCTTCTAACAAAGGTTGACAATTAGTTTTTTAAAACACATCTGAGGATGTAGGTTGAGGAGGTTTAAAAAAAGGATCTGACTCATAAAATTTTACATGTATTGTTTCTTCAACAGTACACGAATATTTATTAAAAACTCTATAAGCCTTAGAAGTTGTGGAATAGCCTAAGAAAATTCCTTCATCGGATTTTGGTGTGAATTTATGTAAGTTATCATTAGTATTTATAATAAATACATTGCATCCAAAAACCTTGAAGTAGGATAGTCTTGGTTTTCTACCATTCCATTACTCATAAGGAGTTTTATTAAGAAAAGGTCTAATCAAAACTCGATTTATAGTATAACAAGCAGTACTTACAGCTTCAGCCCAGAAATGTCTAGCAATAGAATATTCACTCAACATGGTTCTAGTTATTTTTTGAAGAATTCTATTTCTTCTTTCAACTACACCATTTTGTTGAGGAGTTCTAGGTGCAGAAAAATTGTGAGTAATACCTTTTCTACTAAAAAATGTTTCAAAATCAGAATTTTGAAATTCTCCTCCATGATCACTATGAATAGTTTTCAATGAATGGTTTTTCTCATTTTTAACTTGAGCTCTAAAACTTTTGAAATACAAAAAATATTCATACTTCTTTGATAGAAAATAGACCCAAGTAAATCTAGTGTAATCATCAACTAGAAAAAACAAATAGTACTTGCCTCCAATACCTGCAGTTTGTGTTGGACCAAAAAGATCCATGTGCATTAACTGTAATGCATCAGTTGTTGAGACCTCACCGATTGATTTAAAACTAGATACATGTTTCTTTCGATATTGACAAGGATCACAAACTTTAGAAAAATCAAATCTAAGCTCTGGTTGATCCTTAACTAGTTTCTCCTTAGAGAGTTTACATAAGTTTCTAAGGTTACAGTGACCTAGTCTTCTATGCCATAACCAGGAATGATCATCCATTGCACTTAGGCAAGGTAAATCTTGACTCCTATGGTCTTCTAGGTTCAACGTGTAAATATTCTCTTGCCTATTGGATGAGAGAACAAATTCTTCCTTGGAATTGTGAACTAAACACTTATCATTCCTAAAATTCACAAGGTAACCTTCATCACATAACTGATTTATGCTAATGAGGTTGTTCATAAGACCCCTTTACAAAAATAACATTTGAAATCAAGTTTTTAGGAAGATGAACAATATTACCAATACCAACAATCTCTCCCTTAGCATTATCTCCGAAAGTTACCTTTCCTCCTTTCGTTTTGATAATCTTTTCAAAATAGATTTTGTTACCAGTCATGTGTCGGGAACATCCACTATCCATGTACCATGTATTGTTGCTGGTACTCTCTTTATTTTCATAAAATCAAGAAGAAAAATAGACTTTCGGAATCCAAACTTGTTTGGATCCGAGATTTTCAGATAATAGATTTTTAGGAACCCATATCTTCTTAGAAAAGTAAGCTTTGTGAAATCCTAAAGATTGGGTTTTGTTTAAGGAACAATTCTTTGCCCAGTGACCACCACATTGACACTTAGTACAAAAGGGGGCACTTTGAGGAACAAAATAATTGTTACTAAAAACTGGTATTGCATGGGTATAACCAAATCCGGATTTATTTCTTAAAGGTCGTATTTGGGAATACATTTTATCAAAATATTCCTTACCATGGGTAAAGTTTGATAAACACTTCATTAAGGAAAGAATTTCGGACTTGAGTTTTATAACCAAGTTTTTATCCTCAAAATCCTTTTCTTTAGAACTAGAGCTAGGCTCGAAACCATTTTTCTTAGAAATTACTTTTTTTAATTCTTTAAAAAGTTTGTTCTTATCAGACCTTACTTCCTAAAGATTTTTTGAAATATTTTCAATATCAGCATTTTTCTTATCAAAATATTTAGAAAGCTCTGATATTTCTTTCGTAAGAATAGAATTCTTAGAGTTTTCTTTATCATGTTTTTTATTGAGTTTGGAATTATAAATTTCAAGAAGTTCATCAAACCTAGAGACTTCTTCATAAGTAGGTAAAGTATTTTCTTTATTAGAAGAAGATTCTTCATTAGTAGAGTTATAATACTTACTATCATTAGAATTTAAAGAAACATTGGTCAATGATTCAGTATTTCGTACATTAGCCATAAGACAATGATTATCAATAGGTAATCTGGCTATAAGTCCAAGATTCTCCTGTCCTGAAGATTCATAATCAGAAGATTCATCTGAAGAGTCAACACCACTAGCACTCAAGGTGTCATTAACTTTCAAAACATTATTATCTTTGGATTTATAATATTTATTTATGTTCCTATCTGAATGCCTTTTTTTCTTTCTTTCTTTTTGAGCAAAGGGAAATCTGGTCTAATATGTCCATCTCATTTGCATTCATAACATGTAACTTCTCCATCTTTCTTATCTTTCTTTTCCTTTTTCTTATACTTAGATTGGAAATTTCCTTGTCCAGCTATCTTGTTCATCCTTCGAGCAAGATTTGCTAATTCATTTTCAGAGACTTCACTCTCACTAGATTCGGTTAGGAAAATAACTTTCTTAGACTTGGATATCGTTATTCTTTCAGGAGTCTTAGCTTTTATCTGATTTGAAGTTGTTGTAAAAGTAATAGTACCATATCCATTCTTCTTTTTGATGTTGTTAGCATCTCTCATCATTCTGGTCTCATATTGTAGAAGAGTTGCAAATAATTCATCAAGGGTAATTTGAGTGACCTTCATGTTCTCATCTATAGCAGTTCTTTGGGATTCCCACTCATTGGGAATAATATAAGTTATTTTATCCACAAGAGCTTCATCATATAAACCTTTCTCTCCCATAGATTGTAAGCTGTTAACAATGGTCATAAATCTCTGTTGAACATTACAGATTGATTCACCATGAGGAAAGTTGAAGCCATGATATTCAACTCTAAGCATAGCTCTCCTAGTCTCAATCACTTTAGAATTTCCAATGTGTGTAACCACTAACTTCTTCCAGATACAATTAGCTGCTTCACAAGAAGAAATTTGGCTATATATATTTCTAGTCATTGAACACAGTAAGGTATTTTGTACCTTATAATTGAGTTGATATTCTTGCTTTTCCCGGTTAGTGAAAGTTCTAACTTCCTTGTCGTGAATTTTATAATCACCAGTAAGCCTAACGAAGTTGTCTACTCCAATATTGATAATGAAAGTCTTCATTCGATCTCCCCAATACTCATAATCCATACCATAAAAGATTGGTTCTCTTGTAAGATTTAGATTATCAATTGAACCAACATTAATTCCTGCCATACTTAAACAAATTTTGTGACACAAATTTATTAGTAGAAAAAGTTTGTAATAAAAATGTTCGGAATGAGAAAGTTCGGAATGGAAAAATTCGGAATGAGAAAGTTCGGAATGGAAAAATTCGGAATGGGAAAATGAGCAGGAAAAACTTATTCGTGAGTATATGTATTTCAGAGACCTCCTCTGATACCAATTTTAGGATCAAAATAACTATGTAGATGCTCAATATACAATACGGGGTGGGGTGAATTGTATACTTTATAAATTCCTTTGGAACCTTTAAAGTATGTTACAAATAACTATGCTTTCCTTAAGCAAAGGAAAGAGCTACGTTTAACAAAGTTAAACTTATGAAAATTCACAACACCTCTAACACCGAATACAAACTTGGAAAGAGATTCTGAAAGTAGGTTATGGAAATATGGTTCCAGAAGTTGAAACTTAACAAAAGATTACGAAATGAGATTCTACCTTAAAGCGTATAGAATCTAAATGAAACAGAGTACAAATAAGGAAGTATAAGAAAGTTATTCATTCCTTACAATGAAATATGCAGCGTAATATAAACACGTAGTAGAACTACAAGTAACAAGATATAAGTCTTTTAACCCAAGGAGAAGGGTATCCAACAACCTTGGATAAAGGTCCCATGATTTATACTTTCAAGCAAGTCTGTCTTACCCACGCCAGGGTAAGCCCTCGATACGAAGATCAGAGTCTCCGTCTTGAAATCCCCGCAAGCCTTCATCTTCAAGGTAGTTGGAAACCTCTGTCTTCCTCAGCAAGGAATCCCTCAAACTTCAAGGTAGCCAGAAGTCGAATGTAATCACCAATATTCGGAGTTGCACGAAGCTTTGAGAGTTAATAAGAGCCTCTCTCTCTAGAAATCACTTCATGCATGTAATCAGATGAGTCGAAGATCAGTCAGCCTTTTAGCCGCGAGCTCTTTCAAATGAGCTCCTATTTATAGGTAAGGTAGGCTCCTTCTGCAACGGTCATATTTTCCTTAAAGATCAGAGGGACCTGTACACGTGTCACTTAGACAACGGTTAGTTTATAAAAAAATAGACGACATCATTTTATAACAAAATAAGTGTAACAGAATGTACGACATCATTTTAAAATCTAACTCAAAAGTTCAGAATGAAAAATTCGGAGTGAAGGTTCGGAGTGTAAGTAAAATAATAAAGAGTAGACAGATTATAACAACGTAAGCAAGATGAATGTTCGGAGTCCAACCAATGATAATTTTCAGAGTCTAAATAAATTTGGAGTGTATAAAACAAAGATGATCAGATTCTGTTTAATAGGTGAATTCGGAATGAGAATTCATAATGAGAATTCATCATCAAAATGTGTTATGAGAATTCATCATCAGAATTCGTAATGAGAATTCTTAATTAGAATTCGTAATGAGAATTCATCATCAGAATTCATAATGAGAATTCTTCATCAGAATTCGTAATGAGAATTCATCATTAGAATTCGTAATGAGAATTCTTCATCAGAATTCATAAGAAGAATTCATTTTTTGAACTTCATAAGGATTCGTATCCTGAATCTGGAGTAAAACTGTATCCGGAATTCGGAATGAAACTTTATCACAGTTCTCATTCTGGATTTCGGAGTCAACTTTATCGCATATCTTATCCAAAATTTGGATCCTAAAACAGAATACATCATATCAATGTTTCAAGAAATTCCGAGAAAATAGAAATGAATACGAATCTTATACATAAGAAAAATATGAATGAAAATATGATAAGGATAATTTTTCTTATAAAAGCGATTTTCCTTATAAAAGAAATTTTCCTTATAAATGAAATTTTCCTTATAAAAGAAATTTTCCTTAAAGACAACGTGTTTGTGATTTTCAAAAAAAGAAGGAATGGAATGGACATAAGGAAACCTTATTGACTAAACAATGGTTTCAAATTAATCCTTATAAATAAATAAATTACATGTAAATTTCCAAGAAATTACATAACCAAAAAAATAATCACATATATTGAAAGAGTAAAATCATATGGTTCTAATGATTATATTCCTGAAATATAAATTTTAAAAATGAAACTGGATGATATCTACGGGTCTAGATGAAAAATTACAAAATCATGAAACATTAGCGGTGAGTTATATACCACCAATCATAGGATTGTATGAATCTCCTCCTCTATTATTAGCAATTGATTTTATTTGGATCAGAGTATATTGTTGCCCATCGAACGTGACAAAAAAATATTAAACAGATCCTGGAAGATAGAGATCATTCAATCCCTAGATTCGGCCTACAAGGAACACCAAATGAGGATAAATTGAAGATAAGACCTTCAGAATTTGAATTAGGATAGAGGATGAGGCTTAATTATATCATTAAAAAGTAAAAGGTAAAATTACACATAATATATCATGTTCAGGGTTTTTCTATATTATTTGACCAAACATGCTCAAACCAAGAATGGGTACCTAGGAAAAAGGGTATCTCACATGGTTAGGAGACACAGTTTGGGAAACAGTGCACCAACAATGAAATATGAATCTTCCCAAAATAGAAATTGCATGCATGGTTAAATATAGCCAATATCTATTCCCATAAGGTTAAATCAAATTGTGCGACATACCCCGTTATCCCAAAAATATGGCTTCCAAGATTTATTCAATACATACACACCCTAGATACCTTTTATAACAAATTAAGCATACATATTGGGTCAAAAAATCATTATTAGACAGAAATTTAATGGATCTATATGTGAGTGAAAAACCAAGTACTTACACTTATCCTGATATTCAATTTCATTATGTGGCATGTGTGCATAATTTTTTTTCCTTTCCATGTTGTTTTTCATTATTTATTATGATAGAATCCACAATACATTACCACCACTAAGCATTTGATCTCACACGTCTATTTTTTATTTCTTCCTATGATTTCATGAAGTGTAAGATTACTTATATTCAAGTATATTTGTAGGGTATAATTATATTCTTCAAATAAATATGATGTAATTTGTTTTTTCAAATGTAATGAAAATATCATGTATGTATATAGTTTACAAACACTCGTAATCTATATGATCTTTTCATATATGATTACATATATCTTATTATAAGGTAACAATGAAAACAATGGATTTTTGATAATGTTATTTGTTTTTTTATACAAGATACAATGGATGATTGATAAATTTACACTGCCAATAACTATATAATGAAAATTATAATTATCAAATGAAAAAAATAACACAAAGAAATAAAAATAATAATTACCAATTATTAATGAATTTGTTTTATGTATTTTTAAATAATCAAATTTTCTATTTAAGGTATAAAATTGAATCTTTAATAAAAGTGTAAAATATTTAGTTTTATTATATAACATGTTAGATGGATTTAGAATAGAGTCTAACTTGAGGTAATAGTTAGGTCTAAAAATTACATCTTTGGGATATATGTTATATATTGAATAGATAATAATTTATGTGTTGATTATTCGAACCCATTTACCTTTCATACCATGAATATATTTAGGTATATCTTCATTAATGTTTCATTATATTTTGTTATATTATTTTTATTTTGATTCATACCTTCCCCCAATAGTAAGGGTTATACATTACTAACTAATTGTTTATTTGGATATTTTATAAAAATGATTCTAATGAAAATAATCATGATTTACCGATCAAAAAATAATGAATTTTCCTCACCTAATTTTTTTGGAAATTATAACACTTCTTTTTTGGTATTTCTATCTTCAAACAGTGATGTCAAAGGTTATATTTTAAAAAAATACAATATATCTCCCATCAATCAAAAATCATTTTTCCAACATATCCATATTTTATAAAAATAATTCCGGAGGTTAATTAATAGTCTCATATGATTATTTAATTTCTTATCTTTTTATTTAATATTGTGTTTAATATTGTTTTAAATTAATCTTCAATTAAATTTTTAAATAATGTAATTTTGACTAATTTTTACAAAAAATGGAATGAAATGGTTTATTTTATCGTATATTGCAAGAATGGTGTTTTCCAAAATCATGGTAGATCAATAGATTAAAACAATTTCATTTATAGGGATATTTTCATTGAATTTGTTTTAATAATATATATGAATTGTTTTATTTGAACAATTTTTTTATTCTAAAAAGGTACTTTCCCGAAAAAATTATCAATGTAATTTTTTAATGGATTTATTCATATATGATGACATCAATTTATGAAAACGATGTTATACTAATGATATGATAAAATTATATGTTAAATTTTGTTTCCATTCATGTTTTATGTTTATTATGAAGTGATGATTATGTAGCTTATTTTTTTTCCTATGGGAAATGCTATAATGAAATGATTAAATTTTTATGAAACCTATTTCATTCAATTGGTTATTATATAATGAAATGTTAATGGAACCCAATAAATTTTTATAGGTTATGAAATGATGAAAATTTTATGATATTGTGGGAATATGTATGAATTTTAATATCTGATGGGTGGGCCAAGAATTATATTTTCCGACTACATAGTGGGTAAATAATTAAATCTATTGATATATTGTAAATTAGAATTTTATGGGGAATATTTTCAAGAATGTTACTCTAACCCCTATCATAGTAATTATATTCACCCATAAAAACTATGATTGTTTGGGTATTGAATTGAATAATGTATGATAGACAAGAATATAATCCATTACTTTTATGGAAATGAATTTCTATACATATACTTATTACAAATATTTATGTAATTTTATAATATAATGCTCTCATTAGTAATGTTATTTGACTCCCTAATTATTAAAAACTTATGAACTACTAATAATTATAAAATAAAATTAGATTATGATGTATGAAATATAGTTCATTGTATTATAATTTTATTTTTATGATCTCCTAACCATATAATATTTTTTTCTTGAACTAATGATAAATATATCCCTTACATACTAAAAATTATTAGTTCATATGACCCTCTAATAATTTTTATTTTTCTCATGTTATGAATAATGATATCATGTATGATATGTCAAAGAAGGTAGTTAGTTATGATTAACCATGTTGGAAATTATATAGACATAATAAGAACACGTTGTTTATGAATTAGTGTTTTCAATGGTTCTAAAAAAATTTGATCATAACATAGATCATTATTTTATATGATGAACACAAATATACTAATATGTAATATTTTGAGAAGAAATATTATGGGTTTATATATGAATAGTATGGTTCTTTTCATGAAAATGGTTCAGTATGGGACCCACATACCATAAAACAAAGAGGGTGAAAATATGAAGGTGTTTTGTGATATTATGTATCATTATTATTAGATGATTCCACTCCTCAATAACTGATTTGACATCATGCTGTGTCATTTTTGTGATTAATTTTTTAGTATATTATAGAAATCACCATAAATAAGATCTTGAATCTATATGAGTGTTTTCATAATAATGAAATTACACATTCATATGCTTTTTATTCACGGGAGTTTTTGGATCAAATGCAATAAATAAATATCACACTATGAATTGGTACATATGATTTCATTATTCATATTATATAATACCTTATTAGGTGAGACTATGTTTTATGTATTTATATGATTACAAAACATACATTGGAGAAGTTTGGCGGCATTATAACATCGTTAAATACATTATGATGTAATTAATTTGAATATAATTTCACATTAAAGGTGGATTTTGCACAATGATGTCATATAGTCTTTTTTTAATCGTGATAACCCTGATGGACGTTTCTTTGTTAGATAGATCATTCACTCCTTAAGGAATCCTAGAGTTTTGTGCCTTTGTCTATAATCATTGTTATTATAGAATAATTCTTATGTATTTATTTTTTTAGAACATTTTATAAAAATTTCAAATAGATCATTTCATACCCAATATTACCCCTAGGAATTGATATACATGATCTAGATCTATGGGAGAATATATTCGTCTATTTCTGTTTATATTCACATGATTTTTATTTCAATAACCTTTATTTTACTAGGGATATGTGTGTGTGTGTGTTTGTAGTATGGATTAGTGGATGATTGATATTCCATTATGGGTATCCAAATACATGATATAGGTTAAGTGAAGTATAATATTACCTTCAAGGAATATATATTCTAGAATAATCTAAGAGTTATCACTATCACTTTATGGTATATAGTAATGTGTCAAATAGATCTAGGTGGCTCAATATTTTTCATAGGTGTTAATGATTCTTATTCACATTTATTTTAAGCTAGAATAAGTATATATAGTAAATCTATTATGAAACTAAATAACCCATGTAACAGTAGTTATTTAATTATTTTTTATGTTATTGGTTAATCATGGATATCATAATAAATGATATTCAGACTTTTAAATTTGGGTACTATTTGTAGAGGCCTTCTATGTGGTATTACCACCCTCCTTGGGCACCATGGGTAATTAAAAAACCATCATTGATTAATTTTTTAAATGGGAATGTGAAAAAAAATGGTGTTTTATTTTGTATACATTAATAAATTTATGAGATGATACCATGATTTGTCATGGGATTAAACATTAAATTAACTTATTTTATCTTTTATTTTTTCATTATTTTAGAGATATTTTTTAAAATTCCATTTAAGTGGGATATTGATTATATTAGTATGAGTTTTATGAACTTTAATATTTATTATATTGTTTTTTCTTGCATTTTATTTATTTTACATTATTTAATTTAATATAGAAGTATTCTATTATAGTTTCATTTGTTTTCTATTATTTTTATTACATAACTATTACATCTAGATAACTAATTTGTTGTGTATTGTATCACAATGTTATTAGTATACATTGGTAACTATTCATATTACTTTGGTATACATAGAGGAATTCCTGTGGTATATTGATACATAGTTTGATTATAGTGGATTTAAATGTGTTTGGGGAAATTTATATGGAATCATTCTCTATTATCCCTTTTCACTCCCCATTAATGATTTATCCTTTAGCTATAATATAAATACTTCTTATAGTCTCCAATTCATTATTATACCTCTATATATACGTACAATAATATTATATTTTCTTCCTCACATTTTATATGATCACATCACATGAAATTTAATTTAATTGGACCATTTTACATAGATAAATGCTACCATATCTCTTGTTTAATATATACTACTGTGACATTGATAACATCTTTACAATTAATTGGTTAGTATTCATCATTTTAGTATATTATTAAATGAATAAATTTATTTATATATAATATTAGATTAATTTTATTTGTCCCTCAATTTATTGTATGTGTTTGACATGGAATCATAATTGATCAATCATCTTGAATAATTGTTCTCCATCAATTCTGTATTCATTATGGTTTTGTAGTTGTACTCAAATGTTTGAAAGTTGTGTGGTATCTTATAGAAATTTATAATAGTTCATTAATTTAGTATCTAAAATATTTAAATTAGAACCATATTGGACTATTAGATTAATTTATCAATGGATCCATCCAAAAATTATTCAAACAAGGTAACATAGGATAATGTTGTTCCCAATGAACTATATTGTATTTTTGGGTTATAATGTGTCACTCCTCGATATTTACCTTTACCTATAATGTATCATACTAATGTAAAATACATTATGATAGATACATCTAATTTTAATCATCTGATTCAAGTAATTTTCAATTTTTAAAATAGAATTCATTTCTAGGATTTATATATTCCAAAAAATATAGTGTATCATAATTATTATTGTATTCCATCGAGTTCAAAAGGTGTGTAAGACACTAATTATAAATAGAGTGTCAAGGAAATAATTATTGACATCCATGGGTTAGTGTTAGAGGTAATTTCATATAATTTAATTCAAACAAAAAATATTATTTATGGATAGAACGAAAAAGTGAAATAAAATGTTTGATTATTAGTGCCCATAACCACATAGTGATGAAATTTGAATACATATCAAGCATTATTATACACTCTTGATTTCATTTAAGACCTTATTATTCATGATGTATTATTATATTCTTATTCACTACACTATATTACTAATGATGGTATCTCTGTTTTTATATGATATTTTATTTATTCCATGGTTCCTTCTCTTGAGTAGTTTAAATACGCCATTTCTTCAAATATAGTCGTGTAGTTATTTCCACAATATACATTGTTAAAAAAATTCATAACCAAACAATTTATTATCTAATAAATGATTTTTAAATTAAATTCCCAATATAAAAACATAATACAATTCATATAAAATGATCCCAATATAATTGAATCCTAGAAGTATTATTTTTTAAAATTAATTTTTTATTGGAGAAAAATTAACGGAAAAACGATTCCTACTAAACAACTTTTTTCCATGTATTTTTAAAATGTAAAACATCCACAAAAAATAAATATAAATTTAAAATAGAAAATAGTTTATTAAAATTATATTCAATTCATGAAATATTTTTTAATGATATAACGATTTATCATATGAATATTTTAAGGATTTATGGTATACAGTTATGATATATTTGAGTCTGATAAATTTTAAACTTATTACTTTAATTATACATGATTTTTTTGTGAGTAGAATTATAAGCTTATGATATATAAAATCAATCCCAAATAAATATATTAGAACCCATATAATTAGTCAACATCTTCTAGTGTCAAGTAGTATACATCAGGGTCTATCGTCCTGGTTCCTGGTGCCACCCAAAGGTGCCCGGTACCCAGTTGGTCACCTGGCCTCATGAGCATTTACAAGAACACCAGAGGTTGCCGACTAGAAGTGAGGGTCTTCAGTGTGATAGTTGGAAAATATTCTCTCATTGGAAGAGTAACACAGTGGAATAACATTAATATACAACAACGGAAGCAGTAACAACATACAATAAATAAACAACAGAATATTGAATGTATATACACAACAAGAGAAAATATATAAATTATTCATGTAACATATGTCTTGGAATGTATCCAAATATTTCATAATGATACAAATACAGTACTAAATTAATTTAAAAAAGAAAACAAGTAAACTCTAGCAGCATCGCAAGCCTCCACTAGGTCCAATGCTCCCCATCTCCATAGTAATCTTGTACATGAAGTAAAAAAGGGGCATTCCCTTATCTATACCTGCAACAATATAATTAGTTTGGTCCAAAAATAATGGCCCAAATAGGTTGTTAGATGAATACCAATAGGAAAAAAATTAATGATCTGTTACTAACTGTCAGTTTATATATATAGCATAAAAATGAAAATTGAAGTAATAAAAAAGGTTTTACTCAAAAGTAAACAGTCATAAAGTGGAAAACTATTCTCATTTACATTTATTAAATATTCTTCCAATAATTCACAAGAATACCTCTAGGAATGTTCTTACAGTCAAAATTATCTAGGTTTACAAAGAGAAAGACTATATCAGGAACCACTAACCATCAATTCCCCATGTGGTATTTTAACATTAACTACAAACACTATAAGGAAGAACTCAACGTCAATTCCCTATGAGTTCTCATAATGTTCTAATACCAACACACTAAGGTAGAACTCACTGTCTATCAAACCTATGGTCTCACAATGTGAAAATTATAAAAGACACTCTGGGGAATCCATCAACATCAATTCCCTTTATTGTCTAACAACACTAGATTCTCACTATCATGTGTTAAAATAATAAATCACAACCGAAATCTAATAGCCAAGGTAATCTCATCTAATACATGGCTTATAATATAAAATGAATTGAAACTCTAATCGGGAACTCACAATCAATCCCCCCTTATGGTCTCATAATGTAAAAAGTTTAAGAGACACTCTGGGGAATTCTTAATCGTCAATTCCCCCTTTAGTCTAACTACACCATGTTCTGACAGCCCTGTGTAATACAATCTTGAAAAAAATTATTTGGAAGCCAAAGTAATCTCATATACTAAAAGACTAAGTAGTTACAATGCATATCACAAGCATGTTATACAATATTAACTCCATCCTAACAACACTATGCATGGAAACAAAATAGCATAATAGGTAGTTCTAGACCCAACAACCAATATCAAAAAATCATGGGAAAACACATTCATAAACAAGGTAATAATCCTAAAACACAATGAAAACATGTTCTAAAGAAAACAAAACATAGTAGGAATCCATTAGGTTTACAAATCCAAAACAAAAACAAAATCCTAAATTACGGTATTCTAAATGTTTTGCACATATTATCCAAAGGCAACTACAGAAAGGTACAAACCACCAACCTTGACATGGTATTATCGATATAGTTGAACCATAGCCATTGAATCACATGGATCATCATAGATCTACAAAAACATCAAAATCTCTCAACCTATAATAACTCATGAATGATGTGAAATTATGAGGAGGGGCTCTAGAAGAAGTAAACAATCATCGAGGGGATTTCAACACAACCATAGGTGTTTGATTCGGAGAAAAAATGACAGATCGGTGGATCAGAGAAAAACCATCACTATGGATCATTGGTGGATGAGATGGGGTGAGAAGAAGAAAAATATGGGAATTAGACTTGACCCTGGTCTAATTTAACAAATACAAATGGAAAGTATAAATCATGTTCATTTAATTTACATTCCACATACATGCCTTAACCTACCCCAACATTAGGCAGTATCCAGGTCAACTCAATTGGCCATGTACACATCACATACATAGCATGTACATGGATACCTGTGACAACCAGGTACATGACTTGTAATCCTATGTAAACAGTGTGTACTTATGAATTTTCCAAATTCTCACCCTTTTCTCTAAAACACCTGAAATCCAAATCCATGCATGAAATGATGATCTGGATTCTTGAAAACTTGCACCATTAAAAATATTTTCCATGAATTTACATATCATGGAGGCACAACAGAAGAATCCTCAAACACTTCCAGCCACTGTGATCACAAATCAGCCTCCCTCTACCAAGTCTCGCCATCTACTCGTTTGTACTTTTACGACACCCATATCAGTGGAATAAACTATCCATGAAGAACATATGTGTTGCAATCAAAAATAATGATACAATGTTCCTTGATTGATTCATCCACCTCAAACACATCCTCCTCGAGTCAAAAAATGTTAGACAGTTCTATGAAGTAACATCATAGCTGAGAAATGTGGAAGACGACATTCCAAGCCTAGTACAATTGAGGTAACTTCAATCAATATGTAACCCTTATGACTCAATCCAAAACCTGAAATAGCCCTACATATCTCATTGAAATCCTTCCCAGTCTCCTAATCCTTCTGTGCCCCAACCTCAGTATGAAATTTAGGAAGACATAATCTTCAACCTTGATCTCTAGAGGTTGTCACTACCTATCAGCATAAGACTTCTCTTATGACTGTGTAGTATCCATCTTCTTCTGAATCACCTCAACATGCTATAAGGGCCCAGCCAAAAAAATTACATAATATTTAATTAAATGAATAATTCACATAGAGGATCTTTTCAGGTTTAGTGTTTTAGATAATTAGGAAAAAACTATTACATCTCAAAAGATTTCAAAGTAGACACTTCTACCCAGTTTCCATTTTTTTAATTAAACAAAAACTCATAAAAAGAAACATCTCTAGTTCCATGTTTTAGATAGCATGTCTTTCCTTGATCCCATCCTTGACACTATTCAACTTTATGTCATGTGGAAAACATTTCAAAAACATGGGATGAGCACAAAAAGCTTAGAAAGGTATATAAAAATAGGGAAAGGAAACATTAGTCCACGTATACATAAGAATCAATGAAAAAACATTTTACTCATATAACAAATGAACATTAACATACCTCATGAAATCATTAGATTTGTGAATTACTCATATAAATCATAAGACATAAATGTAACATGAGGAATTCATAACATTTTTACATAGGGATTAACACTAATGGTTACGTTTGGAATACCCAACACAGTATATTCCCAAAATTTCTTCAGAGAAACATTAGTGTTTAACTCCTTTGCAATACCCAATGCATTGGAGAGCTATATCGGGCTCACTTGCCCTTAGTTTATCATGGAACCACCTGATTTCATAAACATTACCCAGGAACCATAACACAATCATAACACTTAAAACATGAATAAAAGATTCATAAATTTTCCACATTCCAATCAAAAAAGATCACATAATGATATTATCATAAATAAAAACATCAAATAAAATCATTTAAACTCTATGAGAAAAATATCCCTTTATACTTTGAAAATATTAAAAAAAGGCATTTAAAAGAGATTTTAGAATCAAATTGTCCCATACCACTTCAAAACAATTGAAAGGGTTTTAAAACATTCATCTCCCTAAAAATAAATCCTTAAAACCATTTTTAAAACATTTACATGGATGATAAATGTTTAGAAGAATAAATCTTTAAATCCATTTAAAATAATCTTTTATTAAAGAGTCCTTTTCCATTTTGAACATTTAAATTATAATCCACAACAATGTAGTCCATTTTAAATACATTTAAATGAATTTAGTATAGACATAATATGGATATATAATTTCAAAGTGGTTGTATATACAATTTATAAAAGAATAAAAGTGCATATCATTAAGAAATGTGTCAATGAGAATAAATTGTGAGTAATCCCAATCAAGGATCATGCCATTAGAGCATGGATAAAGATATGTCATAATTATGTGTGAAAAATTTAAATACACCAAATATAATCCGATACTCAGTGTAAAACAATCAGATGTCATCCACACATATTCATAGCACGAAAAAATCAAGAAGTAGAGGTTTAACCCAAAGAATTGAGATTGGGTTAAGAAGTTCCCCTACAGAAATTCGACAGCCTATCATCGTCACATTAATTTTCAGAAAATGAGTTGATGAGGAAAAAATGGTATCTAATGACATGGAATTTTTTTTAACATCAATAGGGATATATAAGAACATATCCCAACATAATAAGATGTAAATTAAAAGTCATAACAAAAGAAGTTTTTTAATAAGAGGAGGGTGAAAGGTTCCCTTACCGATTTGGGTAACTTCTGAAACGTACACCCCATGAAAGAAGGGTCATAAAATGAAGATGTGAATACCCATAAATTAAAGTATATTCCACAAATAATACAATCATGATCATTACAACAACACAAAAAGTAAATAGTAGCAAATGTAGCATGAATCTCATTGGAATAAAAGTGAGATGAAAAATTCCATATGAAAACCTGGTAGCCTAACGGCGCCACATATAGATTTGAAAAATAGATGTAAGAGATAAAATATGGTCTATCATCATATGACCATAAACATAATATTAAGAGGAATATAAAATATCATCCCCAACATAAGAAAAATAAGATTAAAGGAAATCACATAAAAGAGAGTACTTAAAATGAAAGAGAGAGGTGGGATCCCTTACCAAATGTCCGACTTGACTCGTTCGTTCTTTAATATCAGGAATAATAAACTAGAGTTAATTAATACTTCCTCAAGAAATTTTATTATGTTAATTATTCCGTATATATCATTTATTACTATTTTTTGAACATTATGTAATTATTTACACTAATAACGGTCGTTTTGTCGATCATTTGTACTTGAGTAAAAATAAACTTCTTATAATTACATGTTTATCATGTGGTAAAAAATACATTACATCCATAATAATATTCATTATGTAGATATCATATATATCATATATATATATTATATAAATGCATTTATAATATTACATAACCATTCTGAGGTATGAAATGAAATGCACAGTTCATGGAGACGGTAAGCCTTATGTACGCATGAATGCTACTTTCATTTCAATTTTGTAATTAATGGAATAAAATTATTATGATATAAAGGTATATTATAATTCCCATATAATTTAATATATATATATAATATCATTTACCCCATCATTTATACATCAAACATATGGCATTAACGAATCATTTCACTTTGAGGGGGCGGTAGTCTGCACTATCTAAAATGAAGATATCATGTTTACCCATAATGAAAACCATAAAGATAAGCCATAAATAAAAAAATACAGAATCATATGGAAAACATAAAATAATATATAACATATATAAATATAGTGACATATTAATGGACACCATGAAAGGTGTTATATAAAAATTAAACAATCATCATTTCGTGAGGCAGAAATTCACCAACCACAGAAACAGTATGTACATTAACTATTAGACGGAGGTGTGTGAAAGTGTAAATAAAATAATTATCATAACAAAATCGTAGTATATTTTAGATACTGGTTTTGTTACAAAAGAAATGAATAAAATTATTTAGGGGGTTGGAGAAGGAAAATAAAACAAAATAACATCAGAGAAGACATCACCTTTAAATCGGGTAACACCCATTATTTTGAACCAAAAGGGTTTTTTGAAGAGATTTATACCTACGGTAAGGATTATAGGATTAATAGAGGGATGTGGAAAGATAAAATGAGAATATCTTAGTCGATGCAAAGGCTTTAGAGGTGTGGGTAAGGGGGTCGAGGTGGGGGCATTTTATAAGAGGGTGGAGGGGCACTCATTGAAAGTATTGAAAAGTTACTTTATTAAGAAATTATATTCAGATATTAAAGATCCCAAAAATATATATTTCAAGTATAAGGTGATAAGGGTTCTAAATAAAACTATCCAATATGTTTTTGACAAGTTTATGTCTTAGATTTTACCTAATCTTCTAATTTTATTTAAACCGTTCATTAATGAGGTAATCACTACATCATCATGGTGTCATAAATAAAGTTATTTACTTGATGTATAAAAATTATAGAAAAAATATCATGATGTAGGAAATCATTTTAAATTTATAATGAATATTTATAGTAAAAAATATGAATTGTATAACCCCATGTAAAAAATTGTTTTACTAAAACAATACATGTTTGAGACATTTGTTTAACATTAAAAAAAGTTATTAATGTCATTTTCTTACCCAAGTGGCTCCATGGGTTCCCCAAATGACCCATGGATTTTCTTGGTCGGACATGAATTATCCAATAAGTGTATTACAAGTGTAAAGTTAATTTCATATTAACATATCATTATATTTATCTTAAATTACACTAATTGTCTTTAATCGCGATTAATAAAATTTAAAAGTTACTATTCACCAAAAAATTATTTTAATCCCATTGAACCAAATTTTACATCCCAATGAAAACCATTTATTTTGGCTTTTTGAAATTCAAACCACAGAGGTGGTAAAATTACATTTAAATGAAAAATAATTTTTTAACTACCACTTAGTGGTTTCACTATTCATCAAAAATTGATGTTTTTCAGAAAAATACAAAAAATTTATCCAAAGCTATATTTGATATTCCGAATTCAAATAGTATGTCTATTTTAAAAAATTCAAAACATATAAGTTTCATTAATTAATATAGAAATTAATTCTCGTCGTCAAAACAAATAGCGTGTTTTTAAAAAAAATTATCTATCAAAAGATTGACAGTTATTTATGTCCAATTTCAAAGTGAAATTAAATACAATGACCACCATTGAATTAAATTGTCAAAATATATTATATTTTAACATTAAAACAAATTAAAAAGATAATCTATCCATATAAATAAATTATATTAAAAAGAGGTTTTGAATTAAAATACAACATTTTCAATAAAAATTATCTTTATCGGAAAAATATCAAAAATTTTAACAATGTAAATTTTGATGTCCAGATTCTAAAGAAGGATTTTATTTTGTCACATACAACATATAATATTTTCAAAAGTATAGTTTAAAAGGTTTCTCCATCAAAGGGTTGTTAATCCACCGTTTAAAAAATATTAGATGATTTATGCTTAAAATTCGATTCATTTTCATTTTATTTATCTATCATTTATTTAGATAAATGAAAAAATATTTGACAAGAATATATAATCATTTGGTAGTTAGTTCTATTCATTCCTCCATTACAATGGCTAGGGTTTAACTACTATTTACAATAATATTATTATATTATTAATGTGCATCGTAAGATTTCAATGAAACACGTTGTTGCGTATTGGGTACGACATCGAACATAGCATCCTCATTGAAGAAATATTAATATTTTATTCAAAAATATTAGTATATTTGAAAATGTTATATTATTTATTTACCTGGAATGTTAAATCCTTCCACACTTTTGGGAATTGCGTCCTTTCAATTTTGAAAAAATTTAGGATCAGAAACTTCCTTGAAAGCACCACATCTGAAAAAGAGTCAATTAAACTGTCACTTGAAAAGAAATAAAGGGAAGTACAAAGGTCACTAGAGTTACCCCATACGAGGATTCCATGTAGGAAAACAAGGACATTGAAGTGAAACCAAAGGGTCATGTTCTGATGGAGAGTGATAGAAAACATGTTTAGGAGAATGCTAACCACCATAAAATCACAAACATGTGATGGGTTGAACGGTATTTGATTCCCCAGTAGAAAAAGTTAAAAGAAATTTTTTTTTGTTTTAAGTTACTTTTCATTGATGAATTTATTTATAAGCTTAACTAAATCATACAGAAACATACTTACATGACATGTAGACATTCATCTCTTACTGGATTTCTTACACAAACTCATATTTTTTCCAAAAGATGAGTATTTAAGATGACATGTTCACATTAAAATTGTTATATTCAGCTTCTAGAGAATAACCTAATCCATAATAGAGAACTATATATTTCCCATGTTTTTAGACATAAACCAAAAACAAAACCAAAAAAGGTTAGTAGAAGATCATATAATCACCAAAAATGATAATCCTTTTTAAAAAATGTATTCTTAATCTCCAAAATTTGTCAATCAATTCCCAAAGTTCAAAAAATAGCATTCAATAAACATTTATCCACAAAATTCTTCAAATAAAACAAAATTTTGATTGAAACCCAAATATATGAAGTATTTAATCACATATTATTTGAAGATAAATCTTAAAAGTTATCTCCAAATAACATCATCTTCTCGTAATGTCTCGTATTGAAATGTAATTAGCCTAATCAAATATCCTCCATGATAGGTTAATCATTTCAATAGATAACCCAAAATCAACTTACTCTTGAATCATAAAATCATCTAACTAAACAAATTAGTCAAACTAACTAAGGACTTCATGTTTTCTATTAGTAGGTGATACATACCAGTTTCACATTCGTTTTGGGGTCTATTCCTGCAGCTTCGTCCAATGCGACGGGTTTTCACACAGTATACGTGTTGTCCTTTTTCCAAAACTAAATTATTATTAAAACATTACCCAAAAGGAGTTAATATATTAAAAAATAACCCCAACATAATTTTACCTCAATTTTACATCATTTCTTTCATTTTCTATAATATAATAACCCTTATTTATCACAAAAGTAAGGATCATATAAACCCTAATGGATACCATTATAAATATTACCTAAAATTCTATATCGAGTTGGTTATCTCATACATGATGAATCAGAGAACTCACCAAGGATCAAGTGGTTAATCATGAATCCTGATATTTGGTTGAGAAAACCCACAAGAGTTCTTATTGTAGCTCCCATATCATTAAGTTTTTCTTTCAGAAAACAATCAAAGATTTCTACACATGCATTGTAACTTCGGTTCCTACTAGATCCATCCATTTAATAAAACCAAAAAGGTCAGTTTTGGAATATCATCAAAAACATCATTTACTAATGAGGAAGATAAAATCTAGGATATACTTATCCAAGTTATCTCAATCTCATAACAACTTTCTAAAAAAAATTACTCCATCTAATATACTAACCATTGTGTTTATACACAACTTTCCACTTCTGCTTAATGAATACCCTAACCTCTAAAGTTATCTAAAATGACTTTTGATACCAACTATAAGAACCCAACCATAAAATATTACATGATATTGAACTAAATGAATAATTCACATAGAATATATTTTCGGGTTTAGTGTTTTATCGAATTAGGAAATAACTATTATATCTCAAAATATTACAAAGTAGACACTTCTACTCAATTTCCATTTTTTTCATATAACATAAAATCATAAAAATAAACATATCTAATTCCATGTTTTAGATAGCATGTCGTTCTGTGATCACATCCTTGACCCTATTCATCTTTAATTCATGAGGAAAACATTTAAAAAACATTGGATGAGCACAAAAATATCAGTAAGGGATATAAAAATATGGAAAGGAAAAATTTGTCCACATATACATAAGAATCAATGAAAACACACTTTACTCAAAAAATAAATGAACTTTACATACCTCATGAAATCATAAGATTTATGAATAACTCCTAGAAATCATGACACATAAATGTAACTTGAGGCATTCATAACATTCTTATATAAGGAGTAACCATCATTGTTATGTTTGGAATACCCACCAAAGAATATTCCCAAAATCTATTCGGAGAAACCTTAGCGTTTATCTTCTTTGCGTTACCAAATGAATCTGAGAGCTATATCAGTCTCTCCCACCCTTAGTTTACCATGGAACCACCCGATTTAATAAACATTACCCAAGAACCATAACATAATCATAACACTTAAAACATGCATAAAAGAAACATAAAATTCCCACATTTTAATCACAAGAGATCACATAATGATATTATCATAAATAACAACATCTAATAAAATCATTAATACCCTATGAGAAAAATATCCCTTTATACTTTGAAAATATTAAAAGAAGACATTTAAAAGAGATTTTAGAATCAATGTGTCACATAAAACATTGAAGCTTTTGAAATGGTTTTAAAAAATTCATGTCTTTATAAATAAATATTTAAAACCATTTTTAAATCATGGACATGGATGATTAATGTTTAAAAGAATATATATTTAAAACCATTTAAAACAATGTTTTAATAAAAGAGTTCTTTTCTATTTTGAACATTTAAATTATAAGACACAAGAAAGTAGACCATTTTAAAAACAATTAAATGACTTTAGTATATACATAATATAGATATGGAATGTCAATGGGTATGTATATACACTTTTTAAAAAAATAAAAGTGCATATCATTACGAAATGTCTCAATTATAAGAAATTGAGATGTAATCCCAATCAAAGATTATGCCATTAGAGCAAGGATAAAGAAATGACATAATAATTTGTGAAAAATATAAATACACAAAATATAATTTTATACTCATTGTAAAACAATAAGATGTCATCCTCACATATTCATAGAATGAAAAAATCAAGACATAGAGGTTTAACCCAAATAATTGAAATTGGTTTAAGAAGTTCCCCTACTGAAATTCGACAGCCTAATGACATCAATTTAACATTGAGAAAATGATTTGATGAGAAAAAAAGGGTATATCATCACTTGGAAATAAATTTTACATCAATAAGTATATATAATAACAAATCCCAACATACTAATATATAAATTAAAATACACAACAAAAGTAGTCTTTTAAAAAGTGGAGGGTGAAAGGTTCCCTTACCGATTTGGATAACATCTGAAACATACAACCCATAAAATAAGGGACATACAATGAAGCTGTGTATACCCATAATTTAATTTTATATTACACAAAGAATAAAATCTTGGGTTGTACAACACCACAAAAAGTAAATAGTTGCAAATGTATCATGGATATCACGGGAATAAAAGTGAGATGAAAAATCCCATACGAAAACTTGGCAGCCTAACATCGCCACTAAAAACATCAAAAAATGGATTGATGAGACCAAATATGGTCTCTCATCATATGAACATAAACTTTACAGTAATAGGAAATAAAAGAACATCCCCCCAACATAAGAAAATGATGATTAAAGGAAATCACATAAAAGAGAGTACTTAAAAAGAAAGAGAGAGGTGAGATCCCTTACCTCGTGTCTGACATGGCTTGATCATTCTATAATATACTGAATAATAAACTACAGTTAATTAATACTTTCTTAAGAAACTTTTTATGTTCATTATTCCTTTTATATAATTTATTACCATTTTATGAAAATTATGTAATTATTTAAGTTAATAATGGTCGTTTTTTCGATCATTGGTACTTGAGTCAAAAATAAACTTCTTATAATTACAAGTTATTAATGTGGTAAAATATACATTACATACAGAATTATATTAATGATGTAGATATCATATATATCATATATATCCAGTATAAAATTTCATTTATAATATTACATAACATTTAGAGGAAAGAAATTAAATGCACAGTTCATGGAGACGGTAAGACGTACGAATGCATGAACACTACATTCATTTCTATTTCGTATTTAGTGGAATGAAATAATAATTATATAGTGGTATATTATCATTCATGTATAATAATTTTATATTTAGTTTTGTTCATTCCATCCATTACAATGGCTAGGCGTTAACTACCATTTACAATAATATTATTATATTGTCAGTGTGCATCGAAAGATTTCAATGAAACTCATTGTTGTGTATTGGGTATGCCATCGAACATAACATCCCCTTTAAATAAATATTAATATTTTATTCTAAAATATTAATAAAAATTAAAATGTAATATTGTTTAATTACCTGGGATGTTACTCATACTCTGCAGTCTCCTAAAGAAGTCTAGGTCCCATCATAGTTGTCTCTCATGCTTCCACCTATCATTGGGGTGATCGTCATGGCCTACCGTACACAGGCTCATAACGTGCCATTTGAATAGTCATTCAAAAACTATTATTTTAGTAATACTCCACCATATGTATATTCTTCTTCCATGAACATCATAAATCTTGGATACCTTCTTGAAGCATTTCCACCAGCATTAGAATCATTGACTCAAATTGGCCATCTGTCTAAGGATGGTTACCAGTACTTATAAGTACTTTAGTACCCAAACCCCTTTGTAGTCCATGCTAGACCAAATAAGTAGAACGAGCTTCCCTAACTGAACCTATGGAGTTAAGAACCCCATATTAACATACAATCTCTCAGATGTACATCATTATAATCTCATAAACACAGTTGGTCTCCTTGATCAGTAAGTAGTGTAAAACCATCAATATTATCTCAATGACAAACCAAAATTCATAATTTCAATGAGGTGACATCGGTAAACCTCTCAAGAAGTCCATCCTGACATCATTCCACTTCAACTTAAGAATTGTTAACAGCTATAAATCCATGTTGTTTTCTAATGCTCTACCTCCACCTGCTAACAAGAGAAACACATCATCCCAAAATTAGAAACATCTCTCATCTTAACGGGCCACCCGTACTGATGGTGTAGGTCTCGATATATCATGGTGATCCCAGGATGAACTTCCCAAACCGAGGAATTAATATCCCACAAATTCTCCTTGTGTATATCTGCTGACACCCACATGTTTCCATGAAAATTCAAGATCTCATCCCTGCCTATGGTCCATTTGAAATAGGGTCCTATCATGAGACACTATCTCATAGAACTAGGCATTCCAGATTAAATAGACTTCTCATTCTCACTTGATCATGTAAAGTAGAGGTAACTACTACAGAATAAAAAAATATATGCCTACTTCTATTAGGAACCTTTAATTGAATATCTGATAACAGGCACATAAGCTACCACTCACATCTAGACTCACGAACTTCGTAGATCTAATTCTTCCTCCTCAATACACCATCTATTGTGTTTCCTTTCATTGGTGTGTAGGAAAGCTCAAAGTCAAAGGATTAAAGCTAATCAACTGACCTTCGCTATCTCAAATTCAGGTCACACATGGTAATGATATACTTGTGAATATTATTGTTAGTTAACATCCCAAAATTCTCTCCTAGAAGATAGTGTATCAAACAACACAAGGAATGAACACCTACTACCAACTCATGATTGTGTGTCAGGTAATTATTCTCATGTGACCTCAACTGCCGAGACTCGTATGAAATGATTCCCACCCCCCCAGCAGAAGCACTGCTCCCAGCCTAATACATGATGCATCATTGTAAAGAGTATACCTCTTTCCCAACTCTAGGAAAACTAGTATTGTTGTTGAAGTCAATCTCCCTTTCTACACCTGAATGACTGAATCATAGGAATTGGTCCATAGGTACATTGTGCCCTTTATAGTTTATTTATTCAGTTGAACTAATAAGCATGAAAAGTCCTGTATAAAATATGTGTTGTAACAAGGCATCCCTAGAAAACATTAAAACTAATATTAGTTCTTCGACTGCTCCCAATAAATTAGTTATATAACTTTTTCTAGGTCCACTGATACTTCTGTCTCTGATATAACATGACCCAAAAATTGAATCTGGTACATCCAAAAGTGGATATTTGAGGGAATATCATATAATTTATGTTATATAATTGTAATAAAAACGTTCATATGATGGATAATAGGGTCATGTTGATTGTGAAAGTACAATATGATATCGTTTATGAGAAATAGTACAAATGAGTCCATGTATGGATGAAACACTCAGTTCATCAGTTCCATAATAACTGATGTTGTGTTCGTGAGGTCGAACAGCATAACCACATACTCAAATAGACCATTCATACTCTTAAAGGTTGTAAGAGTACATGTGATGGAATAATGCACAACTAATGATAACCTGATCTAAATTATATATTTGAGAACACTCGATCTCCTCGAAACTGATCAATCATATCATCAATACTTGTAAAGGGATATCGATTCATTACCATCAACTGGTTCAACTTTTGATAATCCATATAATGTATGAGGGAACCATCTGGATTCTTCACAAATTGGATAGGAAAACCCCAAATAGAAGTATTTTGTCAGAAAAAACCATTTTCTTGTAACTCATCTAACTTCTTCTTGAGCTCTTGTAACTCTATAGTAGCTATCCTTTAAGGAGTAATGGACACTAATGTGAAACCTAGAACAAGCTCAGTAGGGAAATCTACCTCTCTCTTCATAGGTAAAACTGAAATTTCTTCATGATTGAAATCCTGGACACTATCCACCATTGGAGGAATGTCTATCTGTGAAGTCCCATAGTCATCCAGATATAATATTGAAATATTAGATGTATCATTTCCCAATCCATGATACTCGGGTCTTTCTATACTCATCTGGACATCCCATTATTCCTTATATAGAATAAATATTCACTATGTTGACATGAAACTCAACCTATGACGATAGAAATCGAAAAAATCCTTGAATGGAACAAACCATTTGATTATGACAATGTCATCATAGCTCATCATCTCTAATACGTAAAGATACCATATGTAGTTATACCCACCAACGATAAGAGGGGAATCCTTTCACTAACATACAAAGCCATTCTAGTCCCCTACAGTGTGTCAAGTGTCAAGATATCTGTATAAGTAATGATACAGATCCCAAAGCTCTCTATAATAGAAAAAAATATAATTCTATGGGAAGACCCTATGTCGAAAAGAGAAGTAGCTAAATCATTGGAATCAAAAATAGTAAATCTAACCATAGAGGTTCTAGGATCCTGCTCTTTCTGGGTCTTCTCAGGTGAAAATGCCAGACCTATGTTGTGTATCTAGGAAGCTGTTTATGATCCCTAACCTTATCCACCATGTGGACATCGAAAACAATAATTCATACCACTACGACCATGACCATCACTATAACCAAAATTGATTGGAGAACTCTATGTCACGGACTAATGAGAAACTGGTGGTCATGATTATGAATGTCGAGTCAAAGAAGAACCAATATCATGAGATGCTTGTGAGAAAAACTGAAGATGACCCATATTTCCACAATATCAGCAATCAAATGGGTCTCTTGAGAAATGTGGCATCTTATTCCATCTCTTCCCACACTAGTAGCATACCACCTTGCTACGTGAAAGAGTATATGTCCTACTGAGGTCTCTGTGTATAGAGTCCATTAGATTCTTTCTACCATCAGATGGAGAAGTACCAAATATGGATGCTGAACGACCCTAGCCTATAACTCCAAAATCCCTCCTATTCCTCTCTGTGATCAATGCTCTGTTGCCTATAGAATAATAGATGTCAGCCTAAATTGTTTAATAAGAGATCAATTGTCATGATTGAGATCGTGCTCAATTATCCTCACCAGAATGAACTCATCACTCCTATAATGGGTGAGAAGCATTGAAGCTCTGTGTAGAAAGAAGAATACTTCATGACTGAGAGTTTACCTTGCCCCAATCGCATTAATGCCCAGGCTCGGTCGACCGTCAACATCTCCATGTAAATGTATTCATAGAAGGTCCATTGGAACTCATCCCAAGGCATAACTCGTGGACATACAAGATGTGAAATCTCAACCCACAATCACTTGGACAAATCCATAAACATATACGTAGAGAGGTTCACCCTCCTCTCTAGAAGGGTCTCTAGATTCTCAAAGATAGAAAATATGGCTTCAAACATCGACTTTGCAGCCCAAGGTCCTCCATCCCCTAATAATGATGGATGATGCTATTACTGAAAAACCCATGTCAACTCTATCATAGATGGGGTAGGTTTTGGTGCTCCCTAGAAGGTCTGCATAAAACTCATGAAACCTTCTCTGAATTTTTCATAAACTCATAAATTTCGAATGAATGATATGGCCAAGATAGGAAAAATAAGAGAATATTCTGGTACTCCCTGATCTACCATGTTCAGTGTCTGATCGTATCCGTGTATCTAGCATTCAACTAGAGGATTTCTCAGTGGCATGAACCTGCAAGGTCAAGCACACACCTAAGTTCATGATTATCATGGATTAAATCATAGATTCCTAGGAAAATAATAGGAGAATGAAAACATTAATGATTTTTCAAAACAAGGATACAAGGCATGTCTGACCCCTACACCACATTTTCCCTTATGAATTTACATATGTGTGTACTTTTTCCAACTCTGGTCATATAACACCCCATATACAAGGTGTGTTCTTATTTAACACGATGTGTACATGAATCATTTCTCCCTGCCTGAGCTCCTCTTAATGGGAATACCCCACTATTCTCTCAGAATAATAGTATTCAGCTTTTTTATGCCAGACACAACATGTATAAGAAGGATTTCACCAACCCCTTTCGTTAGTCACACGTCCGGATACACAATCCGTAAAAAATGACTTATACTCCAAGTGCAATGGGTGTGCCACCAAACATTTACCGATACAATATCTATACGAGATAGCCAGTCACATAGTTATGTACCACACTGTGTGTTCATTCAGTAAATTACATGTACATATGAAAAATTGTTTCTTCTCGAACATACAGATACATGGTGTGTATTTATCATTACACACCATGTAATCTGGGGTTTTTCATATAGTATGCCTGAAAAACTACTCCTGAACCCCATAAAAATAATGAAAAAACATACCATTACATATTCTTATACATGGGCTCCCATACTTCCCGAAAATCAATCATTGGGATCATATTCATGTATATCATAATGTATAATAGTCAAATCAATCACACGGTCCACAAAATTCTGATCCATGAGGGCCCATAACCCCTTATGGACCAAATTATCACACCCAATTGAAGGAAACTTAACATATTTTCAATTCCATATCGAATAGAATTTATTTGATCATGTAATTTATTAAAACAGTATGTGTACCTAGAAAAACATATATCAAAATAACATGCAATAAATAATGCACCCTAAATGGTATGATAAGAATGCATGACATCTTATCTCTATAAAGTGCCTATATGATGCATGAGATGAAAAAAAATCATCTAATTAGGTTGAATATAGAAATAGATCCTCAATAATATAAATGATAACAGAAAAACATGCAAGACATCTCAATTATGAAATAAAATCAACTATAACAATTGAAAACCCTAAAATTGCAATAATCGATGAATATTGGATTTTTTCCAGTAAATGGTATAGATACTCATGGGAACAATTTATTACCAACAACATATTCATTAATATCCCTGTATATAGGCTTCAAACAGTATGTCAATAAAGAAATATATCATTTCATACCACTTTGAAACATCCTTGTTCCGGGAGCTTCCCAATGGTGCCATGTACCTGGTTGGTCACATGGCCTCAAACATATTTCCCTAAAATCAATCGGTTTCTTACTAGTATTTAAGTCATTGGTTGTGATACTAGGGAAAATATTCCATCATTAGAAGATTAACCCATTAGAATAACAATAAAATACAATATGAGAAGCAGTAATACAATACAATAAGTAAATATTGGAATATTGAAAGTAAATAAACAAATGGAAAACATATATAAATGATTCATGTCACATATGTCTAAGAATGAATCCAAACTAGTAACAATCAAGAAATTATGTACTAAATCAATGCACATAGAAAACAAGTAAACTTCATCAGCATTGAAAGCCTCAACTTGGTCCCATGCTCTCTAGCTCTATAACAATCAAGTAACTAAAGTAAAAGGTAGCTTGTTGTTATCTATACCTGCAACCATATAATATGGTTGGGCACAAAATCATGACCCAAACATTATATGATACTATTCCTAGTAGGAAACCACCCAAATATCTATGCTTAATTGTTAGTGTATTTATATAGTAGGAAAAATGAAAAATGATGTAATAAATAATGAAGTACACAAAAGTAAATATTAGTATAGTTTCAATCTACACTCATTTACATTTTTTAATTATTCAAACAATAAATCCAATGAAAACCTTTAAGAATGTTCTCACAGTCGAACCCCTCTAGTTTTATAATTTCCAATACTTTAGAAGGAAGCACTTTTTTCAATTCCCCTTGTGGTTTTTTTACGATAACTACAGACTCTATAAGGAATAACATAATGTCCATTCCTCATGTGGTCTCATAATGGTATACTATAGACACATTGGGTGAGAAATCACTAACCATCCCCCATATGGTACACAATGTAAAATGTGTAACAGACACTCTGGTGAGGCCCTCAACGTCAATTACCCATATTGTCTAACTACACCAGTTTCTCACTGCCTTGTTTAATACAATCATGCACAAATGATATCCAGAAGCTAATGTAATCTCATCTACTAAAATTATAAGCAGAAACAATTCATATCAAAACTGATTTATATAATATCAACTCCATACTAACTGCACTAGGCATGGAAACAAAAGAGCATAATAGGTAGTTCTAGACACAATGGACAATATCCAACAATAATGTGGAAACTCATCCAAAAACAAGGTAATAGAAATAAATCACAATCAAATATCATTATCCAGATAACTAAACACATCAGGCATCAATCATGGTTAATATACAAAACACACAATACCCTAAACTAGTTTATTTAGCATGTTCGGAACATATAATCCAAAGGAAACTATTTAAAGTCACAAACCACCTACCATGATGTTGTATGATCGATGTAGTTGAAACTCAACCTTTTAATCGTCCGAGAACATCGTAGATCTATAAAAAATTCCTAAACACTCAATCTCAAATATCTCATGAATGAAGGGAAATAAGAAGGATATTATATAGAAGAAGGAATAACTCATTAAGGGGATTCTAACACAGCTAAAACTATTTGATTTGGAGAAGGGATTATAGATCAGTTTCTAGGAGAAGACTTGTTTATTTAGGACACTGGTGGACAAAATTAGGTTAGAAGAAGAAAACATTGGGAATTAGACACAACCCATGCTTGATTTCACCAATAAAAAGAAATTTACATGACGTGTTCATTTAATGTATATTACATGTACATGCCTTAATAAGCACCACTTTATATTATCTTTATGTATCCTCAAAATACCATGTACTCACCCATTACACATAATTACATGGCGTGTACTTATGATTTTTCCAAATTCTCCCGTTTTTCTAAAAAATATTTTCAATCAAGATATATACCTGAAATGAAAATTTGTGTTCTTACACAGGGAATATGATGTTTTACTATACTAGAATAGTTCTATTTTTGTTGTATATTATTTCCATCATCCTTAGTAATAAATCATTTATATGGGAAAACAATTCCCCAAATTTTTTAATACATAAAATGAGTGAATTTTGATTCTAATAAATATTTAAATATAGTAATTTTTTCACAAAAGGTTAAAAAATTGTATAAAAATAGTCTTATTTCTTCAGGATTATTTGAATATTAAATTTATTGACATACACATAGTTAATATCAAAAATCATCATAACACATATGATTGAAAATTATAATATTCAAACCATATAAGGTCAAATATTATCCTTTTTTCCACATAAAATTAAAATAATGATCAATAATACATAAATGACTACATAAACCATGTTATATTCAAACTATAAAATCAATGAGTAAATGATGACATTGACAACAAAACTAATACTGAAATCATCATTTCAATAAATTCATAAATAAATAGCAAACACATGTTTAAATAAAAAATAAGACCAATCCAATCATATTACTTATGAAATTCTAATTAAACCATATTATAAAAGATCAAATAAATAATTTATATTGAAATTTAATAAAACCTATTATAAAAATTATTGAAAAAAATTGAGTTTAAATTTTTTAATTACATTAAAATATTAAGATAAAATTATAATAAAATAAATGGTTTTGTTCTTGATTATCAAAACTATTATATACTATAATAAATTATATGCACTAAAAATTCCCAATACTTTTTAATTTTTATACAAATTTAATTTATAGATTGATGATTAAAAATTAATAATTTGACATTGAGTTGATACAGGAAGAATGTATCCTCATATTATTTAAAAATATTTTAATTACATTAGTTAAAAGATAATTCACATGTCTATATTCCTCAAGTACTAGAATAAATCATATTAGAGCTACCGCAATAGAGCTGTAAATGATTCATGTCTGGATTATATGAACTAATGTCTAAATTATTTCATTAAAATTAAATAGTTTTACATTAAAATGTGTGTGAATTAATATGTGTCTCCATTTACAATATAAGGTCTCTAATTTATATGAATACACATAATCATTATCTCCATAAATTACATTAACAATGTTCATTTATGTTTATTGAAAAACAATCATAAAAATATATAATATAATTCAAAGTTATCAAAAGTAAAATGAAAATTGATCATGTATCCACTTATGATTCTATATATTAATTAGATTATGAGAAACTATAAACAATCCATAATCGATTAGGTTGTTTCCAAAATTTTGAAATTTATATTGATATTTTATTGATTTATATAGGAATTTTGGTACTAATTGTTTTTAATTTTTTTGATTTTTTTAAAAAATTCAATATTATGATAATTGAGCTAAAAAATGGAACTTTAATAACGTATACCACGTATTGAATTTTATTTTTTTCGATTTTCATCATTTAATTGTTGTTTTATGTTGTAGCTATTGGAACCTATTTGATGCATCGTGTAATTATTGGAACAGTTAATCGTACTCTATTGAATTATTGTAATGGTGGATTGTCCCAATGATGAACATAAAAAAACAAGTTTCTGTTGACAATGTACTTGTTATAATAAGAAATATATATTAAATATATTATTAAATTTATTTATTACATTAATTTTTATGAAAACTTTAAATATAGAGTTCTAGTGAATTTTTTGGATTTACTGAAAAATATATTGAATAAGAAATTACTACATCCAAATTTTATTATTACATTCATATTAGGTTCATTTAACTAATCCTAATTATTTTTTAGGAAAATATATCTCAGTGACATATATTATCTTATTGGTTATATATATTCTCTATTATTGGATAAAAACATTAATTATAATGAATGAATAATCATATAAGCACCATGATATCAAGAAGGCATGTTATGAGATCATATCATAATGTAAAATATTCATAGTATGTAAATATAAAATTAAAATATAAAAATATAAAATTGATAAAAGAATATGTATTTAATCTACATAACATTATATAATCATGATTTATAACATGAAAGTGTTCTAAAAGTATAAAACATATCATTGAAACCTATATTGAGCTACACTATTAAGACATCAAAACCTCATGTTTTATTATAAAATTATCTACAACGTAATTTTTTTTTCCAATTATATAATCATTAACTCATAAATTATAATCCATATAATTATAGGATAACCAATAACTTCATTATTTAATTATTTTGGGTTCCTAATGTATATATCATACCCATCAACATACAATGATAAAAAGGGTTTCTATAATTAGTTTCAATTATTATACACAATATCATAATAACATAACTTATCACATGAGTTGAGAAAATAAAAGGGTATTTACTGAAATATTATTCAATATTCAAAAACAGATATCAGTGATTTCAATTATGAATCTTTTATGAAGGTAATAAAATAAATATTTCCATTTAAATAAGTATTAAAAATATTTTGGTACAATATTATGTTGGTAAATATATCAAATTTGAGATGATAACATGTAAAGTAACAAATCATGAATAGTTAAGAGGAATATAATTTAAACGCCATAATTTCATCACATCATCATAAAAGAGAGTCTAATTTGGTAGTGGGGAATGAAATTTTATTACAAATAATAATAACATACTATTAAAAATATCAAATATTATGATATATATAATTTACGTCATAATTGTGATGGATGTAAATAGATAGAATAAAAAAATAAATTCGTTTACTGGATGAATCCCATTTTCTCATGTCGAAAATCGATTTAATACCCATGCCTAAAAATTTAATTATATTTTCTTGAGATTTTAAATAAATATTTCCTAAAGTACTTCTAGTATCATTCAAATTAAATTTCTACATTCATCATTATCAAAAGATTGAGTTAGGAAGTTGATATCCATCATCCAAGGGTTTTTTGTTTCCATTTTCCATGTTCAAATTAGTATATTAATTACCATCATGGTTCTTATTGAATTGTTAGATAAAGATATAATTATTATCATATAGATTTATTATCGTTCGAATAGTATAAATTGTTTCAAACTTCAAAATTAATATTCTTTAATATCATATTTCAATGGGTACATTTGATAATATTTGACTACATTTTAATTTATATAGTTTTACTGGCCAATTACATAATTTGATTCTTTTAATTTTATTATTATTTACCAATTCATGAAAATTGATTAGTTATTAAAGTATATATTATTTTCATATTACATATTAAATGAAAATACTATCACTATATGTAAATAAATTATATATTTTTAACAAAAACATCAATATTTTTTATTCGATCAATGAATAATTTTTTGTTAAAAATCAATAATTATTCTTGTGATATTATTTTGAAATTCATATTTTAGTATCAGGATATATTTTATTTTAAAATATGTAATTTAATATTATGAATATTATATGACAGAAAATGATTCAATGGAATTTAATTTGAATGTCCTGATAAAGAGTTTTTTCCTTTCTCTTTTGGACTACACATTTTTCAATTGTTGTTGCAATTTAATAGGTGGTAATAAATGGAACCAAAAACCCATCGATGTATTTAAAGGTGTATTAATGAAAACTTTATCAAAAAATCCACATTATTCTATGATTAATGTGTGAGTTAGAGAGTGAAAATAATTGAATTAATATGATTTATTTTTTGAAAAAATTATTTGATTATTATATGATTTCTAAATTTATGATAAGTCATGTCATTCAATAATAGCTGGACCATGAATTAATTATCAATATTATGTTATGATTTTAATATAACATATATAGAATCCAATATTCATCCACATAGTATGATAAAATTATATAATATTTTTACATAATATTACTATATATATATGTATCTAACATTTCATAACAAAAATAAAAAAAAGCCATCAATAAAATATTTCTATTAAATGATTGAAAAAAATCGTTATCACAAAATAAAATCAAATAATGTGATTTTAATATATAAAACATATGTAATATATTTTTTTTATTAAAAGATATTATTTTGAAACTGAAAATATACACTTATTTCAAAAATATGTGATATTTATTGAGTAATTATTTTACACGCTTATGTATATTTATAATAATATAATGTGTGGTACCTATTTCCTTGATGATATATTCATTATTCTACATAATTGATATTTTTCTATATCTACTATAGGGTTATTATTCAAATGTTCATGTAAAAATACCCAGAATTTAATCATTAATTTAATGATCAGATAACTAATTTTCATAAAATTTTAAACATCCTAAAAATACCTATTATTTCTATCATTTTAGTAACTCCCCGAAACCAGAAACCTGGAGCTGATTCATTGTCATATCACATTGTCATGATTAAATGGAATCAAATCCCTATGGAACAATAAGTTTTATAGTCCTAGAATGGTATATTACATATATGATACCTAAAATTCGTTGTTTAATTGGAAATTTAAACATGATACATACAAAATGAAGAAAACTTCTTCCTTTAATTATTATTAAATGATTTCCTCTTCAAGGAATGAAACATAATAATGGTGACCTCAAATTCTCAAAAAAATTAAATAAAGAAGAAGAAATAATTAATCATTAAGAATAAATTAACATTAAAAGGTAAATAAATATATCGCATATTCCATTAAAATAACTAGATAAGTAAATATCAATATGTAATTGTAATAAACTAAAACTAAAATACATTAATTAATTGAACTAAATATGAAATGCCTATATATATCGACACTAAATCTCATGGATAAATAATAATTGAATTATCAATAAATGAAATGCTTAATTGTAGGATGACATGTTTCCCAAGAACAAGAGTCCTTTAACATCAAGATACAATTTAAAAAAAATTCCAACTAATTATCTTTATGAGACTTCTCATTCATTTAGTGGATTTCATTAACCGGTCCCCAACCCCTTGGGATTTCTTTAAACACTCTCAGACCCGTGTATTTCATCTCCAAATCATTCATCATATATTGAATAAAAAATGTACACTATAAAAAATATATATTCAATAAATAATTTATATTTATCAATAATACCTTAATGGAGTTTAAAAAATAACAAGTATTGGAATCATTAAAACATTCTTAGGGTGAAATATATTTTAATCATTCGAAAGTGTCCCATACCACTTTAAAAAATAAATAAATAATAATTATGCATGAATTAAATGAAAAATATAATATAATTTGGATAAATAGATTCTTGATATATCATTTCAGTGGTAAGTATATTGTCTAAAAAAAATTTAATTGGTTAATAATAAAAATAAGCCTCAATGGAATGTAAATTGAGATGAAATACCTACCATAACCATACATTTGTTGTGTTTTTTATCCACATTTATTGATTTTTAAAAGATGTTAATAACATTTAATTAACTATAATCATGTTCATAATATCATATATTAACATCTTATAAGACTATATTACTATTTTGTTAATACTCATTCATTATATTAACTTTCTTAGCTGTTAATTGCATTATTTATTCATTTATGTATTGACATGTGATTTGTTGATCCTATTAATTAGTTCATGATTTTAAAATCTATAAAATTTAATCCATGAAGTAATTATGATATATATTCATAAAATATGTATTTATAGTATTCTATTATATTTTGATATTTTAAATTATGTGCATGATTTAGGGAGATAGTAGGGCATAGGTATGCATGATTGCCACTATTATTTCATTATTATATTAAATGATCATAAAATAAATGATACATATGTTTATTATAATTATAATATCATAAATTTTTTATATATGTACAAAAATTTATAAAACCATCCTTTATACAATCTATTTATGTAATGAATGAGTCTTATCACTTTGAGTGGGCGGTAGTCCATGCTTCGTCAAATGAAATTATCATATTTTCCCATGATGGAAATAATAATGGTATTTTCTGAATTAAAATTACAGATTCATTAATAAATTATAAATATCATATATTACATATAGAAATAGAGTTTTTAACATAATTACCAATATTATATGTGGTAAATGTAAAATGAACAATAATTGTTTCATGTGGGAGTAGTTTATCGTACACAGAAACTATATTTTCATTAGTCATTATATGGAGTTGTGGGTTTGTTTTAGTTGACCCCATGACATAAAATATAAAAATATAATTTTAATACATTTTTTTTGTAACAATGGAATAAATTTATTTAAGGTGGTTTACAATAGAAATGAAACTACAGATCCTGAGGGAAGATGTTACCTCTTAATTAGGTAATTTCTTTTGGTTTGTACTAAAAGGCTCCCATGGAAGAAAATCTCACCAAAAAGAGGATTCCAGTTCAATGGGAATAATATTTTGAAGATGTATAATCAAATATTAAATGATATTAAGGGGTTTTAGGTATTTGTGGAATGGAGAGATGTGGTTTCCTTTTATAGTGAAGGAAAAGAAAACACATGGTATTTAAAAAAGTTAGTTATAACCAATTTTGTACCAATAAAATGTCATACAAAAAAAATCAACATTTTAAGATTATTGGAATATTTATGTCCATATAATGGGTGTTGGAAAACTATATAGGTCATTTGTCCCCTTATGATAATGTTTCAGTCCTCTATTGTTTTTAATTATTCATTATTTATTGAAATTAATTTTAATCATATTCACTAATATTTTTCGTAAAAACCAAACATGGTAATATTATAAATTATAAATTATTTTTTTTCAAAATATAGAATCCATTTTTTCAAATTCCAATCATATAAGATGCAGAAATAAATCTAATATTCATCCTGTAGGAAGGATGACAATTCGGGTTTTTAATTTCAATACCTCAAAGAGATTAATAATGTTTTTTACATTTAATTTTCAATGTGAAATTAATAAAAATTATTTTAATTGGATTAATTTATAAAAATAATATTTATTTATACTTAATAAAAAATAGAAATAATAATTAAGTATTATATATATATTAGATAAAATGTCAGTTTTTAAATAAAATTCTTTATTTTTCATTTCTCGTTAAAAAATGAAATGTTTCAGAAAAATAAAAATAAATCACCCTAACATAATTTGTATGATTATATTTAAAATTAAAGAATGATTAGACATATTAGAAAAATTAATGTTTCGAAATTCAAATTAAAATGGGATCTCCATTAAAATGTTGTCAAATTTCAATTATAATATATATTTTTTATGTATAAAATTATGATTGTTTTTATCATAAGCCTATCAAATCTATTACATTAATACCAAAAACATTTGATTTATTATATAATATATATTTCATTTTAATATCACTCAATAATGGTAATTAATTTAATTTAGTTGGGTATAACAGCTTTGTGAGCATAAATAAAATAATATTTTCTATTATATCCAATCAGCATCCATATTCATTTTAATTAATAGGTATCCAATGCATTCATTTTTTATATGTATAAAAAATATATTTTCATATGTTTGTTAATAATATATATAACCAAAAATTTAACAATGAGTTTATGTATTATTATATTAATTAATAATTATTTAATAATATATTTTTGTTGTTGAAACACAGTCTTCTGAATAATGTAGGCTTTTGAAGAATGTCAATCTAGCTTTAACACAACATAACTCCAGGTCACATGCATTGAAAAATATAAAATCAGTATAATAAATTTTAAATAGTAAACATATATTATATTATTAATTTATTTTATACCATTATGTGTTTTGTGTCATGTGTCATGCATGAAATCGAATATAAGGTTCATAATTTAGAATTTCAGGTTGTTTCATTCTCCCTGATAAATAAATTTCTTTCTCATAATAAAAATATTATATCAGTGATAGATTGATTTAAAAGTAACTTTTTTTGAAAACCCCACATCATAAAAGGGGTTAATATCACATATTATTAATAAGTGATATAAATAAAAGTACAATGGTCACACATTAAGGTAACCAACTAGTATAACATAAGTGGGGAAAGCTAACAATGATATGGATGAAAAATAAAGCAACCAAGTACTGATAGGGAGTTTTATTGAAAATTTTAAGCTCAAATATTTTTACCACAAAACCATAAATCATATGTTTGAATAAAGGCCTTGATACCATCAAAAATGGTTATTACATGGCTATATTTTTGTCTAATGTTATTTTTTATATAATTGAGGTATTCATTCAATTTATCAAAACACAAATAAATATAAATTTCTTGAAATACTATATTATTCATTGTTTGTTTCTTGAACTATTTCTATCTTTCATCTTATATGGTGATTTAATAAAACTACCTATAAAATCACTTCCAATGTTTAACCTAATCAATATTATAAATAGTTAACATTTCCAAAATATTATGGTCAAATATATAAGAATGAATTTCACAAAATTTCTAAAATGAAATTATCTTGAGAATTTAATCAACGTGAAGAAGCTCAAAATTTTCACATTTAAAACATGTGAATAACATCATCATGTGTTCACTTGAAACATGGAAATAACTCAAATCACCATAAAAAACATATTAGAAACATCATGTATTCTTGATTTTATATGTATGAAATTTGTTATTGGATTTATTCATTAAATCTATAAGTATTGTATGTTCCATTAATAAAATCATTGACCACATGTCAATAATTCATTAATCAGTTCCAAGGTCGTTAGTATGTTTCGAAATCATTCATTTATTCATCATTAAATCGACGTCAAGAACATATTAAAAGTTGTATTTCTTCAATCATGTGTTTTATAAAAAAAATTGTATTTCCATTGAATAACATTTTTTGGTACCATTCATAATATGATCTATAATCATTAACAAAACTATAAATCAATGCAATCATCATATATTTCATAATAATTATATTGAGTACATCTCTGATAAAATATATAAATGACATAGTTCTTGAATAGAAATATTAATCATCCCTCTTCATCTATAGTAGTATCATAACCTGATCATTTTCCAATATCACCATTGGGTGTATATTCCTTTGACGCTTAAGACATTGATTTTGATAGTATCCCATATCCTTATAGTTGAATGACGGTACATTGGAAACCGCTTTTCTACACATAAAATCACAATCTTGAATTAATTTTTCTCTACAAATATAAAAAACACACATTTCATTCCAGAAATAACTATGGTGTGTCTTACCACAATTATCACATGTTAAAAAATATTTTATTCCCTTCATCTTCATCAACTCATTCCCTTTTTGATTGTTCTCAGATGAACTCTTTTTACCTTGGATTACTTCTAATAAACAAAAATTGGATAATTCATTTCTAATCTCAATGTCGAAGGATTTTATTTCCTTACATGTTTAGAATGATGGGAGACTATAACCCATTGAAATATTTTCTTAATACTACAAACTATTTGATCCTTTTAACTCTTTGGTTCGTGTGTATCGGTGATGTTTGAATTCATTTTAACTAGAACCATTTATAAAAAAATTCATACATTGGATTAAATCATAACATAATGAATAATTGGAAATATGATATACCATATAAATTTATGCATTGTGAATCATATAATTATAAATGTTGTCTACATTGGGGAAATTGTTACTCTAATATCTTTCATAATGGTAGATAATTAAAACTATCATAAGAATATATTTTCTGAGTGATAAACTAGGTTCATTGCAATGCACATATTCATATAGAAGGATACCACGAGTCTAGACCGAAACACCTTTTTCGAGTTATTAATCCTTTGTATATTTGTGCAAAAAACACTTACACTTGTATTATCTGGACATGGATGTATTTTGAGGAATACTCACATAATATCTATATTACCAAATTTCTAGGAAGATCACTTAAATATATCATTATGGTTCAAATTAGGTTTTTGATCTCTAATATAATTATTCTAAATATAGATTCTTATTTTTCATTTAAACTTCTTCTGATACTAATTATAACACCCCAACCCTAGAATCCATGAGCCAGTGCATTATATTATTACATCGCTGAGATTATATAGAATCTAATCTAAAAAGAAAATTTAGTTTAGTAGTCTTGGAATGCTATACTACATGAATGAATGCCATACTAAATTTATAAATTGGAAATGTGAACGTGATACATCTAAAACATATTATACAGCCTATTTAAATGGTTAATAGACTATTTAATCTTCACATCATTGTGAAAAAACATAATAAAAGTGATCGAAAATGATTAATAAAGGTAAATAAAGAATAATAAATAATGAATGATTCAATATTAATTAACATTCTATGGTAAATAGCTAATAACATATGTCATTCAAATTACTACATAAGTAAATATCAATTTTCCAATATATTAAACTAAAATAAAATTCCATTAAAATGAACTGAAAATGAAATGAATCCATAGATACGAAGATACATTATGTCATGGATAAAAACCAACTGATTTCACAATAACAGAATATATTAATTATAGAACATCATGTTTTCTAGAAACATTATAAATTTACAAACAAGATTCTATTTGACTATTATTTTAAATAATTAACTTCATGATTCTACTGATGAATCAAATGGATTTCATTAACTTTTTCCCAACCTGAAGGGATTTCCATAAATGATCCCCAACCCCTAAATTGGATGCACAAATCATTACCCATATATTGAATTAACAATGTACATTATCAAATGATTATATTGAAAAATGAATATGGATTTCTTCATAATACATCAATTGAGGATAATTAACTACAAGGGTTGTTGAAACTAAAACATTCTTGAGGAAAAATTTAAATTAATCATTACTATGTGTCACATACAAATTTGAAACATTTATATTGCAATTACCCATGAAATAAATAAACATAATATATCATTATACTATGTAGATAGATGATATGTAATTTCAATGAGATCTATATACATAAAATAAAAGTGATATGCATCATAGAAAAAACTCTCCATGGAATGTAAATTGTGACCAAATTCGTTACCTTAACCATTCTTTTGGTGTGCCATATTTTTACACTTTAATTGTGTTTTTAATTTTTTTAAAAACATATAGTAATTCCATAATCATGTTTTTACTATTATTTTTGAACTTATTAAAATATATATTCAACCATTTGGTTACACTATTTAATTATTTTAATAATTTTGGGTATTAATTTCCTAGTTTTTGAATGTTTGTTTTTACTTGTTATTTATTATTAGAATTAAGTAGATCATGATTTATCATCTAATGAATGTAAAAAATGTCATAATTTATATATATATTAAATATATATTTATTTACAGTAGTCCATTGTATTTTGAAAATATAATTGATGACAATCAATCATGGAGATGGTAGGCCGTATGTATTCATGAACAATACCTTCATTTTATTATTATATAAAAATAATGAAAAATTTATGATTGATAAGTATATAATAATTTAAATATAATATATATGTTATATATGTTACCTAGGTTTAATTATACGATCCTTTATATGTTCATTGTATGGAATGAAGGATTCATATTTCGTTGAAGGGGTGGAAGTCCAATCTTTTTCAATCGAAATTATCATATTTAGACATGATTGAATGAATACATGTGTGTTCAAATTAAAATTTAATAAATTATAAATATATTAGAATATTATATAAAAAATTTATAAATATATTATCAATAATAATGGCCACCATGATATGTGGTAATAAAAATATTAATAATCCTCATTTCATGAGGCAATAGTTCACTGTACATAGAAAAAATATATTTTTCAGCCATTATATGAAGAAGTGTGTATGTTTATGTCATAACAGTATCATAAAAATATAATAGTATATTTATGATACTTTTTTTTGTTATGTATATATGAAATAATATGATTTTAGGTGATGAAGAATCAAAATTAAACTAGAGAGATTTAGTGAAGATGTTAAATTTTAATTGAGTAACGTTTTTTGGTTCGTGTACAAAGGCTTCCATGGAAGGAATTTTTTTTTCAAAACCTATCCTTTTGTAATTAAATTTTTTATTATTTTTCTTGCTTTTGATAATTTTCTTTGGTTTCAAGGTGTGTCCCGATTTGAATTTTTGAGGTTTTATTTGAAGATATGTTTTTATGTGCATGACGACATCTAGCGTATGGGTAGAGCACATTTTAGAGACAATGCGGCTATGCCCTAGTAATCATGACCCCTTGATAGTGTTCCAAATAAATTAAAAAATAAATGAAAATTAACATATATATTTTATTAATGTTATGAAAAAATAATAAAATTAAAAATAAAAATAAAAATATTGTTTTAATAATAATATCAATGATAATTTTATTATAATGAATTTTATTATTAATATTATCATTATTATTTATTAATATTATTATTAAAATTATTTTTGACATTATTATTATCTTTACCATTATGTTATTAATATTATAATTATTATTATTATTTTAATTCTTTTATATTACCCTTTCTTTTTTATTAGCTTTACCATCCCCCTCTATTATGTAACCCCTCCACCCCCCCTTCACCCTTCTTCCATGACTCACTCCCTATACACATTACCCCCAACTAGCGCTCCCCTCCCTTCCTCCCTCCAATGACCACCCCCCTTTCTGGTGAGACTCCTCTCAATGCTACACCCCACTTGGGATAGACCCCTCTCTGGTGTACCCCCTCTCTTATATGACATCTCTCAGACATGGCCTCTCTAGCGCACCCAACCTCTCCATCCACCCATATTCTGGTTCCCATCTCTCATGTGCACGCAACCCCTCCTACACCCTCCTACATGGTGTATCGCACCACCACTAGAAGGTGTTCTCATGGATTGGGATTTTCCCCCAAAAATAGGATTAGGGATAACCTTTTTTACGATTTTCTTTTGATTTAATGTTTTATGGACCATGTCTGGGGAGACATTGGTCTATGTTAGAACAATAAATGTAGATGTTGAGGCAGTTTTGGTTGATTCACAGGATCTCCATCCACTTAGTAAATGTTTCCAAACTCATGTATGGTTTTCACCCTCTAAATTAATTATTTAAGGTGTTTATGATTCCCAATAATTTATTATAGGTGCCTATAACCAGTTTCAAATGAGTGCACACATATTCCGTAGTATGTATATATTTCTAAATATATAACTCGTATGATTATGTGTTCCCTCATGGTACAAGTAACACATGCTGGGGTTTTAATGATATATATATATATATGTGTGTGTGTGTGTGTACGAGTGGGTTACTGCTTGATTTTAAATGATTTTCCATGTTCATCCTCTGAGTTGGGATCCCATTGCTTTGTATGTGAAATTATATAATTACATTCTTCCTTATTTCCAGACATTTATATAATGATAGTTAGTAATTTATGATTTTAAAAATAACTCCTTATTGTGATATATTGTAAGACCCTATTTTTAATTTAATTATATGAAACAATATTATCTAATGTGCATGACATGTGATTATCATATTTCTCAATTAGACTTTCTATGTATATGGTAGGTTTTAATAAATGGATTGGTTGTAAATTATTGATGGTTGCTCAAATATATTTCTCAAGTGGGATTCAAATTTTTTTTGAAATTGGAAGTGCAATATATTTAATATGATTGAAAGGATTTGGTGTGCGTGTAGTTCTATATGAAGTATTATATCATGTGATAGATGTATGAGCCATGTTTGGATCTTTAAAAATGTTTTCATTATAAAACAATATTTAGATGGTCTTATTTACTAGGTTATGTCTATGTTTTGGGAGGAATGCATTGTTGGACCCCCGTGCAATCAAACAGTTGAAAGGTAGGTAACTTGTTCCTTAGGGTGACTAGGGGTGACTTGTTGTGTGAGTTTCTTATTAGTGGTATATATGTATGTTCTTGTGGCTCAATGGACGGATAAAATTGCTTGGTACACCCCATTTTTAATCATAATAAAGGATCCTATCATGGAGAGTGAATTTACTATTAATGATTATAACAAAAGTTAATATAACACATTTCCTAGTGGCCCATAGGATAGTGATATTATGTGATTATTGCTATGGGATTGGACCCCTTTTTTATCAAAGATATGGTGACAATTGGGAATTTTGGGAATTATAATGACCTTAGGTAGGGAATACCTTCAGGACAAGTCACATTTTTAGTATCTTCACGATTTTTAATTATCTCTTTGTTTCCCCAATGTACTTCTGAACATATTTTTCTACAACAGATGATTTATGTGCATTTTTTGGCTGGTCACTCTTACATGATCATATCCATTGTCCTTATGTGATCATTTATTTATCCTTGATATATGGTGCATCTATTGGCTCAAAATTATTATAGGATTTTCAAATGTTTATGGAAAAAGAATCTTTTGAAAATGTTTTCCCCCATATTCCTCTCTATACTTATTTCATTAAATTGTTAAAACTTTATTCTTGGAATATAATCTGATTTCACATAAAAAGGTAAATTGATATTGATTTTTTTAAGGGAAAATTTCTGAATAAATTAATTTCATATATTTTAGATAAAACCTGAAATTAATGTTTCAATATTTAAATGAAATGAATTAAGAATACATTATTTAGGCACAAATATAGAATTATAATACTCACAGCTATATAGTGATCTTGTTTTTAGTCACTAGTGAAGGTTTCAAATTGATCTCAATCGTTATGGGTGATGCTGAGTCTTTATATCAGAGTGTGATAAACGGGGTCACGTGGAGTTTTAGCGGTCATCATCTTTGGATAGTTTATGTTTTTAGTTCATTGTTATAATTTTGTTTGGTTTATTTATTTTGGAATTCTCTTTTATTATTGCACTACATTTACTGATGTATATGGTAAAAAATCATTACCATCGTCACTCTATTGATTCCCTTGGAAAAATTTTCTAGCCCATGAGGATTAGGAACCCCTCTCGAGCACTATTGTGGGCTGGCATGGGTGACAAGTTCAGGATTGACCTAGGCTAGTTCATGAAAATATTGTATTAGATGAGGTCATATTGTTTGTGGACCTTATTTTTTATAACGCCTATCATTACATGGGGATTTAAAGGAATAATATGTAGGATTTTATGGACTCATGATATTGTAAAGGTAAGTACATCATGAACTCTTTCCCATTCTGAAATTTCGGTTACTAGGGGTTGATCAGGTTTATTATTGTGCGTTAGTTTCTTTGGATTGTTTGGTTTTGTAAAATGAAAATGGATTTGTATAAGTGGTCTTTGTGAGCTGTCTAGTCCATTATAGAAATGCAAAGAAAGGGAAATTTTCCTAAAAAACTTTTTGTGACCATGGTGTGATCAGAATTTGGCCACCAACATTATGTCCAAGTTTTACATCGACACTAGTTTTCTCCTTGTGTTTCATTTCAGATCATCATTAATAATAAATATTCCTTCTAATGTCATGTTTTGAGTTGTGAAAATTTTAATTTAAAATGTAAATGACAATGTTTTAGAAATTGGAAAAGGGATTTTCTAGACTTATCATAACAAGGTCTTATTAAATTCGGTATTTGATGAATTAAAATTTTTGGGTAAAATGTATATGGTTCAATGAAAGGTGTTGAGCTGATAAAAAATATGTTAAAAAAAATTATTTTGAAAGGATAATGAATTGGATGAGATGTTTTGAAAATGATGGTGATGTTTTGACAGCATGTAGCGGTGTGGTGTGTTCCTTGGTATTTTGGTAATGGAATTTCTTTTATGGTAGTTGAGATAATGAATCGTTGTTGTCGTATGGGATTTGATTTATTTTCTTGTTTTCTTTTTTGATAGTGTGTGACCAAATTGAAATAGGATGGTCACCTTAGTTATAAAATCAGGTGGTGAACCAATATAAAAAACTCTAGTTGATCAACCTATAGACTACATTTTTGAGTTTCAAATGATGATCTCTCCTCTATTATATGGTTATGCAGATTCTCTAGAGGAGGTGGAGTGGATGCAAAGGATTGATAGAGACATATGATTCATTGCATTCCTTAGTCATTAATTTTATAGTTTGCTACATTCATCTTCGATGATCCGACCTTTAAATTTTGGATGTCTGTTTCTCGAAGCAAGCTTCTTGATGTTCTTACATGGGATTTCATGAAGTCATCCTTCATCCAATAATTTTTCTCTGAGATGATGATTCTAATGAAGATGATGGATATAGGTGGTATTCAAAAGGATTTTGGTTTGGTGTTGGAGTTGTTTTAGTTATTCATAGAACTAGTTATTTATGATATAGGGTATGATTCAAATGATCTTATAAAGGCTCAAAATTTCAAACTCAGGATACATTCTAAGCTGCAGTTGATGGAGGTAGAGCTTAACTTAACAACCGTATCTGATGCGGTGAGGCAATACATCCATGCCAAAGTTGTGTAATTTGGAGTACCTGAGAAAGAAAATCATCATCTAGTATCTAAAAGATGTTAATATGATGTGTTTTAAATTAATTGGAATTGATCTGCTGCTAATTGTGATGGTGGTGGAATTAATACGCCTTCAAAACACTAATCATCCTCTATAAGGCACACATTCATGATATGACATTAGTTTTTTATGGGAGATCATCAAAGGACACCTTGTCCATGTTCTTCAAAACCCTTCTACACTATGGATTCTTGGGGAACATGAAGAGATTCTATCAGGGAGTTATCATGAAGCACTGTGGAGCTCGACCCAAATCTTCGAGGGTCACCCCAGCTGATTTCAAAGAGAAAAGATATTTTTGAGAAATAGATTAAAGACTTTCTTATTTTAATGTTCTTTGGGTGTAATAGTTGTATTTGGTTGAATTTTCTGGTGTTTATTTCTCATCCAACTGTGTGAATTATTATTGTCAATCAATTTTGAACCTCAATTTTATTGGAATCTTGTTTTGGTAAATTATTATATATTTGACCATTTCATGTGTTTCTAATTCCTGGTCCTGAGGTAGGAGATGGTTTAAACTTTAGAGATCCAACATTTGGTCATAGAGTAAGGCTGGTGTATATTCAGGATAACCACAGGGATAAAAATTCCTTGGTTTAATCATTTTCGTTATTGCAGATGATTGAAACTGGACAATATTTCAGTGTAGACATTCTTTTTTTTATTCGATTGATTTGTTGGTAAGTGGAGAGGGATACTCATGTTAACATTTTGATCTTTTTGGGTGTAATAGATTCCCTAAGTGATAATGAGGTAATGCAACCCCATTCCATTAGAGTGTTGGTGGTTATGTATCATTGGTTATATGCCTATATTGATTGTTTATGTACATCTTGTGAGAATCGAGTTTCGAGTTGTATGTGGTTGTTTTGAGATGTGAAGAAGATGGATTTGGTTTTGATGACCCATAAATCCCACCCACCCATCCCTTTGTGGTATGGACATTTGGCCAGTTTAAAAAGTCCATGATTTGGTTAAATCACTCTAATCCTTATTGTGGGGCGACCGACTGTGGGTATCATTGCAGTTTCCATAGGAATGGGAGTTTTTTAAGATTTTTTCTTATAGTGGGGTGTCCATTCGGTCCTCCTCCATGTTGGAACTATAGTTTTTATGATTTTTGGTTTGTTTCTATGAGTGGGAGGCCAAACTAGGTATCTTTTTTTCAGTATCTAGGGTTCATTTCTATTTTCAATTTGAAGTGGATGGTCTTGTACTGAGCCGCCTAATACTAAGTTCATCCATTGAGTAAATGTCGGGATGGGATTGTTCCATATGGTTTCTATTTCAGAGTAAGGATATAACAGTTTTTTATAGATGTATTTTGAATTAGTTAGGCTAATTTGGGTAAATTGGTGAACCCTTTTTCATTATGTTTAAGCTATATATATTTTAAGGATGGATTTAGTGTTGTGAATGTTATGTGCCTTTTTGGATCAATTAATTGGTGGTGTATAAACATTTGGGGGCTGGTGTCACTTAGTAGAGAGTCTGTTTCGGTCTCCCATGTTCATCTTTTTAGCCTTTCCCTGATTGGTGGTGTTTTTGGTGATCTAATCATTCATTTTTTTGTAAATCTCCTTGAATTTTGAATGAGTAGTAGTCTTCTTTGGGTTAAACTAGGTGAAGTATTATTTTGGATGGAAATCATTAGATTGGGGAGAATTTTCACACCCCAATCTATGTGGTTATTTTATTTCATTATTTACCTAGTCTTGAATAATTTTAATAGGGTTTGGGATGAGTCTCAGTTTTAATTTCTGTGTTTTTATTTAAAGATATTTGTTCTGGGTTTTGTGGTGGCTAGCATATAGATAGACCATAGTTTAGAGAACTTACGACAAATCCCTGGTCACTTTGTGGCCTTCCTGGTGTTTAAAATAAATAAAAAAATAAATGGATAATAAAATTAATATGAAATTAAGGTTAATATAATATAAGAAAAAGTAAAATAAAAATAAATTTAATAGTTTAATGATAATAATGATTATATTATTATTATTAGGATTATTAATTTTATTATTTCTGTTTTTATTAAGAATATTATTTATAATGACTATTTTTAATATTATTGAAATAATTATAATTATTATTAAAATTATGTAATTATTATTATTATTATTATTAGGTTGTGAAATATTTTATTTTTCTTTTTTTTATTAGGATCCCCTTCCCCCACTATTATGTCACCCATCCTCTCCCCCCTTTTACGCAACCTTCTCTCTTGCATTGTACTCCCACTCATCACCACCCTTTATTCCTCCATCCATCTAGCAAGGCTATTGCCTGCGAAACCCCTCTATACTGCACTCACCTCTCATGTGTGATCGCTCTCTTGCGTGCACCCCTCTCCGGAACCACCCCTCTTTTGTGCGGCCTCTCCAGCATGATCGGCCTCTCCGACCCCCATTCTAGCTCCCACTTATCCATCATGAAACCCCAACTCTAGTGAGTGTTCTCTTGGTTTTGGATTTTTTATACACCTAGGGTTAGGGATAATACTATTTCTTGGTTTATTTTGTTTTAGACCTATGTGGAGGGTGTCTCTCAACCCATTAGTCTGTGTTATGGAAACCGTCGCTGAAGGGATGGTTAATAAGGTTGAGTTTTCCACCTCTATCATTATAGAGTATGTTTTAAACTTCTTATTGGTTTCACACACTCAAAATTAAGGATTGATGGTGTTTACGAGTCCCATATATTTATTGTAGGTAGTTATGATTAGTTTCGAAGTCGCACACACATAAATCCAGGTATGGATTTATATAAATATATATATATCTTCTATGTGGTGTTTCTCATTGCTTGGGGAACATGTTTATCATGTTTATGATATATATATATTGGAATTGTGTTCAAGAAAGTGGGATGTTTCTTGAGTTATATATCTTTTCATTGGCCATTATTTAACATAGGATTCATTTTTATTATCATTTAAATTAAATAATTATTGATTTCTTGTTTTTCCTATTTTTATTTAATGTTAGTTTTTAATTTATAGTTATGAGAATAATTTCATATTTTAAAATAAACTATGACTCTCATTGTTTTGAATTGAATGAATCTAATTTATTGAATGTGTAATAATTCTAAGTGTTTATCAAATTTATTGGTAGGCCTTTGTAGTTAAATTAAGGGTTTTAATGAATGGATAAGGTTGTACATGCTTATGGGTTGCTGAAATATATTTATTAATTTATATTAATACTTGTTTAGAAATTTATAGTGGGAGTTAATTTTATTCATTGGAAATTATTCTTCTGTTTGTGTGGTTATTTAATATGTTATTTAGCATGTGACAGTTGTGAAAGGCCCTATTGGATCTTTTAAAATAGTTTCACTTGAAAATTAATCTAGGATGTCCCTATTTCCTTGTTTGGTTGTATGTTGTGGGTGGTACGCCATGTTGGACATACATGCAATCAAATAGTCAAAAGGATTGGGACTTGTTCCTTAGGGTTACTCAGGGGTGAATTTTTTGTGTCAGTTTCTTATGTGTGATATATATGTATGTGATGGTGACTCGCTGATAGGTTGATTTTTTTTCTCAACCTCTTTTAATTTTTGATATGGAAACCAATCATAGAAAAATAATATTCAGTGAAGGATTGTTTAATTGGACTATATTACGCTATGGCTAGTGGACCATAGAAGATGGGTATTTCGTTATTATTTCTATGGGATTGGGAACCTTGGTCAGGACAGGTAGGGTGACAATTGAATTTCTAGCCATTATGATGTCATCATTAATTCCATGTCTTTGAGATGAGTCACATGTACAGTATGTTCTGGATTATCTATGAGCACATTGGTTCTCTCTTTTTACACTGGAACATAGCTGTCTCTAATTGATGATTTAGGTGAATTCTTTTGTGGGTCACTCTTGCTTGCTATTTTCAGTTTCACTAGTGTGATAATTACTTCTTTTTTACTGTATGGTGCATCTCATTGTTGGAAATCATAAATTTGTCTTCATATATTTATTGAAAAATTATTTTTGAAATTGTATTACACCTATTTAATCCCTATCCATTTTTTCAATAAAAGGATAAATTTTATTTCATTGTAAAGAAATTGGTTTAAAACAAAAAGGGAAATAGACCATGATTTATATTAAATGGAAAATATAGGGAAAAGTTACAATTATATATTGTACATCAAACCTAAAATTATTTTTCATTATTTAAAGGATATGTATTGAGAATAGATAACTTGAGAATGCCTAGTGAGTTTTAATACTAATGAATATAGTTTATTCTTGGTTTTAGTATCAGTTGTATGTTTGAGATTGAATATCGTAACCATGGTAGATGATGCATCTAGGAATCAGAGTGTGACCTATAGGGTCACATGGAGTTTTAGTAGTGACCACGTTTAGTTAATGTTTTTTTTCAATTTTTAATTGTTATCCTATTTTGATTATTTTTTTGGCTTTAATATTATTATTCTACATCATTAATATAATTATATTTCGAAAAATATTTCACATCATCACTATATTGATTCCCTTGGATCTGGTCTCCATCTTGGGGGGCATGTTAATGCATCTTGGGTCTTATCATGGGCCGAATCAGGTGACCGGTTCAGGGTATACCAAGGTTGGTTTGTAATTATTTTCCCCAATAGGGGACCCTGAAGTCTAAGGAATAGATTTTAGGAATCTATATTGGTTGATCATGGAAAATCCTATGTGGATTGAGGGTTTTGAGAAATGAGGACAGTTAGTGGTCATTATAGTGTTGTAATATGACTCCTTAGGTATTTGGAAAACATGTTATGTGTGACCATGTTTTTAACTAAAACAACTCATCAAAAACAACTGAAACTAAATATTTTAAGGTTAATAGACAAATTATATCAATCAAATTGTTTTCTAAAATAAGGATAGTTCATTTTTTCCCATAAGATAAAGGTATAGTCCTTTATTAATCATAATGCTTCTTTAATAATTGCAATTATTTTCAATCACATTAACAAATGTTTTTGGTCAAAAACATATAGGGTCTTATTAGAAGTTAAACATTAATCTGATTCTAAAAATGGAATGCATTCTTCCAAATTCCATTAATATAAGGGGAACAATATAATTTAAAATTCATCCTGTATGTAGGATGAAAATATTGATTTTTAAAGAAAAAAAATTGAAACGAGTTATAAGTTTTCAAAATCCATTTGAATGTGAAATTTATCCTAATTATAATAATTTGATTAAATTATAGAAATACTATTTATTTATTCAGTAAATACAATATAAAACAAATGTTATCTTTTTAATTATATTATATGAAAAAGATGTTTCAGAAAAAAAAATTCAGTTTTTTATATATTGATTAATAAATGAAATGTTTCGGAAAAATATAAAAAATATAACACAGCTAAATTTTTTATTATATTTAGAATATTATGTTTATTTTTACATATTAAATAAACTAATGTCTCAAAATTCATATTTAAATGGGTTTTCCGTTAAAATTCAGTAAAATTGATTTACCAAAAATATAGGTTTTTATGCATAAAATTATTCTTGTTTTTATCTTATTCCTATTAAATCAAAAGGATAAATATCAAAAATATAGGATTGAATATATTATATATATTTAATATTAATATCACTCACTAATTTTAATTAAGTTAATTTATTATTCTATAATATATTTGTGTGCATAAATATAATAATATTTCGGTTTATATTTAATTTGTTTCCATATTCATTTCTAATTAACATAATAGAAATGGATTCATTTTATATATGTTAAAAACATATTTTTTTAAGTAATTTAATACTATTTATAACCAATTATTTAATATATAAATTATGTCTTATAATATTAAATAATATAATATTAATGAGGTATTTTTTTTCGTTAAAACTCATTCCTTCATATAATTCACACTTTCGAAGGTAGTTTTTCTTTCATGCAACAAAAGCTAACTCGGTGTTTCAGGAATTAAAAAAATATAGAATATATAGAATATATTTCAAATAGTAAAATATTTTATATTATCATGGTATTATATCCCCATACATGCATGATGTCACATGTCACACATGTTATCGAAGATAAGGATATTACACTATGATTTTAGGGTGTCATTGTTTCCCATTAACATGAGTTTTTAAAATGACTCTATACAGTTCATTTAAAACGTAATTTCATATTTCCAAATGGTTAATTCAGTTTCAACATATTTTTTTTATAAAATTTCTAGTATACAATGATCCAATATATATATATATGAGAGTTATGTTTTTATATGTTTTTATTTTCTCATCATACACTTTTATGTTGAAGGAATATTTATGTTAATAATTATGTTGACATATATATTTGACATGGTTTTTACAATCACATAACCTTTACTAATTTTATATTATAAGTTTAATATAATAATCGATGAAATATTAAGGAGAAATTTTAATTCACTTCTTCATCATTTTTTTATGTTTACACATTCCACATATTTTTAAATTGTAATTTGAATTATTGATTAATAATGTTATTTAATGACTTGTCTCTATGACAATAAATCATTACCAGACATTCCACATATGATACATCTCATTACATCTAAAACAAAAATATATTATACATTTATCAATAATAAATTTCTTACAAAATCTAGTTACAAATTTCAATAATATATTGTATATGATACATATTTTTTTTGTTTTGTTGTTGACTAGCCAATGATCCATGATGATCTCTAATATAAAAGGGATATATTAATCATATATATAACTCTCCATACATCCAAACCATCATCATTTTACCCACTACTTATATATAAAATAACATCTCACCATCAACAATATGATTCGATATGCATTAATGGTTTTGAATGTATTTTTAATGTTGAATATATATCACATTGATATGTCTTGTAATATATTTTAACATCTATAAAATATAATCATATATTTTCGGTCCAAATAGATTACACACTCCAATTTAATTGCATCAAGTTTTAATTCAACAATATTCCATATAATTTGTTTCACATATATATATATAAATAGATTAGTATAATCTATAGTTTTATAATAAATTGAATAGATGAAAATATTGATCATGAACACATTTCAATCCCATTGTGTAGTGTCTATGTATTTTTCTTACATTGATATTTTTTGTATGATTGAATATTTTTCCATGTTTGATTTTTTATTCTGAATTTCCTCAATGGGGTTTATCCCATTGTAATAATCCTCTAGATAATTTAATTTATCATCATCTATGGATAATATATACTCATTATGGTGTCCATGAATCCTATAAAGATCCCAAATGACTATATTTACAATCAGAAGGAGTGAAATTTCATTCATATTGGAGATGAATTGAGTTGTTTTTGTATTAATTTCCACTATAGACATTGTGTAATTTTTTCCTTTGTATTCCTTTGTATGGAACATTAATAAATAATTTTTGACGTTATCTAATTTTCATGTAATTATATTTAATGATTCCAACATCCCTTTTCAAAACATTTCCTTATTCCATTTATACATACATATGAATGACATTGTTATATATTTTTTAATCATATTCATTATATTATTTGATTGTAAAAATAGTTGATGGTATAAATAAATCATTATTACACATTTCAAAATATATAATATTGACATATGATCTTATTTTAATATTTATTTATTTATCTCATTTCTATGGTATAAATAATCTTGTACTATGATATACTTCCTGATCATTACCAATGTTAAACTCCTAGACATTTTCTTATATCATCACATCAGGATTCCATATTCCTTATTTGGGAAAATATTAGACATATCATTTATTCAAGGTAGTGTATTACAACTTCCATCATGACTCGCATGCCCATCAATTGTATACCTGAATACAATGTGTCTCATTAAATCCTCTCTATTGAAACAACTGTCATATAATTCCAACTTTTTTAATCTAATAATTTATTTTCCTTACCAAGATCAAAAATTATTGTGAAATAATATAAATTGATTACCTCTGATAATAATGGATTGTGAACATTGAAATATTTTGGGTGAATATTAAATATATACACATGTGATCATTTTTTATGAAACACTTTTCTCTATATAAATAATGACTCAATGAATTTTTTATTTATATTAATATATAAAAAACAATATCACGTGTTTTGTAATTTTTATAGATAACCTAGATTTTTAGGCATAATATAGTTTTAATTTACACATAAAATTCCATCTTGAATGTAAACCATGGATCATGAGGTCTAGTGTGTTTCTTAAAATTATGAAATTTAATATCATATAATAAAAATAAATGAATGTATTTCATAAAAAAATGTAATTTTTTAAAACACTCTGAACCGATTAAACCATAATCATTTATTTTCATTTCCATAAGTTATATACACAACAAAATATTATGAATAATCACATGTATAGATTTTCTTCATTACATGAGAAAATGGAAGAATAAGGGATATTGAGATCATATTCATTGGTAGGGTATGCATAATAAATTACAATAAAATATTATATGTGAAAATTAGAATAAAATATTTTCACGATACTGTATTCCTGAATCATGAATATGATCCACATAATTCATAAAAATAAAATATTTATTATATGTGAAGATTGAAGACATGAAGAATTTTAAAAATAAAATATATATGGATCTGTCATGTAATTATAATACCGTTACCACACTATAGTTAATTAAATTAATATAATATAGATAGTTTCACCACAATGAATGTCATCTCAAAGTGGAAAATAACTTATAGTGGAATAGGTTTAGTAACTAATTTAATATATAACTTCTTTATTTATATAGATTATTACCCAATGCATTTGAGGGTTATATAATTCCACGTCTAACCAATATCATTTAATCTACATATTAAAATATTGAAATTGTTTCACTATATAATTCTATAACATCATATGTGGTATAAATAATTTTCCAATGCATTGGGGGTCTTATAATTCAATACCCACCCTTCATATAATAATATGTACATTCATAAGTGCTAAAATATTAATACAAAAAGGTTAATACACTAATTATTAGACTTTTAATGAATTGGGTTTCATGATTATTTTTACAATACATGACCATAAACAATATTGAGAATCAAATTGCATTGTTGAAAAAAGTATATCTTGGAAAAACAGTAGAAACATAGTGAGATATTGAACCATTCCTAAAATAATTATTTTAAAAAAATTCCTCAAATGTAACCTCATTAACTGAGATCTAATGTTGGATTACATGATATACAAAGTTCATTCTAATAATGTGAAAAATATATATTATAATTTTGTAAAATTTATAATTCCTTAAAATTGTATGTAATTTTTAGGAATAAAATTAACATGGAAATTAAATCGTTAAGGATTTTAAATAGAATTCGTATCTTTTTCATAAAATAAATAATTTCATGTCACACATCACTCTGCATTAAAATTTTAATATTTAAAAATTTGACAAATTTATTTTAAATATTTCAATGTCCTCGACTACAACTAACGAAGGAAATGTCAACATTCAAAATATTAGAATAAGGTACAATTAAATCGTTTCCCAAATCACGAAGAAGTTTTTAAATTCATTTTTGAATATATATATATATATATATAGAATTCGTGTATTATAAATGAATAAAAATTGAACCACGTTTTTTAGAGAATAAAATTTTTCCATTTAATATATTCTTGAATATATTTCTTAATAAACTTCATTGAATCAAGAAAAAATGAAACAAAAAATGGGTGTGATCAAATAATGAGTAAGGGTTTAGTATAGTGGAAAAATTAATGATTCAATCATCATAATCAGTAAGGAAATTTATTAATATAACAAAAATTCCATATATTTAATAAAATATGTAGGAAGAATATAAACAATATGGAATTGAAAATAACACGGAACAAGATCCATTTAAGTAACATAACTATAATGATAAGATACGATAAAAAAATATGTAATGGTAAAAATTGAAATCTAATGTAGTTGAAGTAATAATATTAAATTGATATTCAAACATATATTTTCTCATAGATAACATATAAAAGATAATACAAAATGAATATTAATGAAGGCAATTCATAATTGTTGTATACCACGATTCATAGTTTCAATATTTCCTTACCATCATGATCTTTCACAAGACAGTTTAAAATCTATTATCCGAAAAAACCACTAAAACTATAAAACATACTCCTAAAATGAGAATAACGTTGTATCTATGGTATATTATTAATTAGTCTTCCCAATTTTTATCTTTCTAAATCATTTTATAAATACTGAATAATCAACTTAATTCAGGAACGACGTGCCTTATCAATTATTTATATTTATTAAAAGATGTGGATTTATCAATATTTAAATAGTTAATAAAATAACTATCATGTACACATAAAATGTAAAAATTGAGTATGGTTTAGTCAATAATAATATGTATAATAAATTATATCATTATTTAAGTTATATGAAATGTTCAATAAAAAATGATCACAAGGATGTGATTTCAATACTTGCAAGGGTCAAAATAATCATAATCCATCTACAGTAATAATAAGGATGATATTAATACAATTTATTTATATATTATTAGTAATATTAGTTATTATCTTTGAGGAAATATAAATTACCATTAAAATTTTCTCAAGGAAAATAATAATTTAAATTTGAGAAAAATATTGAAATTCCACATCATTTAAAACCAGATTAAAAAAATAAAAATTATGAAACATTTTAAAAAATAATTAAAAAAGTATGAATACTACATTAATTAATTTTTTTAAAATATGTATTTTTTATAATTTTTTTGTTAGAAAAAAACATCTTTGTGAGAAAATGTATTTCCAACAGATGAGAGAAATGAGTCAGGTTTTCATAAAAATAATTCTACCACATTTTGAGATCCAAATTGTGGAAAAATTGTACTAATATATAAAAATATCATGAATAACCTTATTATAAAAATTTATATTTTTAAAAAATAATAATCAAATAATCTCTAGTAATGGTAATTCATGATTAATCAATGTCGATTAGAATGATAATGTGGAATAAACACATAAAATGATCATAAAGTTAAAGTGAAATATAAATAATTATTAAATGATGTTTATAAAATTTAAATTCACATTATCAACGTAAAAATAATTCAATTGAAATTAAAATTAATTAAAAATATAATCAAAAGACATTAACAATAACAAGGATGGTATATAACATAATAAAAAGGATTTCAGTCATGAAATTTTACTACCATATTATAAAATTAGGTTCAAATACCATTAGATACAGTAATAAAATCTAAATCACAAAATAAAATGGATAATGAAGTATTTATGATATTTAATTTCATCTTGTGTCATGGGTGTTAATTTAATGCAATATAAAGAAAATCTAAAGGATATCAAAAGTTTAACTACCTAATGATGAACTCACCCCAATCTTTATCAATTTGTTAAATCAAACATCATACATAAATTATTCCATAATCTTTGCAAAAGAACCCCCCAATAAGAATACAATTAACTATAAACAAACGACTATTACAAAGTATCATCGCCGAGGATTCGACCCAAGTGCTGCTATACACATTAGCAGAGCACCGGAACCTTGACCGGTTGATAGAAGACAATCAGCCGTGCATTTCAAATGGCAATTTTTCCAGTTATGGTTCTTTAAGTAGTCATCAGTTTCTTGGATAATGTCAAGAAAACCAAAAAATAAAATTTTTAAAAAAAAATTGAAATAAAATCACAAAGAAAACCCCGTCTTCTCATAAATATCATAAACTGAAAAAAAATACAAGGATAAAACATCTCTTCTTCATTCATCCAAAGTCTCCTTGAATACCCCGTAGCATTCCAAACAATACCTCGGATTTGTTTGACCCTGAAATTGAGCGAACACTTCGCCAACATAGGGGGAACATAAGAGATAATCAAATAATTCATGAACCAGTCCTTGTCCAACCAGTTGAATTAGATATAGCCAATCTTAGTGAACAAACACATAAAGAACTCAATGCCCCTGATATGAATTACCATCCTCTTGGTATTCAATATCCAAATATAGAAGAAGAATTTGAACACAAATCGGTTTTTATTCATCTTCTCCCTCATTTTTACTCGCTAGCCGGTGAGGACACACATCTTCAACTTAAAGAGTTCCAAGTAGTATGATCTACCATGAAGCCTCAAGGGGTTTCTGAAGAACAAATCAAACACTGAGAATTCCATTTTTCCATAGATGAGATTGCAATGTCATGGATCTACTACCTACCTCCTGGTTCCATAACCACATGGAATGACATGAAGTGGCTTTTCTTAGAAAAATTATTTCCCGCTTCTCATAATGATTTTATCTGAATTGAAATAAGTGGTTTTCGTCAGTTCCCATGTGAATCACTACATGAGTTCTGGGATAGGTTCAAAATGCTTATTGAAACATGCCCACATCATCAAATCCCTGACCAACTCTTGATCTAATACTTCTATGAGGGGTTATTGGCTATGGGGAGAACTCTCATAGATGCCTCAAGTGGCGGTGCTCTTATTGATAAAACTCCTGCAGCTGCAAGAGATCACATAAGTAACATGTCTGAAAACACACAACAATTCCATACTCAAGAACATGATCAAGTCAAACAAGCCCAAGATAATCAATCAATTGAACTGAACAAAATGACAGAGTGGATGAGTGAACTTATAGGTCTGTTGCGAAAACTACTTGTGGCTACCAAATCCCCAACCTCGTCTTCTCTGCAATCAATGTTTCCTGGACCTATCAAAAACTGTGGAATCTACAACTCTCCATCTCATCCAACTGATACATGTCCACAACTTCAAGAGGATCAATCTGATTCATCTGGAACAATAGAGCTCAATGAAGCATATGGTCAGTGAAACACCTATCCTCAACTTTCAGGTCAGTTTGTTAGAAACTTCAATCAACCTCACTCTCATCCCTTTTCCTCTAACTATAACCAAGAATTGAGGTTTGGTAACCCTAGGTCTCACCCCCCTCAATTCCCTCCTCCAAACCCAACCAATTCCAATATGGTCAAGGTGGTGGTAAGTTCCATCAACCTTATCCTTTTGTTCCTCAACCTCAATGGAACAATCCTCCTCCTGGATTCCATTATCCTAGTGAGCCTTCCAAATTCCAAAACCAATACAATCGATTTCCCAAGAACCAAAAACAAGGAAATCCCAACCCGGGACAAGCCTCTACTTCCAAGAAAACATCGGAAATTTCAGTGGAAGATCTTGCCTCCTTCACCTGTTCTATCCTTAACAACATTGAAACTCAAATAGGTCAACTTGCATCCCACCTAAGCCAGAAACAACAATCAAATTCTTCCCAACTCACAGCTCATCCATTACCCAACCCCAAGGGTAATGTAAGTGCAATTTCACTTAGAACAGGAAATCATCTTACTATGCCTCAAGATAAATCCTCAAACACTCCTTTGAATGTTGACCTAGAAAACGAAGATAAAATGAATCTTGACAAGAAACCTGAAACCATTTCCTCACCTCCTTCCATTCCACTTAGGAATCCAATTCCTTTTTTTCAAGTTGTTTCTAAGACAATGAAGTCATTAGAACATGATCTTGAAATGCTTGACATGTTTAGACGTGTTGAAGTCAACATTACACTCTTAGATTCCATAAAACAAATTCCTAAGTATGCCATGTTTCTCAAGGAGTTGTGTACCCACAAGAGGAAACTTAGGACCATTGAAAATGTTTCCACCCAGTAGTCCATACCCATTATGTGAAAAGATAGAGGTACCTTTACGGTTCCATGCCAAATTGGAGGTTAAAACTTTGATGATGCGCTCATAGACCTATGAGTCTCAATTAATGTCATTCCCAAATCCATATTCTCCAACCTTGGTCTAGGTCCCTTGCACCCAACAGGTGTTGTCATTCGGTTAGCCAATCGAAGCACAGCCAGTCCTGAGGGAATAATTGAGGATGTCCTTGTCCGAGTCAATGATCTTATCTTCCCTGCTGATTTCTATTTCCATGACATGGAAGGTGACATGAACTCTTCTCGATCTCCCCTAATTATAGGAAGACCATTCCTCATGACTGCGAGAACCAAGATTTATGTCCATTCAAGCATCTTATCCATGGAATTCGGTGACCAACTGGTCAAGTTCAACATTTTCCAAGCCATGTGATACCCATCTGAGGATCACTCTGCATTCTCAATCCATGCCTCTGAGGACACTTCTATGATTCAATTGAACCCCAATCCACCATGTTCGTCATGTTCTAATGACAAAGGATCTCGTGAAACCTGCACCATGATTAACCAAGTCATAAATGGTGATGTTTATGTGGACCTCTCATTCATAGACTAAATAAATATAGAAGAACATGAAAACTCTCTTGAATCCCACATCAACACTAATATCTACTAATCCACCTTGGATTGTATTAAGGAGAATGAATCTGAAGAAACTGAACTCCCTTCATCCATTTATGAGATGTGTAACCCACAAATAAAAGATGAGACTAATCTGAAACCCCTTCATGCACACCTAAAATATGCATTCCTCTTCCATGATCACTCATATCATGTCATTATCTCTGCCAACATTACTGAAACTGATGAGTCCAAACATGTTTAGGTGTTAAAGGAAAACAAAAAGGCCTTATTATGGACCCTATATGACATATCAGGAATCAACCCTACCCTTTGCATGCATCAGGTCCATCATGAGAAGTCATCCAAACCAATTAGACAACCACAAAGAAGACTCAATCCACTCATCCTTGAGGTAGTTAGGGAAGAGATTAGAAAGCTTCTTCAAGATGGTATTATCTACACAATTTCTAATAGTGAATGGGTTAGTCCAATTCAAGTTGTACCTATTAAGGGTGAGATAACTGTTGTTACAAATGAACATGGAGAGGTAGTCACAACTCGAGTGAAGAACAAATGGTGTGTGTGCATCGACTATAGGAAATTGAATGTTGAAACCCGAAAATATCACTACCCTCTTCCATTCCTTGATCAAATTCTAGAATGATTGGCTGGAAAGTTACACAATTACTTTTTTGATGGATACACTAGCTATTTAAAAATCCCAATCGCACCTCAAGACCAAGAAAAGACTACTTTCGCATGACCCTTTGGATCATATGCATATAGAAGAATGCCTTTTGGACTGTGCAATGCTCCTACACCATTCTAGAGGTGTATGATGAGTATCTTTTCTGAATTCATTGAACACTTCATGGAAGTCTTCATGGATTAATTCACCATTTAAGGTGAGTCATTTAAATCTTGTTTTCATTCACTCTCTCTAGTCCTTAAAATGCGTGTCATGTGTAACCTTGTGTTAAATTTTGAAAAATGTCACTTTATGGTTGCAAATGGGATTGTTATAGGGAACATAATTTCAAAAGATGATATAGAAGTGGATCCTGCCAAAATTGAAGTGATCAAATCACTTGCTGAACCCAACTCTATTTGATACATCCATTAATTTATCGGTCATGCTGGTTTCTATCGGAGATTAATCCATAACCTCAGTAAATTTTCCATCCCACTCACTCGTATTTTCCAAAGTGATGTAAATTTCCATTTTGATGAGGTTTGCAAGAGGGCATTTGTTGAACTCAAAACTGCTCTAACATCTTCCCCAATAATCCAACCCCCAGATTGGTCATTACCCTTTGAGTTGACGTGCGATGCTTCTGATAGAGCTGTTGGGGCTGTTCTTGGTCAAAGAAGAGAAATAATTCCTCATTTCATCTATTATGCCTAAAAAACATTGGATGAAACTCAATCTCACTACACTGTCACTAAAAAGGAACTTCTAGCAGTGGTTTTTGCCTTAGATAAATTCTGGTCCTATCTCTTTGGTGCCAAAATCATCATCTTCATAGGCCATTCTGCTATAAAGTTTCTACTCAAGAAAAGTTATTCCAAACTGAGGCTAATATGATGGATCCTCATGCTCCAAGAATTTTACCTTGAAATAAAGATAGTATAGGAAAAGAAAACCCAATGGCTGATCACTTGAGTAGAACTTATAATTCTTCTCAATCTGAAATCATCGATCTGGAATTCCCCACTAAGCATCGTCCATCTCTCACTCCAAAAATACCATGGTATGTCCCAATTGTAAATTACTTGGTTTCTGGTGTTTTTCCTGAAAATTATTCAAAAAGAACAAAAAATGAAATTGAAAAGTGATTCAAAATACTATTTTTGGGAAGAAAATAAACATTGAAAAACTGGTGCATACATGGTAATATGGAGATGTGTCGGTGAAAATGAACATTCTTCCATATTAGAATTATGTCACTCACTTCTCAGAGGTGGCCACTTTGGACCACAAAGGACCTCCCAAAAGGTCCTAGACTCTGGATTCTTCTACCCATCACTCTTAAAGGACTCACATGAGTTTTTTCAATCTTGTCTGACTTTCCAAAATTTCGGCACAATCTCCAAAAGAAATGAAATGCCCCAAATGCCTTTAATCTTTTGTGAAATCTTCGATGTTTGGAGCATCAATTTCATGGGAGCATTTCTCCCTTCCAATGGATTCTCATACATTCCTCTTGTGGTCGATTATGTTTCAAGGTGGGTTGAGGCCATACCCACTAGGAAGGATGATGCTCATACTGTTAGTGAGTTCCTAAAGACCCAAATCTTCCAATGATTTGGCACACCGCGTGCCTTGATCAGTGACTTAGGAACCCATTTTTGTAGTAGAACCACAGAAGCTATTCTGAAAAAGAATGGGGTTGTACATAAAACATCAAATAAATATCACCCTCAAAAAATGGCATGGATGAACTCTATAATAGAGAAGTGAAAAGGGTACTTGAGAGAATTCTTAAGCCCACCAGAAAAGGCTGGCCTGAGAGACTTGGTGAAGCCCATTGGGCTTCTCGAACTGCCTATAAAACTCTTATTGGGATATCTTCTTTCAGGCTAGTTTTAGTTAAAGCATGTTACGTACCAGTTGAAATCCAATATAAGTATTTTTGGGCTGTGAAAACCTATAATTTTGATTGTGAAAAATCTGGTGAAGAAAGGTTGTTGCAATTGGCTGAACTGGTGGAGCTTCGACTTGAATCCTATGAGAATTCCAATCTATACAAAGAGAAGGCTAAGGTACTCCATGACAGACACATCTTAAGAAAGGTATTTCATAAAGGTGAAAAGGTAATTCTCTTAAATTCTCGATTTCGGCTTCACCCAGGTAAGCTTAATTCTCATTGGGAAGGTCCTTTTGTTATTACTAACGTTTACCCATTTGGTGCAGTGCATGTCCAAGACCCCTCTTCCAAATGGACATTCACAGTTAATGGACTTCAGTTAAAGCATTACCATGAGAGGATGCACAATCCTGGATCAACATCGAATTCCAATGGCTCCCCAACTTCTCTGGTCGACCTACCACTAGATGGAGAAGGCGAGCCACCAAATCCAAACCAGGGGCACCTCTTTCCCTTTAACTCTCTCTATATCTTCCACTCTCTACCTCATTCTTATTTTTCCTCTCTCTTTAATTTTTTTTACAACATTGTTTTTCAAAACCTTTCTTTTTCACTTTCCCATTTTTGTGGCTATATCTTTATAAAAAAAAATATAAAAACCAAGAAAACTATAAAAACCAAGAAATCAAGAAATTAAAAAAAATATAAAAAAATTTATGATTCATCCTTACTCACCATCGAGTTTTGAAATTTTGTACAACCATTTTGGGGAGTTAACAGACATGTTTTCATCTAAAAAATTTTGTATTTTCATTATGACTCTGGATAATGAATTTTGTGTCAAAATCAACATATTTTTACTGCTCAATTTTTTATTTGGAAAATACTTTTCGCGAACCATGAGGAACAACATTTTCTTTCATGCTAAGTCCACCTATATCCATCTATTCAAAATGGGTGTTTTATCCCCCATTTGCGAGTCTTGAGTTTGTGGACCTTCGAGCTGAATTTACTACCTTAGTGTGTAGTAATTTTATAGAGGCATTTTCTCAACCACATGAGAATCACAATAGAAAAATAACATCCCATTTCCCTTACATTAATCCTCCTTTTGAAATCCCCTTTGAGCCTATGAAATCCATTTCTTTGATAGCCACATTACAAGACCAATACCTTTTCCCACCCAATATCAACATGGATTTTCATTTCATAATTTTTTCTGAAATTTAATTGTGGGGGGAATGGATTTCATTGATTGGGTACCCTATTATTGATTTTCACCATGTTATCATATGATTCAGGGCAAGCATCCATTTCAATGTGGGGGAGAGGTTGTCATTAATTGTGTTTTGGGGAATGTAATGAACTTCCATTTATGTAATTTTTTAAATTCTGTTGTCAAGTGTTCAAAAAAAATGATGAAAAAAAAATCCAAAAAAAATAAAAAAAAATGATGAAAAAATGGGTTTTGTCTGGTGTAGGTAAAAAATCACTCTTCCTCAACATTTGATATTATTATAACTATTACAATTAGTGTCGTGAGGAGATCAATCATGGGTTGGGTTTTGAGTGTGAGATCTTTTCCAACTTCAACTTTCGAAAAAAAAGAAAAAAAAGAACACATGAATTATATTCTTTTTGGGAGAAGTTTTGTGTTTTGTAAATAATTCATCACCTTATTACCTTCATATTTTCTTCCTCTATTGTGTATTTCTTCACATAATCATTCCCTTGTAAATATTTATTTTCATTTCCTTCCATGTTTTATTTCAAAAAAATGTGCATTGATTTTTCTATGTTGGTGTTTTACCCCTCTTATTCTCTCTTGAAAATTATATTTCTACCATCCCATTTCCACTGAAAACCCCCTTAAAATGACCTCTTGATTATTGTGCACTTTGGATAGGGATTGTATGTTGAGAGCTCTTTTCAAACTCTATGATTTTCACTTTTGGTTGGTGAAAGAGTAACCTCCTCAAATAAATTTTATCATCTTGAGAGGTGTGAGTTTTTGAGTGTCCACAATTTCTATTTCTGAATTTGAGTATGAAAAAATGAATTAGTTTTGGAACATTGTTTCTGTAAAAACATGTGGTGGATTTCAAAATGTATGAGTGAAATCGTCTAAACCTCCCCTGATTGGAGAAAACAAAATTTTAATATCTGTTGATGAGTAAAATTGATTTTGTCATGTTTTTGTATTTGTTTCACATGAGGACATGCACAAAAATAAGTGTGGGGGAGTTTATGTTATTAATATATTCATGACTTATTATATACTCCGTTTACTTTTTTATATGAAATGTGCATAATTTGTGTGAAATATTAATGATTTAATATTTAGTATAATTTTTGAGCATTTTTAGAAGTAGTCCAATTGAGTCAGTTTAATGTTTTAATAATAACTATCACTATACTAATCTAAATTGTGTGGTTCTTGTTTTTTAAGATTCAAAGTTCAATATAAAACATTTCATTAGAAGGTACCATGAGCCAATTCTTCCATTTGAATGGCCATATGGTCCTCACAAACCAGACCAATGAATCTATGAACAAACTAGACCAGCCTTGAAGATTGATTTACTGGGCTCTATACAGATCTCCAAAAACATTATATCTCCCCAATAACTCTTGGGACACTACATTAAATATTTTTTAAAAATTTCAAGGCACTATTCTAAGTACAAGGGGCCCAAATGAAGCTTTGAAGTCCAACCCACCATTCTGGACGTGAATTAAATTCAGTATAGTATGAATGACATATCTCATGTTCTAAACTTCAAATAGAGCTGATATTTTGAAGTGTGATAGAGGATATATAGGCGGCCGACTTTGTTGAAGAAAAAGTTCGGATGTGAAGGCATCTTCATATTCCAAAACCCGTTCAAATTCTGGACATCAAAAAGACTGGATTGAAATGGACAGTTTTACTTTGTTTAATCATCCGACCATAACATTTGATACGTAAGTCCAAATAACTCCAAATTTTGAGAGTAGTCGTCAGAAATTATTATATACAACTTTGAAGAAGTATATTGCTCGAGATTTGGCTGTCTTGATGTCCATATATGCGATCCAAGTGGAGGGGTATTTTTGGAATGTAAACAGTCCACCACCTTGGGCTTTAAATACATACCCTCCACTTCTTTTCAAATGGGTTGGATTTTCCGAAGATAGGAGAACATATTGGCACGACCAGGGCCTTGAAAAAGGCATAGGAGGATCTACCATACTCAGGTTTTCACTTGAGAGACCTTTCCTCCTCACTTTGTTTTCACTTAATTTCGTGTTCTTCATTTCTGTAATTTTGTAAGTCTATTTCTTTGTAATTCTGTTTTAATGCAAGTTACTTATTCAATATCTCTTATACTCATCCACCATATGTAGTTTAATATTTATGTTCTTAAAATAATTTAAATTCAGTTTAATCCCCTTCCCTTCTTCTTCTTCCTCATTCAATCAAAAATCTATTTTTAATTTTCTTCATCGTTTGTGTGTGTGTTCGGCACACTACTCTTATCTTGTCCCATTATTTTTATTCTCTTCATAATTCAACACCATAATCATTATAACCAGATTAGTAATCATTTTAATTTCTAGGAAAATCTTTAACTGGGGTGAGTTAAAATTTTGGTATGTTAAGTGATTGAGAGCTTTTTCTCTACCAATGTTCTTTAAATTAATATTGTGTATGTTGAGATTTATATGTCATGGATTAATGACATGTTTTGTTTAATATGTGGGTGACATGGATTATTGGAACCACAAATACACTATCATAAACAATTAATGGTAATGATTAGAATCCTATGTTAAGTTACGGCTTGGATTAAAGAATTAACACTTGGGAATTCCGATCAAAATCATCTTGTGACATGGGTGTTAATTTAATGCAATATAAAGAAAATCTCAAGGATATCACAAGATTAACACCTAATGATGAACTCACCCCAATCTTTATTAATTTGTTAAATCAAACATCATACATAAATTATTTCATAAGATCTACAAAAAAACTCCCCCATCAGAATACAATTAACTAAAAACAAACGATTATTACAAAGTATCATCACCGAGGATTCGACCCGAGTGCTGCTATACACATTAGCAGAGAACCAGAACCTTGACCTGTAGATAGGTGACAATCGACCACGCATTTGAATACAACCAACTCACGCAATAGTTTTTGCACGATGCCTGAGTCCGTTGCACAAGTTCCAGTGCCAGAGGCCACCCATGTTCTGGGGAGAGATGGACCCATAGGAAGCTGAGGATTGGCTGGAGGCTGGCGTGAGAGTTTTCAGATTGGTAGGGACACCAGGGTGACCTCATGGTGATCTTTGTCGTGAGTCTTCTGCACGCAGCGCCAAAAATATGGTTGAGCCTGATTCTCCAGCTGCATGACGAGGCATCATTACACTAGACAGAATTCGAGAGACTCTATGGCTCAGAGATTGTTCCAAACACCCTTCATGCAGTGCAGATTCTGGAGTTACCTCATCTGTAGTAGGGCAGCATGACAATAGATGAGTACTCAGTGAGGTTCACGGAACTATCGCGCTACTCCACGAATATGGGGTGGGACCCAATCATCAGGGCCCATACATTCAAGCAGGGACTCATGCATGAGATCAAGGCTTCGATGATCCCTCTAAGCATCCCGATGCAAGAAAGGGTACTGGAGAGAGCTCTTCTAGTGGAGAGTTTTTTCCCTGCGTAGTCACCAGCAGCGAGATCCAGCATAGGGTAACACGTAGCGGAGCCTTCTTCAGCCGGCATTAGAAATATGTCATAGAAGACCATGTGGACCAGGCCATTAGTTGGGAAACCTCAGGATACAGGTTCGGTTGTGTGGGGCACACGAGGAAAAAAAACTATATAAGGAGCATACAGTGCTAAGCATGTGGCAGGAAGGGCCACATGGCTCATGACTGCCCGATCCACCATGTAGATGAGTATAAGATAATTAAGGGACCTCCTAGGTGAAGGCAGAGGTTCAACTGTGGTGTTCTTCCAGTTGTAGGCGGACAAGGGAGTGGAGATGGCCGAGCAGCGGGTGGTGGATGACATTTCGAGGCGCTGCCACAACCACCACCAGGGGGTCCACCCTGACCACAGGGAGCTGGATGACAGAGGCTAGCTCAACTCTAGGTATTCGAGGCCTATGACCACAGCACACCTGAGATGATTTGAGGTACTATCAGTGTCTACCGCACCCTTGCTATAGTACTTATAGACACAGGTGTGAGTCATTCTATTATTTCTGCTTCCCTCATTCGGATCTCAGAGATTCCGATGGAGTCGTGGACTTGTTCCTTATGTATAGAGAAACCTACGAGAATAGAATTGATGATTTCACACTGGTTCCGACAGTTTGAGCTTACTATAGAAGATGAGAGCTTCAACTGGGATTTTCTGGTAGCGGTGTTGAGGCCTTACAACAACATCTTGGGTATGGACTGGTTATCCAGAGTTCATGCCCAAATTTGACTGTATTAGGAGAAAAGTGTGGTGTATCCATATGGATGAGACCAAGTTCACCTTCACCAGTGACAAGTGAGCCTTTGCAGCGTAGGATGGACTTATACAGAGGAGGTGATACCCGATCACACATCAGTTGACTAGTCTCATCCTCGAAGCGGTTAATGTGCGGAGTCCTAGTTTTCTTATTGTGGTGGAACATTACGCGGATGTTTTCCCTGACGACATTCCCAAACTACCTCCTTAAAGATAGGTATACTTCTACATTGTCATATACCCCATAACTGCACCTATGTCTACTCTGGCATATCAGATGGCTCCCTCCGAGCTTCATGAGCTGCGGGTACAGCTTGAGGATTTGACTGGAAGGGATTCATCCGATATAGTGCTTCACCCTGGGCATCCCCGATTTTGTTCTCCAAGAAGTCAGATGGGATATTGAGACTATGTGTTGACTATCGTCGCCTGAACCATGTGAACGTGAATAACATGTACTCACTCCCAAGGATTGACGACCACTTTGATCATCTCATGGGAGCACGATGGTTCTCGAAGATAGACCTTAGGTCAGCCTATCACCAGCTCAGAGTTCGGGATGAGGATGTGTAGAATACAACCTTCAGATGTCTATATGGACACTACGAGTACTTGATTATGCCGTTTGGCGTAACCAATGCTCCAAAATTGTTCATGAGTCTCATGAATTGGATCTTCCAGCCAAACCTCGATCTCTTTGTCTTAGTCTTAATCAATGATATACTGATCTACTCGACTACTAAGGAGGAGCTTGCCTACCATTTGCGGGTAGTACTGGACACACTCTGAGAGCACCATCATTATGGTAAGATCTCGAAGTGCTAGTTCTGGATTCAATAGGTTCACTTTCTGGGATATGTCATCTCAGAGGCTGGAGTTTTAGTGGATCCAGCAAAGATCGAGATAGTACATTCCTGGGAGACACCCAAGAGTGTGATGGAGGTACATGGTTTTCTGGGAATGGATGGGTACTATCGTAGATTTGTGACAGTCTTCTCCAGATTTGCAGCACTTCTTTCAGCATTGCAGAAGGATGGTAAACCCTTCGTGTGGTCAAGGAGATGTTAGTAGAGCTTTCAAAAGATGAGACAGAGGTTGACAAATACTCCCATCTTGAGGCTACCATAGGAGGGCATCAGGTACATAGTTTTCTACGATGCCCTAGGGACCAAGCTTGGGTGTTTCCAGATGCCGGAGCGAGTGGTGATCGCCTATGGTCCACATTAGTTAAGATAGCACAAGAAGAACTATGGTACCCATTACGTGGAGTTAGCAGCAGTGGTCTTCGCCTTGAAGATGTGGAGACACTATATTAGGGGAGAATGTTTTATAGTCTAATATGACCACCATAGTCTCAAATACATCTTCTCACAAAATTACCTGAACATGAAACAACGACGATGGATAGAGTTCCTCCAGGACTATGACTTCGAGATTGTCTATAATCTTGGTAAGGGGAACATTGTAGCAAAAGCTCTCAGGAGGAGATCGGGAATTCAACTACTAGGAGAGGCGACAGAGCAGTTGGTTGCATAGAAGATATCTTTTGTGGATAGAGATGGAGAAGAATTTCTGCAATCTCTCACAGTCACTCTTCCACTTATTCAGCGAGTCAGGGAGGCACATCATGGGGACGTTGACTATGAGACATTTCGTGCTAAGATATCCACAGGTTAGGCACATGATGGATTTTATAATGGTTTGGAACAAGTCATTCTCATCAGAGGAAGTACTATGGTACCAGTTGAACATTAGGAGGATGTGATGTGGATGTTACACACGTCTCCTTTAGACGTACATCCAGTAGTTTAGAATATGTATCAGGACCTCTGACGACAGCACTGGTGGCCAGGTATGAAGGAGGCAGTAACAGAGTTTGTCTCATGATGCCTCACCTGTCAGCAAGTGAAGGCGGAGCACTAGGTTTCATCAGGCTTGGTTCTACCCTTAGAGGTCCCATAGTGGAAGTGGGACAAGATATCCATGGATTTCGTGATGGGACTTCCACATAAATCCGTAGGACATGACTCTATCTGGGTGATTTTCAACCGACTCACCAAGTCGGCCCACTTCCTACCGATTGGAGAGAAGAGATCAGTAGCGATCTTGGGACGCCTCTACATACAGTATATCGTATGGCTTCATATTGTGCCATCGACGATAGTCTTTGATTGATATAATTGTTTCACTTCCCACCTGTGGAAGGGGTTGTAGGAGGATTTCGGGACGCAGCTTCGCTTGATCACCACCTCCCATCCTCAGATGGATGGTAAGACTGAGAGGACCATTCAGTCTCTCGAGGACATGATTATTGCATGTGTCCCTGACTTTAGTCGTTGTTGGGAGGATCACATACCATTGGTAGAGTTTGTGTATAACAATAGTTACCACTCCACCATCGAGATGGCAACCTACAAGGCACATTACAGCTGACCTTGCAGATCGCCTCTCTGCTGGACTGACCCAGGGGAGTCAGAACATGTAGGACAAGAGATGGTGCAGGCTATGAAGGAGAAGGTGCAGATCCTCCTGGAGCGGATGAAGAGTGCATAGAGCAGGAATATGTCCTATGCTGATAGAAGACAGAGACCACGTCTTTATATGGGTCTCACCTTGACGAGGTATACAAAGATTTGGCTGAGGTGACAAGTTGTCTCCATTATTCATTAGACAGTTCCAGGTACTTAGCAGAGTAGCAGAGGTGGCTTAACACCTGTCTCTTCAACCTTAGTTACACTGGGTGCATGACTTCTTCCACATATCTCATTTGAGAAGATACATGCATGACCCATCCCACATCATCAACCATGGGGAGTTTTACATAGATGACGGGGTGACATTCACGGAGGATCCAATGGAGATTGAGGATCAATAGGAGTGGGTTCTACGTGGATGGTCGATTCGTCTGGGGCGTGTTCGCTAGCAGCAAGGGAACCTTCAAGAGAGAACAAGTGAATGGGAGGCTCAGATGCATTCTCAGTACCTCATTTGTTACTTTAGTATGAGTTGTAGCTTACGAGGATGTAATGATTGGAGGTGGGGAAAATTTAAAGACCCAAAAATTCCACTATTTTTTTTATATACATGGGATTTTTACGAGTCTGCAGTTTTTTACGGAACTTGATTCCGAGGCCCGGGGTGTCTGGAATCAATTTTTTTAGTTTTTATCGGGTACGTTTAGTAAATGTACGTGCACGCTTTTATATCTTTTGAACTGGTGCTTAGAATTGAAATTTGAGGGCACCGTTGAACTCGCAGTTCTGGTATTCGCTTAAGGAGACCATTACAGCAGTCACGTTTTATCAAGGTTGAAGTTAATTTTTGGGAATTCTAAATATAATAAAGTAAAAATATGTGTACATATTTTTATTTGATTGTTGGTTAAATCCACCAAGTGGATGATAGAGGTGTGGCCCACCACACCCTAGCCTCCCTTGGGAAGATATTTGTAGGTGGGTCCTACTCTAGTTTGATCCCCCTTTAACCCCCTTGTAACTTTCATTTAATTAGGGGAAGTCTATTAAGCTTCCCCTAAAATTAATAATTCCACCTCTCCTCATTTAATTTGGAACCTTCCACCTTCTCTCATTAACTTGCCAACACCCATTAATTAATGAATTGTGCTCTGAAAATAAATAAATTAATTTTTAGTGATTTTAATTCTTTTGAATTCCATTTGGAATTTATGGCATGAATAAAATAACAGGGAGGCTATTGTTTTAGTTATGGTGGACACATAATAGCTTCAGGAGAACTCTTAGAGAAACGACTTCTTCCAATGAAAAACGACATATTCCAATGAAGAACGATTCTCGTATCTGAAGAATGTGAAGCATCATCTTCATATTTCTTTAACCAGAGCATGGAAGGGAAGCACAACCACCCACGAAGTACACCAAGGGCGTCGTCTTGAATTTTCGTCACCGAGCTCTACCTCCTCCAACATTGATGGAACGACATCTGTTTTTCGAGATGTCTGTCTTCCAAGAATTTTCTACATAATATGACAAATACGAGGTAGGGGGGTTTACCTTTCCTGGGATTAATGCTCTATGTTCTTATTTCAAAAAGATGAACGTGGACTAGCCAATGAACAGGTTGATCCGCGGTTCGATCGTTATTGCGGGTAAGGGAAGAATTTCATGCGGGGTTTAGATTTGGGATGGATCAGTCTTGTTGATGATCTTTATTGAACCCTATAATGATCTGCTAACGCCGAGGGTGCGGGCCAATCCGAACACAGCCAGATTTCCTCTGCTAATATTGTGATGTGTTTTGGCTTGTTGTGATCATCATGGGTGACTGGTCAATGTGGCAACGATGTAATCTAGAGGGTCCAGCGTTGAGGGCAGCATCCCATGAGGACCTCTGGCGTAGACTGATCTGATTTTCTACCACCGGACCATACCAGGTGGTCTGCAAAAGGTGGGTTTCCGGGCGGCACTACCAGCGACCGGAGACGACAGCAACAGCCGAACACTAACCGTGTGGAGGGACCGGTGGCCACTCGGGCAGCCTGGTCTGCAGGAAGACCGAGCTGCTGGAGAATCGCGGCGCCTGGAGGCACCCCATGGAGGAGAACGTGGCCTGCTTCTGCTAGCTGCTCGGATGGGCGAACCGGCCGACTGCATTCTGGAAGGGATGAGAACCATGGCACTAGTAGTTTCTGCATGGGGATAATCGTGCCCCGTATTGTGGGTCACGTGCGCTGGGCCGAACTAGTCGGCTACGGCTAGCTAGTTCATAGGAGGAGGTGGTGTCGTGTGGTGCCATCGAGCGAATCGGATCGGCCTGTAGCACAAGATGGGTCTGCAGGTGGGTCGTGCCCAACCGGGCCAGGCCAAACCTCAGCCTGGTTGGCCTCGTCTTCGCTTAAATGTGAATAACTCCTAGACTGTGCGTCTGATTGATGCTTCGTCTGTAGAAATATTACCCTCACGATGAGGCAGTCCTTTTGAGATACTCTATGTTAGTTTTTGTCAAATTAGGAAAATAGCCAGGTTTGTATCGAGCGTAAATCCAATTGGGCCCCTGAAACGGAAATGCCAATAACTTGAAAACTAGGTGTACGATTGACGCAACGTCTTTCATGTTGGGTTCCTTATGATGAGACAGAACTATGAGATACATCAACTCAGGACTTCATGATATTTGATGTATCGACACTTGGCTCAAGGAGAAGACCCTCTCGGAATCGAGTGTGCTGTGTGCAAGAACCCTTGGGTTGGATGCAACTATGATGATATGATACTCTGTGGGTTCGACAGTGATGATATTATACCCGGATCCTCTTCGGGTTCGAGAGCGATGACTACTATACTAGAATCCTCCATGGGTTCGACATCGATGAATATTGTACCAGGATCATCCATGTGTATGACAGTTCTAACATCTGTTCTTATATCCTGTGTGGGTCTGACAGAATAGTTGGTCATGTATCTTGTGTGGGTCAGACAGTTTACCGGTCCTATATCCTATGTGGGTCTGATAGCTTATTTGAATCAATGACTACATCTGATCATACCTATAACTATACGAAAAATGTATACTTGTGTGAGCTGAGTCATGTCATTTAACTATTATCATCGTGGTGATTGACCTTACTTCCTTTGTGGAATGGTTTGTGCTTGGGCTCGAGAGTTGGAGCCGGGCAATGATTGATAACTTAGGTATCTGTATGGGAATATACCAAATTAGGTTTGGTAGATATTTAGTGATTATATATTTTTAGTATGGTTTATCCTTTTTGGATTATGGGAGATATTTTGGGGTCTCTGGGTCACCTACTGCGTATTTTTATACTAAACCCTACATGGGCTTTGTCTGCCTCTTGTTGTGTTCTGTGCAGACGACGGACAATAGTGATCTAGGCTGAGGGTGATGAATGAAAGTATACTCGGTGTTGGACTAGACGGGACGTACTACATGGACTATTTGTTCGAGTTCTATACCTACCCTTCAGGTAGGATTCCCTGGTGGACGATCCAGGAGCCGTTTTCCCTTTTTACTTGTATATGTTGTTTAGTTGGGTTTGTATACTGTCCCAGTTCCTTTTAGCACACTTTTATTTTCTATTTTAGTACTTGTTGCTTCTACAACTTGTGTTCAGTCAGTGTCTATTACATGTTTAAAGTAAATTTATTCCCTTTTATCAGTTTTATGCCTTTGGTGCTAGTCGCCAGCCCTTGGCCGATGGAAGACGGATTTGGGGTAGTTGCGGCACGGGCACCGAGGATGGGTCGTGACAAATCACATCATGTAACCTATAATATAAAATAAATTGGGAAAATAATGAATGTAGATGTTAAAATGAAAAATGATAAAAGATATAGGGCTAGCTATATATGTTTTACTCGAAATATAAAAAAATGTTTATTGGATTATGGTCTAAAAAGATAATGCATCCAAAAAAATATTGAATGATGAAATTCCTATAAAATTTTAAATATTATGATACTATATCCAAGGAATCTATTATATATAAATGGTGTATTGCACAATAATGTGAAAAAAAATAAATTTAAATGACTAATTGACAATGATAATCCCTCTTAAAAAATATCCAGGTTTACCATGTGTGGAATATGGAATATAATAATTTAAAAGAGATATTAATAAATACAAAAAATTCCAGACTCCCATTCTTATAAAAACAATATTCTAAAACCAATTTCAATGTAAATTTAAAAATTCTTCTAAAAACACCTGTATTTTAAAAAAATGATAGAAAATAAATAAATACTGATGAACCCTCTTACAAATGGATAATAGAATTCAAGGTTATTTTTAGATCATTTTGAAATTAATTTATTAAATAAAGGGAATCAAAAATTAGTGGAACAATGGTTAGAAAAACAACAACCTACCTTATGATTTGATATCTCCCCACCCCTAACATTTCCACACTGAAATCAATGGAAAATATTGATATTTCTAAAGGAGTTCATAAAGAAAAGTTCCATTAAATTATTTTTTTTTTCAAATAATAATTTCTAATCAATTTTTCCATTAATAAATACAACATGATTAATCATATATATGATAACCACTAATGGAACATATATCTATAAGAGAATCACATATGGAATCTTTATGACATTTGAGATGATTCATTTTTGATATCAATATTTCACAATAATGATGCTGATTACTACTATAATTATTTATCATAATGGCCAAGATAATAAAAAATGAGAGGTAATTTAAAATTTATCAATTGAAACTTGAAAAACTTGTATAATAACCCAAAATGGATAATGATTGAAGAGTATATAATGACAACAATCCACATTATTGTAAAACTTGTAAGATTTGAATTCTAAATGTGGGATTGATGGTCTAATTAATGGATTTCTAGAATTAATTTATATTTATAAAATTAATTTTCTTTCTCATCCTGACACTACAAGCTATAAGGTTGCCACCACCAATTAGTAAATGACCAATAGAAACCATATATTGGATGGGGTCCAACCTACTAATAGTCTTATGGATCCATGCCACCACCATTTATGCATGAACATTAAGAAAACATCTGGCTAGACCCTAACACTACTAAAACCCATGAAAACATATTAAACATTATTATAGAAATCCCTGGAATTAATATTTTATAATTCACTACACCATAGAACCTTATATTGACATAATGTAATGAAGAAGAGGGATTATCCCGAAATATGTGAGCACATGGCTATAATTATAAAAAATTAATGCTCGACTGTGTCATGAGAGTATGTTATATCCCACCAAAACAACATGTCAATTGTAATAGAATAACAATGTATAATAGTCCTATTATTATCAAGGATCTTAATTGGAACCTCTACCAACAAATATATCTGGATTCAACTCAATATCCATTAATGTTAGAACTTGGGAATGATTTATATGGAAGTCATTGAGTATAAATATATTAAAATAATTATGAATAACTATCCAATTAGATAGTAACTCCATCTGATAATCAACCTTACCATTTTGACCAGGGAAAAAAACAGTACATCATATGTTTGAAACGTCATTCAATATAACACAAGCTAATTTAGAACAATCTATTTATAATCATCCAATATGTCTTAGTATCCATCATTGTAATCCGATATATGTTTTCAATGATCCAATTATTATTTGTACTGAAACATATCTATATCCATGTGCCATATTATCTGATAAATCATCACCTTTGATTACAAAATGATATTTGATCCCACAATAGAAACTAATACATTATCAAACCAAGAAATATGAGACCAATATAAGAGACCATAGTAATTAATAAAGGGTTTTATTATTATTTAATAATTGAAACTTTTATTAAAAATTACATAATATGGTCCTAAATTGATATATTACAATCTAGTGAATTATAAGATTCAAGACCATGTCATTTCCTCCATAAAAAATATATCATGACATATGTAACGATCTGTATATGTGTGATATGATGTACTAAATATTACTTGAATCCCAATATCCACATAAAACCAATTCAGAATCTATATGTAATGTAATGATCACATTCTGAAAATTATTGAACTGGGGAACCTTTGATTCCTAAATTTTTTTCCATATTCTTTTAAACAATATTCCATCTTGTTTTTATCCAAAATTATTCTAAAAATACAATATTTTATCAATTTATAAATCACCTCACAAATAATATTATTTCTTTGACGTGTGCATGGTAATCTAAATTTGAATCCCATGAACACAACATGAGATTTCCATAATTGAATAAGATTATGATAGAGCTATCCAAAATGAATAATTCTTTGATGACCCATCCCATGATGGGGATAGAGACACAACTACCCCAATCCTACCTCCATTGGCCTGGGGTGGAAAAAAGTGCTTAATGAACACAAAACTAAGGGAGTAATTCTCCTAAGTAAACGTACACATGAACATATCCACTAAATGAAATTTTATAGTGAGAGTGGATTAAAAAATAATATTAATCATTAAATAAACCAAGGATATATGGACTACATAATAGTACGAGTACATTAATGTAAAATTAAATGTTTAAGGTAATAATACATTACCAATAAAAAAATTGTCCAAACATGACATATAACTGGGAATGTAAAATAGTTGAGAGATCCCCCTCCTAAATCATATGTTACAACCAGCACACGCGATCTAATCACTTGTGTCCCAATGTTCCTCTGAAGACTTAATCAAAACATTTTATCATCTTCATAAGGAAAAATAGGTGTGGGAAACGCCCATGTATGGGAGAGTATCAACATACACATTATGACCCATAAAAAGGAGAAAGTGGAACAATAAGAGTAACAATGAAAATGAATGAAGTATATTGAACAATGTACATTAAATGAGTGTTTCTCAACAGAACAAGAGAGTGAAGTAAACTCATCCAAAAAGAAAAGATCTAGAGTCGATGAAAATAAGAACTTATTCATGAGTCTTTACTACCTATATTTTGAGGGTAGACTTGTCTAACAAAGAATATATTGACTTGGAATGAATGCACAATTCCCCAAGTGTCTTCACCTCACCATGAAATTGAGTATCTAAAAACCAAGGTTGGGGATACTAAAATGATACATACATATATATATATATATATATATTCTCTTTCAAAATACACCCATATGTGAGTGTAAGGGGATCTCCAACTATCCACTTATCCAATGAAGAGAAGTCTCCAATAGTGGTAAATGTTTCCAACAATGATTCCCACCATCCATGTAATGGCCCAAACATTTATTAATGAAAATTATTCTTTATTTAGTAAAATATCTTATTATTCTTATATAACATATGAAATTTTTGATATTGTGAATTTTTATTTTAAAATACCATTATGAATTTTTATTGTTGCTAATATAGACGTTGAACAGAGATCAATTGATTTATATAAATATAGGGCTTTAACAAATACAATTAATTTAGGAAAAGAGGTGATGACCTCATCCAATTGAATTTCTCCATTTGAAGCCTGGTTTTTGGATCTCTGAAAAGATTTCGTGTCACTATGCTAATCTCTTGACCAAGCCCAATCCCATCATCGACATGTTAATATTGAACGGAACCACCTATGTGAGAAGTGGATGTTGATAGATATTACCACCTGGGTGATGTTATATGAGCCACCGTAAGAGACTTTCACCATCACACACCATACCCTATGGTCTTATGTGGGTTTTATAAGGGTTTATGTAACATGACCTTAGCACTATGATTATGTTCATCTCTTTTGTATATAAAATGGAAAATAAATTCACTTTATTTTTGTTACTTTAATGAACAAATATTGTTTTATGTTTACATTCAATTATGAGTTCTATTTTGATGAATTAATGTATTTTTTAATTAAAAAATATTTTAATAAAATATTATTACTAAATTAATTTTATTAAATATATATTATATTATAATTATTATGAAAACAATTATAATTTTTATTAATGAATGAATACTATTTTTTTCAGAACACTTGAATTTTCGATATATGTTGATTTAAATATTATAAATAACAATTGACAATTTTATAAATTTATTTAGTAAAAATGAATAATATTTTTGATTTAGGATTTCAAAATTATCTAATGGGGAAATTTTAATAATTTTCTGAGAACGTCATATTTTTTGGTAAAAATTAAATATCATTTTATTGTATAATGTGTTTTATGACATAATAATGACACAATAGTTATGTAAGAAAATAATATAAATGGGATGTTCGGACAATAAATGTTTTAATTTTAAAATAATGTTAATTTAGTCTTGATTGATTAATTTTAAAAACATTTAGTGAACCATCCAAGTCTTATTATACATTTTGTCAATTTAGAATGATTTCTTCGAGAGTGTAACTCACCAATACATATAAAAGAAAACAAATTTAAGAACATGGGTATTTTACTTAAAAATTAATGTTTTTCTCTCCTTTGAAAAAAAAACGGGAAAAAACATGGGTTAGTTTGAGATTTTGATTAGTTTAATGTGTGATGCCCAAAAACTAAATAATAATGAATTCCTTCACTTTTCCTTTAAAACCCCACACAAGATCCCACTTCCTCTTCACTCAAAGCCTATACAGCATGCCAAAACTCATACCTCAAATATATTGAATCCTATTAAGGAACCCCCGGCTCCAATGAATCATCCCTGAGGCTTCTCCCAATCCTTTGGGGCCACACTTCCACGTAAGGGATTTCCTCCTTTCTCATTTTTCTCAAAATCTCACTTTGTTGATAAAAAAAAATTTCTATTAAAAAAATTAGGTTTTGACTTCAATACTCTACCATTATTACCTTATTGTGTATTAATGATGATTTCCCCCTTATATCTCATTGATTTATCCAATGCACACATGTTACCATGCCGATATTTAGTTAGGGATTTCACCCTCCTCATTTACATTTCTGCAATCTGTTTGTTTTATGGAACGAAATTTCATTACACATATTAGGATATGTATCTATAGGAACCCCTTACTATCCATTTAATGTACATGTGATGAGAGATAAATTTCACCTTCATCACCCTTTTTTTATGAATTCTTATGTCACACTTTTATGCTGTTGAAATTGCACAACATTTTTCCAAGACAAAGTCATTGTGTAGTGAATACCATGCTCATTTCTATATCAAGGGTATTCAACATTTATCATATTTACTTATTTATTATATAGTTCCATGTATAAATTTCAAATAATTTTATCTTGGAATAAATAATGATGTTTAATGAATCCATGTTATATGATTCAAATGGAACACTTATGCATGATATGAAATTATTATGAAGGGTTCGCCCTGACTGCGCTCTAATACAATGGATAAAGATTAGTATCGTAATACTTCAAGTGCAATGAGGATTTACCCATGCAAATTCAAGTATAATTAGGGTTTAATCATGCTCCATGTGTAATGATCCTTGGCTCATTCCAATACTATTTTACGTTTCTTTGCCACATTTTTTGATAATCATGTTGTCTCATGCCTTTATGTTCAAATATCTCTTATTCTCCATTGATATGAATATTTCCTAAAATGTACTGTATTTTTTTATGTTATTTCTTGTTTACACTCTTTCTAGGCAATATACTCACCATTTTCTTATGTTTTTCCTCATTTTATTCCATGAAATGCTAAGTACGATGGAATGTTGTGGTCATGTAATCGACGTTTTCAATAAAGATGTTGGGTTTTATTTTCTAAGGTATTATGTAAAGTTCCTAATTTTCCAATATACTAGATGTATCTATCCTCAGTGTTGTCTTAAGTTTATTTTTATTTAATAAATTATGTTTAAGTGTCTAATAAGTAGTATTTTTGTTATAGTTGGTATCAGAGGCATAAGTTTAGTTGTTTTTTGTACTAGGATTAGAAAACCCCAGTGAAAGACCTAGGGATAAGACAAAGAATAATTAAAACATCCCCAAATATTGGGGAGTATTTATTAAGTGGTTTATCAAGAAAATTAATCCATATCTGGAATCAAGCAGGTAAATACAACTCTGGCGTATATGTATCTTGGGGTAAAACCCAAAAACACTGCATTGAACTAGAATCTAATGGGAACATGATCATGAGAACGGGCCTTCCAACATTCTTGGTTACGAAACTCCCGAGGGATATGTTTTGGTAAATTCACAATCTTATTATGAACCATTATTAATGTAATAAAAAAAATTCCCCATTAAAATATGTGTGGGGAATTAGATCATTGGTATCATAGATTGAAGCCTAAAAATTCATAACATGAAGAAATAATAGTAATTTATAAGTAATATACTATTTTCATTGGATTAACCATTATCTATTACCACAAAAATTACTTTTATTACAACAAATGGCCGGTAATAGGGGGGCCCAGGCTAAGAACCGATGTGAAGATCATTGTTATTATTGTTCAAATGAGATGCTCAATCGAATAGTTGTGGTAATAAGAACTTTAATATGATACTATCTTAGTTAAATCATGTTTTTAAAATAAACATGGGTCAAAAAGATCATTAACCCCCCCCCACATGAAAAAACAAGTCCCAAATGAGACCATCATGAGACAATGGTCTCCTACATTTAATGGATAATATGTTCCCTCAATCGTCGAACAATATATAAAATCTAGTGAGAATATCATACACATACATCAATACTATGAACCGGAGAAGGTACTAATGGTTGTTTATATTATGGAGGGTGAAGCTGATCAATGGTGTACATTGACCAAATATAAAAAGATGGGTGAGGAGATCAAGTCATTGAAATTGAAGGATTTCCAGAAAATGTTTTTTGAAAAATATTTTCCTCCCACCCACTGACATAAGATAGAAAGGGACTTCATTTACCACATCAAAAATATGACAAATTTATCAAAGAGTCCGAGGAAAGAATTAAAAGGAAAGTATGATACGCCTCCAACTATTTCATTACCCTTTAATGTAAGGTTGACCGCTTCATTGGTGGGATAAAATCGGGCCAGGAGACATCACTAGTGATCTGTGTCTTTGAGATCTATGAGATAATTGATTGATGTGACTTAAAAGTTGAAATTGACATCTGTGAATCTTAGGGTTATCATGGGGATATGAAGTGTGAGGTGTACATTAATTCTGGTTGTCCAATGTATAAATCCATCAGTGCAATGAAATTCCAAAACCCCTCCTTCCAAAGTTGTGGTATGAAGCACCCTGGAAATTGTATGAAGGGGGAGGCGAAAAACTTTAAGTGTGGAAGAAAAGGGAACCTACACATTAACTACTGAAAAGAAAAACATGTGGCTATGAAAGAGGAGGGGAACACTCTATTTGTCCTACAATGCATTGTGCATTACATCATCTTCAAGGAACTAGGTCACTTTCAAACTAGTTTCCTAAGATGAGGGTTTTCTAAGGAAACCAACAACCTCCAAGGAACCAAGGGAGATATTTTTCCATCACAATCACCAAAGTCAACCCCAAAAACTATTTGGTGATTGGTATGCTAGTTATTTATTAAATAATAGAAAAAATAAATTTTGAGTATAGATCTATGAATTATATTATATCGTGAATGATTAGTAAAACAAAACTAACACCACCAAAAAACAGGGAATTAAACATGTTTAAGAGAAAGAAAATGGGGAAATCATTGCAACCTGTGAATATAACTCCTCTTGTGTCATAATTTGTGGATTGAACCTCCCTGTGAACCTCTTAATACTCCCTTTTGTGGAATGTGATGCATTTATTGGCATGGATTGTATTTTCTTATACATTTCGAACATAAATTTCGATGATAGGGATATCACTATCCATATGGAGAATCAACCATTGATTTTGTACTAGTGCAATGAGGAGGATGAATCATCTTCAGTACAATCATCTCAAGAGTGGATATTAATTCCCTATGATAATGTGTATCTAGATTGGATGTTTGATTCTAAGGAAGAAACCATCCATTAAGACATGCCTATTTGGAGGTAATTCACTTATGTGTTTACCGATGAAATGACTAGTCTTCCTCCAAAATGATATGTTAAATTATTAATTGATCTTATATCTGGAGAATTTCCATTATCCAATACCCCAAATAAAATGGATATTTTAGAGCATGAGGAGTTCAAGAAACAACTATAGGAAAATATAGATAAAGGGTTTATAAGCCCAATTTCATTACCTTGGGGTACACCAGTCCTCTTCATAAAGAATAAGGATTCGTCAATGCACCATTGCATTGAATATCGAGAGCTCAACAAATTCACGATAAAGAACAAGTCTCATTTCTGCTAATTGAGGACATGTTTTAAAAGATACGTAGAGCACATTACCTCTCCAAGGTGGATTTTTTGTCGAGATATTACGAGGTATGGTTAATGAGGGAGGATATCCCCAAGACTGATATTCATACAAGATTCCAGCACTATGATTTCATAGTAATTCCTTTTCGAAAAAATAATTCTCTATAAAACATCATGACATTGATGAATATAGTATTTAGATATTACCTTTATAAGTTTATGGTAGTATTTACATATGATATTATAATATACTCTAAAACCAAGGAGGTGCATGAGGAGTATCTTAGTATTGTACTAGATACCTTGGAAAAGGAGAATATCTATGAAAAGTACATTATGTGTGAGTTCTGGTTGAAGTAGCTCTCATTCACGGGTCATATCATCATAAGAAATGGGATATCAATGGATCTCATCATGATAGCTGCAATTGAGGGATGGTCGCGACCAACATTAGTAACAGATATTGATAGCTCCATGGGGTTATCAGGGTATTATTGCCAATTTTTGAGAAATATCTAACCATTGTCAAACCGTCCTACCAAGATAACATGGAATGGAGTCATGATTTCATGGAATTATTATTTCCAAGAGTGATTAAAGGATTTTAAAAGGAGCTTATCACTGCACCTATGATCAAATTACCCACAATTTGAGATCATTTTTTGGTATTTATTGATGCTTCAAAGAAGGGCTCGGGTTGTGTGTTGATGCAAATTAACAAGGTCATTAACTATGCTTCAAGGAAATTTAATTTTCATGAGAAAAATATCAAACACATGATTTGGAGTAGGCTGTAGTAATCTTGGCTTTGAATATTTTTTGACATTACCATTTTGTGGAAAAGTGTGAATTATACACGGATCACAAAAACCACACCTCTATATTCACATAGAATGATTTGTATATTCACCAATGAAGATGGACAGATCTGCTCAAATAAAAAGATAACTAAATCTGTTACAACCTTGGGAAAACAAACATGGTGACAGAATCTCTATGTAGAAAGGACCTATCAATTCATTCAATGATGAGAATTGAAAAGGAACTAAACTTCATAGATTTAATGAAGATGTACATTGGGATCATACAGAAGGGAACATCCTCAATCCGTTCAATATTAATTTCTCAACCATCTCTTTTGGAATTGTTAATAGATGATCAAAAGGATGATGTGGCTATTCAGAAGAATGTGGAAAATATTAAAAATGGAAAATCCTTGGATTTCTATTTATTTGAAGAAGGAAATGTGAGATTTGGGTCAAGACTATGTCTTCAATCAAATCTAGAGTTAAATAACGAACTTTTGGATGATGTAGACAGTTCGAATTTCACTATTTACCTTGGAAATACAAAAAATGTATCGAGGTCTCAGAGATAATTATTTTTTGGACAACATGATGAAGATTATCTCTATGTATACATCAATGATACAGGTATTACATCATGTGTAGGATGATAGGCATAATTCTATGTGGATAATTCAACCATTACGAATACCAGCATGGAAATTGGAGAACAACACCATTGACTTCATCATTGGACTTATGATGAAATAAAAAGTAAACAATGATATCATTGTTTTTGTGGATCTTACTACATTGAATTCACATTTAATGCAATTCAGGAGGATTTTTCATTAGATCAACTAGCACATATATACACCTGTGATGTGGTAAGGCTGCGTGGAGTAGAACTATCTTTTACAGCCAGTCGAGATCCAAGATTCATCTCAATGTTTTGAACGAGTCTTCAACATGCTTTCAATACTGATATGAACTTCAGTACGGCTTATCTTCCTCAAAGATATGGCCAATCTGAGTGTACTATCCAAACACTTGAGGAAATGTTGAGAGAATTCTCAATGGACTTCAAAGGTGGATTAAATCAAAATCATCCTCTAGTTGAGTTCACATACAACAACTGTTTCCAATCAAGAATCCAAATGTCTCTTTATAAAGCTCGTTTCTAGGGAGAGGCGATGAACACTAGCATATAAGGATGGAGTTGGAGAATGAAAACTCCTAAGTCCATAAATGCTTGATGAAAAGGTGAAGATGGTTAAGACCATTCAACATCACATTAAATATGATCATTGCTAACAAAAGATCTAAAATTATAATCGTCGACAAGATATATAATTTGATGTTGGGGACATGGTATTTCTCCGTATATCACTGTGGAATAGAGTAATGTTATTTGGGAAGAATGGAAAGAATAGTCCATGGTACATTGGCACTTTTTAGATATTCGATCACATTAAACAAATGTCATATCGATTAAAAATCTCACCAATCATGTCTCATGTACATTATGTATTCCATGTATTACTCTTGTGGAAGTACACACCTGACCTATCACTTGTACTCAATTCAAATGTGGTACCATTGACGAATGACCTCTCCAATGAAGATAATATGGGGAAGATCATAGATCCTAGAGAAAAAATTCTTTAATATATGACAATTCCCATTTTAAAAGAGTCATGGAGAAACTAAAAGTATGATGAGCCAACATATGAATCAGAAGAAGTGACAAAGCTGAGATACCCGCATTTGTTTTGGTGTAGGAAAATAAAATATCGAGGGAGAAATTTCTTATGGGGGTAGATTGTAAGGGTCCAAACTATTATTAATAAAAATTTCTCTAGATCGAATTAATGTCTTATTATTGTTATATTACATAAGAAATTAATTTATTTGATACTTTGAATTTCAAAATACCATTATGAATTGTTACCATTGCTAAGAAATTTGTTGAATAGTGAACAACTGGTTAAATTAATATAGGGATTTAACAATTCCAATTTACTCAAACAAATGAAGTGATTGACTAATCCAGTAGAATATCTCCATAAAAAGCTCATTTGATAGAGCTTAGAAAGGAGGATTAATCATTGGGCTTGTCTCTTGACCAAGCCCATGCAAAGGTTCAACTTGTTAAGCTCGAACAAAACTACCTATGGGAAAAGTGGAAGTTTATAAAGATTACCACCCGAACGATGTTGTCCAAACCACCCCATGAGTCTGTCACCATCGCACACGATACCCTTAAGTCTTATGCTGGTGTTATAAGGGGTTATGTAACAAGGCCTTATCTCTTTGATTAAGTTAATTGTTTTATATATAATAAATAATATACATTTATTTTATTATTGTTACATTAAATGAGAAATAGTATTTTTAGATAATATTCAATTAAGAAATATATTTTGATGAATTTTAGGATTTTTTAATTATAAAATATTTTAATGAAATAGTATTACTAAATTAATATATATTAAATATATATTCTATGATTTCTTTATAAATACCATTGTAATTATTATTATGGTTTGAAAGTTGTTTTTTTTCAAAACCCATGAATTTAAAATAATAGGTAATTTTTATTTTAAATGTAAAAAATTAAGATATTTAGAAAATTATTTATATAATATGAATATAATTTTTGGAATCATGATGTCAAAATTATCTAATGGTGAATTTTGATTAATTTTCTAAGACAGTACAATTAATTCGTAATTATTAAATACCATTTAATTATATAATCTGTTTTATGACATCATAATAAAAAAATAGTGAGGTAATAAAATAATATGAATGGAATGATTGGCCCATATATTTTTTACCCTTATAATAATGTGGTTTTAGTTTGGATTTATTTATTTTACAATGCCTTAGTGGACCCTCCAAGACATTTAAATCATTTTGTCATTTTAAAATGATTTCCTCAAGAGTAAGGAACACCTCCACATAAGCAGACATAATATGTTAAAAAGATCAGCCATTTTCCATATAAATAATTATTTCCACAACCCTTTGGAAAAAAACATTGGAAAAACTGTACGTTGGTTTGTGGTTTTGATTAGTTTCATGTGTGGTGGACAAAACCTAATTAATTGTTTTCCCTATTTTATTATATAAACCCACCTAAGCACCCACTTCCTCTTCACTAAATGCATTTGCATCTCAACCCACCTCTTCCCTAATCTCTTTATAATCCTCCCAATGAGCCTTATGCTCCCATGAAGACACTCTCAATCCTCTCCCAAGCCTTTGGGGTCACAGTTCCAAGTAAGAGATTCCCTCTTTCCTAATTTTTGACCAATTTTTATTATGTTGTTATAAATTTTTTTAATTACAATGTTTGTAGAATGAATTTTCACCTGCCATATACAGGACCCCCTTTTTTAATGATGAGAGACCCCATTCACTCCCATTAATTCCTCCAATGTACACCCATTACCATGTCGAAATTCAATAAGGGATTTCTCTATCCTCATTTACATTATAGAAATCCTTATATTTTAAGAATAACAATTTCATTGCACATGTTGGGACATGTATCTATATGACCCTCTTACTATGCATTTCATGTACATCTGATTAGACACATATTTCTCTCTCCTCATCCTCTTTATGAATTCTTATGCCACACCATTATGCTACCGAAATTATAGATCATTTTTCAAAGCCAAAGGCATTGTGTAGTGAATACTATTCTCATTTATCTATAAAGGGTATTCACCTTTATATGAAATTATTTATTGATTATTTATTTTCATGTTGAATTCCAAGTTATTTTATATTGTAATAAATGATTATTTTTATTCATTCCATGTTATATGATCAATGTGGAACACTTATGCATGAAATGAAATTATTAAGAAGGGTATGCCTTTATAGGACTCCAATGCATTGGGTAAAGATTAGTATCTTGACATGTCACGTGCAATGGGGGCTTACATGTGATAATTCAAGTGAAATGAGGGTTTACTCAAGCTCCATGTTCAATAATCATTGGATAATTCTAATACCGTGTTATGTTTTGTTGACACATTTCCATGTTTTCATAATCATGATGTATCATGTCTTTATGTTCATGTATATCCTATGATCCAATGATATTGCCTATATCTTAACATGTACTGTATTCTTCACGTTATTCCTTGATTACTCCCTTACTATAATTTATAGATCACCATTTTCTTATTCTTGTCCTCTGGTTATTCCATACAATGCTAAGAATGATGGAATTTTGTGGTCATGTAAAAGATGTTTTAAATAATGATTTTGGGTTTTAATTTCCATGTATTTATGTAATGTTCATAATTTAACAAGACAATAGAAATTTCGATCCTAAGAGTTGTCTTAACTGCATTTTTTAGAAATAAATCATGTTTAAGTGTGTAATAAAGAGTAGCGTTGTTATAATAACATACGTCTTCCCTAATCATGAATGTCAAAAGGACTCAATCACCACACATAGATACTATCCACTTGGTTGTAACTAACTCTCCCTCATAGTTTTATTTTGTATATTATGTATGTATATTATTGGAGAAAGTGTCCCCCTTACTCATGTGTTAAATGGCATGTCAAGCCACGTCATTCCACAAATTAGTATTGCAGGATGGAGAAAAATAAAAGTTTACGATCTAACACCTACATTGTCTAGGGGATTCTACTCTAATATTAGTTTTAGAGGACACTCACCCCAGTGAATTAGAGGGATTCCACTCTAGTCATCAGGGATCTTCTACCTAGTGTGTCGGGGGGGGTCAACACTAGGGAGTTCATGGGGACCAACATTATATCCTTACTAAAGTGTAACACGCTAGAAGGTAATACCCAAAAATTAGATACAGGGGACCCAAACACTAATGTGTTAGGGGGAGTCCACTCTGGTCAGCGGGGATATGCTCCCTATTATGTCATGGAGATCGACACCCATGAATAAGAATTTTTACTGACATAATATATGGATTCTATTAAAAACCATCCAAAATGATCTTCCACTGAAATTCTTTTTAGGTTTCATTATATAATGAGATAATTAATGGGTCTTCGTACTTCCTAAAAAATCACACTGTTTCCATCCTTGTGAAAAAATCCGCAATATCGACTATTCATTCACCCTAATTAGACATCGGATAAAAAAGAAGAATGTCACAAAATTATGCTCAAATTCAATCTGGTGGGATCAATTCCTCGATGTCAAAAAAATTTATACATATAAAACCATTGTTTTCCTCACATAAAAATTTAGAGGATCAATTATTCATTCATTTAAAACGGACACCCGATGAAAAAGTCTTGATTTCTCCGCAATACGCATGAACAATGATTCATGGGTCCCACACATTAACTATAGTTAAAAAACTGAAACATATCTTCAAATATTTATCTATAATATATGGATGTGATTTAGCTTATAGTTCTTCTATTGTAAATTCCATTTATAAGGTATGTATGATACAAGACTTCTCAATAATAACAAATATTTTATCATTATTATATATCATCGTTTTGTGATTCCAATCCACAAGGGCTAGTAATAAAATTCCAAATTTTTCCTTCAATAGTCGAGATCAATAAGGGAATTAGGTCACTGCCAAGAGAACCCAATAACAAAACTCTATTTTGGATATATTGAAATTTCACTTCGCAGTGTGAAGTCCCACACGACTTGCTTGGCTCGGTCTATCCCGCTCGGCATCATCAGGCCCACATGTTTTGCCTCACATCAGTTGGGGCCACTTTTGAATCGTGTGTTTTTGGACTGGCATAATCGCAATGACCCTCTCCTTCCCAACATCCGTCTTTCTGCCATCCTAGTCTATGTTGCAGCCCGCACATTCTGTATCACCTATCGCTGCCTTGGGCTACACCCTGCGACCCTGCCATCTGATAGGCCACTCACCTGGACTCCTCCACCTATCACCCATCCATCCACCACACTCCAGTATAACCACACTGCTCCACAACCTCATGCAGTTCCTATCCATCATGCTTTATCAAAGCCACAACACCCTAACCACCACTTGACATGCTTGTCCCACTCCACTCATCAGCTTCTCTACTCCAAGATCTTGTGATAGTCTCCAAATCTATGTTGGTCCCTTCCATAGACAACAAAGACTCCTTTGATTTCAAAAAATTCATATAGAACAAATTTTCAGAATCCTTCGTTCGAGACGTTCATAGAACTAAGCTTCACTCGACGATCTGTCATTGATTTTCCATTTCCAAAAGTACATGACAATTTACATGTAGAAAGGATAAAAAGTGATAAATGTTATGTACAACAAATAAAGATCAATGGTAGTGATTGTGTAGGAATTGATGATTGATAAATTAAAATGATGAGATGATAAAAATAATGAAATTTCAAACATGAATTTTAAAATGTAAATGAATGGGAGTTATCATACCTTAATTCGATATATTTTTCATTGAAAACACGTTCACCTTGCTTCCATTGTTATGTAGAAAATTTACAAAAGTCATTTATTCATTATTAGTCTAAGAATGAAGAGTTATAGATATTGGTGGTTTGTGAATTTGGTGCAGGCACAAATCTAAATCACTGAAGTGCCTATTTTTTAAAAAACATTGTGGCACACACCAACATTCACAAAATTGGATCATTCCACTCCCTCTAATTGTAGGTTTCAATTAGGTAAAATGCTATGTTATGAACTCAATGAAGGACTCTGATTTTCAATTTGAGTCATCTTTTGAATGTTATTTGATATGACATCTGAGAAAAAATAAATAATTCTATTATTTTATTAATAATTATACCCCCACCCTAGTAGAGTTTTCCTCAAAACTCTATCACCTAAAAAATGATTTACCACCTAGCAAAAATTCCACTCTCTTGACTCTATATTTCCCTCAAAATTCATATCCAATTTTTTTTAAAGGATATCATATTTCTTTCACATGAATAGTATAATATATACTTAATATTTTTATAAAATTATTTCTATGAACCTCGGACCTCAGAATTAGATGTTGTCTCAATGCCTGACCAAGGATATATATATATAGTAATATTTCAATGTATTAGAAGATGAAAATGTGTTCTCCACATAATTTCATACTTCAATATTTGTACCCATGAAAAGAAAACACATGGAAAAAAACATTGGATATTTATCCCTCATCATGATCTCCCATTCCTCGGTACTCTAATGCATGTTTATATTAATCCCCAACACGCAAACCAAATGGACATTCTATACACTTCGGGTCAGCACCTATCAATCCTTGATCTCCATTCTGTGCTCTGCAAAGGTGCCACTATCGCCAATGTCCATATTTCCCTATTTAATGATGTGCATTGGATCAGGCACGTATTACCTCACCTGTGATACGTGGAAGCCATCATGAACTCACTCCAGCTATGGTGGTAGGGAGAGGTAGTAAGCAACCTCTCATACCCTAATCATTTTCTAGGATGACTTAGTAATCATTTGGGATATGTTTCACCCCATCTGAAGTTATACATTTCTCATTATTGGGAGCCACATAATAATACATGGTCTCCCTACTCAAACTCTAAAGGCATTTTATGACAATATTCCTATGATTTATATCTACTTTGTGTCGTCTTCATCCATTCACTTATGTAATTCACTTTCTTAATTCTTGTGTGAAGCAACTCTGGTCGCACGAGGGATGACTCTCCAATCTCTATCCATCACATATGTGACCTTCATGGTCTCCCATACAATGCCACAAAATGATTCATAATGATAGTAGAATGGGCTTTGTTGTTGTTTGAAAAATATATCATAAGATGTTGATCATCCTAGATTTATCCTAAATTTGACACAGAGGCTCTCAATATATCCTCTATCCCATGGATAGTGTGCTGGGTGTTCCCATTAGTCTAGGGGTGAAAGGATGTTCTCATCTATAGATGTATCCCAATTTCCTCCTTCATTACTTTACAAAATCCTGACGTAAATGACATGCCACGTATGTATTCAGTCGTCGAGGGTACCCTGTGAAGGTAAATGATATCCTCTACATACAATTGCCTCAGACTATCAACAAAAATCATCTCCCTGATAGAAAGGAAGTGCCCTAACATCATGAGATGGTTCACAATCACCCATATGGTGTCATGCCTTTCATATGTGTATACCAAGTGATGATTTCCATGTATATTTCATCCCATTTCAACTCTGGAACATCAAGAGGCTTCAAAAAACCTGGATAAATCTGATGCTCATCCTTCAACTACTAACTTATAAGGAATCGTTAGACAATGTGATCTACCCTTTGTCTCATGTTGGACCACCAAAAATACTCCTACTGATCCTTTTACATATTCCCCAAAACAATATGTACATCCAAGGGAGAATTGAGTAACTCTCACATTACCTCCTTTCGCATCATTGCTGGAATCGTTGTTCACCTTTGCAATGAGATATCATGATTTCCTTCTTAAAAATATCAATATAGTGTGTCACATGAAGATATGTAGTCTTGCATAAAATTTTAGTTGATTTTGTGCTACTGAGGCACTTTAACACACTCATGTATATAAGGATTCAACCCTGTCTACATTAGAAAAACTGTACACCCCTCATCCATCTAATTCAGTTATAGGGAAGCTAACTGCTCTACAGCTTCTTGCACTAGGAGAGACTGGGACTTCCTACCATTGGAATATTCTACACTATTTCCTTTTCATGGGTAATAGACTATCCCAATTTAATAGTCATGTAGAAACTAAAAGAATTTTTTCTACCTTAGATTCTAGTATCTATGATTAATGATATACCTAAGGATATAATGGTCTGAGTATACCAAAAGGCTCTCTCCATGAAAGAAGTGTCTCAACTTACTCAAGGAAAAGACTAATGCTATCATCTTTTGGTCATGATTAATATAGTTCAACCAATGGGCCCTCAACATCCTTGACCCATATGAAATGACTTCTTGTTAAAGGATCAACACAAAACCAAGACTTGATCCAAATGAATCGTAATAAAATAAAAAATCAACACCTTCCTCTGGTATCCACAAACTAGAACAGTGATCATTCTATGCCTCAAATCCTAAAGGACCTTCTCGAACATCTCAAATCAAGAAAATATTTATGCTTTTAATATCTAATCAGTCAAAGGGGTTGGGATTTTAGAAAAATATTCTACAAATACCCTATAGTATCCCACTAAACCAAGTAAAAGGTTATGCATTCAATATCCGATCAGTCAAAGGGGTTGGGATTTTAGACAAATCATCTACAAATACCCTATTGTATCCCACTAAACCATGAAATTATTAAATGTCCGACCCACTATTGGGTGGATCCAATGAAAAAAATTCTTTGAGATTTACTACATCATTAGAAAACCGTGATAAGAAATGGAATCTCCTAGAAATTTTATCCACATATATATATAACTTTCAATTTGAGGGCTTCACAAAAATATGATTATATTGAAGTAAATCAAGAACCATCCTCAAGTATTATACATGATCTTAGTCTAACACAGTGTATCCAAGAATGTATTCTATGAATATAACACCAAAATTTACCTTAAAATGACGAATGATCGTGGTAATCAAATCCATAATTATAGAGGGGGAATCTTTCACACCGTAGGGAATCACTAGAAATTTGTAGTTTCTATATCAACATGGAAAATTTAACTTGGGAATATTAGTCATGTGATCTTGTAGATTTTGGTAGCTGGATCTATGATCAATTATGGAGAACTTTCATGCAACTTGTAAATGGTAAATGAGTTCTTTTATCATCAAAAAGGGTACTATCTCTTTATCATGTCCGGGTCTAGGCGATGATAATCTATAGAACATTGTAAACTATCAATTTCCATCTTAAAAAATAGAGCTAGAGCTGCCCATGGGGGGGGGCTCACTAGGCCTGATTAAACCATTATCACAATGGTCCTCCAATTGTAAATGTAGCTCTTAGAGAATTGTGGGTTCCATCTTAATGCCACAAAATATATCGGGGTAGTCCATCTTTCAATGTCAATTCAAAACCCCAACTCTTGCCTTAGCGGTACACTCGGAATGTTTTGGGGAAGGTATCTATATAATCCTCCACAACCGAAGGAACCTAGATTCCTAAATAAAATTATAATCCAAGGGTGACACTCAATAACTTGATGGTGAATAGATGTTGCCTCATGATCAACGAACATGTCTACTCTTCTCTGAGGACTATTTCATAGACATCAGAGAACCAAATCTCATCAGTTCATTTGAATCTAACCATCCTTCAGTAAAATTCATTCCATTCTCATACCATTTAATGAAAACACATGCCCATGATGATGTCGTAGTGTTCCATTGTAATGACCATTAGGCCCCACATGAACCTCTCTCCTCCAAGTGATTTCTCGTCCTACATGGTAATGAAATACAAAGAATAATCACTCCCCATATCAACCCAATGGAAAATATTATAGGTAAGATCCTCTACGATAATCTCCAAAATCGGTTCTAGGAGTAATTAGAAAATAGATTGACCAGTGATTCTGTCTAATAACACTGATGTAATAGGATATTGAACACATATCGTACATCAGATCAATTCATGCGATACATGATCGTGGATCGACAAATCATGTACTTGTTTGTGCCCCCAACCACCACCTCCCTAAGAAAAACATAGTCTACCCAGTGGTGGTGGTAGGAGAACCTCAAATCTCCATCCCCCATCCCTGGATACTTTGAATCATCTAACAGAACTCCCTCCATATGGACTAACATGTCCTTTCCTAGGGGATCCCTTCTTATGGAGCTATCTCTTCCATGGTGGCCCACTTGATATATTCTAATTGTAACGGCCCGAAATTTTGAATAAATCTTGTTTTGTAATTTCATGTGTTATTTTATTTTATTTTATTTTTATACTCAAAAAAAAATGTTTTATTGGATAAACATGATTATAATTAAAATGATACCATTGGGTTTTGACTGTTATATGACCATCGGTCAATATGACCGCTGTGAACAAAATGTTTTGATTATTGTCTATAAATACAAGTAATCTTGGTTAATTAATATAGAAAGAAGATTCGATGGCCTCACCCAGTAGTCATGGACCGATCGAAGCCCATCTCACAGAACTTGGGAAAGAGGTAGCACCACTGGGCTTTGCTCTAGACCAAACCCAAGCTGAACTTCATCGTATGAAGCTAGAACGGTATCGCCTTCGCGAGAAGTTCAAACTGATAGAAATTACTACTCGTGCAATGTTGGCCGAGCCTCCCTCAGATTCTCTCACCTTAGCACACCTTACACTTAGGTCCTATGCTGGTGTGATAAGGGGCTATGTAAGGAGACCGTAACTGCCTTGTGTAATACTTTGTTTTAAATAAAACTTGGGACTTATTCTTATGATGAAGTTTATGAATTTTCAAATGACCGGATAAATATAGTATGTATATTTTGATGAATTTTAGAAAAATTATATTTTGTTTTTGTAAACCTTAAATAATTAAAAATGTGTAATGATTTGCAAAAAATGGTTTTCTACAATTATGTTCAGTATGAAATTTAGAGTCTAATAAGATCAACTTGATTTTTGATGAATAATAAAATATGAATAGTGATTTTATGATTATGATTAGTAATGAGTCCAAATGGATTAATAATCTCACTTAAATAAAGTATTAGTATAATCTAGGCACCTTGATTTAAGTAATGTGATTCAATAAAATGGTTAAATAATGGTTTCATAAATTATTAGTCAAGTATTAGTTTTTTCGGGTGAATAGTGTTTTTTAATTAAAAATAATTAGAAAATTATTTTTATAAAATGGACTTTAATTTTGAACTCAGAGCATCGATATTATGTTATGGTAATTTTTGGGGATTTTTCTAAAAAAATGAATTTTCGGTGAATAGTGTATTTATTTAAAAATAAAACTAAAAATATTTAAAAAATTATTTTTATAAAATGGAGTTCATTTTTGAAATCAGAGCATTGATATTTGGTTAGTGTAAAATTTTGGGATTTTTCTGAAAAAGTTGAATTTTCAGTGAATAGTAAAAATGCAGTTTTAGGGTTTCGGTATGTTTAGTGACATCATAGCTGGGTCATGATGATGTCATGAGATATTTTGAGGGTTGGACGTCCAAGGGTGATGAATTATTGTTGTGGGGTCCCCATGTGACCTAACTCCATGGTAAATTCCAAGGGAGAGCACATGGGTTTGAGAAAAGCACATGTGAGGTGTCCCTTGGCCATTAATGCATTGTCCCCTCACTTTCCCTATAAATACCAAGCCCTCCTCTCATTCATTCGACCCCCACTCTTCCCCAATGATGTTCTGGTCTCTTTACCTCCCAAAAATTCCTCCCAAGGTGCCCCCAAGCCCTCAAGGATCCAACCTTTGAGGTTTAAGAGTTACATTTTAAGGTAAGGGATCCAACCTCTCTCTTTAATTTCAAGAAATCTCTTTTATGTCATTCCTTTTATGCTCCATGTTCATATGTTGGAGGATGTTATTTTATACTCCTCTTACTGCCCTTTTCATGTTCATATAATGAGAGATCCCCTCTTACTCTCTTTATTTCGTTTTATGAAGTTTTAAGTGGCGCCGTTAGGCTGCCGAAATTTTTGTAATAGATTCTTTCTCCCTTCTCATTTTTCAAGATCTATTTTCATGTAAAGGATTTCATGTTACTTCTTATTATGTTGGGGTATGATCTCTAAATTTATCATACTGATCTTTTATGATAATATGATGAGATACCCTATTTTATCTCTTCAATTCAGTATTTTGAGGTTTTCAGTGGCGCCGTTAGGCTGCCGAATTTTTAAGTGGTTCTTCACCCTTCTCGTTTTGAAGTTCTACTTTCATGTCAATTCTTTATAGTTCCTTTTTGTTATGTTGGGGTATCATCTATATATCTATCATACTGTACTCTTATTTTCATATGATTAGAGACCCTATTTGATCTCATCAATTCATTTTTGGATGACGTTTATGTGACGCCGTTAGGCTGCAGAATTTTTATAAGAGAAATCTAATTTTTGTCTTCCTTCCATGTTTTTCATTTCAAATGGTATGTCCTTGAAATTTCATTACCATGATCATGTATCCTTTTTATTCTGTCCATATACTGTTTTCTGGGTCATTTATTAATGTTTGACCCATTTCCCCCCTCTTTTTAATGTCTTCTAAAACCTCGTAACATAGCCGTTATGCTGCAGAATTTCCGTCTCAAAATATCTCTCTCTTTTTCTAAAGTTCTTTTATATTATTAAGTGAATACTCAAAGATATTTCTTCTAAAGGGGTATTCACATATATACCAAAATGTTCTATTTTAAATTCTGGGATTTATATACATGAGACCCACCTCCCTTTTTGTGGGTTTTAAAGTGACGTAAAGATCATGTCTTTAAAGCAGTTTTTAAAATGTTATGATTATGAAATGAAACCCATTTATTTTATGCTATATGGGTTATTTATGAACTGTTTGATGATGATATATGTGGCTCACATGATAATAAAGGCAAAATTAAGGGTGCACCCTGATAGCGCTCCAATGCATTGGGTAAAGACTTAATCTCTAGAGATGACCATTTTTAACGACGCCTTGGTGAATAACCTTGGTAATTTTTAACGACACCTTGGGATGGACCTTGGTGAAACGATACGATTGTCAATATTAAATGATGTAGCCACATCTTCAAGTTATGAAAAATGTTATATTTATTATGATATGCTTCATGGTTTCATTTTCATGCCTTAATTTTCTTTTCATGTCCTTATTGAAGTATCTCAAGTTCACATGTAAAATGTTTCTCTTGTTTCCCTTACTGGGCTTTCTGCTCACCCTTTCTTTTGATGTATGTCCCCAGTTTATGAGATGCAGTAATGAACCTAGGATGAACTTAATGATAATCCTTTCAAGTGTTTAAGAAGAGTGTTTTTTTGTTCTTTTGATGTATTATGTTCCTTGTTTCCAAGACACTAAACCTTAAAGATCCTCAGTTCCGTGTAATGAAATGAAAGTTATGTGATAAAAAGGAGGGATGCTATAGTTGGTATCAAAGGATGGTTTAGTTATTTGTGGAAATTAGGATATGAAAACCCTAGGAAGAACCCTATATAAAAGTTTAAATATAGGAAATCTTCCTTGTATTTTGGTGAGTATTGAGTAAGGGGTTTCCAAGCAAATACATCCCTATCTGGATACAAGTAGGTAGAGGTGGCTCTGGCACAGATGTACATAGAGGTAAAACCCGAAAACAACGCTTTGAGCTAGACTCGAACGAGAACTGGTACACGACAATGGGCCTTGCTGCACTCTTGGTTATTACACTCCCGGGGGATATGCTTTGGTAAATTCATAAGCTTAGTATGAACCATTGTTAAAGGAACAAAGATAAAATAAAATAAAGGTTCACATAAGAATATATGATCATGGATAATCTAGATGTGAACCTAGGGGATCACAAGTTAGGGTATACTTTTCTTCTACAAGTTATCCTTATATGCTTAAAGTTTCTTTTCATGATTATTGGCTAAGTATTTAAGCCCCTAATTATAGCTTCTTTTCTTAGTTAATGACGGGAAATGGAAGAACATGTCCCAATAACCAATGTGATAGGAAATTCTATGATTTCTGTATTAATACGACAAAGATGATTAGGGAATTAAAAGATGATTATTATTTTGGAAGACGTTCACTATTTTGAGGACACTATATGATCAAGGTAAATAGATTACTATGGTATTTTAATTGAGGTGTAAGGTTGACTTATATTTTGAAGAATCAATGAATTTAAGGTGGACTTATAGTAATTTAGGTTACTTATTGGAATGATTAACCTATCTTGGGTAAAATATGTTTAGGTTAGCTACTTTTGTTATAAGATGTTAGGAGTGGTTGATGTTGTTTGGAGATGAAGAATGAAGTTTATTTTGGAAGACTATGTTATCAAATCTTTCTTGTATTTGGGTCTCAATCTTAGTTTGGTATACTTTGAGGAATTTTAAGGACTGTTATTTATGGAATGGTCTATGATGAACTTTGGGTAGTACCATGGAAATTTGAAGATTTAAAAGTAGTTTCCACTCTTATGGGATTCTTTTTGAAGAGTTGTTTTACCTTACCCTTTCTAATTTTGGGATAATGTTTAATGATAGAATAAATAGATAGTTGATCTTTTGTGGATTGTGTGATTCTCTAGAAGATGATTCTTGTGTTTTGATGAGACCAAGTAGTTTTTAATGCTCATCATTTGGAGAAAAGATTAGTTTTGGTAGAAAATTATTATAGTATGAAACTCTACATAAAGGTATGTATATTTTATTATGTTTTTGTTCTATGTAGTAAATGAATTCCTCAAAATTATAAAAAGAAAGTAAAACAAAAACGTTGTTGGTTTATGTTTCCTACTAGGTAATCAATGACCATTTACAAACATCATAAGTTTGGGATTTTCTAGTGGTTAACTTCCTCCTAATCATGTTTTCTATCACTCTCCTTTAGAACGTGACCCTTTGTTTTCTCCTCCATGTCCATGTTTCCTACATGGAATCCTAGTATGAGTAAACTCGGGTGGCCTTTGTACTTCCTCTTCTTTCTTTTAATGTAATGGTGTTACTGACTCTTTTTCTGATGTGGGACCTTCAACAAAATTTCAAAACCCAATTTTAAAAATTGCGAGGGTGCAATTTCTTAAGGGGGGAAGATTGTAACGGCCTGAAATTTTGAATAAATCTTGTTTCCTAATTTCATGTGTTATTTTATTTTATTTTATTTTTATACTCAAAAAAATTGTTTTATTTGATAAACATGAATATAATTAAAATGAGACTATTGGGTTTTGACTGTTATATGACCATTGGTCAATATGACCGCTGTGAACAAAATGTTTTGATTATTGTCTCTAAATACAAGTAATCTTGGTTAATTAATATAGAAAGAAGATTTGATGGCCTCACCCAGTAGTCTTGGACTGATCGAAGCCCATCTCACAGAACTTGGGAAGGAGGTAGCACCACTGGGCTTTGCTCTAGACCAAACCCAAGCTGAACTTCATCGTGTGAAGCTAGAACGGGATCGCCTTCGCGAGAAGTTCAAACTGATAGAAATTACTACTCGTGCAATGTTGGCCGAGCCTCCCTCAGATTCACTCACTTTAGCACACCTTACACTTAGGTCCTATGCTGGTGTGATAAGGGTCTATGTAAGGAGACCGTAACTGCCTTGTGTAATCCTTTGTTTTAAATAAAAATTGGGATTTCTTCTTATGATGAAGTTTATGAATTTTGAAATAACCGGATAAATATAGTATGTATATTTTGATGAATTTTAGAAAAATTATATTTTGTTTTTTTAAACCTTAAATAATTAAAAATGTGTAATGATTTTAAAAAAATGGTCTTCTACAATTATGTTCAGTACGAAATTTAGAGTCTAATAAGATCAACTTGATTTTTGATGAATAGTAAAATATGAATAGTGATTTTATGATTAGGATTAGTAATGAGTCCAAATGGATTAGTAATCTCACTTAAATAATGTATTAGTATAATCTAGGCACCTTGATTTAACTAATGTGATTCAATAAAATGGTTAAATAATGGTTTCATAAATTATTAGTCATGTATTAGTTTTTTCGGGTGAATAGTGTTTTTTAATTAAAAATTTAATTAAAAATAATTAGAAAATTATTTTTATAAAATGGACTTTATTTTTGAACTCAGAGCATCGATATTATGTTATGGTAATTTTTGGGGATTTTTCTAAAAAAATGAATTTTCGGTGAATAGTGTATTTATATAAAATTAAAATTAAATATAATTAAAAAATTATTTTTATAAAATGGAGTTTATTTTTGAAATCAGATCATTTATATTTGGTTAGTGTGAAATTTTGGGATTTTTCTGAGAAAGTTGAATTTTCAGTGAATAGTAAAAATGCAGTTTTAGGGTTTCGGTATGTTTAGTGACATCATAGCTGTGTCATGATGATGTCATGAAATATTTTGAGGGTTGGCCGGCCAAGGGTGATGAATTATTGTTGTGGGGGCCCCATGTGACCTAACTCCATGGTAAATGCCAAGGGAGAGCACATGGGTTTGAGAAAATCACATGTGAGGTGTCCCTTGGCCATTAATGCATTGTCCCCTCACTTTCCCTATAAATACCAAGCCCTCCTCTCATACATTCGACCCCCCACTCTTCCCCAAAGAAGTTCTGGTCTCTTTACCTCCCAAGGAGTCCTCCCAAGGTTCCCCCAAGCCCTCAAGGTTCCAACCTTTGAGGTTTAAGAGTTACATTTTAAGGTAAGGGATCCGACCTCTCTCTTTAAATTCAAGAAATCTCTTTTATGTCATTCCTTTTATGATCCATGTTCATATGTTGGAGGATGTTATTTTATACTCCTCTTACTTACCTTTTCATGTTAAAATAATGAGAGATCCCCTCTTACTCTCATTATTTCGTTTTATGAAGTTTTAAGTGGCGCCGTTAGGCTGCCGAAATTTTTGTAACAGATTCTTTCTCCCTTCTCATTTTTCAAGATCTATTTTCATGTAAAGTATTTCAAGTTCCATTTTATTATTTAGGGGTATGATCTATAAATTTTTCATACTGATATTTTATGATCATATTATGAGAGAACCCATTTGATCTCTTCAATTCAGTATTTTGATGTTTTAAGTGGCGCCGTTAGGCTGCCAAATTTTTAAGTGGTTCTTCACCCTTCTCGTTTTGAAGTTCTACTTTCATGTCAATTCTTTAAAGTTCATTTTTGTTATGTTGGGGTATGATCTCTATATCTATTATACTTGAATCTTATGTTCATATGATGAGAGATCCTATTTGATCTCATCAATTCATTTTTGGTTGACATTTATGTGACGCTGTTAGGCTGCAGAATTTTCATAAGAGAAATCTAATTTTTGTCTTCCTTCCATGTTTTTCATTTCAAATGGTATTTCCATGAAATTTCATTACCATGATCATGTATCCTTTTAATTCTGTCCATCTACTGTTTTATGGGTCATTTATTAAGGTTTGACCCATTTTCCACCTCTTTTTAATGTCTTCTAAAACCTCGTAACATAGTCGTTATGCTGCAGAATTTCCGTCTCAAAATGTCTCTCTCTTTTTCTAAAGTTCATTTATATTATTAAGTGAATAATCAAAGCTCTTTCTTCTAAAGGGGTATTCACATATATACCAAAATGTTCTATTTTTAATTCTGGGATTTACATACATGAGACCCACCTCCCTTTTTGTGGGTTTTAAAGTGATGTAAAGATCATGTCATTAAAGCAGTTTTTAAAATGTTATGATTATGAAATGAAACCCATTTATTTTATGCTATATGGGTTATTTATGAAATGTTTGTTGATGATATATGTGGATCACATGATAATAAAGGCAAATTTAAGGGTGCACCCTGATAGCGCTCCAATGCATTGGGTAAAGACTTAATATCTAGAGATGACAATTTTTAACGAGGCCTTGGTGAATAACCTTGGTAATTTTTAACGACACCTTGGGGATAGACCTTGGTGAAACGAAACGATTGTCAATATTAAATGTTGTATCCACATATTCAAGTTATGAAAAATGTTATCTTTATTATGATATGCTTCATGGTTTCATTTTCGTGCCTTAAAGTTCTTTTCACGTCCTTATTGAAGTATCTCAAGTTCACATGTAAAATGTTTCTCTTGTTTCCCTTACTGGGCTTTCTGCTCACCCTTTCTTTTGATGTATGTCCCCAGGTTATGAGAAGCAGTAATGAACCTAGGATGAACTTAATGAGAAGCCTTTAAAGTGTTTAAGAAGTTTGTTTTTTTGTTCTTTTGATGTATTATGTTCCTTGTTTCCAAGACACTAAACCTTAAAGATCCTCAGTTCCGTGTAATGAAATGAAAGTTATGTGATAAAAAGGCGGGATGCTATACTTATGATTCTCAGCATATCTGGTTGGGATGTTTTTTTCCATGTGACCTATCCCATCATCAAAATTTCTTAAGATCTATCTGAACTGAACGGATTCTCTATGTATCCTCTTTTCTACCTGACATCATGCTTGAGTCTATTCATGGGGAAGAATCATCTATCAATGTCCAATTAACTAACATTTTCTAGCTGTTTTAGCCTTCTTTGCTCTAAATTGTCCATTTACTGTCCCAGAAAACATACCCCACTCAAACAATATTCTCCCCTTCACTACATCCTACTCCAACAACCCGACACAGGTGGGGATGCAAAAGGGTACTATGCTATAATGGTTCTCTCTATAGAGTCCCTGCTTGAGTTTCCATACCTAGAATTAGTCATCATAGATTATGTCCAATGAGTACCGAGTATGGTTTATGAACCTCTAGAAATACACCACCAAAATAATTCTTCCATGAATAATCTCTTGATGTTCCTAAATCCGAACTGAGCACAAGAATGTGGGGTAGTACTCTTCATAGAACAGCTACAGAAAGTCATCCCTAAAGAGTATCGACTCGTCGTTCATCTGAGTAACCAAGACCCAACAATGTCCATCTACCGATACAAAATTATTTCATCCAAATACATCATTTGATCTTTCTGTGTCATGATAATTGGGAAAAAATTGATCACTAACTCCAGCCAATACACTTCTACCTGTATATTAGCCTCATTGCGGAACAATAATGGTCTTTGGTGCTGAAAATCGCAGAGTGCGCTAAAACTGTGCTTATCCTTATCCGACTCTTTTGGGAATATCTCCTACTCAAAAAATGTGGTGCTGCTACCTATACACCTGGAGGAAGTGGATCACATGATGGTCCCCAAACAAAGTCCTCGTAACTCACATGGTCATCATTACGAACCATATATAGTATTTTGGCTAGCTGTCATCAAGAGGCATTTATAAATTCATGTATGAGTATTGTAGTCAAGTATATATATATGAGAAAAAATAGTAATGGGGAGATGACTAAAAATTTACACTCAAAGAATCAATCCAATATAAATCATTTATCATTATTCCATGAAAAAAGTGTCTCATAGTGCTGAGACGAAAAGTGGATGATTAGGGTCCGGGTGAATGGATACATTGGCTGCCTGTACCATCAGCTGACTCCTTGGTGTGAGAGCAACTCATGAGACACTTTAACACTATTTCATTAAAACCCATACAAGTACTTTTTAGGGAAACTTCTATATGATATCCCAAAGGTCGAATCGCCTCTAATACCAATATATCACTACCCAACCCATGTCGGGGCTCGATCCAGAGCTACCCCAATCCCAAATCCATGTTCCTAGGGGTGGTGACAAGAAATGAAGAAAAAAATGGGGAGGAATTTCATTGTGTACATGTACACATACACACACCCACTCAATGATAAAGTTCATTGGGAATGGATTAAAATATGAGACACTTCTGTAAATAAACAAAACATGAATGGACCACTAAATAATATGAGTAATGTAATGTAAACTAAAATGTAAAAGAAAAAAAATAAATTCCCAACCATAAAAATAACCCAATATGATAGAAAACTAGGAATGAAACATAGTTGAGAGAGCTCCGATCCAGAATCCCAATATACGATCACTGCACACCAACCTTGAAACAGTGTCCCGGATCTCCCCTAAAGTCGCTATCAATCATGTTTGTCATCTGTATAAGTCATGATACCTATAAGAAATGTACATTTTGGGGTTACTATATAAAAACCATGTAGGAAACCATTAAATTGTGAAGGGGGAGAAGTGAGAGATACATTAAAAGGGAAAGAAGTAGATAGAACAATTTACAATAAATGAGTGTAGCTCAACCTAACAAGAGATTGATGCCCACTCATACAAAACAAAAGTAGATATAAATAGTGATAATATGTACTTATTGTAAGTTCTACAATACCAAAAGTTTCATAATAGACTTATACAACCAATAGAAACTAGACATAGTTAGCATGTGGCATACCCAGCGCGTCTTCATATCTCCAGGATGGAGAGTAAATAGAACCGAAGTAGGGAGTACATAAATGGGATATATATATATATATACATGATTAGTAAAAAGAAACCCAAGTAGTAGAGTAATGGGTTTTCCATATCACAACACATCCCACGAAAAAGAGTCTCCAATAGTTTTAGATGTATCCAACAATAATGTCCATCATCCAATACATCTACACTTAACACGCATGTCAAAGATGCTCAATGACCACACATTGATACAATCCAATTTGGGTGAAATTGACACACACTTATAGTTTTAGGTCTTGTCTCAAGTATGTGTGTCGGTAGGGAAAGTGTTTGTCTTTTTATAGATTCTAAAGCTACATCAAACCATGTCTCTCCACTAAGCAGTATAACTATATGGTGAAAACATGGAGTAAAGGATCCACATCCTATTACATCCGGGGGATACCACTATAATAGTATCTGTAGAAGACTTGTGACCTAGTGCATCAGGTGGATTATATAAAAGTCATTTTTGGTCCATTCTTTAGTGCATTAGGTGGATCAACAAACAATAATCGATGGGTGGCCACTGTCTACCCCCGCTGAAAGGTAAAACACTAAAATGTACTATAATGTTATAGACATAATCATTATATAATAATGAGTATTATTCAATAATTTACTTTATTGAACATTAATTTTTTTTAGTTTTATATTTTAATATAATTTGGAAATAACTATAACATTACAACACAAAAATTACAAAGTAGTCATTTCTACTCACTATCCATTTTTTCTAAAAATGAATCTTTTTAAAATAAAACCTGATTTATTTATCTTGAAAAAAATATTGATAAAATTAATCTTGATTTTGTACATATTCTAATACATCCTTATAACATGTTGAGAAAATTTTAAAAACAATGGATGAGAATGAAAAATCAAAATAAGGGATATAAAATAACGAAATAAATGCTACCCCAGGAATATTTAAAACTCATTGAATTTTTTTTCAGAAGATCATACATTTCACCCATGAATCATAAACACATTAATATACCACATGAAATAATAAGATTCATGGAAAACCTCTTATAAATCATAAATCATAAAACATAATGGTATCTTGTGGAATATATAACATACATACATTGTAGCTTTTATAGCTACATTGGGTGTAACATTCATGTTTACATTGGGAATACCCATAACATTATACTCCCTAAATATCATAGGATAATCCTTATAATTTACCTCTATCTCATTACCAAATTCATTTGAGTCTATCACAGTCTCACCAAACATGGTTTATAACTGAACCACCCATATTCAAAAACAATTCCCACAAACCACAACGTAATAATAACACATAAAACAATCCTAAAAAATTTCCACATAACATTAACAAGATATCATTTAAATATATTAGAATAATTAATCCCTTCATAAAACGATTTTCAATACCAAAAAAATGAAAAAGAAATATGGTATTTAATTTTCATTTAAAAAATATTATGGCTTGTAGATGATGCCAAATATCAAAGAATGGTCATGATGGATGAAAATTAAATATCGCCACATGAGTTAAAAATATAATTTTTTCATTTAGTAAAATGGTCCATAAAAATGACTTTTTTGAAGAGAATTGATTGAAATTAAAATTAAAAGGGGTTTATTTTATAGTGTATAAAAGAAGGCCGTGTATAACATCAAAATATGCCTCAAAAAATGGAGATTGATACGAAGTCCCATACAATGATAGTATCATTTCGATAAAGAATAATCAATGAAATAATTATGTTTGAAATATATATACACCCAATATAAGTGGATATTATATGAAAAAATTAATATGTAATTCAAACATTTTATTGGAAAAAATAAAAACCAATGATACCGATCTATATCTCAATGAATAAATATTGAGTTAATATTTCTCTCACCTTGAGTCTAACTTATCTCATTCATTATTTATATTCCTAAATAATAAAATTAGGTTAATTTAAACAATATTAAAAAACATAATCAATTTTTTATTCCCATTATATCACTTATTACAATGTTAAAATAATATGTTAATTATTTGAGTTTATATTGGATGTTTTTTCGTTGTTCGGTACTTGTGACAGAAATAAAATATTCATTATGTAAATTGTCTATGTGATCACAAGCACATAATATCAACATAAATAGTAATGAAATAATAATTTATTTTATATATTTATTATACTTATTCATGCATTCATTAAAATTTGATATGAAAAATTTAATAGTGTTACAATCATGGAGGCGGTATGTTGTACATACGCATGAGTAACATTTTCCATTTTTCCATTATCATTATAGAAAAATATAAATATTAATTTATCATTACAGAATTATCAAAAAATATTAATATTATATTTATAATATAATCATAAATATATATGCATTTATAATCATGTTTGAATAGTTAATTTGAAGAGTGAATCTCAATGTGTTGTGGGGACGGTATGTCGTACATACGTATGGTTGATGATATCATTAAATTAATGGTTTTATGGTATGTAATTTGATACTATATTTAATATATAGAATAATAATAAATTTATATAAAATATTTATATCCTTTATATTCATCATTATATCCATATACATAAATAATAGATGAAAAAATGTTTACACCGCAGCAAAAAAAGGAAAGACATATATAAGCACAAAGAGTGATATTGATTTTCGAAGGATGGTTGGATAGATGAGTATGGTTATCCCATTACCATAAAAACATCTCAGAATATAGTATATTCTGGAGTTGTTAAATTTGTATGGAAACAAATTATGAAAATGAAGAATAAGGGTAAAAATACTTTGAATGTGTTGGTAAAACAATTACCACTTCTTTGAGTGTATTCTTTTAAATTTCACAAAAGGACCCCCTTGGTAGGATTTATGCCTAAATAACATCCTCTAATATGAACTGAGTGAGTTTTTGAGGAGAAATGGTATGGTTTTTTCCATAACAAACAGATTTATATGTGTTAGTTTTTGAAAAGAGAGGGGTTTTTTTAGTGGAGATGGAAGGGGAACCCTTGGAAACTCATAAATTATTAAATTAATATAAATTAAGTTGTTTTTCAGAAAGGAACAAACATGAGTTATATCAAAGATAAGATAATTATAGTTCTAAATACTCTCATAAAATAATTTTTAGTCATGTATTTTTTTTATTTTAGACCATAATTTTTTGGCTTACCCTTAATGTTTTTTCTTTAATTTTATTAATTGTAAAAAAAATATTAAGAGTCTATTAATTTAACTAATATGGTGTAGATTTCAAAAATAAGACACTTAATGAACTTTTAGACCATATTATAATAACTTTTTGAGTTTAAAATATTTTTATTAATTTTAGATAATTTATTTAATTTTAATTTTTATAAAATATACATTATGTCAATTTTTACGCTATTAAATTTATTAAATTTCAAATAAATATAAACAAAGAGATAAATTCAATCCAAATAATATAATTGTATTATAACATGTCATATTCATCTCAATAAATTGTGGATGACATAAATTATTTCAAATAATATTTATATCAAAATTTATAGTATCATTTATTTGATTCCATCATTAATAAAGCAATCGCCGCATCACCATTGTGTAATAATTAAATTTTATTATTTAATGTCTATACATTCTATATAAAATTCCATTATTTAGGGAATAATTTTATATTTCTAATTAATATTTATAGTCAAATAGATCATTTATATAAACACACATTAATATTTATTTTATTATGAAGATACATGTTTATACCATATTGGACCATACATTAAATTAAAAGTGATAAGTGTTATAATCACACAAATTTTGCGTCCAAAGACCAAATTTTTTTCCAAGTGTTTTATTAATTGGCCATACCTTATCCTTTGAAATTTTTACATGTTTAATCATACGTTTATAGTAATATAATTTTAGGTTTACACTTTATTACTTCATATAACCAATAACAATGGTAAATAAAAATAATTCCTAACATTACTTTTCATCATGTCCAAAAAATTATAGTGACTTATTTATGTAATTTGGACCTTATGAATCCAAATATGAACATCATTTTTCAAAATTAAAATCAAGGATTTTTCCAGTAATTATTTTAAAATTATTTACCATTTTCAAAACAATGAAAGATATTTTTAAATGTAAAACCCATAAAAAGTTTTACTTGCGTTTTTATATAATTACAATGTGAAATTACTTAAAATTTCCAAAATTAGAAAAAATGATAAAAAAATAGTCCAATTAAAATTTAAAATATAACATATAAGTGTGTCAAAAAACTAGATTTTAAATTGGGTTTCAATAAAAAAAAGTAGTAAAAATGTTATTTACAAGTATACATATTTAATACTTAAAATTTATTTTGTTCTTATAAATTACCTAGAAACCATATAATATGAATTGTAAACATCCCAGTGATTTTATATTTCATTTTTATACTCCAACAAGAGTGATATGATTTTATAAAAACAATTATTATCATTTTAATAGATTTTATTTAAAACACATCCATTATCTTTCAATTGGGTTTTTATTAACATTTTTTATAAATTTGGTTACCAAATAGTCATTATATAGACATTTATAAACCATATTTTCATAAATTAAATAACACGGTTCATTCCCGCCATTCCAATATCTTGGTTATATCGGTAACATTGAAATAATAATATTTAGCTATTCGTTTAAGGTCAATGTACTATATCATGTACGCTATTAAATATATTTGTTTCTTCTTAAAAAATCAGGATGTTACATCCTTCCAACATTAATAAATTTCATCCTCAAATGGGAAAATGGGTTAGATCACAAGGGTATGAATTTTCAAAATACCTTTATTACAATCCAATAATGTAAAAACAATTTAAAAAATATCCAATTTAAAAAAAAGGAAAAAAATTATGAAGGTCACCCGGGATAACACGTACAAGGATTCCATGTAGGAAAAAGTAGATATGGAAGGAAAAACATGGGTCACATTGTAATGGGGACTGATAGATAATAAGATCCAGAGAATAGTAATAATCAGAAAACCAAAAACATTTAATGTTTTAATCAATCATTGATTTCATTATGGGAATCCTATCCCATTTTTTTTGTTTTAATATTGTTTTAATTAAGATGAGGAATTTAATTATGTGATTGACTGAAAACATGAAGAAATATACTTACATTTCAACCAGAGTTTCATCCATTAATATGTTTCTACCCAAAACTAATCTTTTTTCTAAATGAAGATTAATTAAGATGATTGGGTCACACATGAAGCACTACAATCAACTTCTAAAGAGAAAAATTATACATAAAAGATTAAATATTTATTGATTATGTCTTGAAACATTAACCAAAACCAAAATTGTTAAGATATGATAATTAATTCAAAAATAATAATAATACTTTATATGAAGAGAGAATATTTTTTAATATCTAACATTCAAATTTAATACCAAATGTCCAACATAGACTATTCATCAAATAACATTCCTTAAAATTGCAGAAATAATTAAAACTATGATTGAATCTCAAAACTCAGTTGAATTTCATCACATAGTCTACAAGGATAGGTTTTAACATTTATCTCCAAGTAACATCAACCACACATAATGTCTTATAAAAAAAATTAATTAACTTAACCACATTTTCTCCAAATAGGTCAATATATTCCATTAATAACTTTTTTCCCTTATGTCCAGAATGAAAATGATAGATTATTCCATAATATAATTACACTATTACTCTAAAATAAATCCCCGTTGTATTTTACTTTCGCTAGGCATATAGGGTTACCTAAAGAGTGAACATCTTCAAAAATAACATTTTTCACTCATTCCCAAATCAATTTCCAATACTGTGGATATCCAATTGAGAAAAAAATGTTCTCTAAATCAACATCATATTATTCCATAAATATTTTTAACTAAAAAAAATGTCTTACTAAGAATGGACATCAAGTAGGCCAGTGGTAGGACATAAAGCCTTGTCAAATGTTTTGTGGGGGTTCGATCCGAGGTCCTTGTCTTATGCGACAGATTATCACCCTTCTAGAAGATTTTTATTTTTAAAACTATATAATTATTATAATATTACCAAAATGAGATAAAATCCTCAAAAAAACATTTTTTTACCATAATGGTTGTCTTATAAATCCAATTTTCATCCCAAATAATATTGACCTCAACATCTTAATTCATAAGGTTTTATATATATTGGTTTTTTTTTCAACACTAAATGGTTTAATAAAACTATTACCCAAAGAATGAACATCATACAATGATAATGATTTCCTCCTTGTTTCATCATAATTTTTTTCATACAGATAGAAGATCCATGCACTGAAAAAATTATTCAAGTATTCTTCAAGATCACAATCTTATTTTGTCTAAATACACATTGTAAAACATGTGTCATTTGGCTTTTTATATAAATATATGATTGGAAATTAATTGTGTGTCCCATATAATTTGAAATCATCAGAAAAAATTAGATTTTTATAGAACATTAAGTCTGTGTTTCACCTAAAACATTCAATCAATGGTCCTTTTAAAATACCATGTGTAGTCTAGAAAGACTATATTATAAAATCATGTATAAAATAGCAATGCATGGGTCTCTCACTTCATTAGATTTTTCAAAACCAACTGACAATCAAAAACATTATGATAACTTCAAATATCTTCAAATTCCTTGATAAAATTTGTTTTTTTGAAAAAACAATATATGAAGATATTTCAAAAAAATTGATAAAATAAAACTGATGATCGATGTGGGTATCTAGGTATATTGGAGGTGTTTTATATCTCAAAAAACAACTTACATGTGAGTTGAATGTGAGAAAAATTTCTAGAAACATTTAGGAATTACGTTGAAATAATTATTGCAAGCATGTCATCATAAATATATAGAAATATTGTTTGAGATCATCCTTTTTACATTTGTAACAGGATTTCCTAGATAAGAAAATTTATTAAAAAGGGATTTTACTAAAAAAATGTATACTAAAATTTAACATATGTTTACACAAAACACTTAATCCCTAAAGATGTCTAAACTGACCTTTGATACCATCTATAATTCTCCTACCTTACACATAAATTAATCCATAGTTTTATTCAAGAATATACATTATAAAAAATTTATTATCATTTTAGGATTATAGTTTTAGATAACTAGGCCATAACTATTACATAAAAACACATAAAATACAAAGTATCCACCTATACTCACTGTAATTTTTTATCACAAAAATTTATCTTCTTAAAAAAACATTATTTATTTTAATTGGTAAAAAACTTTATAACACTCATCATGATTAGTTTCATCATGTTAACTATCCTTATTACATGTGGAAAAAATTTAAAAAACATGGGATGAGAACAAAACTGATCAGTAAGGGATATGAAATTGGGAATGAGAACATTAGTCCATGAATACTTTAATCTCATTGAATTAATTTTCACAAAATCATACTTTTCACCCATAGAACATAAACTCCATAACATAGCTACTATAACGATAATATTCATCAATAAATTTATTATAAATCATAAATCATAAAGGTATTTTTTTGGATTCCATATCATACTAACATTGTAGGATTCATAGCTACATATGGAGTAATCTAAACAGTTGAATTTGGAATACCTAGTTTAGTGTATTACCTAAATCTCTTATGGGAAATATTATTATTTTCCTCCGTATCATTACCCAATGAATTGGAGATTTATCATGGGATCACCCAGACTAGTATTATCATGGGACCACCTATATACATAAATAATTCCCACGAACTATAACATAATCAGAACATATAAATCAATCATAAAGGAAAAATAACATCTCAATATTGAAGTCACAAGATATAATTTCATTATATTGACATAATAAATCCCTTCATAAAAAAATATTAAATAAAAATATAAATGAAATTGTATTATGGTATTTAATAGTATTTTTAAAAACATTATGAATCATTGAGGAATCCAAATATCAAATAAAAGACATAGCGGTAGAAAATTCGTCATCACCGCATACATTGGAAATATTCCTTTTGTTATTTAGAAAATTGATTCGCACAAAAAGTTTTAATTTTGAAAACCATTGAATGAAATTAAATTTAAAAGGGGTTCATTATACACCATTTCAAATATGGTGGTGTGGAACATAAAAATATGCCTCAATGAAAAGAGATTGAGACGATGTTCAAACAATGATTGTTCATTTCATAAAGGATAAATAAATGAAATAATTATCTGTGGAAAACATAAATACACCCAATAATACTATATATTTAGTATAAAACAATCATATATCATTCAATCAAATTCCTTGAAATTCAAAACCAATGACATGGATATTTAACAAAATGAATTGAGATTGATATAAGATTCCTCTCACCTTCAGTCTGAAACATCTCATTCGTTCATTATCATCCTGAATGATAAACATAGGATAATTTATAGATGCATAATAACATTATTCAAGTGTATTATTCCATTTATATCACTTACTTACATGGATTAAAAATTAGTTAATTAATTGAGTTTAAATCGGTTTTCCTGCCAGTGTACGTTAATAGAGTCAAAAATGAACTCACTACGGGAAAAATTAGTATTTGCGATGGGAAGAAATCTCATTGCAAAAAACCCGTCCAGGACGCTATTTGGGACAGGGAAAGTATCCCGTCGCAAATAACCAATTATTTGCGACACATATTTCGTCTCCTGTCGCAAATAGTTTGGTGTGACTTGCGCGTAAAACCGTGCAAATATTATTTGGGACATGGAGATGTCTCTCTTCGCAAATAGTTTGTCTCGACTTGCGCACCAAATCGTGCATCTTGCTCACCCAACCACGCAGGGGTATTTGTGACGGGTCCCGTCGCAAAAATACTGACGGATGGTACTATTTGCAATGGGACCGGTCGCAAATAACCTTTTAACCACCGACTATAATTAATGAGGGTGAGGGTATTTGTGATGGGCCCCGTCACAAATACCACCATTTGCGACGTGATTCCCATCACAAATTTTCCTGTCGCAACTAATCTAACCTATATATAACCACATCTGTTTATCCCAAATCATTCAGATCTTGTTATCTATCTCTCTCTTTATTCTTCAGTTTCAAAGAGAAAATTTCTTTTTAGTTGAAGTTTTTTATACGAGAGAAATCAGAGGGCGTCAATATCTTTAGATTATCAAAGATTAAGTTATTTATATTTTATTGGATTATATTTATTTTATTTTTTTATGTTAATTTTAATAGTTTTTATTAGTTCCAATTTAATTAGATTTCAATTGATTTTTATTTATATTTAGTTTTACTATGAAATTAATATTGTTAGTTATAATTATAAATAATTAGTTATAATTAATATTAATTAAATATAATTAGGAATAAATAGATAAAATTAGAAATAAATAGTTATAATTAGCAATAAGTTGATATAATTACCAATAAGTAGATATAATTTGCAACAAGTAAATATAATTAGGAATAAATAGATATAATTAGGAATAAATAGATATAATTAGGAATAAATAGATAAAATTTGGAATAAATAAATACAATTAATAATAAATATATATAATTAGGAATAAATAGATATAATTAGAAATAAATAGATATAATTGGAAATAATTAGGAATAATTAGATATAATTAGTAGTAATTAGTAATAATTAGTAATAATTATAAATAATTAGTAATAATTAGATATAATTAGATATAATTAGTTATAATTAGATATAATTAGATATAATTAGATATAATTATGAATAATTCGGAATAATTAGTAAACATTAGTAATAATTAGGAATAATTAGTAATAATTAGGAATAATTAGTAACAAATAGGAATAATTATAAATAATTAGGAATGATTAGGAATAATTAGTAATAATTAGGAATAATTAGGAATAATTAGTAATAATTGTCAATAATTAGGAATAATTAGGAATAATTATAAATAATTAGGAATAATTAGTAATAATTAGTAATAATTAGTAATAATTAGGAAAACCTAGGAAAAATTAGGAAAAATTCTGAAACAATAGGAATAATTAGTAAAAATTATGAATCATTAGTATAAAATTATAATAATTAGTAAAAATTAGCAATCATTAGTAAAAATTTGGAATAATTAGTAAGAATTAGGAATAATTAGTAAGAATTAGTAAGAATTAGTAATAATTAAGAACAATTAAGAATAATTAGCTCCAATTATGAACAATTTGCTATAATTAAGAATAATTAGCTACAATTATGAATAATTAGAAAAAATTAGGAATAATTAGCAAAAATTAGGAATAATTAGCAAAAATTAGGAATAATTAGCAATAATTAGGAATAATTAGCAATAATTAGCAATAATTAGATATAATTAGCTATATTTAGAAATACGTAGCTATAATCAGCAATAATTTGGAATAATTAGCAACAAATAGCTATAACTCACAATATATAACTATAATTAGCAATAATTAGAAATAATTAAGAACAAATATCTTTAATTAGCTATAATTAGTAATAATTTGGAATAGATAGCTATAATTATCTATAATAGGAATAATTAGCTATAAATAAGAATAATTAGCTATAAATAGGAATAATTAGCTATATATATGAATAATTAGCTATAATTAGTAATAATTATCTATAATTAGGAATAATTAGCTATAATTAGTAATAAATAGGTATAATTAGGGATAATTAGCTATAATTAGTAATAATTAGCTATAATTAAGAATAATTAGCAATAATTAGTAATAATAATAATTAATTAGAAATAATTAGTAATAGTTAGTAATAATTAGGAATAATTAGTAATAATTTGTAATAATTAGTAATAATTTGCTATAATTAGCTATAATTAGCTATAATTAGCTTTAATTATCTATAATTAGATGTAATTATCTATAATTAGCTATAATTAGCTATAATTAGGATTAATTAGCTATAACTAGCTAAAATTAGCTCTAAATAGGAGTAATTAGCTATAAATAGGAATAATTAACTATAATTAGGAATAATTAGACATAATTAGGAATAATTAGTAATAATTAGTAATAATTAGTAATAAATAGATATAATTAGTAATAACAAGATATAATTAGCAATAAATAGATATAATTATTAATAATTAGTAATAATTAGTAATAATTAGTAGTAATTAGTAATAATTATTAATAATTCGTAATTATTGATAATAATTAGTAATAATTAGACATAATTAGAAATAATTAGTAATAAAAAATTATATTATCATTATTTACGAAAAAAATATTAATATTATTAAAATAATAACAAATTTATAAAATATTAAAATTATAAATAATTGTAATAGGATTTGCTCTATTCTTAACATGTTCAAATCTCAATGGGTCTCCAATTGTAAGGTCATGTGCAATAAGAAGTTTGTGTCATCCATGTCCAATGTAAACTCTATAATTGTCCTTGCATGGTTGATCACCTCACAAGTAGTGTTCCAATCACACAAACCAAGTCATGTCATTCTTATCTATAAGAATTATATCACATGAACCATTACATAAACCATTCTTCCTTGAAAATTTAAGGGAAAATTATGATATATCATAAATTTTTTAAAGAAGAACGATCTATGTAAAGTGTCATGTGTGATGATTCATAGAGATGAGAATGTCATTACATTGGTCATTCTATTGCAAACTTCATACGAGGTGATCAACCATGGAACAAAAATTATAGAGTTTACATTAGACATGACTGACCCAATCTTTTTATTCCACATAACATGACAATTGACGACCCTTTGAGATTTGAACAGGTTAAGAATATGACAATGTCTGTTTTGAATATTGATAATCATAATATCTTATAAACTATTGACTATTTTAATAATATTAATATTGTTTTTTCATAAATATTGATAATATAATTTTTTATTACTAATAATTTGTAAATGAAATCTTCTTGGATAATGAAGGTAAAATCTGTAATCATCTCCACAACGATGATTACCAAATTTCTTTTCATTATTCAAGAAGTTTTCCCTATGCTATGTATTTATAAGTATTTCTAAATTAGTAATAAATATTAATAATTAGTAATAATTTGTACAAAATTCTAATAATTAGTAATAAATTGTAATAATTATTAATAAAATGTAATAATTAGTAATAATTAGATATAATTATAAATAAATAAAATAATAAGTGTGAGAATGATGCAATAAAATGATCTGTCAGACAAAAGAGTAGTCGTCAATTAAATTGAAATTGTGTCGCCCATAATTAATTATAACTATTAAGTAGTTGTAATTATTTATCTTATTTTTCAGATAGTGTTTTTATAATTTCAAACTATTCAAAAACAGTGATTATTTTATATTTTATGTAGAATAATATGGAACATGGATGTCAACATCAGTCATTATTAGATGACCGAACTTGGATAAATCAGCGCTGAAATCCAAATGGTTCTGGTTTAAATCCTATATATATTGAGGGTGTTGAAGCTTTCTTAGCATTTTCATCATCAAAACAAGAATATGTATCATAAGGAACAATTAAAATTCTTTCTAAAAAATGTTCTCTTTGAATGTTTGACACATTTGAAAAGGTTGGGGGACATCTCTTGTGGTTTGGTTTTCAACCAGATTATGTTTTTTGGTATCAACACGGTAAACGCAGTTCCAAAGAAGATCCTAATAACTTGATTCCGGATCTATGATGATTTCAAAATTCAGTACATGTTGTTGCAGGTCCATCTGTGCAACAAAATAGAACTCACGATGATATTGATTTAACTCATGAGATGGCACTATCTGAATTTTATATGTTGTTGTGGTTTGCTAAGGATGCATTATATCTCTGTTGTATGATAAGGAAATTAGAAGCGGTTGGAAAATTTAAGGCTATTAAATCAGATAATGAAATCTCAAAAAACTATTTTGATAAGATATTTTCTTTGGTAAAAACATTGTAACCTAAAGGAAATGTGTTTCCTGCAAATTACTATTAGAGTAGGAGGATGATTCGTAATTTGGGTATTAGTTATCAGAATATTTGTGCATGTACAAATGATTGCATCTTATATTCTAGAGAAAATGAGTCATTGGATATTTGTTCCACATGTCAACAATCGATGTATAAGGAAGCTCAACTAGGGATGTCTATATCAATTCCAGTAAAACTGTTGAGATATTTCCCCCTTACACCCAGGTTGCAGTGTTTATTTACGTATCAGAACACAACGTCAATGATGTGATGGCACAAAACCAAGATTTCAACTGATAAAATCTTGAATCATCCATTTGATGGAGATTCTTGGAATCATTTTGACAGTTTGTATACATCTTTTTCTATAGAAGCTCGAAATGTGCGATTGGGGCTTTCTACAGATGGTTTTTGTCCTTTCAGTTCTAATGGTATCCCAGTAATTTTTTTATGTTACAATCATTTGAATTTAACATTGTAATATGAATTATTTACATTTTCTGTCTTTTATATCGGTGGAAATATTACATAAATTAATTTTTAATAATTTTTTTTATATTTTTTTTGAATATTGATAATCTTAATATTATTTATTTTTTTATTGTTTTAATAATAGTAATATTATTTATTCATTAATAATAATTTTATTAAATTTTATTTTTTTAAAATAAATTTATTATTTGCGACGAGACCTTTTGCAAAGAGGTCCTATCGCAAATAGTCTAACTAAATATTTTTAAAAACATATTTGTGACGGTACTACTTGACCATCAGAAATAATTTGTTGCGATGGGCCCGTCACGAAAACGTTTATGTATATATAATACATATAATCGAAAGATTATTTGCGACGACAATGTTTCCTGTCATGAATAACATTTTCCATGACGGGCCCATCCCAAATACTTTTATTTGCGACAACGTTTTCTACAATGGGCTATTTGCGACATGTCCCCATTGCAAAAGCCTATTTCCAACAGTATCCTATCTCAAATAGCTCGTCACAATTATTATGAATTCCAGTAGTGACTTGTCTGGATGTAAATTGTCCATTTTATAATAATTTCATCATCTCGAGAATAATATTAATTAAATAATAATCACTTTTGTATATTAATTATAATTTTAAATAAATTCATTATATATTTATATGAAAAATTGAACAATGTTACCATCATGGAGACGGTAAGCCTTACAAACACAGGAGTAACATTTACCATTATTCTTGTATCATTATTCAAATAATGTAGATATTATTTTATCTTTACATAAATATCATAACATCATTAACATTATTTTTATATTTTAAACATACATATATATGTATGCATAATAAGTTATGAATAGTAAATGTGGAAAATGAATCCTATCGCATCATGGAGATGGTAAGCCTTCCATTCACATAGCCTTCAGTATCATTTAATTTATGGTTAAATAGTATAGATTTTGATAGTATATTAATTACAAAAATTCATTATAAATTAATATTTATTATTTAAATCCTTTATATTCATCTATATATCAATCTAAATAATTTATAGATGAAAAATTTTAACACCACCATGAGGAGATATGTAGCTATTCATACGCACGCATGGTGATACTGTTTTTCATTGGATGGGTTGAATGAATAATATGGTATTTCAATGACCATATACACATCTCAGAAAATATTAGATGCTATATTTATTAAATTTTCAGGGAAAAAAATTATTACATATAATTAGAAGAGGAAATTATCTTAAAAAGTGTTTGTAAAGAAATTACCTCTTCTTCGAGTGTGTCATTTTGAATTGCACAAAAGGACTGCGTACATTGTGTTTCTATCAAAATTATGGCCATAAAGATTAAGTGAAGGAGTTTTTAGGAGAAATGTATAGGATTTGGATGAGCCAAAATGATTTAATGGTTTGAGTATCAGAGAATAGATGGTACCTTTTTATAAGATTGGGAATATGTACCCTTGAAAACAAATAAAATGTTAAATTAATATTAATTAATTTAAATCAAAAAATACCAACATGATATATGTCAAATATAATAATAGGGTTTTTTTAAATCCTCTCATCGAATAATTTTTAGAAAAATATTTATGTTATTTTAAATATTAACTTTTCGGTTTACCCTTAATTATTTTCATTAATTTTTAATTTTTATAACAACATTTGTATTATTAAAAGGCTTTTAATATTACTTAAGTGGGGTCATTTTCCCATAATTGGAAAAATAGTTAAATTATTGACCACATAATAGTGTATTTGTGAATTTATAATATATTTTTAATAATTTTATTTATTTAATAAATTATCATTTTTATAAAATATTTATATGACAATTTTTACAGGAGTCATTTTATTTAATATTTATAAAATATTAAATGAGAGATTACATCGAACCAAATAATTTAATAGTTTTATAACATGAAATATTCACATATAAAAATCTCAGATGACATATATTATGTCAAATAAAAATTATTTTTATATTTATAATATCATTTATTTTATTCCTTCATTAATAAACCAGCCACAACATTAAAATTAATGCATAATTAAATTTAATTAGTAATGTCTAAAAATTATAAAACAGATACCATGTTATAGACACAATTTTTACCTATTTTATTAATTTTTTATAATCTAATTGATCATTTTTATAATCCTATATAAAAAAATATTATGAAGATATTCATTTAAAACATTTTTTCCTTTACATTAAATTTAACGTGATGAATGTTATAATCACACCATTGTGAATGAAAAATAAAAACATTTCATCTCAAGTGTTTTCTTATTTAAACATAGCTCATACAATATGAATAGTACATATGTTCGGGTAGTTCTATGTTACATTGAAATGATCATTACCCTTATTTACTTGATTTACCCTTTAATTGTGGTAAATAAAAATATTTACTAAAATTACTATTCATGTTGTCTAGAAAAAAATTAACGTATTTATATTATTTGAATCTTCTTATTCAAAACATTGAATTTATTATTCCAAATTGAAAACACAAAAGAAGGAGTATTTTTAAAAAAATTTATATATGTTGTTATAATGAAGAAATTTGTTTTTAAAAGTAAAACCTATCAAAATATTGACATTTGTATTTATCTAATCTCAAAGTGAAGTTTCATCAACGAAAAAATTTGGATGAATAATAAAAACATAGTCCAAATAAAATTCAAAACCAATTAAAAAGATAATATAACTATACATATATATTAGAGGAAAATACAAGTTTGAATTAAAATGTTGTATTTTTCACTATACATTAAAATTGAATTTTATCATCAAAATAAATAAATCAAAAAAAAATATATTTTTTATATCTCATTTATAAAAAAGTATTTTATTTTTTCAAATATAATATAGGCAACTATATAAAATCTTTATTTCATGTGTTTTCTCCATAAAAATATAGTAATTTATTTTTGAAAAAAATCCTTTTTTGTTTAAAATTGCTTTTATTCAAATATCTTGACCACAAAACATAAAATCTTAATTGTAAACATCACAATGAGTTTATATTTAGTTAATATAATCCAATAATAGTGATTTAATTTTATAAACACAATTATTCTAATTTAAATATGTTATCATGGAAACATATCCATTATATTTCAATTGGTTTCTTAATTCCATTTATAATAAATTTATTAATCAAGAATACTTATTTATTCTTTTTTAAACAATATTTTTATAATTTAGTTAATATTATTAATTCCTAAAATTAAAATGCCTAGGTTATAACAGTAATATTTAAATTATAATATTTAGTTGTTCATTTAAGCATGATGTGCTAAATCATGTAAGCTATTGACCAAAGTGTTTATTTTTTAAAACATAGAATATTGCAGTTCAAGCTTGGAAAGTTGCATTAGAGGACCTACACCGTAGTGAATCAGGAGGATTCCACTCGGGTTATCGGGGATCTTCTCCCTAGTATGTTAGGGGGATTGATACCCAAATATATGGGTCGATACTGACCTAAGATGTGGATTCTATTCAAACCCATCAAAAAAGATCTTCCACAGATATGACTTTAATGTATTATCATTTAATTATATCACTAAAAAGCATCCCCACTTCAAAAACTATCACACCATTTTGATCATTAGGGAATAACATCCACGATTGACTAGTCATTCACCATGATCATTCATCTATTGATGTAGTCGTATGTCACTGCATTACACGCGAATGGAATCTCATTTGGACCATTCCTCAATCCCAAAATAAATTGAATGGATCAAACCATTGAGATCCTAATGAAAAAATATATCTAGTCTATTATTCATTATTCCAAAATGAACACCTGGTGAAAACGTTGTGTTTCACCAAAATACGCCCGAACCAGGGATCTTAGGGCCAACAACTTGAATTCTATTCAAATACCAAAAAATGAACATGAAGAATTTGTGTAAAAAAGGGTCATAAAAATGTTGATGGTGCACTTATAAGACATCTATTTTATGAGATATGACTAATACAAGATTACTCAATTATAATAATTTAATTATTACTATATTTTGGCATTTCATTCCACTGATCCATGATGACAAATCATAAAATTCATGATTTGGCATCAGAAGTTCTGTTAGTATAAGATAATCACATCACTGCATGTGGAATGTAAATTGGGAACTTCGTTTAAGAGATATAAGAATTTTAGTCTGCAGCCTGAAGGCATGCCTAGCAAGCTCGGTCCGATAGGGCCTTCTCGGTGTGGCTCATATCTGATTGGCCCACTCGAGCATATCCCACAATTGTCTAGCCCCCAAGTGATGGACCACTCCACTACATCCACGGCCCATATCAATTCTTCTCAACATAGCAGCCTTCTTCTTCCTCAGCTCATGTCATCACCTCAGGTATCACCCCACATCCCCATCATCTTATAAGATGATCAACTTGGTGACTTTGCTGGGTACCCTTCCATTAACTATGCTTTAGATATCCCCCATGGATCCACCTCATCTTGCAGCTCCTGTCAGCCAAGATCCATCCATTCCAAAATTCCCCTGGCCACAACCTGACACACCCGACCCACTCCACTCGACGACCAACCTCTCCACATGGCCATCCCCACCACCATACTCCACTACTGGCCACTGCAACCACATGCTCTCTAGGGTCATTTCAGTGGATCACTAAGACTCCTCCAGTTTCCAAAAATTCACAATGAACTCATTTTTCTAATCCTTGGTTAGGGACATACACAAAACTGTGCTTTAATCCATGATTCATCGTCGATATGTCATTCCCAATATTAGGCAACAATATACACAAATAATGGATGGAGAAAGAAAAAAATTATGGTATCCAAACATGGATTGATGGCCATATTAGTGCATCCATCGATGATTGATAAAAAGAAATGATGATAAAATAGAAACAATGAAATTCAAACCATAATTTCAAATGAAATTTGAAAGGGAAGAATACTACCTTGATTTGATCCATTCATCATTGACGATTAGTTCTCTCTCTCTCCCATAGAGATGTGTTGAAGTCTCATCATTCATTCTTTCATGATTCATTGATGAATGTATTGGGAGGCTGTGTTTGGTTCTTGAAGTATTAGTGTATAACCTAAATTACAAAATCATGAGAACCCATTTATAGAAATATGGTTTCACTCCTACTAATGGCCAAGAAATACTAACATCACACACAACCACATTTTACATCATGTATAAGTAAAATTATGAAATAAAAACCCCACCATGTTCACTAATTCTCAGTCTTAGTCCAGGTTCAAAAGTTATTTATACGACATCTGAAATAGATTAATTAAATATAATGATTTTTTTGATGATTATTCCCACATATGACATTTTACACTGAAGTCTCATGCTGAAAAAAGTTATATCCCAACTAGGGTAAAAAAAACGTTATAGACTTATCCATGGACATATATTTTGGATCTAGGATACAGTTTTGGTATTATACTTTTTTTTCAAGTTCATAGTATAAAATATACTTCATATTTTTATAAAAATAATTCCTGGCTCACCAAGCCTCGAAATCACATTACATGTCCATGACTAGCTCAAGAAATATACACAGAAATATCATAATGTCTTAAAAATAGAAATCATGGTCTCCAAATAAGAAATCAAGAATTATTTGTTGTTAGTTGCATTTGAAAAAAAATTAATCAATGCTTTTTTGAATCAATCCATATCACAACTAAAAATATTACATGTCATAATAAATCCTTATAGATTGATGATTAAATTCCAACAAGTAAATCAATCAATCATATGAAATTGAATTCATGGTTGATAATGCGACATCAAATAGACAGACTCATTGATTGATTCCATCATATGGTGAGACTAACTAGGCATGGTCTCCAAACAATATATATTTTATAAATCCTATAAACTCATCATAAAATTATAGGTACTAAATAATATACTAAAAAGGAGATGATTAAAAATGGAACCAGTTTTGAAAAATAAATTAATCAATATATCATATATCTAGATGAAAATAAAGAAAAATCCATAATGATACACTCTATATTCAGTTCATTTATATCATGACATGGGTATGTCAAACTAATAAATTATTCATTGTATTTGACATTGAATATGGTATATTAGATGTCGATTTAAAACATAAATAGGTAATCCACTGATCTAATTTATATGATATTATGTACATCATGAGAAAATATACAATTCGTGATCTTTTGATCCAAATAGGCTAGGAAAATTAACCCAAAATTATAATTTCACCCATAAATAAGCATAAACCTGAAAACAATTACACCAAAGTCATTATTGTGATAACTCATATCTTGTGTAGAAAAATGGTGATACTCGTACGACACCATGTAATCATATGGCATATTATCACGCCCCAAAACCAACATAGTATGAATCAAAATTAACCTCATAACTATTACCACATTCATGAAAGATCGAGACAATAGATGGTATTAGACATCATTGAAACTTATTAAAATATTTTCCAAATATATCTTACCTTGTTAATTTGTCCACATTCATAGTAGAAGTGGATAAATGTGTTTCTATCATTTGAAGATACATGAAAAACAACAAATATTCTCCATCTATACATTGGAATCTCTGTATAACAATGATGTATTATTTTTCATCCATTAAAAATAAAACGATCAAAAGTTTTGTATAAATAGACATACGTTTATCAAAAAACAATTCCTATATGAACATAAAAATATGGATATAAAAATTTCATTTCAATATTGTCACAACATGTAAGTGACAAGTTATGTTATCCAAAAACAAATTCAAATGGTTCTAATACACATCCTCAAATTAAGAATTAATAACATTATAATCCATGAGTACAAAAATGATGGAATATAGATACTTGTGATATATTCACTTCAAATATTACATAAATACAATTGGATCATTGGCTAGAAAAAAAATTAATTACATGATAATCGTAATGGAAATAACAAATTTAGAAGGTTTAATATGGGATATATAACTTCCAAACATAGAGATGATGATATTAAATGTTATTATAAATTCATGAAAACAACATTCCCAATTTAACTAAATAAATAGATGATCAACATTTCAAAATTAAACTTATACATAACCATATTATTGATTAGGTTTTTGTAGTATTTGGATAGCTAACATGAATCATCAAGCATCTAGTAAATGACCATAGAGGCTAACTATGAAGAATATATTGTATGAATAATTCTCTTCTCAAGAACATCATTTAGATAAATGATTATTTAATTTAGATCCTTATGTTATGTATTATATGATGGTGTAGAAATCTAATGTATATAATAAAATAAATAAATAATGAAATATACCACTCTCTAGAGGAAAAACAGATATCTAAACAAAGATAGCCTCTATGAAATACCAAAAAACCCCTGGATGATCAGTTTCAAATGAAGGATCATAAAAATCAACGAAAATGGTAGACAAATTAATCATTAGAACTATTAATGTTGTCCCAAAATGCATCTATCTAAAATCCCACTCTATTTGGAGTAACTGTTTTCCCTATCGTTAGAGAAGAAAAACATAATGAGGATAACAACCAATAAGCACTCATTGAGTTTATATCCAATCTATGTTAATTATATCATCCAAATATCCAAATCATGAAAATAATTAATCACATACCATCTTTGTATTAGAGATAAAAATGGAAAAAAGAGATACAATGAAACCATTGAAAATTATCATTTAAAAAAATCATCTCGTTCTTTATATAAAGGCTCTAATGATTCATAAAATTTTTAGAATATTCAGAAAAATGTAAAATATTATATTCTATGTGGAAAATCAAAAAAAAATATTTTTTTCAATATAATATGAAACAATGATGTTAAATCACACTATAGTTAAGAATAATAAAACCTACACTAGAAATAAATAATCTATGTATAGGTGTATCAAAAATGTTTCATATGATTGAATACATATTAAAATTGAATATTTTTATTCCAAAACACGGTGTTTAGGTGTAAATATCCCTTACCATAACATAGAGTATTCAAATCTATGAAGAATATCTGTATATTGCCCTTGTGGATGAAAACATTACAATTTATTTTGGATGGGAAAAGGTCATTAGGTTTACTATTCATGATTAAATGTATTTAATGTGAAGGGAAAACTATTGTATATTGATAATGGTGTTGAGGAAAGAAATGAATGGATGAGACTCCACTACCATTATGATTATCATGTAATTACCTCTTCCTTTAGTACACTGTAATGAATATTCCATGGGGAGGATGAGAACATATACATTTGATCTACTCATGAACACAATAATTTTTTCATCCATAATCTACCTATTTATAGTGTCTGGAACGTTGTTGGCTTATATTAGGTACAAATAGGTTTATGTTTCAAGAAATATAACATGATGTTATTTTTGTACCATCAACATGTAGTTCCTCAAAAAATATAGAGAAAATATGTGCATACCCTAATACACGGTGGGTGCACTCCAATATTAATAATTTACATTACTAAAAGGATGATATCTATAAATTTATATATATCATTAATGAATTTATTATTCACACATAAATACATGGGTTTTATTACACTACACACAAATAAAACATTATATTTTTCTTCAATAATAAAATATAAAAAATTGTTCTGAAGACCCCATATATTGTACATTAAACACAAGAACATAGGAAAGCAATGTTTCTATTAGATATTGTATAAATGATAGATATTATATAACTTTTCTGGAGTCTTAGGGGGACCCCTCATACCATTACATGATAGTATTTTCAAAAATTATTACAATCATAATTTATAATTTTCACATCCAACTCAATGTAATGTCCTTAAAACATTATTCTAATGGAACAGTAATTTCTAGTCCATGAAAATAACTACCCATGTAATAGATTTTAATATATTATACTATATATTAATATTAAATTGAGGAGAATATCCAAACGAAACTACCAACGAATCCCTTGGATTAAATCTCACAGGAATGCACATACAAACTAAAAAAAATTAAATTTAAAAATCGTTAAACCATCCTAATATAAACCATAAGAATATATGTGAAAACATAGATCAACCACAAAAACCAACACATAAAATATAATTCCTAACACCCCATTTTTTACATCTCATAATGGAATGAGATAGATTCCCAACGATTATAAAAAAACCCACACATCTTAATAATCTTTTATTTTTTCCACAAACCATCATCGACACAGAATTAACATCTTATAATACGAAATTATCATGACCATAATGGACATCCTTTCTGACTTGGAATTAAATGGAGTCATGAAAATTCTTAAAATCATTTCAAAACCCCATGGGATGGTGAATAATAAACAAGCATCGAACAATAACCTATGGAAAATATTTTATGTAAACAAATAAATACATTGGATATATATAGAATGAAAAAAAATTAATAAGAAATATTATAAGAAATTTATAATGAATGTGGTAAAGAGAAGGCACAGGAACAATGATAATGTACATGTCTATAAAAAGTAAAATAATTCAAACCTAAACTATGAATTGTAACACTATGTGATATGTTGAAATCATCTTACCTTATCAGTACAAAAGACATACACCCAACTAACCAATGACCTCACTAGCTCACCTTAGTGAAATTACTATTCCATCATTTGATATAAAAGGTATACACTCCAATAAAATATTATATAATTTTTGAGATAAAAAACATTGTCAGATAAAGCCAATGTATTGTATAACATGTTGCTATAAAATATTCCCAATATTCCAAATTTAATGATAACATTGAATAATTATTAGTTACACAGTTTTATATGAATGGAAGGTTAAAATATGTTCCTTGATTTAAAATTCCATCAACAATCATGAAGACACAATTCAATTCCATATTTATATGAGTATTTTATATTTATGTATATATATCTATAATGTCGGATGATTACAAATAGTATTAAGCCACATAACAGTGGTAAAAACCCCATGTATAACAGTATAATTTCTATCTATATCGCATACAATGAAAATATACATATACAATATTGTGTAGTAGTTCTCTGATGTAAATAAATCTATAATATACGGATGAATAAACACCCTTAATATTTCCCCATTGAAAAATTATGATCAGCATCTAAGATACAACATTTATATAATAGAGTAATGTAAGAGAATTATATAATGTTAATCCTCATAAAACTTCATTTGATAATTACATATGGTACACCTTCAACTAGTTATACATGGATCCCATTTGTGAGATTTGAAAACTATATTTTATATAGAATATAACATTTTCCAATAAATTAATGGAAACCCTTTTTATATAACAAGATTTTATAAACCAATTTCACAATTAATTTCAAAAGGTTTTGGAAAACATATATCATTAAAAAAATATAATTGGAACCAAACATTTTGAAAAAAACAATTTCTACCCACAAAGAACAACAAAATAATGATTCAGGAAAATTTATTTTAAAAAAACATTAATTTTTTTATTAATTATTCATATAACATATTAAAAAAATAAAGCCACATGGATCATGATATTTTCAAACAAAAACAAAAATTCTATCCAAACTTCAGAAAAAACGGAAATAACGATCATGTTGGGGTAGGAAATATCCACGGAATCTAAAAACAATGACTGTTGATTCGAAAAGAAGAAGTTTTATCATATCATTTTTAAAACACATCCATCAGGAATGGATTTTTGAACAAATGTATTTGACGGAATCAACATATTGAAGGATATTAAAAAAGGATATAGATGAAATTGGAGAATAATATAATATAATATGAATAAAAAAAATAAATATCCTTTAACAGTTTCTAATTTAGATAATAATGGTAGAGAGGTGTAAGAATGATTGTGAAAAAACTATGGATTCTTATTCATTTACAGCTGATTGAACTAAGATCGTAAAACTATGGGAATAAGTTCAAAAGATACAAGAACCAAAAAAGGGATCCAATCCATTATCACTAGATTAATAGGGATTTATAAATATATATTATAGGGATAAATAATTTTTTCTAGGGATTTATGTTATAATTATACCCTTACATTACGAGTTATTCCCACTCCCACTGGCCACTTAGTGGATATCATTTAGTAGCTTGAGTCCACTGTAACAATACATTAGATTGATTAAATGTTATTTATTGATTCCATGTATAATCATTTAACATATTCCCATTATGAAAAAATTGGGATCACCTTTGAAAGCACTTAGACCTGATAAACAACCTATTTATAATTAAAATAGACTCACCTATACTCGATAGGGTACATTTTATCATCATGTTTTTTGTTTGGCATAAAAAATGAATGTAATTATTTATTTAATAATTAGTAAATATGATACATATTATTTTTCAGTACAAGGTGAATTTTTAAATGGTATATACCCATATTTATGTTATGTTTTATTTAAATTATAAAATTGTAAAATTTATTATGGTCTATTATATATGAACATTAAGATTTGGGAAGTGATTAAGGAATTTATTTCATATTGTACTCAATCTCATGTTCAAAATAGATACATTAAAACTCATCTGTAAATACATTAGTGTATCCATTAATAATGATATTAAAATAAAGAATATATATCACCATTATCATAGTAGATTGAGGTGGAAGATCATAAATATAAAAAAAATATCCATGACTGAATTTCTTTTAAGGGCATTAATAAATTTATATAATCTAATAAATAATATTTTAATAGGTTTAGGAATAGATGAACAAGTAAGGGGTTCCACGATTCTAGGGTTTCCCTATCACTGTCATTCTTCCTTAGTCTAAGTCTGCTGCGACTCCTCTCCTCAGTTATACTCTACTATTGTTGTGGAGACATCATTATTCGAATTATAGGCTTCAACATAGTTTTAGGCATGGGATTATTCATTTCTGGGATTCTTCAATTCATCTCGTAGTTTAATGGGATTGGCTTCTGTGGTGTTGAGGATTCGTGATCTTTGGTGGGCTTGACCATCTCAATGGAAACACAGTGATGATATTAGGTTATGACCTAAAATGTTTCTGTATGAATTTACAGTCATGTTTCTAGTTCAGATGTAACTACATTGAGTGGATTTTTGGTCTCCATATGCCATCTTAATGGTGGTGATGGGATTATTTTGGCTCATTATTTTGCATTGAGGTTCTATCAGCACCGATTTGGGTGTTCGAGTAGCTATTTTTGTGGGGATGGCTTTAATCATTGAGTTTTTGTTTAGTTTTGGGTGAATCTGATTCTTGATATGAATCTTCTATTGTGATGAGTTATTTCGTTATGGTGTGATTATTAGTGTGGCATGATGTTAGTGGTTCAAAGGGTCTACAATTCCAATTTTTTTTCAGAGGTTTCTCCAAATTAGGTTTAGAGTTAAGAGTTTTCCTCACGCCGTTGTGATTCAGATTTAGATGTTTGATAGGAAATGATCGTGACCATCTTTACCATGTTTGTGCATCTCAGTACATGCATGATTTCCATGAATCACTGGAATGGTAGAAACTAGACATAATATAATTTATGTTGGGGAGGGTCCTTCCTGTGTTGTACTGATACCATTTTTATCTTTTGGATCAATTCGAATCAGTTTGAAGTATTATGCCTTTGACATCATGTTGGGTTCCCTCTCAGCCCTTAAATGGGTATTTTTTATAACAATATAAATGCAATTTTTAGATAATTAGTTTTAACCTATAATATGATTTATAAATCCTTAATTTCTATATTTGTGAAATAAAATAAAAAATAATTCATTTGTAATATATCTCCATATTTCTCCAAGGATATATTAATTAAATTTTATTGGAGATTATTTACCAAAATCATATTTACTGATGATTTATAATTTGTGGTTATACTGATATCACCACATGGAGGTTTCATTTATAAAATATATCATTTTCTTATTCCTTATTTGGAATAATTTTACCGATCATTTCTAATATAATAAAATCTATTGAACTATAATAAAGTTTAACATTATCTATTCATGGATGATTAACATGGGTACATGTCCGAAATTCAAATTCCTGATCCAACACAATAATAGTGATGGTATATTTTATTCCATTCTCATTGTAATTTGGAGTTTTTTTCGATTATCCTTGTTGAGAAATATTAGAGTGAATCTATCTGAATAGTTTCAATGTTTTTTAGAGGATGAATTAGATCAAGGGGGTTTGATTTATCAAAATAATACATTCATCAATAATATTTATTTTATTCATCAAGTACTCCTGGTATTGTAGTGAATTAATCCATTATTTTCAATATATGGAATATTTCTCCAATACCGTGATAGTTATTTGACATTTATAATTCAAAGACCATTTCAATGAGATTAGAATAATATTCATTATACCATGGACTTATAAATATAATTAAAATATATTTTTTTACCAAACATAAGACTATATAAAATAACAAGTACACATCTAATATTTAATTGAAAATAATAAAATTTCTCCTCACCTATGAAAATATTTAAATATATATTTATATCATTTACATTATATAAAGGAAAATATTAGGAATTTGAAATTTATATTAATTTTATGAAAAAATGGGGTGTATTAATATATCTATGTGATGTTTTCATCAAATTTTCTAATTGACTAATCCATCATATACAATAATCAAATAAAATCTCACATAATTAAAATATGAAGAGCTGTAGGAAAATACTAAATCAAGGGGATCCTAAATTTCTCTGTCATGTTTAACTTCCTGGGCCATGGCCCTTGAATGTCTTATAACAGAAAATGTGATATAACATAAGACTACACAATATTTAGATGCATCTCTATTATCAATTAAAATTTCATAGAATACCAATTCAGAACATGCACATGTAAATCATTCTAGTGTAATGAAAATAAAAAAGCAAACCATGATTAAAAATTATAAGAAATTATAATTTATATTAAGGGTTCAGCTTTGAAAAATATTTTTTGCAAATTATTTCATTGAAAACAAATCACAAAACCATCTAAATAATAAAATAATGCATAAATAATGAATGATGTCATATCATTGATTATAATATGTAATTGAGTATATACAATTATAATAATATATATTGAATCCATGTATATATTCAATTATAATCACCATCATGTCACAATATCAAATTGATTTTCAATATGGGGGATCCCAGACATATGTGTTTACGTATCTTATACTATCACATTGAAATCATATTGTCTTATTGTAAGATCCTAGGTAAAAAAACATGATATTTTCAAATTTATTAATATTTTTGAATTAAATATTAATTTTATATGAAATGGGATTCTATGTCCTATGGAATACCTGACACACAATAATGGGTTTATCTGAAATCTCATGGTGCACAAAAGGATGAGTCATAATGAAAAATAATAATATAATATTATTTTAAATGGTAGTTAATGCCTAGCTGTTGTATTGGTGGAAATGAATAGAACTAACTAATATAAGATTATACATGTTTATTAAATGTTTTTACATTTATCACATAAATATTATAGGCTTAAAATGTGAATGATTCAATTTTTAAGCATAAATACTCAAATATTTTTTTAATGGTCAACTTACCGCCTTTTAATAAAGATTATTTTTTATAATATAAATTTTTTCTCATTAATATGTTCTATTTGACAAAATAATAATTTTTTTTTTAATTTTTACATTAAAATTTACGTTTTATGAAATATTGGTAGTTTTCTGATAAATATCATTTTTAATGAATAGTGAAAATTTCTGCATTTTAATTGAAAAATTCCTTTTAGTATTATTTATTTATATGGACACATTAAACATTTAATTAGTATTAAAGTATCATTATATTATACTTTTACCATTTTATCCAATTATGGTCATTGAAAATAATCTCATTATGCAATTGGACATAAACAAGTGTCAATCTTTTGATAGTTAATATTTCTTAAAAACATGATTTTTATTTTGACAAAGAGAATTAATTTTAAATTAATTGGTACAAATTATGTGTTTTGAATTTAGAAAAAAGTTTCCCATATTTGGAATCAGGTTTTATATATTATTTATATAAGAATCTATTTTTTATACATTATGAATATTTAATTTGTTAAATACATTATTTACCATGGTTTAAAGTTAAATCTGGTAAATAATGGGAAATAGTAATATTATAATAATATTAAATTATCCTAAAATATGTCTTAATCTTATTGCGTGATACATGTCCGACCATGTTCATATTTGTGTCGATTTTGGGACCACAAGGAGCCACATGAGAGTGATAATGGAAAATTATATTAAATAATTTAATGTGAAGTCAAAAATGACATAAACATATTGCATTTAATAAATTGTTTTTATATCGCGTTATATAACAGATCTATTAGACTATAAATATTCATATGAAATATATAATTATTTCATAAATCATTGTATTTTATTTATAATTTTTATACATTATATAAACTAATTTAATTATGACACAATGGTGATGTAGTTATTGCTTCATTAATAAAGGATTCAAATAAATGATATTATAGATAATAAAATAAATTTATTTTGAATCTTTTTATTCCATACAAAACTTTTATAGATTATTATGACAAGTTATTATTTAATTAATAATTTTTTTTCAAAATAATCATGTTGTTTTCTATTTTTTAAAATGTCATGATATGAATAGTAGTTAAATTGACGTAAAAGTGTTTTTAAATAAATAAATATTTAATTAAATGATAAATCAGTCATATAAATATATGATTCATAAAAATGACATATATGATGTTAATAATTTCCTTAGTGATCCATTTATGTTTTCATGACATTTTTTTGTAAATATATTAACCATATTTTATGAATATATAAGAGGACATGGTAAAAGTTAAATATGATAACTATGAGTTAAATAAATATAATAATCATTAAAAAATATAAAAAACATGTACAATTATGTTTGGATGATTTTATTTCAACATATATGTACCTTATATTTTAATTAAATATGTTTTGATCCCTTTTAAACTGAAAATAATTTTATAATAAAATAATACCTTCAAAAATTCCTAAAGATCCTCTCCTCCCTCTTATAAAACGTCACCTCCAATAACCCATTTATTCAACCTATCAAGACCCTTTTGTCATCAAAAATATACTACAATAAGTTACCAACATCCCTCTATTACTCCTAGATTCATCCCCATGTATAAAGGCGATTTAAGAAAGCCTTTTGATTCAAAATAAAGGGAGTCACCCGATTTAAATGTAAAATCTTTCCTCTAGTTCCCTAATTTTATTTTACTTATTCACTCCCTATTGTCTTAATATTCCTTGTTTAAATAAAAAAATAGTATAATAAATATAATAGGTTTTTTTTCTGAGATTTATTGAAACTATACTTACACACACCTCAATTTATTGGATACGAACATACTATTTCTATGTGCGAAGAACTACTGCCTCACGAAACGATGATGTTTTAATTATATCCTACCACCACAAATTGTGGACATCAATATGGAACTATATTTATATCTGATATATATTATATTTAGATTACCTTAATTTTTCTGTTTTTTTTTCATTTATAGCATACTTGTATGGTTTCCATAATGGGTAAACGCGATAATTTCATTTGAGAAAATGTGGACTACCGCCCCCTCGATGTGACATGACTCCTTCATACCATACGCGAAACATGTTAAATATGGAGTTAATGAAATTATATATGATATTATACATGAATTATAATATACCTTTGTATCATTATGTTTTTATTCCATTAAATTTGGAATAGAAATGAATGTAGTGTTCATGCGAACATACGGCTTAAGACTCCATGAATGGTGAATTTCATTTCTTATCTCCAAATATAATTTATTATTATAAATAAATATATATAATGGATATATCTTATATATATGATATCTAAATAATGAAAATAATTCTGGATATAATGTGTTTTTTACCACATGGAAATTTTTTAATAATAACATGTTCATTTTTTACGCAAGATCCGAACATCGACAAAATATATGATATGAACTCAAATAATTAAAAAAATTTAATAGAAAGGAAATATGTTATATAAAAGGAATAATAAATTTTAGAAATGTTATTATGAAATTATAAATTAAATAATGTTTATTATATAGGATGAACAAGGAACAAACATGACAAGTCAGACTTGAGGTAAGGGGAATTCTAAACCAAATTTCCATTCATTTGGATAAAATTATACTAATTAATTATTTCATGATATGAATATGTGTGAAAATAATATGATTATTTTACACATAATATCCACTTATATTGGGTGTATTAATGTTTTTCACATGTATTATGTCATTTATTTATCCTTAATGTAATGATATGTTCCTTGTATATGAACCTTTTACCTTCCTCTTTTTGTCAAAGAATTCTTTTATGCCATGTATTTTGGTTTCAATTACATATGTTGGGATATGTTCTTTTATATCCTTATTGTTGTTTGTTTTATGTCCATGTGATGAGAGACCCTATTCTCTCCCAACAACACATTTTTTTATAAAGTGACTTCGTGAGGCTGTGAATTTCTGTAAATGAACTTCTTAACCCAATTTCAGTTCATTTGGGGTAAACTTCTACATCATGATTATGTCGTGCTATGAATATGTGTGAATGTACTATGAATCCTTTACAAAAAATATCCACTTATATAGGGTGTATTATTATTTTTCACACATAATTATGTCATTGATTTATCTTTAATCTAAGGATACGATCTTTATAAGGGACATGGTCACAATTTACATTCCCTTGAGACTTATTTGATGTTATACTACAATTTAGTTTTATATGGTGTATATAATTCCATTTTACATAATATATCATGAATATCCTTATTTTTTTGATATTATAAGCTTTGCTAAATTTTATTCTGAAATTATTTTTATGGATTTATTTCTTCAAGTAACGGATTCTTTAACTAAAATAATGTTTTAAATGTTTTGAAGATTTAATATTCTAAATACTTCATGTCCATGTTTTAGAAGTTATTTTAACAATTTATTTATATAGAAATCAGTGTTGAAAATTTTAAATTTCATTAAAAATATTCAAAGTGTTATGTGACACGTTTCTTTAAAAGTCTAATTATTAAATGTTCTAATTGGTATTTAAAATTGTTTTGAGATTGGATTGATTATTTCAATATCTAGAAATGATATACTCTGATGCAAATGATGAAATGTAATCTTACCTTTATGCTTGTTTTATATGGTATGAATAATTTATGGTTCTTGGACATTGTTTATGTATATGGGTGGTTCCACGATAAACCTAGGGAGGGTAAGCCCGAGATAGATCTTCAATGTATTGGGTAACATGATCGAGGTAAATGTTAATGATTATCCTTAGTGATTTAGGTAATATACATTGATTAGAATTTCAAATATAACTCCCTACATAGCTATGAAAACTATGATTTATTTATGTTATGGATTGCACAAGTTACCAATATGATTTATGTTTTCCATGTTTTATTCATAAATTGTATGATCTGGTTTGGTATTTTAAATATTGAAATGTATGATTTAATTTACTTGTATGTATTGGTGGATTAATATTTTGTTCCTTGTTTTATAACCCTTATTGATATTTTTATTCTCTTCCCATGTTTTGAAAAATACTTTCATATGATTTAGCATAGGGAAAGAGAAAGGAATAATTCAAGAATATTTATATCTAGAAAAAAATTCTTATTTTCATTATATTTTATTTTATAAAAAATCGATACTGAGTGGAATTGTATACTTTGTAATATTTGAGTTGTAATATAATTGTTTAGTCATAATTTTCTAAAACTCTAAACCTGAAATTATCCATAATGTGAATTTTAAAATTAATCCAATATTATTTAATGTTGATGGTTGGATCCTTAGAGTTGGTATCAGAGGTATGTTTAGTAATATTTAGGGATAAAGTGTTTTGATTAGACAAACGGTTAGTCTTTTTGTCCACTATTTAATTTAAATACTTATTTTTTAACATTTTTTGATCAATGAATTTATATTAACAATGGAAATAAGGGGGATATCAAATGACATTCTTATCTCTTCTTGATGACTTTCTTTAAATAATTATGGAAAATTCAGGCCCAGATTATTCTAAAATATTTTTAACATACAACTTACTTGAAAGCAATCGTTTGAGATATCAAACACCTCTACTACACCATGATACCATCCTAGATCATGGGTTTTATTTAATCAAATAATATTTTTTTCAATATTCACATATATTTAGGAATGGGGAATATTATCAAGTAATTTTCAAATATTTTACCTTATCCCAAAATTTTGAAGAATATTTTGTTTTGGAAAAAGGTGCTGAAGAAGGAGAACCATGCACAACCTATTTATATTTTCATTTAAATTATAATTTTTTTACACATAAATATGGTATTTTAAAAGGACCATTGATTGAATTTTTCAACTCAAAATTGGTCAGGACGTTTTATAAAAATAATGATTTGTCTGATATTTTCACATTATATGTCATACATGATTATTTTCTGAAACTATTTTTCTATAAATACCCACATGACCCATGTTGTACGAGGTGTATTTGGATAAATGAATCAGATGATTTCAAAGGATCTATAAATCATTTTTGAAATGAAAGGAACTTCTATATATGCTAACACAGTGATGATGAAACCAGGTAGACACCATGATAATGGTACAATGTTTTTTTTGGAATAATGTTCTTTTATGGAGGTAAGAAAATGTCAATATATATAAGACTTCATGAATTTTGATATTGAGGACATTATGAGTTGGTATAAAAATGAGAGTTATAAGTAAACCATTGATATTAAAACATGTTAGGAATATTTTTGAGTTTTATAAAAAGAAAAACCCATAAAATGGGTGATAACCTATCACGGAGGCAAGGCCACAGGAATCGAACCCACAACCTAATGGAGATAAGGGCGCATCACCTCCAACTGGAATACGTGAAGTCTCTGGTCAGTAGGACGTATTCATTGAGTTAAATGATTTTATAGATCAAGAATAAGTTTATTTTGGGAACTTATGTTTTATCAAATGGATATTCATAATATAAGAAAATGATTTGTGGATTAAGTGATAAATGTTATCTTGAATGATGTTCTTCTTTTTGAGAAAATTATATGCTTATGGAAAATATAATACGAAGGGAATTCATTTTGGGAGTAATGGTGTAATTTTAATTAGGAAGAATCAGGGTTTTTATTGTGGACATATGGCAGTTGGGGTTATTTTTGGAAATGAGTAACCATTCATAGAGAATTCGTGATTGGGTTAATTACTCTTTAGTATGATACTTTAAGAGTAGTCGATGATATGTTGAGATAAATGCTAACATTTTTATGGAATACTATGTGATAATATCCTTATTAATTTTGGGTTTCAATCTTATTTTGAATTATATTGATATATTTTAAATACAATTGTTTATGAAATGGTCATTGTTGAATATAGGGTATTGTTTGTTCAATTTTGGATATTAAGAGTAGTATTTCTTTTTTTAAAAGATTATATATTTTGGGGATTATTTGATATTGTACTAACTTTTTTGGTTTTGTCTAATGTATAATGATAGATGAAATGTACAGTTCATCATCTGTGCATTATTTTATTTCCTAGATGTTGATTCTAGTGTTTCAATTGGGACCATATAATCTTGAATACTCATCGTCTGGAGAAAAGATAAGTTTGTGGTTGAAACTTAACAAAGGATGAAACTCTGCATGAAATGTACATATACATAAATATGTTATTATTTTATGTAGTAAAATATTTCCTCTAATTTAATAAAAGAAACTTAAAACCAAAAAATGTTGTTTGTTTACTTTTAATACTAGGGAATCAAAGACCATTTAACCTATAACTAGTTTATGGAATTTTGGGTGTTAACTTTTTCTTGATCATTTTTTCTATCACACTCCATCAGAACATGAAACTTAGATACTCTTCTATATACACATTTATTTACATTAAATCCGTATATGTGTAATCTCGGGTGACCATTTTCTTATCTTTCTTTCATTTCATTAGATATTTATAATGACTATTTTTTGATGTGGGACTTTCAATGAAGTTTCCAAGACCAATAATAAAATTGAAAGGAAACAATTTCATAAATCGTGGAAATACATAACATCCCAGGTAAATAATAATATGAAATTTTCAAATTTATTAATAATTTTGAATTAAATATTAAGTTTACATTAATGGGTATACTATTTTAGATGGCGTATCCAACACACAACAAAGGGTTTATCTGAAATCTCATGTTGCACAAAAGGCTGCGTCATACTAAAAAATAATAATATAATATTATTGTAAATGGAATTTAGTGAATATATTTATTATTGGGGGTACTGTATATAACTAAATATATTAGGATTATACATTTTTGATAAACATTTTCATATTAATCCAATAAAAGATAGAGGCTTAGAATCTGAATGAATCAAATTTTAAACATAATCAGTGTAATATTTTTTAAAGTTTGATTTATCAACTTTAGAAAGAGAACACTTTTAAAATATTTTTTATTTAACTTCAATATTTTCAGTTTGACAAAATAATATTATACTATTAAATCAGGATATCAAAATTTACATCAGATAAATTTGGATATTTTTCTGATAATGTTGATTTTTATGAATTGTGAAAAGTACTACATTTTAATTCAAAACATCTTTTTAATATAATTTATTTATATGTATTTATTAACATTTTAATTGGTTTTAAATTGTAATTGTATTTTATTTTTACCATTAAATACAATACTGGTCATTGGAAACTTTTTCACTTTTAAATTGGACATAAACAAGTGCCAATATTTTGAAAGTTATTGTTTCATAAAAAAGGATTTTTGTGTTAACAACGGGGATTAATTTCAAATTAATTTATACAGATTTTTTTTTGAATTTGGAAAAATGGATCCCATATTTGGAATCATGATTTCTAGAATATATAAATAGGTGCCTTTTAGTTTTAGACATTGTGAATATTAACTTTGGTAAATAGTTTATTTACCATGTTTAATGGATAATATTATAATAATATTAAATTTTATAACATGTGTCCTAATTCTATTGGTTGATACATTTCTGACCATGGGCATCCTTGGGTCGATTTTGGGACCCCATGGAGTCACATGGGAGTGACAATGAAACTTTATATTAATTAATTTAATGTAATGAAAAAATGACATAACCATATATCTTTTAGTAAATCAATTTTTATATGGGGTTATATAATTGATATCTACAACAATAAATATTAATTTGAAAGAAAAAATTATTTCCTACATAAATGTATATTATTTATAATTTATAGTCATTAAATTGAATACGTTAATTATGACACAATAGTGATGAAGTTTTTGATCCATTTATAATGGATTCAAATAAATGATATAATAAATATTAAAATAAATTTATTTTGAAACTTTTTATTCCATACAATAATTTTATAGATTAGTATTACATGTTAAATATTAATTAATGATCATTTTTTAGAATGAATCAACTTGTTTTGGATGTTTAAAAAAGTCATGATATGAATAGTATTGCAATTGACATAAAAGTGTTTTTTAAATTGATCAATATTTTATTAAATGATCATGTAGTCCAAAAGATCTATGATTCAGAAAAATGACTAATATGATGTTAGAAATTTCATTAATGATCCATTTTGGGTCTCTTGACATTTTATTGTAAATATATTATGCATGTAGTATGAATATATAACAGGACATTGTAAAAGATCAATAAGTTATCAATAGGTTAAAAAAATATAATGATTAAAAATATCCAACAAATATCCAATTCTTGTTGGATTATTTTGTTTTGACTTATATGTAACTTATCATCGAATTAAATATGTTTTGGAACCTTTTAAACAGAACATAATTTTATAATAAAAAAATAATTTCAAACATTCTGAATGAGGCCCTCCTCCCTATTATAAAAAGTCACCACCTCAAACCCATTACTCATAGCTATCAAGCACCTTGTCTCGACCAAAATCTAATTAAAAAATCTCTCAATATCCCTTTATTACACCTAGAATACATCCCTAGGGAATTAGGTAATTCAAGAAAGCCTTTTGATTCAAAACAAAGGGTGTTACCTGATTTAAAGGTAACATCGTTCCTCTAGTTCCTCTCTTTTATATTTCTTCTTCACTCCCTATGATCTTACTATTCATTTTTTACATAAAAACCGATTTATCCTAAATATAATATGTTTTTGTTATGGAATTGAATCAAACTACTCAATACACACCTCCATCTAATTGATACAAACATACTGTTCCAGTGTACGTTGAACTAATGCCTCAAAAAATAATGATTGTTCAATTATCTCCAACCGCATTATAAGGCAGATATTAAGATGGAACTGTATATATATGAAATAAATATTATATTTATATTATCTCTATTCATTTTTATTTTTTATTTATTTAATATCTTTATTGTTTCCATAATTGGTAATCACAATAATTTAATTTGATGAAGAGTAGACTACTGCCCCCTCAAAGTGATATGACATGTTAATTACATATGTGAAACATATAATGGATGGAATTAATGAAATTATAGATGATATTATATTGGAATTATTATATACCTATGTATCATTTTTTTCTTCAATTAAAGAAGAAATAGACATGAAAGTAGAGTTCATGTGTACGTACGACTTACGAACTCAATGAACAGTGTATTTCATTTCTTATCTCCAAATGTTATGTACTATTATAAATACATATATATACTAGATATATATAGATATGATATATATGATATCAAAAACATTATTATAATTCTGGATATAATGTACCTTTGACTCCAAGGACAATTTTCAATTATAACATGTTCATTTTTGATGCAAGTTACAAACATCTATAAAATGATCGATATAAACTTAAATAAATAGATAATTATAATATCAAGGAAAGAAGTGATATAAATGGAATAATAAAATTTATATAGGTTCTGAAGAATGTATAAAATAACTTATTTTTATTATTCAGTAATAACAAGGATGATATAAGACAATTCAGACATGAGGAAAGGGGACTTGTTAATCCAATTTCAATTATTTGTGTTAAAAATATAATAATTAATTATTTCATTCTATGAATATATGAAAATGACATGTGATTGTTTTAAAAATTATATCCACTTATATTAGCTGTTTTTATGTTAGTCACACATAGTTATGTAATTGATTTATTCTTAATGTGATGATATGTTCCTTGTATGGGAACATTTGAACCTATTCTATCAGTCAAATACATTTTTTATATAATGTTTTTATTTTAATTTTTCATATTATAGGATATGTTACTTTATATACATATTGTTATAAATTTGATTCCCATGTGATGAGATACCCTTTTCACTCACATCAACTCATTTTATGAATTTTAAAGTGACATCGTCAAGCTATCGAATTTCTGTAAGAGAACTTCTTAACCCAATTTGGGTTCTTTCGGGTTAAACTTCTACTTCTTGGTTATCTCATGATATGAATATGTGTGACTATCCTATGATTTGTTTACACATAATATCAGCTTATTTTGTGTGTATTATTATTTGTCACACAATCTTATGTCAATGTCTTATCCTTAATCTAAGGATATGATCTTTGTAAGGGACATTGTCTCAATATACATTCCACTGAGACTTATTTTTTTTATACACCAATTCAGATTTATATAATTTATATATACCCCTTTGACATAATATATCTGGAATATTATTTTTCTCATGATATTATAGGATTTTTAATGTTATTATTTGATTATGTTTATTGATGTTTTTCTTGATGGAAAGGAATCTTTTTCTGAAAGTTCGGTTAAATTTTTTTAATAATTTAATCTTCTAAATAATTAATGTTAATGTTTTAGAAATTATTTTAAGGATTAATTTATATATAAATTAGTGTTTTAATGTGTAAATTCCATTCAAATGTTTCAATGGGGAATGTGACACGTTGATTAAAAAATCTCAATATTAAATGTTTTAAATGGTATTGAAAAATGTTTTAAGATTTCATTAATTATTTCAATATATTTAAATGATATAATGTGATTGAAATTAGGAAATTTTACCTTTCCATTATGCTTGTTTTATGTGTTTTGAATATGTTATGGTTCTTGGAAAATGTTTACATATACAGGTTGTTCCATGATAAACCTAGGGAGGTTGAGCCCGATATAGCTCTCAAATGCATTGGGTATTGTGACAGAGTTAAACGTTAATGTTTATATTAATAGATTTAGGGAATATAATTTGATTGGTTTTCCATATATAACTCCATATGTAGTTGTGAATGCTACTACGTATGTATGTTATGGATTCCACTAGTTACCATTTTTATTTATGTTTTCCATGTGTTATTCATAAAAATTATGATCTTTTGTGGTATGTTAAATATTGAAATGTAAGATATCATTGAATTTTATGTATTGGTAGACTAATTTTTGCATTCCTTTTTTTATAACCCCTACTTAGCGTTCTATGCTCATCCTATGTTTTTGAAATGTTTTCCACCGGATTTTAGTGAGGGAAAGTGAAAATAAGAATTCAAGAATATTTATATCTATAAAAGAATTATTATTTTCTTGTTAGAGTTTTTATTTTATGAAAAAATTATATTGGGTAGAATTGTATAAATTGTAATATTTGATATGTAATGTAATAGTTATTACTTAATTCTCTAAAACTATAATAATGAAAAGATCCTAAATTTTAATTTTTAACATAATTAATGATTATGTAATTTTTATAGCCATGTCCTTATACTTATCTAATACTAAAATGGTATAATGACATTGGTTATTATAATCCCTCAGAAAATATTACCCTCTATTTATTATTCCTATGTCTGTGGAGAATGAATTGTAAAACCAACCAACAGAAGTCACCAAATTCAAAAAAAATCACAAAAATGTTGTTAAATACATATTAAAGTATTTATAAATTCTCCATGATTTTAGCATATAATTTTTATTTAATATTAATGGAAACCATGATTACATTTGAGACATTTTATAAAAAACATTATAATGTAAAAGCGACTTATACTGATGAAGATCCTTGAAAACGAATTTTTGTCAACAACACTAATGAAATAAAATAATCCTATATAATTAAACTCCAAATAATTGTACTTAACTTTATAAGAAATAAAATAAATTTAAAAATATAGCCATAATTTTTTTGGAAAAATAAAATTCATAATGTGTAGAAATACATACCTCAGGGGTCGTTAAATGCCCTCAATATTGGTATGAAGGATGTGGAGGGATCCTATAAAATTTTATATACAATTAATATCATCAAATAATCATACTAAGAAATATTAATGCCCCCAATAGTTGTTAGTGTTATATGAGATATAGTGTATTGGATTAATACAGATGGAGAATAAAATAATGGGTGAAATCAGAGATTGAACAAGAATAAAATTGAAGAATTCCACCAATACTGGAAATAAATCACACAAAAATCATGTTGGAATGAGTTCCATAGATGGTGTATGTTCCTATTAAATTTTTTATTTTGAAATTGATGGGCTTGTATGTTATAATTCAACATTGGTACAGTAGTAAAATATAAATTAAAAAATATGGATGGATGCACTATATTTAATATAATTAACCAAATATGTTGGGATACCTCTATATAAAACATATCTATGGTTATATAGAGGCTTTTAAATTGTTCACAATACCCTGATGATTATATGAAAAAAAATTGATGCCCTCACCTCAAATTTTATCGAATTATAGAATGGTTACAAGTATATATATGTTGATCATTAACCTACACTACACTGCTTGATTTCAAAATTTTATACCTTTAACTCTCAAAAACTCGACAAATTACTGAAACAAATGAAAAAAATCATTCAATTGACCTAGAGTATTTTTATATTATCCCCACCATTCCACATTATTAACTTAATAATTAAATATAGATCATAGTTGAAGAGTAGATGTGGTACCTACATTCCCCCTATACCCTCCCACTATCATAATTCATGGATATCCCAAATATTTACCATGTTAAAAATAATATGTGAATCGATTTACCCTAAAAAATAATAATCTAATGACCCATAATATGAATAGGTTTATCCATGAAGGAGGTACCCATATCTAAATCCAATTCATATTATTCCATCATGGGAGACATATTATGATTATAATTCGCTACCTATATGAGATTTATGATATCATGAATATATGTCATCTTGTATAGAAAGGTTATCTAGTATTCCACATTAGTATGACAATAAAATATCATGAAAGTCCCAACATAACTTAATAACATCATCCCAAGCCATCCTGAATTATATTTCCCTAAAAATGGGAGAATATTATTGAACATGGTGATCCATAACAACATATAATTGATGATGATATTAGAAATAATTTTATATTAACTAACTCTTGTCCCTTAATGACCTTTTATAATATTAATGATCGTTTATCTATATATATTGGATGATATAAGTTACCAATAATGGAAATTATCCTATCTATACTCAATGTAAATATGAATTACATGGCTATTCAGACCATTCATTCATAGGATACACATTTATAAATAGTGTATAACCATTATTAGATAAATACTACGATATAAATAAATTTTTATCCAATAATATACTAATGTAAAGGAAAAATGTTCATTTAATAAAATTAATAATATGAAAACCAAGATAATTTTAACATGTTTCTATATAAGTATGTCTATTCTTAATTTCAACTATGAACCAATTTTATCCTAAATACAATTCAAAAATTGATTCTTTAGAGATGGGTACTGGTCATAAACAATTATTAATGGAACCCAGGGATATATATGAAATTGATTAATATAAATATCACATAGATCTTCCATTTTGAGACACTATACTATTAAATAAATTATATAATTTATTAAATCCAGGTAAAAACCCATATTCTATTATTTATGAATATGTATGTTGAATTCCAATCAATGAAGACCAAATAAATCTCATCAAATTATAAAAAAATTTGGATGACCTATTTAGAGTGGTTTATACCACACATCATCTTGACTAAATTACAAATGTATTAACAATAATATATTTAAAAATAGACTGTTATTCTTGGTGAAATAGAAAAATAAATTTAGGTATCAAAAAAATTTATAATTGTCATATTTAACTGGAATTCGGGGAAAAATTCCTACCGATGTTGAATATCACCATCAATAGAGGCGGCATACACAACTATTAAAATCAAAAAATATCCTTTCTACTATCTCATTTTTTTATAATAATAAAATTATATTATAGAAATGTATATATTGTAGATAATATAATATTTATCAAACATCATATTAGTTTTCATGACATGACATAAAAATAAATCCAATTTTACCTGAAAAATGGTATATTTTTCTAAATATTAACTTTATCACATTTTTATGGTAAAATTAGATAAAAAAATTTTTATGAAATTTTTTAGGTTTTATATATTATAATATTATATTAAATTTTTAATGAGGAATTCCAAATATATATTTGGGTTAATTTTTCGAATTTTTCATATAATTTTGAATTAATAATGAATAGTGAAAAATAATGTTTTTTACTGAAAACTGCCTTTTCCTCTATTATCTATAAATTGTTAAATTATAAATTATATAGGTATTAAAGACACATTAATTTAATTATACATATATTACTCAAATATTGGTCAATTTAAAATTTTAAAATTTTATTGTTATATAAAATCAATAGGAAAATTTTAATAATTTCACTTGAAGAACGTGGTTTCTCATCATGTCTTTATGATTAATATTAAATTTAAATAATCCAATTCAACGAATTTATTTTAGAGAAATAGATTCCATTTTTGGAATCATAATAATTTTTGTTATATAAATGTGTTAACATTATTTTAACCAAATTCATTAGTGAAAACAATCCATATTGATTATATCATTTATGGTAAAACGAGTTTACTTTGTTGCTAATAATATATTATAATGACTATATAAGAAAAAACATGATAAAACCCCATTGGCAAGACCCATTTAGACCCTTTTTATGTCAGGTTCTAAATTTATGTGTTTTTGCGACACATTTTAAAGAAAGTTACCCATATAAAATGATACAAAAAGAATATGAGGAAGACATTATATATATCATCATTTTAAAATAAAAAATTATTTCAGAATGGGATAAAACTGTATAAGTTCAATTATAAATATTATTTTGAAATATAAATTATTTTATATGATAATAATTTATAATTAATTATTATAGATGATATGATTAAATAAAATTTTTATGAAACACCAACACATGGATTATATTGTTAGTAATTAAATCATAGAAATGATACTAAAAATAATAAAATTGACGTAAATAGAATAATTTTTTAAGATAAATTGTTTTCAAATATGAAGATATAATAATAAAAATATTTTAGTTATAATATTTTAATTCCTGTTTTTATTGACAATTTATAAATTAATACTATGTAAATAATATGAAAATTCACATTAAATTTATTTAATAAAAAAATAAATTTTAATAATTTATTACTAAATACTAAAAATCATAAAATCAATAGGTTTATTTTTAAATTTTAACAAATATAAAATATAATACATTAATTTAACTCTGTTTGGTTTATAAATAGAATAATGAACTCAAATTAGTAAAATCATTCATGGAATAGTTTTAGTTAAAACAATGTTTTTTATGATACAGGTGCTTAAGTTAAAATATATTTTCAACACTTGTAGGGTTTTTATATTAAAATTTTTATTTAATATCTAAACTAATTTTGTCTTATTTGGTTAGTATTTCTCAGTTTAATTTCCTCTTAATTAATTAATTATATATGTTTGGAAAAATATTATGTTAATTGAAACACAAAATGAAAAAAATATCAAAACATTGGATTTAAAGAACAAAAATATTAAAGATGTATTTATATGATGTGGTTTATATTTTTAATGACTAAATTATCCCTATAATATATTATAATTAAATATTTTAATAAAACATTGTAAATGTGACATCCTAATAGTAAATACTTTTGAATAGTTACAAAAATGCCTCTACTCCTTAACTATAAAAATTCACTCACTCCCCTCACTTCTTAAAAAAACTAAATAATATTGTCATATACATATCCTAATTAAATACCATAAAAACATCCATTCCCTCATCATAGAATCCTAATTTCTTTCGATTAGAATGATAATACAATGAAAACATCATTCATACATACGTATTTCTTACCATATCCATGCTTGGGGATTTTCATTTCCTCTCACTAAATTTTATGGATTAATATAAAAAAATATATAATAATTTGATATGATATTTACTTTATGATTTACATTCTGGAGAGTATAAATGAATCCTTGATAAAAAAGAAAAAAATAGAATGTCAAACATATATTAAAAACAGAAAATTCATTACCCAAAACCTAACTTTTACATAAAATTGATAATAAAAGAGTAAAAAATGTCCAAAAAAATTTATTATATTAATAATATTTATATAGTTATTCAATAAATTATTTACATGTTTAAAAACCTATAAAGGATGATAAATAAATATTGTCTGAAAGGAAAAGTGTTAGATGATTTTTTTTCTCGTCTCACTTTTCTTTATGTGAGATATGTGTCATATTAACCTCTTCTTTTTTATGTGTGATTTATATAATAAATTTATTGTATTTGACTATTTATTATTATATATTTTTTTTATTTAAATATGAATTTTAGAATCTATATTTAATTGATTTTATAGTATCAAAGTTACAATGCATTACTGGATTTAAGAAACAATTTTTTCTTTTAGACATTTTTTATGTTATATACCTATATTATTTTAGTAAGGGTATATACGGTCCACTTGACATGTTATATTATGAATATAAAAAATTTTATTATATTATTTTTTCTTTTTAAGTATATTATTTCAGTGGGATTGAGATTCTATTTTACTAATGTTGTAAGAGTATTTTTTTAAATCTAATTGATTATATTCATTATGTATGAATAAGTAACAAATGATGAAATGTTATAAGTTTCAGAATTACTATTATCATATATTTAATCATTATATTTTCTTGAAAAATTATCATTTTACACTATTTTTTGTTTATAATTATTGAGAAATTTGGTTATGAAAATATAACGTCATAACTCACTACATTCAGAAATCCATGCTTTTCAAAATCATTTTCTCAAAAAATAGCTTAAAATGATTTTAAATATTTACTCAATGAAGAAAGAATATTTCATTCAATAAATGATTTAAATTATTTTTAAAATCATCCTTTTTGTGATTAAATTTTTATATTCAAATAATTATATTTCAAATTATATTTATGTCATAAAATGTTATTTTGAAAATTAAAAGTCATCAAAATGATTATAATGATATATTGATTTAATTTCTAATAGAAAAAATTAAAAACCATCTTTTATACTTATCATCCAATTGGGATATTTTTTTTGATATCATCACAATTAATTATACTGATGGAATATGATCGTAAAAATAGATATTTATGAAACACTTTTATTTTACATGAGTTATCCATGTTTCAAAGTAATTTTTACGAAATGTATTTCTGTTTGAAAAGCTAGTCTTTTTTTTCGACATGTTTTTTTGAAAAAGATATTCTTTACATGATTCAATCATGTTTTGATTATATTTTTGTTTAACCCATTTATTTTCCATGGAATTGAATTTATTTAAATTTATTTTTTTTGAACTCGTTTATTTTCCATTGATAACCCTTTTTTCAAATATAATCATATAGATCCTATTTTCTTCCCACAGTTTAATAATTCTATGAAAATAATAATCGTTTTTTCAATGAGTTAATAATTAATGATTTGTCAATGATATTTATTCATCAATCACTTCATGGACATTATAAATGATTCATGCACCTAAATAGCACTAGGTGGGCCCATTGTAGCATAAAGAATTGGTGTTCTTATATAGCACTATAATGCGTTGGAAAATTATTATGACACCAAAATAATTATATTGTAAGTAAATCATATGGATATTCCATTTATAATAGATCTTTAAGGGTTCACTGTGGGTCCTATGAGATGATGTTCTATTATACCATTACGATTTATCTATTCATGATATAGGATTAGTAGGATTTATTTTATCAATATTGATATCACATGGATTGTGATGATTGATTCTTATGAAAATTTAATTTGTTAATTCCTCATTACATACTATCAAGTTTTGTGATAAAAGTTCTGATTTTTATGAATATTCTAATGTTATACTAATCAAATTAAATTAGCTCACCATACTCATATTATTTTTTTACTGTCACCGATGAAACTCATCTGTTAATGTTTATGTTTACTATTGACAATAATTTGTACTCCTCATTCATATGTTTCCATGTATCTAGTTTATAAATTAATAGGTTCAAAATATTTCTACTAATTATTTCATATTTATGATGATGGTGTCTTAATTTGAAATAGTAATGTTTGGTAATATGGATGAAATTATCTGTTAATGCCATGTGAACTGTTTATTTTGGACTATTTTGGACTATTTTCTAATTATCAATAAGTATAAACCAAATTAGTTCTTGTTAATATTAGTGTTACACAATTTACAATTTATTTTGTAAATTTTTGAATGGAAAAATTGGGTCACAATTATTCTCACCAGAGACATAAATGTAATGATTATGTTTTTAATGTAATATACAGGATTAAAGGTCTTGGGTTCTTATATATGGCATTAATGTTAGGTATATATATGGTTCGAGTTTCAGAATATTTATGTGATTTTATCACAAGAGTTATGTAAACTACCATATGCCTATAAACATATAAATGATGATAATTTTATTTTCTAATACACTAAATTGCAGTTTTAAGAGATTGGACCTTAATGAGATTCTTGATATTTGTTGTAAATATTTTACTATGTTGGTGACTTTTACACATATTATCAACATAAAGTTTCATTTAGGGGGAATTTTTTCTCTATTTATTCGGAAAAAGGACATCATGAAGGTCATGCGATACCCCATCACAACTAGCGGGCCATAAGGGGTGAATCCACAACCTAATGAGAAATAAGGGTGTGACAACTAGTACCCACCTATGCGATTTCATTTTTAGTGTTTCAATATAACATGTCATGATTTTTTTTATTTTAGATACATATACAATATTTATTTTGATAAAATTGTTTATTTACCATAGAAGAATATATGACAAAATAAATCTAAATATTGGGTTTCAATCATAACAATGAAAGGTTTGATGCGTATTAATGATAGTTATTTATAGAATACTTTTTTTTGAACAATTTAACTATTTAATTTTGATTATTAGTGAATTATATGAAGGTATTTTTATTTTTTTATATATCATAAGATGATTCAACCATTTTGGTTTTTGTTAATGTTTAGTCATATGGGACGTAGGTTATTTTCACATTTATTCTTATGAGATCTTTAGGTTTATATTATAATGATCCGGGAAATAAAAATCATATCTCATAATCACAATTCAGAGAAAAATATGATATTTTATGGAAACTAAATGAATGTTGACATTCTGCCCATTGTGAATGTTTATATCGATTTTTTTCTAATTATAGATGGTATGATAATTCCAATACTATATTAAAAGTATATTGAATATAATATTATCCTAGTAACTTCTAATATTAAGTACCAATGTTATTTTTTATCATAAAATATTTATGGCTTTGAGTAACATAAATTTCCATTGATCATTAACTTTTTTTTATCTTTTACCTAATTGTCTGATTATAATTGTTAACGTTTTTCCACCATTAACCAATATTTACTCATATTTGGAAATCGTGTCTTGTGTTATTGAAAATGGAAATTTTATTTTATCTTCTGTATTGTTTAAATGATTTTTTATTATCTATTTTTACTATGTGTGATTATAACAGAACTATTTTCAGTTTTCCATTATGTGATTACCATGATAATGTTCAAATTGTGATGATATAATATATTAAGTAGGATATAACAATTTTTTTAAAATAAATAATTAATATTAATGATATTTATATATAACATATTGTATATATCATGTTACATTAATTATATATTTTTTTATACATTATATAAAAATAAATGCATTTTTAAACATTTAACCGTTTTTAGCTAAAAATCAGAATTTTCAACTTTTAGATGTCAAATTATTTAAATATTATCCATAAACATTTTCATACTTATTATTTCAATGAATGATGTTATATTTTTATTATAAATAATAAACTATCTTATGATTAATTTATTATTTTTTATATAATGTTTCAAGTTTTGATGAATAGTGGAAATTTATAAATTTATTTAAAAAAATTTCAATTTTTTTTAAAAAGTCAAAATATATATTTAATTTGGATTAAATTAAAAATAATTCTATTATACAGATATAAATCCAATATATGACAATGAAATAATTTTCATAGAGAATTTCTATATAAAAACATTGTATTCATTGGAAAGTTTTCATTTAAAAAACCCACTTCTCATCACATTTGTGTGATTGATATCTTATTCAATTCTACGCATTCTGTTATTTAAATTTAGAAAAATTGACACCATTTTTGAATAAAACTAAAATATATTCAAAATTATGATGAACCAAATTTTTTCACATGTGACTAGTGAATGAAATCAAAATATATTAGAGTCATTAAGAAAAATATGAGTTTATTTAGTGGTAAAAAAAATATTAGGTGTAGACGTGACCCAACACTTGTGATCTATCAATTTTATTGAAAAAAATGTACCCTTATAAATTTAGACATGCAATTTTTGATTATGTGGAACACATTCCATGTCAGTGACCAATATAATAATTTAACATAAAAATGACATTAAAATGTATCTTTGATACTATTAATTTCTATTATGAATTGGTGATAGAGATAAACTGCATTGGTTATGTTATATGTATTATATTGATAGGAAAATTGTTTTTTTATCATTGTAATTTTTCATAAATTTCCAGTGATGATATTACTACCTTAAATGCATAAGAAACGACAAGGAATGGATTTTGTAGTTAAAAATAAAATATCATAAATGATAAAAAAAATTTCAATTGAGGTAAATATATTGAATTTATGTGTTAAATTATTTTCATAGATAAATGAATCATTTAACATAGATAGGTACTTAATAAATTTTTTATCCTTTAATTTCATGATAGATTTTTTAAATTAAAATTAAATAATTATTGAAAAAATTGACAAAAATGTAATTTTATAATAAATGATATTTTTTAATGATTTGTAATCATTAAAAATATAATAAATTTTATAGTTATTTTAAAATATTAATACAAATAAAATATATTCATTAATGTACGGATTGATCTTTTATAAATAATTTCTTGACCCTAAATATTAAAAAAAATTGTTTGAATGTTTTGGGTAAAGCAGTTTTGGCATGTAACAGTTGATTTTGTTAAATTTAATTTTACAAAATAATTGGATATGGTTTATAATTATGTATTAATATTTAAAATTTGTGTGATTATTTTTTTTATAATTATAAATTTATTTTATTTTTAATGGATGAATTAAATAGGTTATAAAACTTGTTATTTTAATGAAAATTCAAAATAAAAATGTAAGGAATCATTGGAGTTAAGGATAATTATTTAAAATTATATATATATATATATGTACTATATTTTAGAGCTGTGCATCTAACAAAGAATAAATAAAATATATCATTATTTGAATTTAGAGGAATTTTAATTATGGGAGACCTATAAATATTAAATGCATCTCATCATTTACAGGAATTCACTCCTCCACAAATACAAATATGCACTAACCCTCCTCTTTTTAATTTAATTATACACATAATTTAATTAGTTTCATGACAATATTATATAATATCCTAAATTTAATCCATATACTAAGATGCTTTTATCATAACGGTTTGACCTAAAACAACATACACTTCCATCAAATGCATTATGAAATCATAGTCTGTGTGTACGATGAACTATCGCATCGTGAACCAATGTAATTCATTTTTTCATTACCATCATTAATGGTATGGAATAATGATGAAATTTATGTTTCTATATTCTATATTTGATATATATGACATAAATACTACATGATAATTTTTATACATTTCTATACCATTAATATTTATTTCCATCAAAATGAGAAGAAAATGGAATTAACATTTAGGCGTATGTACGAACTACCAACGCCATGAACTGTGTATTTCATTAAATACCACTAAATTTTATTGATTGAAATAAATGATTATTTTATAAATAAATATTATATTTATATCATTTATTGTATAATATAGATTCTAAAGAAATAATTTAATTATTTAGACTAGAAATAGAAAGTCCAAACTTGTATGAAATAATAAACAGTTATTTCCAAAAAACACAACTGTAAAATGGACTTGTTAATAAACAGGAAAAAGAGTAAAAACATATTCATAAATGTAATTATAATTATTTATATATTTCGTTAATAAGATAAAATATTTTTTAAAACCAATATACTATGTTTATAGAATGATCGTCCAAAAGTAATCTTGATGTAATGGGTTTTCTCATCTTTCATTTATTTTGGTGAGATATATTCCATATTCACCAATAAATTATATTTTTTTCAATTATATAGTACATGTGAATGTATTTTATTAATATTATAATTAAATTTAAGGGAATTTATAAATCTATTTGATAATACCTCATTCCCATAGTTTATATTTTTAAATTTACCAAATAGGTAAGGGATTTGTTTTTCAATTTCCCTTCATTGAGATGCTTGTTAGGTTATTAAACAATATTATTTTATGAGTTGTAAAAAAATACCATTTTACATGATATATCATGTACATAAATATTTTAAATATATTTTATGTTTTATTTAGTGATATTATTTTAAGGGGATTTTGATTTCATTAAACCAATGTGGAACGAGTATTCTCTTACAATGTCATCATTTAGGGGGACTTTGTTTTATTAGGTCACCGAAGTTGAAATTTAATAATTATTATGATTTATATAATAAAATAATACTTCATGATTATTTCAAGTTATTTTATCATTTCCACTCAATTTTTATTAATTTTTTATTTTATTTTTTATAAAATTTTCATCTACATGTTTCTATTCTTTCAAAAATCTATGTTATTTCAAAAACACATTTTCTGAAATATTATTTAGAAAATAGTTTTATTTTTTTAAAAGGTGAAAGGATATATAACTAAATAAATTTTATAATTTATTTTGGATATATTATTTCATAATTATTCAATGTAATATTCATGGATATGAATTTTAAAAACTGAATTTGTCAGATATAGTTATATATAGAATGAAAACACATTTTCCTCAAAATGAATTTAATTAAACATTAATGGAATTTATTTTTATAATTGAAAAAAACTATTTTATTCATATTCCCAACAAGTGAAAATTTTTACTAACAACATTTCACTTCATTCTCTAAATGAATTAATATAGATTTATAGATATTGTTACTAAAATTGTTTCTTTTTCATGAGTTAAAAAGTTTATAAACATATTAATACCAAACACATTTCTTTTTAAGATGTTAATAATATTTTAAATTTTTTTATGGATTCCATAACTTATCAAATGTTAAATCATGATAAAAATATATTTTTACTGAAACTATTATTTTCATAGGTTAATCATGTTCCAATGATATTATTATGGAACCCATTTCTATTTCTTGGGATAATGAGGTTTCAAAGAGATTTTCATGGAACCCATTTACATTCCAATGGTAAATCATGTTTTTAAAAGAATAAATTTTATTTCAATAAATTATGATAATATGAATTTGTATTTTGTTTATTCATTATTAGGTTTTTAAACATTATAAATTATGGATGATCACAAATATCATCGATAAACTTCATTATTGAATAAATGAAGGTTGTGACCAGCTAACACATCAATGCATTGTGTAATTATTAATTTATATTTAGAATTTCATTGAATAATATCATATAGTTATTTCCATTTTTAGGGTTCTGTAATGGTTCAATAAGGGTTTTATGAGACGATCTTCCTAGATATCAATATGTTTTATCGTTGAGCGGTTTGGGTTTATGAGGTTTTATTTTAACCTGATTGATATAACAAAGCTCTCGATTATTGAATATTGTAACTATTTACATTATTAAATACACAATCCATTTTATCATGTTTTATGATACATTTATTTTTGTGTTGTATGATTATTATTTTGTACTCATAAAATTCAATTATTTCATTATAATTTTATTATTTCTCAAGATCACTTATAAAATTTATTGGCTAATTAATAAATTTTTCCTTACAGATAATTTGAGATCCACATCATATATTTCTTTTTTCCCCATGTTATAAAGAAAGTGGATGTTCTAATTATGTCTAGAAGGGATTTCATTAGGATTATGATTATATCATAGTGTTAAAAATAAAATCATGTATATTTTGATGAAATTATATTTTTATGTAATGTGAAGAATTTTTGTTATACTTTTTTCAAATTCTATAATAATCCAAAAAAAGTGTCCTTGAGAAATTTAGTGACAAAAAAATTCAAAATCTAATTTCTTATTTTATCTTCTATAAAATAAAAATTATCCCTTTTTCTCCCATAAATGTTTCTTTGAATATAGTTGTATGATTCCATGGATCGAGACAATATCATATAGAGGCCAATAGAAAGAAACACTTCGATGATAAGGATTATTTATGAGTTTCATTTCATCCACCACTACTTCATCATGTTACTCAAATTTAGAATGAAATTCATTCAATGTATAAGGATCCTGATCCTCCAAAAGAAATATTAAATTCCCATGAATTATCAACTATCTAAGTCATGAAATTAGAATTTTTTTCCAATTACTTAGGTAAAAATTATGATATTTCATAACAAATTTTATAATTTTCATGTTTTCTCTCTAACATTGGAACTATATAAAAAATCTGTTTGGGGTAAATATATGCCTAGGAATCTAGAAAGGAAGCATAGTTTCCTAAATCATTGATTTTTATATGATTTATTGGGTCCACAATATATCATTCTTCAATAATTGAATTGGTAATTTAATTCCCATGTAACAATATAAATTTACTTATTTTTGGAAATTAGGGTCTTATTTTAAGACATTAATTATCACCATGTAAATAATTTTTTTGTTGTTTCAAAAATCCAAACATATGTTATGTGTGACATTAATAATGATCATAAAACATAACAGCTTTTGGGTGTTCAAAAAAGTACCAAAATAACCTGCTGATGAAATATATTCAATATGTCCCTACAATCCCATCATTTCATAGGGTGAACAATAAATATGTGGCCTCGGGATTGATTGGACCATCAAGTTGTATAGTTATCTTTGTTACCCACTATGGATTTATCAATGTATACATCCACCATTATAATGTAATTAGTAATAAAAATTAATCTGATCTATGGACTATGATATCTGATATTAAACAATCTTTTTATAATTATTATGAATCCACAGGGATAAAATATTCCATCGATCAGGTTTTTGATTCCCTTAATAGGATGATATGGATTTCACTTATAATGACTCAAAATTATGATTCCAAAATAATTTATGAAAATATCCAAATATTCATTTCATAACATAAAAATACATGATATAATATTTTTTATCTTATACCTTTGGAAAATTATACACATAAATAATTGGTCCATAAGTGTTCTATGTCATCTAACTATATATTATTCATAAATAGGTCTCATCGTAGTCATATCATACACAATAACATTCGTCATATAATAAGAAATGTAAATATAATAATTTGATATTTCAGATGATAATAACAATAAATAAATGGATATATCAATATATCATGAGCATATGGATTTTTGAACATCATTATAACAAATAAATAGGATATAATACATATCATAGAACATAAATCTAAGTTATGTAATAAATCATGTCAAATTAATAGAATTGAATCATAATAGAATCGTTGAAATTGAACCATGAGAACATAACACAAGAATAATTAATATATTTTTGGCATATACTTAATCATTGAAGATTAGATTGTATGTATTTCGAGGCTATTTTTAAAGACTATCATAGGGGAATGGTTTCACACCCCAAACCATCATAACAGTCAAGGATCACTACCTAGCAAATCAATGTGGACAAAGAACCAAAGTAAAATAGGTCCACAGTGCATTAAAATTATATTTATCAAAGAATATATCAATATTTAACTAATTCATTTGGGGATATATAGTCCAACTCCTCCCATATCTAAAATCATACATATGTGATACGTAGGATTCTAAAATATTCATCATGTCAAAAAAGTGAAAATAATATGGGATTCAAAATAAGTTCCTAATAGTATATCAAATTAAATGAAATGGTTTTAATTAGAGTATCATTATAGTATAAACCATGAAAATGAAATATTTTTCACAATCTTTTCATCAATTTATAAATCCATAACCCATGAAAATTAATCTATTTCTAGAATCTTTTTATCATTGTACAACAATTGGAAGAGAAATATGTTACGTAAACATATTTTCAACATAAAAAAGAAATAATCCAGATAATGAATTAATAGTTTATCAGTAGTTCATATCCCCAAGTAAATAATTATTATTATAAAAATATTTCATCATATATCGAAATTATTTTTAATAAAAAATCACACGGAATGTTTCTTGGGGAAAACAATCATTAATTGGAAATTATCTATTTAAAATTATAAATTCATAAAATATTCTGAAAATATATTTCATTGAAAATAACTATGAAATATTAAATATTAATATTAAATGAATATAATGGTCAAAAAAGAAATTTTTTTAGTTAATTCCATAATCATTGAAACAATAAAAATTTCACAATTTTCATAAAAAAGGCAAGTTTGGATAAAACAACATTATTACATTCAAAAGAAATTAAAATTTAATCAATATAAAAAATTAATTTAATTAATTATTTGGATAATATTAAAATATAATATTGTTTTTGAGAATTTATAATTTAGTATGATACAAGTGTTTTAAAAGAACAAATAATGATGTTTTTTTCATGAACATTATTTTGAATATTTGAGTACATAAGAGAGGAAAATGAAGGGGGAAATTACATTATTGAAGTAAATATAGAATGAAAATAATCATTATATTATTAAGATATGGATATCATGATTTTATTATTGTAATGAAAATCATGAATAATCATTATAAATGATGAGATTGAAACATAAAACCCTTACCACTTTGGTAAAATTTAATCATACGACCCATGAATGAATAAAATTAAATAATACATTAAATATCATGAAAATAAGTCAAATAAGGATTTTATAAGTCAATATAGGTGTATATACACCTCATTAAATAACATAAGTTCATCACAAAACATCTGTCTCAAAGATGGAGAATTGAGACAAAAATCCATTACCTTATGTGTCGAAGTCCTTCGTAAGCATTCAAGCTTCATGCACAATAAATATAATTGCATTATACAATTTTTGTGAACCATAGAAACACACACACACATATATATATATATATCTTCCAATATAATATTTACTTATGAAATTTTATTTAATATTTATTAGAAATTCAATTTTAAATTCATTTTTATAAGAATAAATAATTTGTATTTATTTTATGTTTTGAACGTTCATTTTTGGTATAAATACATTTTTCATGGTTCCATAATCATAATTATTTAAAAATTGAATAATATAATATATATTATGTATATATTTATTGATGGTAAGCCTTACAAGTTAGAAATATAATATTAAACACAATGTTCATCGATTCAGAAGGTTTTACATATGAATGACTGTTGTTTACATTTTCAGAATGGATTGAAGGAAAGAAAGGTAAATAAGATATTTTCATAGTGGAAATATTTTTTCATTTATATCTATTATTTCCATGGAAAAAAATTATTAATATATACAATGTAATGTGTGACTGACTCACATCACTTCACGAGGTAGTAGTTCGTTGTAAACATATGAGACATTCTATAAATGAAATAAAAATTTCATATGTATAATAATAATATATGTAAAAAAATATTTTATCTACATTAAATATATATTTAATCCATATGTATACCATCTGTGAGTGATGATGATGGAAAAAAATAAAATCGATTCACATTGCTGTAGTCTAATATTCAAATGGTCAGGGCTTTTTTTAAAAATTTTATTGAGGAGGAGATGGTTGTATGTTGTTCCATTCACATAAAAAACGACAGTATAAAAATGATCATGTGGATATTATATTAAAATTTTAAAATCCTTTTAAAGAAGGTAGAAGATGGAATAAAAAATAATGGCTTATATATGTTAACACTTCTTTATTTAATGTCATCTAGATTCCACTAAAGCCTTCCTAAGATGGATTTATGACCAAAATGGATAAAGAGAATGGGGATCAAAGTAAGGATTATATTTTTATTTAAATTGTATAATTAAATTAGTTATTGATTTGTAGATCATACAATATTTGGGTGGCCTTTTATAACTATGGGAGAGGATACACCTTTTATTTTCGAAAAGAGAATAATGAAACCACCGAATTCACATTCCAAATGGGCCTGGAATTGATGTTACCATACCTAAGAGATATTAAAATCTAAATTTTGTTCTAAATTTTTTTATACTATTCAATAGTTCATTTAATCTCTTATTTTATTAGGACAACCCCCAATAAGCTGATTTTAATCATAAGAGTGATAAATTATATTTTAAATTTTTACTATTAATTTGGACAAAAAATAATATAGACGTTATTTTATATTATAAATTATGCTAATTAATATTATTAAACCCATTTCCCAAAATATTAATTTGTAGAAGTAAAAATTTTATTTTAAAATTAAGCACATAGAGAAGATGAGAATGAGTTTTCCCATTGAAAAAAATGTCCACATGGTTTTGATGATTTTATATAAATTTTATAATGAAAACTATAATGATGAAATTAATTTTACTAAATGATATATAATTGATGTGACTTCCCTTTTAATGATATATTAAAATAAAAAAGACCCATAATAATTAATTAAATGAAATTGTATATTTCAATGAAAACATGTATTTTTAATATTCATCATAATGTTATCAATTCACAATAATAATAAAAAGTAAATTTTATTATATGAAATTTTCAAAAATCTATTTTCTTTTAAAATATTAATTTTATATAAAATTCATAAATTAATTTTATTATTTATCAAAAATATTATGAATAATCATTTTTTTGAGAAATTAGTGGTTTACAAACCTATTATTACATTACAAAAAATATATATCTATATATCTATATATTTATCTATATATTTACTAATGTATGATTTTTTCAAGTACATGTTTGACTTTCATATGCATCCACATTACCCAAATTCCGTCTCCCTTCATCCAAACCCAAAAATTACTCCAACAATTCTGACCGTGATTGATATTTACCATAACAGTTTCTCGATCCCCTCCATGAATCCCCTCCCTGATTTCCCTCTCCCAACTCTTGGGTTCCCTATCACCTCGCCGATACCCCCCTCTCCATCTCCCGTCATTATCTCCGCATTCCCCTTATTTCGGTTACCGACTGTCTCTCCACACCTATTGAACCCCTCCCATTCTATTCATCGGTTTCCCCGAAACCCTATCCTCAGTCGCTCCTCACTTCGTTTACCTCCACCTCTGCATGCAGTTGCTTTGCCTACAATTGCTCTGCCTCCACAGACTATACTTCCACCTTCACAAATTCATCAAACCACTACCGGAACCTGAGTCGACTAGAACTTGGTATTCCAAATAAATAAAAACTAGGTTTATCCTCATCCAAATGCCGAAGATGTTGGTCGATCGAAATGACTGAGCTCGATCAAAGGGGGATACATCCAAGTTTATACACAAAATATGGTCTCCAATTAAGTTGTAGAAGGAGATGTAAGATGCTAATTAACTCACATCGAATCAGAAAACATTTAAGGTTCCCAAAGCACTAAGATGGGAATGGAAGACCGTGCTTGTTAGTCTTTGTTTGCAGTTGTTCGGTTTAAGAGGATGGGTCCCCAATTCTTCCACGCACACAGTATCTTTGTTACCAGCCCCACCATTATCCCTTGAGTTCACTCAATTTATTCACGTGGACCACATGAAAAGATTCATCGATGAAAACTCCACACTCATTCCTCCCCTTCATTGTATTGACATTTTTGTATTGCATTTTCTTCCAAAAAATCAAATTACTTTTCCTTTTGTCCCCAAAATCATTATAGTTTTATAGAAATTATCGATACCTCATAGGTTTGTTCTGGAATGTAATTTTAGTACACTGTATTAAAATTCATGGTTATTCATACTTGGTTATTTAGTGGATGAAGTCTCACTACTATACAAAGAGGTATGTTCTTGAATTTAATAGTTTTTTGAATTAGAAATCATTCATTGTTTTATTCATAACTAATGTCTATTTATCCATCTGTTTGTTGATTCGTAGGTGCTGAAGTGGTGGTCATTCTTAATATGGTATGTTATCCTCATGTTGTTTATGTACCATTTAATTAACCTATTTGAGTAGTAATGAAATGGTTTTTGCATAATTCTGCAAAGTTATTGATGTTGTTTTAGGGATTTATTTTCCCATATTTATTTGTTAGAAAAATTAAAATTAAACTTACCTCTTCATCTCTATTCAAATTTTGAAAGTGGAATAAATCGTTTTATGTTTGTTAACAATATATATTGATTTTTAATAGTAATCTAATCTAATTTATAGGTCTGTAAATATTTTAGTTTGAATATTTCATATAACTTATATGTACCAAGAACATAAAAATATAAATTCATATTTTAAAATAAAATTCTTTTATTTAAAAGAAATTTATTAGAATGCATAGGTTTGTAAATATGCATGTTAGCATATTGTTTGTAACTTATATGAATGAAGTCTATAAATACAGATCTATTTGAGAAGAAATGAGTTGTGCTGCTAACAAGGTCAATGAGAAAATATCTAAAGCACTCACTTGTATGGATCAAAATTTTTAGTATCAAATTTATTAGGCCATGAAAGACACGAACAAGATAGATAAAGGTGATTGTTCTCCCTTTTTCATTATCATTTTTTGTTTCAATATTGTGATCCTATACACTTGACTATAGATTTCTACTATCATTCAAGGAAGTCTGAAATTTTATAAATCTCAACAAAAGGCATAGGTTATGTTATTCACCATTTAAAATCAATTCTAGTCAGAATTCATGCATTGTTATCTCAAAGCCATTCTGGTCATATTATTTCACATGGAAATACTTAACGTATATTAGAACATAGTTGTTCTTGGATACCATGAATTTCATTGTTTTTGAGTGATTCTAACTTGAAATGGAACTAGATTTTATATTAAAATATACTAACATTTATATTGCATTTTATATTTCCCTTTATATTGCACTCTATATTAGATCATGTAGTACCAAAATTGCAGTTTACATTCCAGTTTTTATAGCTATTTCAATATAACATCATATTAAAATATATATTAACGTTTATATCCCATTGTCATGTACTGAGATTGTATTTCCCTTATGGATTATATTATCATGCATGTTGTTTCCTGATGCAGAATACAATTTTCTTCTATAGGAAAGCATTATCATAAATGTCCATATGTTAGCTTGGATGGTACTATTGATTTATGTATTTCCATTAATGGATATTTTTTCTTCCTTATAAACAGTTTCTTCCATTTGTTTTATTTTCCCACGCACACATTATTTTCGTTCCCCCTAACACCATTTTCCCTTGCGTTCACTCAATTTCTTCACACGGACCACAGAAATAGATTCATCGATGGAAAACCAACACTCTTTCCTCCCCCATCATTTTAATGATATTTTCCTATTTCATTTTTCCAAATATTCACTCATGTTTACCTTATATCCCGATAATCATTACAGTTTTTATGAAACTATTGATCAATCATAGGTTTGTTCAAGAATTTTAATTTTGTACCCTATATTGAACTTCATGGTTATTCATACTAGGTTAATTGATGGATGAGTTCCCACTACTACACATAGTGGTATGTTCTTGAATTTCACAGTTTTTGGATTAGAATTTATTCATTGTTTTATTCATCACTAATGTCTATTAATCCATCTGTTTGTTGATTAATAGATGATGAAGTGGTGGTCATTCGAATTATAGTATGTTCTCCTCATTCCATTTATGTATTATTTAATTTACATATAAAATCAGTAAGGATATGCTTTTTGTTGCATCATTCTATAATGTTAGTGAAGTTATTTCGAGGATCTATTTGTTCATATTTATTTAATATTAAAACTCATATTCTACTTCTCTGTTCATCTCAATTCGAATATGTAAATTGGAATATATATATTTATATTGGTTAACAATATATATTCATTTTTAATAGTAATTTCTTCTAATATATATGTTTCTAAATATTATGGTTTGAATATTACATATAACTTATATGTACCTGAAAAAGAAAAATTTTGATTCATATTTTTTAACAATATTTTAAATTTTAACTGTAATTTCATTAAATGAACATGTTTGTAAATATACAGGTTTACATATTTTTTTGAAACTTATATTTATCAATTCTATAAATATAGATCTATTTGATCACTAATGAGTCGTGCTATAACAAAGGACAATGAGAAAATATCTGAAGTGCTCCCTTGTATAGATCCAACTTTTCAGTATCAAATTCATCAGGCTATACAAGACATTGACATGACAGAAAAATGGTAATTTTTCTTCCTTTTTCTTCAACATGTTTTGTTGAAATCTAGTTCTTATCTGAATCACTCCCTGGTATGGATCCCACTATTCAGTGTCAGATTGATCATGCCTTCAAAGACATGGACATGACAGAAAAAATGTTATTGTTCCCCATTTTTCATCAACATGTTTTGTTACAATCTTGTGCTCCTATACACTGGAATATGGTATTAATACTAGAAATCAATGAAAAATGAAAGTGTATAAATTTCAATGACATTCATAGGTTATGTTATTCACCTTTTCAAATCCATTCTATCCATAATTCATGCATGATTATCTCAAAGTCTTTCTGGTCAAATTATGGCACATGAAAATACTTAATTTATGTAAGGAAATAGTTATTGAATACCACGACATTCATAGTTCTTGATTGATTCTAACTTCAAATGGAAATGAATTTTATATTAAATTATACTGCCATTTATATTGCATTTTATATTTCACTTTATATAAGTTCATGTTCTACTGAAGTTGCAGTTTACGTTCCTTTTTTTATAGTTTTTTTTATATAACATCATATAGTAGTTTATATTGATGTTTATATTTCATTATCATGAAGTGAGATTTAATTTCCCTTGTAGATTATATTATCATGCATGTTATTCCCTTATGCATAATACAACTTCCTTCTGCAAGCATGCATTATAACACATGCTCATATGTTAGTTTGGATGGTACTCTTGATTTCTGTATTTCTAGTGATTAATAATTTTTTTTCTATATATACAGTTGTTTTTATTGGTTTAATTTATACTCCAAGAAACCAAGTAAATGTTTCACATCCCATGGTTTGGTTATTTTTTCTAATCTTGTGTTTCCTTGTATTTTTCAATAGCTTATTGCAATTAATTACATCAATGTTTTTCACTAATGTTGTTTCAATAGTGTTAATTTGATGAATTAATTTATGTGGCTCTACATGTTTTTTATGTATCCTCAATTTGATGGAAATTTTAGGTTACTACAATGGGTGTGACTCCAAAAATATCAGGGAATAGTTTTTCAGAAATGATACTTCATTCATGATTTGGTTTGAGACACCCATTATTGGAAGTATTTTATTGTTGGTCATATTTTGGGATTTGAATCAACTCTCGAGAAATGGAAAAACTATTCTTTATTTTAGAAAGTGTTTTAACGTGTTAAATTATGTTACCATTTTGTAATACATCAATTCAATTTACAAATTCCCCACATTCCTAACATGAAATTACATTCAAGTGGTATCGACTATTTTCAATTTGATTTTAATTTTTTTAGTGACACAGTTTTCTCCATGCCTTCATTATCAGTTTGTCTGTTTTACCATTTACTTTTAGTACATTGTTTTTTCATTAAGATCACTCCAGAAAAAATTTTCCGATTTCAAAAAATTTTTATATCACAAAAATAATGACTATACTCATTTTTTGGAAGTGTTGTAATTTTTTTTACTGATGTTATGGCGTAGGAAAAATACATAGACCAACATTAGGGCATGAAAAATATGATTGGGAAAGAATATGTTTCCTATATTTAGATGATAAATGAAAATCAATCTGATATATAATGTATGAAAAGATGGTCTCGAGTGATTTAAGAAATGTTATTTGTCTATGGAATGAGGTTCTTGACTGTTAGCTATTGATTATTTTTTATTATGTTGATTTTTGTACGATAGAAATGCCATGGATTCTCCCGGGGAGCTTCCATCCACATAGTGGAAATATCATTTCACTGAATTTTCCCTATCAATTAAAAATTAGAAAATAATGAATCCATCATATTAGTATTGGAATAATGATTTCTACTAATTTTATGTCTCATGAAGGAATCACAAATTTGGTGGAGGTATGGCTTGAATTTGAATGGTTTCATGCAAGGAGGTCCATTTTTATGCTCGGCCATTGTTAATCACATTCCATTATCATTTAATGTCCACCTATATTGTTCATCATATTCCAATTCATAATAAAATTTCTTTCTATGGTCCATGATCCTATTTCAATACTATAGTTGTTTGTTGGGAATCCATGTCACATAAGTGGAGACCAATGGAGTTTCAACGTAGTATCACTTGGCTTGCGACCAATACATTCCATGAATGGTGCCCTATTTATGGTCTTGGTGATGTTAGTCCCTTCACCTATTTTTACATCATTATCAATCACTACAACCCAACGTACTTATCAACCCCTTTGATTTATTTATTTTTAGTTACATGAATTTTTATCCCACATTAAATACTATAATGCTCTAATTTGAATTGTCCATATGAATTATATTTTCATTCATGTAATTTATTTCTCTATCATGAATTCCAAATATATATATGTATTATTTATTAATTAAACTATATTTTTTCTACTATGTTTATGATTTCTCATCAATTTATATAAATTATATTCCATTATTATGTAACAATCATTTGAGATGTAAATATATTCAATATTTATATTCATATTTCTATTTGAAAAATAATATTCCATTATTGGAAAATATAATAGTTTTATTCTGGCATGAGAATTCACGGGCGTAGTACAAGTTAAGTACATTTTCATAGATATGTTTTATATATAAAAAATTATTATAAAATTATATAAAATTTTATTTTTCATAATCATGATACCTAATTTAATTTATAGTTAATTACAGTAATTATTAAATATTAATATTAATAGTTTTTCAGAGTTTAGTAAAACATGATGTTGCATTTAATGTATGATATCTACACAATAAAATTTATTTTTTAAAGTATTTCAAAAAATATCATGGTGTTACATTATACCTCCATTAAAATTATTTTCTCCATTTAAATTATATCACTTTTATAAAATTATATAATGATATTTTAGCCTCATCATTTCATCTTGATTCCATGTTGTTTCCAAAAAATACGGGTTTCTCCACAAACATTGGATATTGAGTGAAATTATTTTGTAGATCATTATCTATTTGATCCTGAATATCCACTACTAATTCTGCATAAGAAATATATTCCTAAAAAACTATTACCGATGGTTTTTTTTCAGATAATGATTCATTTCTATACTTCCTCATTAGAGATACATGAAACACATTGTTAAATGGATACCAGTTTTATGGGTGTACCAACTGATAGGATAGTACAATGATACGATCTTTAACTATAGAACCTATAATATAATATGATATTAGATTTAAATATTATATAATTATTATCACCATATTCCATTATAAAATTCATAGATTCAGGTAGTCAATATCATAAAATTCCAAATCCCATTTCGTATTGTCAAAAAAAATTGTAGCCAACTTTTCTCTTCCATTAGTTGTTCTTGAGTGGATATAGCTCTCCATTCCTCTTTATTTTTCTCTCTCATGTTGAACTATCTTTCATTCAACATCATCATTACATTATTCTGAATATCGACACTTTTTCTCACAGAGGTCTTCATATGGATCCCTCTTCATTCTCATGTGAATGATATTGTAGTTTGATAGCTCAACTGTATTAAATAGTTCCTCACAAAACCCATTAATATATATATATATATATATATAAATATAGAAATATTACTTCTACTGTTTTAATTCTTCATTCAGTCTTATTATATGTACCAATATGATACATTGTGCGGAAACTCAATTCTGTATTAAAATATTCTATAATTCTTTTCTAAAACATCATGGTAATCCTTAGATCCTAATTAAATATAATATAAATATATACACCATGAATCCTTAACACTATAATAATTTATATCAAGGAATGATGATCCAAATATAAAATATATATGATACTGGTTAATTATTTTTAATTTTCAAGGTGACTAACCCCATATGGAATAATGTCATTTAGACAATTTAGTAGTCTGAAGAAACAATTCAGAGTCATTTTTCCCATTTCCATTATAGTATATGTAACTTATATCAAATCCCATTATAATTTTCCTCTCAAAAAAATTTCTATCATAATAATCACCTAGGTTGAAAATCCATAATATCATTCGTTATTAATTCAGTATATACATAGTGTTAAAATATTAATACATCTTTGGGATTCTAGGATGATTAGATAATTATGTAAAATAAGCTTACTATAATATCAACTCCAATAATATTGTATGTGTGGTAAACATATGTGGATCATAAATCATTTCATTCCATGATGATCAGGAATAAAATGAGGATCTTTTTAACTGTATCTTTTATCTCATAATCTTTCTTATAAACTATATTAATCATCACTTGGATAGGTGGTTTCACATTCAGTTGAACGAGATATGATTTATCCCCTTCCATAGATATTTATAAATCCATCCACTATATATATTCAATTACTAGATCATATGTGATCCTTATCAGGGATAATATAGTATGATCTATTCTACTCAAATAAGTATCCATATTATGGGCTTTCCTATGGTTTATATGTATAGACATGTCGTAATCATTAATCATATCTGACCATGTTAGTTTTTATATATTCAACTAATTTTTTTGAATATAAACATTAATTATTTATTATTAGTATTTATGTAATCATTTCTGTATAATTTCAATTCCATTATTTCACTAATTCATAAACATTCATAGTTAAATCCAAATCATGAGTTGGGTTTTTTTATAAAAACATAAATTTTCATTAATAGTACCATAAAATTAAAAAATATTTCATTTTATAGGATCTAGGTACCTTCTTTTGTTTATCAATATACATTAAAAACAATTATATTAGAACCTAGATGAGGATAATGGTGGTTGCTTTCAAGTGTTTTATTTTGCTGTTAAATTATTTTTTTTAAGAAATGAAATCACATCACTTTTTATTTAGTGAAAACCATATTAATGGTTGTTTTCAAGAAAATATTAGAGTCATACAATCATAATAATCAGACAGACATTATCCATCATAACAAGGGATAATTGTTTGAATCAAATAGTATAGATAATACATGCATTGGGTATAGAATGGAAGAATATTGTAATGGATATTTTATCGTAATTTGGAATGGGAGTATATGACACATGGATAAGTATATTATAGGAAGTAAATGAAAATCATATTAACATGGAATTCAGTAATGTAGAATATATTATCTTAATGAAGAATCCGAGTATGAATGAATATGATAAAATTATATGTGATTATTATTTAATGATTTGTAATTGTAATAAATCATTAATATTTTTTAAAACTTATGTAGAATGCATTATGAATGAAAGTGGGAGAGATATGTTTGAGTTTAGTCGTACCCATATTTATCATATCTGGGGGGGAACTGAATAAAGAGATACTTGTGATTGTAGTAATAATAATCAAATCTAGGAGGAAATAAAGATCGTGTTGAAGATCATAGTAAAAAAATCATACATAAGTAAACCATAATCTGTCTCATGAGGAAACATATCGTACCTAGATTATCTCACCCTGAATGATCATGCTGATTATATCCATGCCAATTTTACTCATAAATATAATAATATGGACACTCTTACTTCGGTTGAGATAAATGGTTGATTGAATTTTTTGATGGAAGAGATAGATGAACTATAATGTTTCTCGAATTTATTCATCAAGCTGGTCAAGAGATTAATTACTTTTTTTATCTCTATAATTTAATCTCCATGTGTATCAAGAGAATATGAGAAGAAGAAGTCTAGTATGTCTATTGGTCAAGTTGAATGTTGGAGAAGCTAAAATATCAAATGTGAAGGGGTTTTGTGGATGTGATATCAATGGGGAGCTCAAAATTCAAAATACGGATTTCAATTAGCATTAATAATTGATATCCATTTAATTATTCATTTTCATTTAATTGATACATTGAATTGTATTGGATAGAAAATATTTAAAAAATCATTCTAATATATTTATGTGATAATTGAAACTTAATAGAATGTTTGAAGAAAGAGTGGATATTTTTGATGATTTGACAATCATTGGAAAGTTTTGATGTGGTCAAAATTCACTCAGTAATTTAGGTGGAATTAATATTGGTGTGAGTTTGACTAAGTGTAAATTTTTTTTGGTATTCCCTACTAAACATTTCATGGGTCACCTTTAGAAGAATAAGTACATTGTACTTTCTGATGGGTGATTTATTGTTCACTACATTAGAGGGAGAAGATCTGGTTTTTAGATATAAGATGAAGAGTTTTTATTCACTTGTGTTGAATAAGGTTTAAGAGATAATTGAAAGAGAAGAAGCAATATAAAAATGTTTTATTCACCTAGTCATCATAATCAGTTATTATCGTACTCAACTGATTACCTTTTTTGGATTTTCTATTTTACTTGGTTGATCATCATATAGGGTGAGATTAATTGGATCCTAGATTTAGGTACTATGATTTATAAACTGAGGAATATAGAGTTTTGAATTGTATTTATTGTACTCATACATTGAAATACCTTTTCATATTGAGGATTTATACTATGAACAATAAGACACATAATAATAGGGCATAAATAATTTTAATGAGAAGAATCATATTTCAAGATTTGTAAACAGAGGAAATCAGACTAGGAAAAACTGACTGGGAAAATATGACTTTTTTCCAAATCAATGTCTAAGAAGTTCTCACCAACTTTTGGGTAGGAAGGTGAATATATATTTTTTCAATTCCATAAATATTTAAAATTTTATATAAGGTCATGTAAATTGATTACTTATATAAACATCTTCTTACACTATTTGGGCTAATAGGGTGCACACATAATTGTGTACTGTCTTCAATGTACTATATGAGTGAATGATAATAACCTACTCATTTTAGTATAATAACTCATTTCTAGTGGATTGTGTGATATTGGATCATATACATACCATATTGTGGCCCAACTCTTCTTATGGAGTTGTGAACCATATAAATACTCGTTTTCTTATGGATGTATGCTTGACTTTTTTCATTAGGGAATAAAATATTTAATAGGTGGTAAATGTTTTTTCATTTTAAATGACACATAAATGAAAAATTATCACTGATTCTCCCATATCCCTCGCAGTGATACAATTACTCTAACTAGGAAATTACATGTGGTATTAGAGGGAGGTACCCTTCCCAATTTCTTTACCAATGTATAATTGTGTTTGTGTAAATAAAAAAGGTATTTTGTTTTTTATTGAAGGAATTATCATATATATAATAATAGATTGTTTCTTTATGTTATTCCAATTACATATATTGCTTCAAGAACTAAAAAAATGGGATTTCTCATACTAATCTTAAATCTCCTCTTACATATGTTGATAAGAAGAATCTAAATAATGGTGGAAGGGCTAGGAATTGCATATTTTAAACACTTAATGAAATTGAATTTCAAATGCTGAGAGTTTCCCCAAACGATGCTATTGGGGATAAATTGGAAAAAGATGTGATAAAAATACAAATGTGTAAAAAGAAATATATAAAATCTGGATATTGATGTACGGAGTCATGAAGATTTGTGAACATGATTTTATTTGCGGTATAATTATATGGGTAAATAATATTGTGAGTCATGTTATATATCTTGGTGAAATTTTGGATCGTTCTTCAGTTTTTAAAATACATTAAGAATCCTTCCCGAAATGTTTGATGCAAAAGATTATTCATTGGAGAAAGAGATATTTAAACACTATCTCTTAATTAGTTTCATATCACACTCATTACATTTAAAATGAGAAGGAATAAATATATGAAAAAAGTATGATAGTTAAATGTGATTAATTGATATAAAGAATGAAAATTCATAAATGATTATTATCAATGAATAAGCTTAAAAATCTAATTAAGAAGATGAGTTATGTAAGAATCATAAGAATATTTTATCCTTGTTTGCTAAAAGTTTGAAAATAGGATTTGGTAAAAACAAATGGAAACATTCCTTGAAATGTTTTTAATATTATCCTTTGGAAAAAATTTCAGATAATCTTCTTAAATGGAGGAAATTAGATGATATTGATAAAGAAGAATGACAGTCATTAATATCACGGAAAAAATAGGGTAATAAAGGAAAAATCAATTCTATAGGGAAATAATTTTTTTTCAAATTGAAAATATGAATTTTTATATCTAAAGATGAAGAAGAAAAATATAGTGATGCTAAATCTGAAAAATCAATTTAATATTGTAATAGAATGTATATTTATTGTAATATTTAATGATTATGAATTCAGAAGAAGCAGTTTGGAAGAAGAAGAAACTAAAATTGAAAATCCATTCAAAAAAAGTAGAATAAATGACTAAGAAAGATATGAATGCTTGAAAATAAAAACAAAAAATTAGAAGATGAATGTTTTGCAATATGAAATCATGTATTTTTTTAAGCTAGTGGAGCTGCTAAACAAGGTAGATGATTGGAATAAATATCTAGAAGAAGGAAAAAATCATAATTAGTATTTCAAAGTTATATTTTTTCAAAAAATATGTTGATTTGGAATAGATATAAAAAATAATTCCAAATTTGAATAAAGAAATACATGTTTTCAAAAATTCTATTTCTGATGTTGGTGAATGTTATTAAAAGGAGATAAATGAGAATGATCAAAAAATTAACTTCAAATGTTGAGAAGAAAGATGAAATTACTTATAAATAGAAGAAATTTTGGAAATTCATATATATGGCCACAAACAACAAATTTTTGAATTTATAAGTCCTAAAGGACCCTATATCCAAAAAAATTTAATCTATAGGTGTACAAAATAGTTTTAATTTTTTTACTTCTGATTAAGTAGAAATGAAATGTAAGAATCTGATTGAGAATATAAATTTTGATGGCTTAAAAAATAAGGATAAGATGGTTTCTAATAAACATATTCACAATTACAGCGAGTATCGAGCTTTCAGGGGAAAATACTCATTTTATGTCTATTTCTTGTATTGTGGAGGATTTGGTCCTGAGAAAAATATTTTCATGTTTAACTAACATAATTAATATTACTCTACATGTTATGAAATTCATGGAATAATGTTATATAATTAATTAAAAAAAATAATTATTAAAGGTTTTTTAAAGAAACATAAAAAGGTTGGAGTATACATTGAAAATATGATCCAACCCCAGAATACTATTTGTGAAATAAGTGATAAACCCTGATAAAATTCAAAAGGTTGGCTTGTTTTATTTCTATCTCAACAAAAGATTCATAACAATTCTCAAAAACTAATGGAGAAGAATGTAAAAGAAGAAGAAATTTTTTTTATTATTGAATACATATTGAAACATACAAAAGAAGATAACCCTTGGAATTAGTATAGTTGGTGATTATATCCCATTATAAGAGATTTTAAATTATTGAAAATTGTGAAATATATTAATAAAGTTACAATCACAATTGAAATTGATAAATCCTTGAAAATCTTTGGTTTTGGGTCACCCTAAATTGGGTAATAAAATATGAAATCAAAGAAAACTATATATGTTAAAGGGATAAAACACATTATGATAAATCATTCCCAATTATGTGATGAGGGTAAAAATTTTATTTTTAGAAAAGAGGGCTTTGTTATGGAAATTGAATAATATTGAAATATCATTATTGGAGGACAATATACAAAAATATTTTTTTAGATTTTTGATAAAAACTATTTTTACATGAGTATGTTGGAATAGAATTAATTAAGGCATAAAATCATTATGAACATGTTTAGTGTAAACATGGTAATGTAATATAAAAAAAATATTGCCTCGATATTCTTTATTTCCTAAGTGGATGAGATTGGTGTTGCACTATTTTTTCAGATGTAAAGATTAAAAAATGAGTTCATAAAAAATATAATATTGGTTCCAAACATCCCATAGAGATGATTCATTCTAATATATATGGGAAAATGAGGATATTATTCAACAAATAAAGATAATTACATCATAAAATCTATTAATGATTATATTCTCATTTATTGTATTATTTTTATAAAACATAAGTTAGATGATTTGGAAAATTTTAAAATATTCAGATGAAAAACTGATAAGGAATGTGAGTTTTCTGGGAGGATGTTTTGAACTAATAATAGTGTTGAATACAAATGTGAATAATATGAATGGTTTTTAGAGAATAATGGATTTGAACCTGACTATAGTTACCTATACACACCTATAAATCCTGGTAATTAATAAAATAATAGAAGTTTCATGGATATTGGAAGAACAATGTTACTTGAACATGTCATTTCCCATTACTTATAGAGGGAAGCTAAGATTATGTCTATTTATATCAAGAAAAAATTTTTTAATAGCAAAATATTAGATATGACTCCATTAGAAATATTTTCAAGAAAACCTCAATGCATGAAACACATTAGAGTTTTCATGAGTCCATTTATTATAAAGAAGAAAGTTGTATACTATGGAATTTTTGAGTAGATTGATGATGATGGAATATTCCATGGATATTATCTGGAAGGATTATGATATAAATTATTCCAAAAAGAAATAGAAGTAATTTATAATTATGTTGATGTGAATTTAATTGAATGATTCAACAATGAAAAACATATTCAAGAAGAAAATAAATTTGAGCAAGTTGATAAAAAAATCGAATAAAGATATAAAAAATTATACTACTACTAAAAAAGAATAACTAGATTCATCGATTTTAGGTGATGAGAAAGACACTCAAAAATATCAACTCAGGTTGATGAAGCAAGTGGAACCTCAAAATATAGTTTGTGATCATCATCTAATAGATCAAACAAGAAAAAAGATAATTGTATTACATATAATTTTTTGTATTCAAAAGTTGAGCCGAATGATGTGAAATAATCATTTGAGTATCTGTAATGGGAACAATCCATGAATGAAGAGTTTTATTATATTGAAAATAATGATACATGGGAACACATACCCAATATTGAAATAAATAACATTATTGGAACAAAGTAGGTTTTGCCGGAAAGAAGAATTAATAAGATTAATAAATATGGAACAAATAATTATTGGTGTAAAAACGGTATTCAAAAATTGAAGGTATTAATTTTGAGGAAAACATTTCTCTGGTGGAAAGACTTGAAACAATTAGAATCATTGTTTATATTGCTACACAATGTGGGTACATGATCTTTCAAATAGTTGTTAATTCTATATTTCCAAATTGGATGCATTCATAAAGAAGATAAAATTTATGGAAGGAAGAGTGGATATAAATCATTATATTATATAAATTCACGACTATTATTTAATCATAATTGATTATGTTGATGAAATTATCTTTATTGGGAATGATGATATACGATATGAATTATTTGATAAAGAAATTAAAAGTTTATTTGAAATTTTCATACTGGTGGAATTAAAATATATTATTCGGTTACAAATATAACAAAATTTGGAATATATTTTTATTTCACAGATAAATTATGCTAAAGAACATCATCAGAGGGTTGTCATGTGAAACTCAAAACATGTTTCCACACTATTATTAGTGGAACGATGTTGTCAAAAGATGTATAAGGAAACCAAGTTGATCGGAATGAATTTGAAAATATGATTAGAAGATTGTTGTATTTTATTACCACAAGACCCAGAGTTGTTATTATTGTAACTTTATGTGAAATATTTCAGAGTGCTCCAAATGAATACCATTTAATTGTCGGAATATGAGTTATCAGATACATTAAAGGGAAAAAATAAAAATCAGATATGGAGGCTCATATTGTATTTACATGTTTTGGTATTCATATAATAATCAGTATGGAAACTTTGATGATAGATTATCCACATATGGGGGAGTATTAGTTTTGGGAATGAATTGTGTAAGTTTGAATTAAATGAAATATAACTCTGTAACTCTCAGTTTGGCTAGAGTATGTTTCTACCACTCTAGACACAACCCAACATATCTAGATGAATACTCAACTGCATATTTTACATGGTTAAGTCATGTTACCCATTATCTTGGGTTGTGATAATCAAAGTACAATATATCTCACAAATAATCTAATTCAACATTCGCATTCAAATAATTTTTTTATCAAATATTCTTTCATTAATGAGATTGTGGAGAATAATTAATTTATGTTGAAATATATTCCAATAATGGAATACTATACTAACATTTAAATAAAAACAATTTTATATGGATTCATTCTTTAAATTGAGGTTGAACATGGATGTTAATCCTATATCTCATTAAGGTTAAGTTATTTCTATTATGGTCTCTCTCATATTACCTTTCGATTTCATTGCCTTGAGGAGGAATTGATTCATTAAAAATACTTTTTAAATGAAAAAAGAGTGAGTTGTGGGTATGTGATGAAGTCAAAAACGTATTTTGGTGAACTATTCTAATTTTTTTAAAGTATTAAAATAAATAGAGAAAAAATTATTCCAAGGAGAATGAATAAAATATGAGAATAAAAAATATCCAAGGAAGGAAAATTATAATGTTTTCATAATCACTACTTTTGGACAGTGTGGTTTTATTGTCAAGGGTTCTTGTTTTTTACAATGAGTTATCTCACGTAGGCTATTAATTATTAATAATTGATACAGTTTTTGACTGTACAATGATCAGTGATTTATGAAACATGGTTTGTAGAAAAATACAAAGTGGGAGATTGTAAGGACCAATAAGATTATAAAGGTGGTTGTTTTTATGTTTTTTATTTTTTCTTAAAGAATGTTTTTGATGAAATTAAACCACATAACATTTTATTTGGTGAAAATAATATTGATGGGTTTTTCAAAATCATTGGACTCATGCATTCAAGGAAATTAGACTATATTTTTCTATCATAATGATGATGAGATGTTTTTAAGAAAATGTTCTGATCATACTTTCCTTGGCTCCGTAATGGGAGAAGATCATAATAGAGAATTTATTTTAATATGGAATGATATAATCAGTCATAATGATAATTTATCATGATAAAAGTAAATGGACATATGATTCAATATGAATTTAGTATGAACTATTTCATTGTATTAATATAGAATCAGAGACTTCATGACTATGAGAAAATTAATTTTAACAATTCTTTTCAGATTTGAATTTCTAATAAATCATAATTAATTTGGGAAACTAATAATGATAGATTGATAAAAGAAAGGTGATGTGAAAGAGTTGGGGAAATTTTTACATATATAAATAATATATGGGTGGCAGGGAAGTTATAAATGATGTATATTTTATTCATAAAAATCAGATAATCATGGAATGATAGAAAGTGCTAAAGATCATACTTAGAGTAAGAATACACAAAAAAATCATCCTCAATATCTGGATGGAAAAGATATTACCCAGAATGATCATACCTAGAATGATCTGGATGATTGTATATAAGATAATAATAGTTATAATGATCATAACATGGGAAATAATATACAAGATGGGATGGATGGTTGATTGAAATGATGAATAAAGAGATAGATGTACTCTGAAACACCCCTCCCCACTCGGTGATAAAATTACTCTGTATACGCACTTACACATTCTCCATTTTAGGTAACTGTTTGAATGTGTGAACTATTAAATCTTCTATTTAGTTACCTGATATTTTCCCTGTATGCATTTATCCCGAGGAAGTATCCTTCCTTATAAATCAATATGGTGAGTGTATTAGATAGTGGCGAGGAAATTTTTACTAAAAATTTATAAAATCCATCAGAATATGTAAAATATGGATTTATGTCACTATGGTAGTTCTTGTACATCATTCAATATACTAGATCATTTTTGGATATACTTATATACCCTCATAAGAGATTAGATAACCCAAAAAGTAATTCTTTTTTATACAAAATTCTATTTTTTAAATTTTTCATATATTATTTCCTTCCATGTGGTCGTTAGGATAATAATCAATTGATCTCAATGATATTCTTTCTACATTGAAGAGATATAAATATCTTCTATAATTACAACCATACACTGATAAAGGTATTCTCTAAATACACAATTCATCACATTCATGAGGATAGTGGGGGAATTATTAACACCACATGGAATCACTATATATTCATAGTTTTCTTTCTATGTATACAATGTATTATTGGGAATATACTTCATCATTACACTTAATTGATGACATCTATAATAAAGTTAAATATAGTAAAATATTTTAGCTCCATGAAATTGATCTAATTGGTCTCCAATATGAGGTAGAGAATACTAAATCTTGTTCATGATACTTTTTTTCTTAGTAATCAATGATAAGTCACATTAATATTTCATTATTTATGACCATGAGAAATGGTTAAAGCGCAGGTGACACACATGGTAAAATAAATACCTTGTAAAGGTTCTACTAGTTTTTTTACATTAATTCATACAAATCCTTTATTTCCATTCAAATGTAATTTCACAAATTAAGAATGGATCATGAAAAAGAATTATTTTTAGAAAAAAATTGCATTTTTTGGTGGATGTATAGGAAAATACTATAGAATGCTATCAAGATAATCCTATTAAACAATCATATTCTCAAAGATTGAGTTTCTCCAAAATGAACTATGATAAAATCTCATCTTGAATTGGAATAAAAATGAATACTAAATATATTATTTCGAATAAAATGTCATATATTTTATCCCTATAATAGATGATCATAGGTTGGTTTCAGATATGAAACTTGTCTTCATGACCATAGTTATTAATCTGGTCTTTTTAAAGATAAATCTAATTCATTTATATGATTATATCAAATTATACTAGCGTAATTAAGAAAATATTTATAGTATTCACATTTTTACAATTATTAATTGGAGAGGAATCATATACACAAGATGTGATCACCATACCATTTGTTTTTTTCAATTTTAATTCTATATATAATAATTTTGGGGGAATCATTAAACCAAAAGAAAAATATTTACATATGAAATAATGGTAAGATTCAATAGACATTTAGGACATTAGATGTTCAAGAGAAGAAGGTAGGTGCACCTTTCATTACATTATTATCAGACCCCTATATAGATATTGTTATAGCTTGATATTTCCCCTTGTTTTGTAGATTAATATTTTTTTAACATCGATCATCATCAGTATTTTTTATGTTTTTAGAACAAGATTGAATAATGATCATACTCCATTCATTTTTAAAACTAATGTGTGGGTGGTTCATTTTAAATATATTTATCTATATTTTAATCAGTAGTTATCTTCTTACTATAACATCAACATTCCTTTTCTAGAATACAATATTATTCACACATAAAAAATTAACAAATACCCTTTATGAAAATTCTCTAATTATTTCCTTAGATAGTTAAAGAATAGCGGAAGGAAAATATTTTATCTCCATGGTTTTGAAATTTTCCATTTTACACTATCTTCCTTTTCATGTAAAATAAATTATATTGATAGATAGTATAGATATATATTTCCTCCTTCGGAGAACATAAAAATATTCCATTATAGCTAATGATTTCCCTTAAGGATGACAAACCTTAGTGACTTATTTTTGAAACCTATGTATCAATAAATATTACATTCAATATTTATGATAATTAAAGAATCATACGTCACATGTCGCATAAAATATTCCACATATCTTCCAATAGATACAACATTGTTATACATAAGATTAGATAATTCCTTATCCATTTTTATGATGATTAAAGGGATCATATATAATGAAAAAAATCTCAAAAAATCCTCCACTATATAGATTCATATTCATTATGTTAATATCTATTATTGATGAGAATCCCCAATTTATTTTTTTCCTCCCAAATGATATACATCCAAAATTGATTTTTTTTTCAAAAAATTGCGAAATGGAAAATATGTTTTTTGTGGTATAATTTTGTTTTCCGGAAACTGCAGTATTTGTCGCATAGCTAAAATGTGGTCGATGTTTCCTAATAAATAACCTAATATAATGGGTTTCATTATATTTATCATTTATATGTTCAATATTATTCCTGGACTGAGAATGTTTTTGATCTTATAAATATATTTTATAATCTAGATATCATAATTTTTTTTCAACACAGATGGATAAAAATTGCATTTACAATCACATATATCATTAACTTGGTTTATTTGGGCTCTATAATTTTACTAAAACAAAAAATCATATTTCAAAAAAACATAATTATTTTGTGGGACCACATATTTAAATTATATATTTTTTTAATATCCAAGTAACTTCAACTTTTTTTAATGTATTACACTATAGATTTATCCACAGTTATTCATAGAAATAATTTATTTAAATCATTCATGATGGTTAATAAATTGATATTTAATTTCCATGTAATATTCCATAGGTGTTTCAAAGATGTTTTGTAACAAATCATGTTATCTTGCATAAAGAAATAATTGATTCTTTTTCAATATTACCTTCTCAGAGTCATTATCCCGAGGTACCATTATGCCAGAGCCACATCCACATGTATTATCTAATCAAAGAAGTAATTACATAGAAAATTATTTCAACATGTTTCTCTAAAATTTTATATCATATTCCAATACAATTAGTTTTATAGAAACTAATCCAAAGACATAACATTTGGGATATCTATACATTTTTAATCCAAATTTTCCAAACGATAACAAAAACATGGCCTTATAAAAACTATAATGATCAAAATCTATCAATAATAAATATTACAAAATAAATGATTAATATTCATTAAATAACGTTATGATACAAACAAGAGATATTTAGTCCAAGTTCTATTATAATAAGTTACACATAAGAATCTATTCAATAAGTGAGACACATTATATCCCATAATGTTCTTAATATCATGATAAAATATTAGACATATCATACCTAATACCATTCAACAGATAAAAATGAATGTAATAATCTGATTTTATGTTTTCATATTTTCATCAAGGAAAAACAAGTGATTTATGAACATAACATGAGAATTGTAAAATGAGAACATGAGAATAAATATTGAAAACTGTACCCTCTATATCATAAATCATAAACTATAGTTATAGTATAAATATTATTAGTTCACAAGAAATTAGACATAATGGAATCATATAAAATTATCTGTGAGAACATAAGATTTGATTAATTAATATACTTATGTAATATAAATAATAAAAGAAAATATTCTAATTAGTAGCTCAATGCTTATTTGTAATAATATCAATGATTAATTGGTTCCACCCCCAAAAATTCAAATTAGTCATGTTTAACTCCAATAAAATCATAATTTATAGGCTCCCCCTTTGAAATAATTTCAGTCACAATTATATACTTGTTTATCTAATTAGATGTAAATATTTATCCAATTCATTAGATGTAGAAACATTTCCCACTCATCTTATAATGAAAATCATAAAATTTTGTTCCAAAATATTATAAATAATGCTTAATATGATAACATTATTAAATAAACTTGATTAATAATAATTTCATTATATCATAAAATGTGGTAGGGAAACATGTATCATACTCATTTCTTCATTTTATCGATGCATATCCCTTGGAAGATAAAGAGTGTTTAATGAGATTTTTATCAAGATGTAACTCATATAAAATAAATAGTTTTCATAAACATATTTTCATCGTAAACATAAACCATCATTAAAATAATAAATAAGGTATTATTGGACCATATCTTTAATAAATTTTATATAACATCATGTTTAATCATCATAAAAAGAAATTGAATCAAAATAAAAAATCCAATAGAATGTTTCATATAGAAAATATCCTCTCCTTGGTAAAACAATTTTACATCATAAAATTAATAATATATTATATCAATAAATTTACATTATAGTTAACTTGAAAAATATTAATTTAATATTAATATAAATTAGTGGCCATGATGGGGTAAATTATTTTCATTCCATTGACCATAAAATATGGATTATATTAAAAATTGTGTAAAATAAGGTGGGTACTTCATCTCATATACATATAAATTATTTGATACATAAGAAAAACCATTTTCTACCAGTATGAAAACAAATCCCAAAATGATCCCAAATAATATAAATAATACAAAAACCTCTTTAAATATTCAATATAATTAAACAATGGTTATGATGTTAAGTGAACATTAATATCCAGAAAAGGATTCTCCTATTAATCAGCCAATGGGAATGAAAAATATTACCTCATAAAAGTCTCCATTTGTGAGGCATGTGCTGAAACATCATGATCATATTATCTGAACTAACCTGATAAACCATGGAAACTACATATCTAGAAGTATTTTTGGTGGTTTCTAAGAGATATTATCTACAATCATTTTACAATCCATCAAAGTAACTTTTTTACATTTTACATGTTTAAGTTAATGTAGATATTTTATCTATAAATCACATATTTCTAATATGGTATAGAGATGATGATCTGTCGTAATTCCAAAAACTATCACCAAGTGTTGTTAATACTTGTCCCTATTCCTTGAATATATCAGTATATCATCACAAAAAACCACCAAAAAAGAATCCAGATAACTCAGAAATATAAAATTCATTAATTATATAATGAACACGAGTGAATTCATAATTTTGAAGGGTATTATCACCTATTTATAATGTAAATATCTACTTCTAAAACGTTTCTTTGGAATATAATACTCTTGAACATGAAATTGGTGTTATTCTTTTTGTAAGTCAATTTTGGAGAACCACAACGATCCCATAAATTTTTAGAAAGATCATTAATTCATGGAAGTGGATAGAGATTAATTATAATAACCTGATTAAGATTAATATAATTCATATAATAATAGAGATTTACATATACCTTCTAGACAAAAATGATCAATGATGTGCATAGAGACATTCATGGCCGAATGATTCCTTTACATTCTTACTATTACAAAAGCATTATCAAATACATTATTTATTTTGGTTTAATCCAATAATACAGAAGGGAAACCGGATTGTTCTCTAGCAAGATATCAATCATGATATCCACTTCTCATTTTGGTGGATACCCTCATAAATTTTCATGAAAGATATTTGAAATCTGGTCAACTGCCACAAAAAATCTATTATATTTGATCTCTTCCATCATATCGAAGTTCTACACTATTAAATGGTATGATATCATTATAACTGCAAATGAAAACAATATTGTTGCAACTTATATTACATTTTTTCCCCTTTTAGGAGATATTCAATTCCATCTTTAGTAGTAAAACAACCCATTCTGATATAATAGTTGATCTGATATTTCAACATTTTCTATAAAACCATACTCAATATTATGTAATATAAATCGGTTTACCTTTATTAGAAACCCCATAGAACATCATCTCCATCAATTGTTTTGGAAAATTCCCTATACATAATGGATCGACATTATCTTTAACAAAGAGGAGACAAAAGATTTATCATAGGTTGAATCAACTCATATTTTATCTCTAGAAAATAAACGGATTGAATTGAAATAATGAAATTGGGTCCTCCCATATCAAAAAAAGTTTCATAACGGAATAATTTGAAATAATCATACCTCTAAGAACAGAAAACCCATGGGGCATTTCTTATTCCTTCAGGGATAACCAAATATAGTTATTTAATAAAATCTCATACAATCTGACTAAAAATATATTATCTTGAATGTCTGAGGGACTAACCAACAAGGAAATTGACTATGTTTCAAATAAATTAATAAAACAGAAAAGTTTAAATTTTTTAATTTTTATTTTATGAGAAATAAAAGAAATTATGATTGGGATGAAATTCAATTTGGGAGACATGCCAGGTTCAATGATTTTGTGTTTGTGTTCTATGGATTCAATGGTAAATGAGTATACTCATAATTGATGTTTTATTTAGGTTAGTAGGGATCCTTGGTATCAGTATCCAACTCTACTCAAATGATTTATCATTTTTAATGGTTATATAATTTTTTCAATCATATAAATGGGAAACGCAAAACCATATTAAAACATGACTAACCTATATTTCATAATGGTTATTGACATAATAGTTTAATAAATTGATGCAATGAAATAATACTATTCAAGTCACAACCAATGGTCATTCAATTTAAACAAAATATATTGTAATTGATAAATGGTGTTCACAAAATAATCCCTAAGCACACATCCCTTACAATCACAAGAATTAGAACTAAAAAGGGTACACACTCTTGATGGTAGCGAGGAACGTGGTTACTTGATGAGGAATGGTAGTGTAGAATATCATTGGATTGTTACCTCATTCTCCATAATACGTCTATTGGTGCTTCATGGCCTCCACTAGCAATAGAGTTTCAAGGAAGGCTGGCATAAGGTATAATTTTGTGGAAAATCAAATTCAAACCAGCTACTGTCAACTCCTTCATTTATTCAGCATGTCACCAGTTACATGATGTGTAAGTGGTTTTCACATTATATTACTCATATTTGATATTTATTATGTTGTTTTGAATCCACAAATTCTTCTCTAACTATTTTAATCCCATCATGACAATAATTTGCAACTCACGACGTGTACCTGTAGTTCAAATCATGTTCTGAAGTCACGAATTATCAAGCACAAATATTTTTATTTGATAATGTCATGATGTTTAATGAGGATACATGATGTTTACAAATTTTTCACCATTTTCTAGATAGGAATCATCATTGAAAATATGTTGTCACATCACTTCGCTTCTCTCGTGGTGTGAAGTCCCTTTTATCTCATTTTCCATTCACTTTTAATTACATTTTATATAATCTTTAATTTTTTTTATATAACATATAACCACATAAATGTTCAAAATACTGTAAATTTTATACATTTTAATATAGGAGATAATTTAATAAAACACCATAAAATAAATACTTGAAATGAACATACAAAATCCCCACACATGAATTATTCATTTTCTTAATGAATAGAATCTCAACAAACTACAAAGGAATTTTACCTTATAATGCTTCAAATTAATTTTCAACATAAAAAATTGATCAAACACAATTAAAGGACCATTTATCCTAGAGTAAAATTCATTAATGCCTCATTTTTCAATAAAATTTTAAACCATGTATTTCACTTTTCCCCTTCGAAACAACCATTCCTTTTCAATCATCCATATTTTATTTTCGATTCATTCTCTGTTTGAATGCCTCATTCAATTTACCAAACAAAAATTTTTCATCTCATAATTAGTATAAAAATGAATAAAATATTTAACATACCTCAAAATATATAACATATCATATTATTTCAAGGAAAATAACATCTCCATTACCTAAAAAAAATCAAAACTCATCATTAGGGAATTAACACTAAGGATCAAATGTATCTGAGGATTCATGGTAGGATGGTAAATGATATAAAATATTATTTTGAAACAATATTTTTGAATCTAAATCAATTTTCATGATATTATGAACTAATTAACAAATATATCCCTTTAATAATTTTATACATCTCTTCCACCAAAAACTCATCAGGGGCTAATGATAAATGATTGTAGAATGAATTAATCAACCTCTATTTATATTATTTCTTTTTAAAAAGTTGTGCATGAAACATATCACATCAGTATCCTAACCACATAGGATCAAAAAATCATTAATCTAGAAAATGGTGATTTTTGATATTCCCAAAACAAAACCCCATATTTATATTAATTTATTCAATTTATTTTTTTAAACGATATTAGCAAGAGAGGTGAATAATGAGATACAATGATAGATACACGGCCTTTCCCAATATCAAAATCAAGAATCACTCAAAAAAATTTCAATGATAATGTATATCCAGGTATACCTAATCAAGCTCCTCCCCCACACATGTTTTATTAATTAGCATTGAAAACATTTAAAGGAATGTAATATAGATAAGACAAGTATATAACATATATCATTTCCTTATAATGAAATTCATTTATTCATGGTGATTTAAAATTATTAATACAAGGTGAGTTTAAGGATAAGGGATATCAAAATAATACATTAATATTTCTCATGGTGAAACATTTTAGTCATAGACTCGATAAGATGCAATGAAATTTATAGATTAAAACATGCCCAAGTTTCTCATGAAATAAACTATATAAATAATAATAAAAATATTACCTCACTTGTTGTATTGGGAATGATATTAATGGATGGGACATCAACTCATCGTACTGCATATAATAAATTAAATAAATTATTCTAAATATCAAAAATTCAAATCATTTACAAATCTTATTAAAAATTCAATTATAATTATTAATATGCTTCTCTAAATCACGATTTTTTAAATCATAATAAATATTCTTATATCTAATATTTATTCTTCTCATTATTCTCATTCAAAATTATTGAAAATGATATTAAAAAGATTGGCTCGATAAATATCTTATATAGTTTATGTATCCTATTTTTATTGATTAAATATTGAATCAAGGGAGACTATGAATTTTGCAGTTAATTATGTGAAACAATTTAATATGGGTAACAAAATTAAAAAATATATAATTCGAAGTCATATTTCCATTGAATTTATGATTCAAACATGGGTTGTACAGTTTCTGTATGAACCATTTAATTCCATGAAATATCCCCATAAAGCATGTAATGTTTTGTAGCTTTTTCTCTTGCTACTTTCCTCTTCTTGTTTCCAGCCTTGATGGTCCTGCATACATAAAAATATTCAAGTGAAAGATCATTCCATAAAATTTAAATTTATTAATATTTGTAAGATGAGTGATTTTTCAAAAAAAAACAATATAAAAAATTGAAAATAATAAAATCTCACATTATCTACTAAAAGCGCTCTGGTTTACCATATGTGGGTCGACCATACCTCTTGAATCTCATGTCATTAGTGGGAGGAAAGATGTTAGCTGATATGGATCTACAAAACATCGATTCCATAATTCCTCGTTGTAGATTAGTCCTCTCCCATTATCTAAAACTAATCTTCCTATTCCAAAACTAAAAGAAATTAACATATATTCCCCCAATCGAACGGGGCATGCATGTTATTGAAAAATTGAATGGCAGTTCAATGACATCCCAAACATGTTATCCTTATTTTAATTCTTATTGAATGAAAATTCCCCCAAGAACTTCATATCATTCAATCATTTACAGACTTTTGATTATCTTCTTCCTACATTTGTCATTTTATTCAACAACAACAAAAACAGCTGTTATTATTTCAAAAATAATGTCCTCTTCATTAATCAAATTTTATTAAGAAAAATTATCCACTGGTTCATTTATATTTTACATTGAATGGTGAAAATTGAATTTTACCTCTGATCACCCATCATTTAATGTCTTATATCTCTTTTTAATGTCAATCATTTCCCTTATAGTTGATAAGAATAGTATTCCCAATATTAATTATTACTTATCCTCATCCATACCCATCACCATAAAATAATCCAATAAAATAGAACTTGTATACTTTGAAGATGGCATATTATTGTATTCATCAAGGTTGTATCGCAATTGTATTAGGTAGTTGACATATAACTCATGGTGGTTGCATCTCCTTCAATCCCAGTCTCTTAAATTTTTAATATAACATGTTGTTCACACGGGAACCAAAATCACATTAATCTATACCAAACTTATTAATACCAATGTTAATTAGAAGGGAAAAAATACATGGATCCCATTTCTTCTTTTCTAAGAATATTGACACTACTAATCAGATTTCTCTTTCCAGTGGAATGGTGGATAAGTCCCCAAGATTCTTCTTTTTTATCAATATACCCTTTATTATATTGTCATAGACATGTATGTCTATGATTACCTATGAAAATGGAATGTTGACGTGTATAATTTTGAACATATATAGAAACTATATCTTCATCTCATCCATAATTTACTTCTTTACTTGATAAGGAAACGGTAGTGGTGGTTGATACTGTGGTGGTGCTTCTTCTTCATTATCTTCATCATCTTCTTGGAACTTTTATTTAGTTTCATCAAATTGTTGTCATTAATTTTTTTAATCCAAATTATATGTCACTCCATTGTCTCTTATTTACATGTCTTAATAATATAGAATTAACAATTTTATTAAGATGATGTTCGAGATATCCTAGATGGTATCCTCTTTGTCTTTCACAATGTGTCTCAACAACTTGACCGACTTCTAATTATATATTCCTCATTGTAGCATGTGGGTTTGGTGAGTGATTTTTCAATTTTATAATTTCCTTTCCATGTTATCTTGAATATTTATTTAACTATATATGTGCAGCACCTATGGTAGTTCTGAACTTTTTTAGAGTCTCTTCCCGTGAATAGACTTGACATTTCAGTATTATACCTTGGTGTTGATGTTGGAATCCTTATAGTTTGAGTTGAAATCCTTATGCGTGATTAATAATTTTATATTGTAGTTATTGTGGACTTCATACCTACACATAATTTTAATGAATATAAAAAAGATAAATATCATCTTCATAGTATATACCATGGGGATTTTGGTTGGACATCATTACTTGTAGCTTCTCTGAAAATGTGATTCATTTGTGTGGAAACCTATAAGTAGTCTACAAGTTTTTCTCCATTTATTATTCATTAATAATGGTTCCAATGAAAAATATTACTGGACATCTCATCCAACAACTCATAACTCTCTTCAAGTGACTTTCTCATTAGGTAACCTCATACAACAATATCTATAATATTACAATATAATTATGACCATCATTTATAGAACATTTGAATTAAAAGAAACATATTAATACCATGATGAGGACATTTTCTAATTAAACCAATAAATATCACCAATGGAAAATAAAATACTCTTAATTAAATTGTTCAAAATTTAGAATTCTTACAGAAAAATCCAAATACATTGAGGGTGGGGAAAAACATGTAAAAATCATTCATATAAGATCAACTCATCTTGTGATAGATTGCGGGGCCAAAATTGGATCCACTCTCATAATATGACTTTTAATAAGAATATTAATATAAATAATCACACAATTAAATTTGTGATGTTTTGGAAATGGAATGTGTCTCATATCTCTAGAAAACTTTTAATGGGCACATTTGGGTCTTCTTGATTAAGTCAGAAAATTACTGTGACTGTGTGATCATTTGGATAACAGTTGGATTGATTTCAAAATATTGTGTTTCCACTAGAGGTATCAGCATTCTAGGGTTTACTCTTGTATTTGTGGGTCTTCTATATTTTAGTAGTTTATGTCCCCCTAGATTTATTCTTATGACTTTTTGTCCTCCTTGTTGGCCTAGCTCATCAACGACCCCTTGAAATTTTACTCTATTGTCCATGGTGTTATGTTATTTCTCGATATATTCCTTCTATTTTAATTTTATGTATAGGGTCTTTTCCAACATAAGCTAAAAATAATTAAAATTTTATTCTTCCCACCTCACGAGTGGTGTAGTCATCTAATGGGTTTTTTCCTACATAAACATCACAACAAGACCATGTAAAAAATAATGAATTAAAATAAAAACAACGATATAATTTCCTAATTAATTTAAGTATAATGAAAATTGTCCATGTCAACAGAACCAAAAATTTGACAGGCCATGGGGTGTTTTTAATTCTTATAGGGCTAACAAAATTTATTAATGTATACACAATTTAGAAAACCTAACAAAAAGAATTGTATCTCGCATGTCTGAGTTTCAAACGATTATAGAGAAAGAGAGATTATGTTTCAAATTAATTACGTAAACCAAAGTTGACATTGTTTAAAATGATTGAAAAGATATGTAACAATATTTTTTATTGTGTTGTAATTCAAATTGGAATACATGTCAAGTTTAATCATTCCATGTTTGTTTGATAGGATTCAATTTTAAATGTGTTTCATCATTATTGGTGTCGGAATCCGATAACTACGAATCCTTCTTATTTGCAGACTACTCTAATCTAATGATTTCACCTTTCAAATGGTCATATATATTGTTTAATCATAGAAATATGAAACCCAACACCTTATTAAAATATAACTAATATAATCTTCTTAATGGTCATAAAAAAATTATTAGTCAATTGATGCATTAAAATAAAACAATTCAAATAACAAGAAATGGTCATGAAATTTTAAAAAGAAATATTATTTCAATTGATTAACAATGATAGCAACAATATAAATCAAGAATAATGGAAATAATATAATCTCTAAATGCTCATAACCATATAAAAACATATACTTGCACTAAAGAGACAACTCCCTCATGTTGGGAGTGAGAAACATGAGTACTCATGGAAGAATATCAAAAAATAATGTCTCTACATCATCACCCATTTCCCTGGAGTATATTCCATGGTGTTTCTTGGCCACTACTAGTCCCACTATTTCATAGAAGAGTGTTTTAATGTCTAATTAATAAGAAAACCCCATACACACCAACAGCCCGCAACACCTTCATTTTTTTTTCAAGTGACCTATTACATGACATGTAAGTGGTTCCCACATCTTGTAACTCAAATCCTATTTTTCCTCTACTGAATGAATACTAAAAATGATACCTTAATAGTTTAAATACATCCATGATGTGAATTTCAGACTCATGATGTGTACTTGAAGTTCACTACATACTCTGATGTCAGGACTTTTCTAGCATGACAATTTCTATTTGAATATGTCACAATAAGTATTGAGGATACCAGATGTGCAATCATTTTTTCTCCATTTTCCTTCTCTGCTTCCTCTTTGAAAATATAGTGTCACGCCACTTCACTTCGCTCATATCCTAAAGGGTATTCTGATCAATTTTTCTCCAATATTGACTTCTTTTTTGAATGTTTTCCATATCAAACAATAAAACATATCACAACTAAAATGTTCTAAAAAACAGAAAATACTATATATTTAAATAAAAGAATTTATTTACAAAAAAACCATAAAATTAATGCATGAAATGATTTTATAAACCATCAATTCTCTAGACTGATCAACCACAATAAATGTTTTATCTCCCTATATTTTCATTGTATTTTGACCATGTTCATTATTTTTATATTGAGGTAGCCATTGCTGAGGAGTCACGGAATTCCTAGAATCCCTATGGAATTATTTGTTCCACTGATGAAGATGATTCTACTACCCTTTTCAGGTCGTCATATTTGATACTTGTAACACCAGAGAAGTGTCTAGACCACCTATCCTTAGAGAACTAAAAGAATAACATCTGTATATTCCCTAGAGGATTGCAATTATGGCTTGCTCTCGGTGGTGTTGTATATTCTCGCTTCATGTTGTACAAAGACCCGCTTTGGAAATAAGTCGGATTTATCTTGGGGAATCATAGAAGATTTATCAATCTAACCATTAGATTCAGATCTATTATACATCCTTGTAAATAGGTGTCCCTATTACTCTTGCTCTAAAAATTAGAGTTCCAATAGTTTCCCAAAGGTATGAACAAGAGTCCTCTAACCATATCTCCCAAGATGTTCCTTTCACTAAACAACACTCTATTAATAATGTATATATAAATTGTAATATAGGGAAAATCACTCTTCAAGTGAATATCCTACCTCAACCCCAATTAAATGATTCATTCCTTCAAGGATACACTAGATGTAACTTCATGTGAAATGTGCGATAAATTCATAAATATATCTTCATACTCTATCATTATGAGTATCTCTTATTTCAATCTAAATAATTCCAATGTTCTTGTGATTTTTAATGTATGAAAATATAAATTTTTTGTGGACAATTCATATAAATACCCAGATGATGGGCCTTGGTCATATTTATTCAAATCATTTATATCCCACAATTGAAGTGAAATATCATATAACATATCATACTTCATCATGAATTTTAAATCCACTAGTGTGAGAAGGATATTGAAGATTAAATCCAACCTAATCATCCAATTCCCTTACTTCTGTTATTTTAATTCATCCAAAAAATGGGTGGATTCTATATCATGAATTGGATGGAATGATAAAATTTCCTTGACTCATCCCTCATGTTCCCTCATTTCAGGGACTGAAAGGCATGAAATATATTCTAAACCAGTTTTTGGTTCACATAATGATTAGGATCAACAAATTTCATTTCATCATCCATCGATTGGTTTCTATGAGTTCTACGGTTTTCTATTTTCTATAAAAACAAAATATTCCATATTTATATTTCTATAATCTAGTGGCTTTAAAATTTCAATTTTTTCCACATAATAACTACCAAAATGATCTTTAATAAATTCAATATTTTCCACATTAATCCATATTCAAACATTTCACACATTCTTCTAAAAATTATCCCTTTTTCAAAATAAACAATATCATTCCTTTTCATAATCTATCATTTGAAAAAATTAAAAATATTTATAAATCAAAACATTTTACTGAATCATTACGTATAATTAAATATAAAATCATAGTGGGAATTCATTTCTACAATTCATGTCAAAACCATCTCAATAGTTAAATCCAAGAAAATCAAATTTTAAATACTATAAGCATCTCCAAAAAACATTCATACTGAACTCTCCAATAACATTATGTTATATATTAAAAGGATAGATAAATCATTCTATGATATAAATTTCAATTCATTACAATCCTACTCTATTATACTATCCTAACACGTCTAATAGAAATGAATGAATTTCTACTCCATGAAATCTTGAAATGAAGACCACATTTTATTCAAAGGATGAACAAGATAATACCATATGTTCCATAATGATATTTGTAAGGACGATGAATGATACAACGTGTAAAATCACAACCCTCCTCACTATCAACATAATGTGGAAGGACATTACATGGCATTAAGCGATATGACCACGAGGAAAAATGCTATCAATAAATCTTAAGGGAAAAAATATAAGTGGTGGATTAATTTCCCTTTGAATGTAAAACTACCCAAACTAGCAATCCTTCAAAAAAAAACTACTATCTGATAAATGATTGTAATTTAAAAAAACTAAATGAAATTCAATTTATATTATAACCAAAAATTAACATAACCGTAGTGGAAGATTAATATATCAAAGAACACAATGTAAAGAAAAACCCAAGGACTCCAATTATAAACTCCAATGATCCAAACCCTAATATATTTACTATCTCTAGAAAACATCCCATTTATCATGATGCCACATGAAATATGTCTGATACATTTCCTTTTCTCCTTTACTGATTAAAAATATCATTTAAAGAACAAAAGTTCCATAGAAATAGTGTGGAATTAAACTCACTGGGAATTCCCCAAATGACTTCCCTACTCATGAAACAATGATAAGAAATGTAGTGACATTTAAACAAAACAAGTTATATAAAACAATTTAAAAATGATTATAAAAAATAAAAAAATATTCATACAAAAAACATTTCCATACAAAAAATAGTTTCCAAGGAATGCATCCAATATAATAATTTAACTATATCACAATTTCAATGTTGTAATTGCCCAATACATTTCACATAACCACACAAACACATAGTAAACGAAATAATATTGGTGTTACCTCTAACATTGGAGCTTCACATCCCTAACCAGTCCTTTTGATGGTGATACATCACAAGAAATATCCATTATATTTCACACACACACATAATCAATTAATCCAACAATAATCTAGAACCATTTCTTCCAAACAAATTTATAAAATACATCTAGTTATTGAAAAAAAAATTTCAATTAAGGAAAACTAAATAATTGTCACGACCCACCTTCACCAAAACAAGGGAAGGGTCAGAAGATTGCCATGCCCTTCATTAATTAAGATGAAGGAGAGATAATGACCCCTAAAACCTTCCTTCAATAGGTCCCGGAGTGGAGACTAGTACCAAGGGTATATAAATTTCTCACAAATGGAAGTCATTACCCGTTTTATTTTATAGGATCGAGAGATAAGGAGATGGAAACCCAACAACACAAAGGCAGAAGAAAAGTAAAGCCAAAAGTAAACCATTCCCACATTCATGTTTCAAAAGTAAAAGCCACAAGGTGAAAGAGGTGACTACAAGGTAAGTACCAAAAAGGAAAAGAAAACAACAACTGCAACTGCTCCAAAGGTCCGAGCTAGTAAGCTCCCGCGTGATCCCCGAAGTCCTCCTGGAAACCTGAAAGCAGTTTTATATATGTAGGGTGAGCATACAAGTACACTCAGTAGGGAAAACCAAATACTTTCATGCACAAGTGGGGGAACGTGCTAAAGTCCCTTGAGAAAATAGTAAACCAAACACATATCAAGGTAAATTATCCACCCGAGGCCTCACCAAGGCACACTCCCCAAATAACGCAAGTCAAGTAATATATATAATCAGAGCACATCGATGTTTGGGTACCCCGTGCCACTTTCCCACTGGTTATTGAGACATCCTACGCATCGGACCAATCCCTCCATTCTCACCGCAGTCCCACTACCACACCCGCCCGCACACAACTGGGCCACAACCACACGCAGTCCCACTGCCGAAATCCCGCCCGCACACACCTGGGCCTCAACCGCATGCAGTCCCACTGCTACACCTGCCCGCACACACCTGGGCCACAACCACATGCAGTCCTACTACCTAAATCCCGCCCGCACGCACCTAGGCCTCAACCGTCACACGTAACCATGCCTACAAACACCTAGGCCAGAACAACAACCACCACACTCGAAAACACCTGGGCCTCATCCCGAAGACACTTGGGAAACCACCTACCGCACACACCTGTCCAACCACCACACCGCCCCGCCCGAAGGGTCATGGGAAAATAATGGACCTCAGGCCATCACAGCCTGCCCAAAGATAAATGGGCTATCCCTGAAAGGGAGTAGAAAAGGAGCTAATAACCAGCCACTAAGAATAGTGTTGGGAAAAACACCCTCCACCGTGAAATGGGGGTGTTCGCCACTAGGTGATCAACTTGGGTGGGGCGCGAATAAGAAACACAAAACTAAAATTATAGATATAGGTAACAAGCACTAACCCAAGTCTAGGTTTTTCTAACCGGCCTACAGAACAGAACACCACTATATCTGAGTCACAAGTCACGACTCTCGCCAACAAAACCCTTCATCCCATTCTTGTTTCATGTTCAGTAATAATGTTTGAGTTTAAGCAGTACTGGGAAACTAGTAGGCATAGGCAGAAGTCCAGAAAAGTAAACAATCAAGCAACAACCAAAACATCCACACCTGGTTCTCAACAACAGAGGATTCCACCCCAATTTGTGATATGAACAAGTAACCACTCAGATTTAAAACTGACAACCACCGAATCCATACCAACAGGAGATCCCATCCCCCAAAATCACACAAACACCAATGGTATAAAAGAACAGGGGATCCCATCGCCTCCCACATCTCCATCAATCGGCCCGAAGGGAAAACAACCAACTATAACCACCAACACAAGCAGGGCCTTGCATGTATTTTCAGAATTAAACGACTTAACACACTCCATGATTCAAATTCCCTTGTGTTCTAACCGGGAGTTATCACAGAAGGGCTGATCCTGGTGCTTCCAATTTATTCAGCCGAATATACGTTATTAACCAATTCACTTTTCACAGCAGAAGCTTACAACCACAAATAGGCCTTTTAAAACATCAGCAGGGTTCATTAGTGCACAAACGACGACCACTAATGGCTTCGATTTTCAGAAGGGATAAGCCAGCACAACTCAACAGGATGGCCATAAAAGAAACATAATCAAAATATAAGACAACATCAATGATCACATCCCCTCCTTTCTTTATAGAATTTTTTCGTTATCTTTAATTAGGTCTTGTTTATCCAATTCTAGAGAAACAAAAGCACGTCCACCCCGCATGATACACAAAAGAGAGAGGCAAAGGAGAAATTACATACTTGTTTGATCGACGATCGACGCTTAGGCCGGGCGCATAACTTTGTGGATAACAATGCGCCCGATGCACTAGAAGCTGTTTGTGAAAAGCTACGATCCAGGAAAAGTGAAACCACGGCTAACCCTAGGTTTATAAGAGTCGGGGACGGTTGGGGTGAAAACGCGAAACCGCGTAAGGTGTGGGGGTTGTGGGTTGACCACGCGGCTCCACTCATCACAAAAGAGGGTCGGGTTGTTTAAGCCGACTCATGAATTGATTAAGTATTTAATTAAAACTCTTATACACATTACGGGTCTTAAAAACACGTTAAATGAGTTAGAATAGGGTTTAAAACCCTATTTTTGCAAGGGAGCGCTACTGGAAATAGCTTGACAAGGCCGGTCTCACCGATCGGTCTCACTGATCGGTATGGCCGATCGGTCTCTCCGAGACGCCACTCCTTTAAGACCCAGATTTTGGCAAAGGGAAGAACCAAGAGAGTCTAGGTCATCACATCAGATACCTCTCTAACTATTCTCGTCCTCGAGAATTTAAGCAACCCAGAAGGGAAGGGCGGGTCCGAACAACCACCCAGAAAGATACCTCTCAAGAGTGAACCTCATCGTTAACTAAAAAAACACTTCTTGCCACGTTCTTGGGTATTCTGTCATGACCCAAGAAACATACCATGCCAAACTGCCCAGGCATGTGGGTTGGGGAGTCTCCTCCCCCATGTCAAGATATTATCCTCTTTGGGCAGCACTGACTCGCCAGCACGGGTTTAATCGCATCCATCTTAATTCATCTTTATTAGGGGTTGGGTTCTCTCAATCCCCATAGCCCAGGCTTTTTACACACAAACAGAGGAATGAAAACCAGCACATCTCATAGCCAAATGACAAAATGTTCCACCACAATAGGTACAACAAGGAACAAAACTCAAAACAACTCTGGGTACTGGGTACCTATCTGTGATTCCCTCTCCCACGTACTCTCCTCAAGCCCACCATGTCTCCACAACACACGAACCAAGGGGATAGTTCACACGCGAAGCACCTTTTCTTTGCGATCCTCGATCACCACTGGTCTCTCCACAAAGTTCATGTCTTCCTCGATGTCCAGCTCACCCCAATCACGGATGTGTGAATCGTCGTGCACATACCGACGGAGCTGGGACACATGGAATACATCATGTATCCTTAGTTGCAGCGGTGGTAACGCTAGCTGGTAAGCCACTTCGCCGACCCGCCGCAACACTTCGAAGGGTCCAATAAACCTGGAAGAGAGTTTTCTCTCTTTACCGAACCTCCACTGCCCACGCCGAGGGGAGACCTTCAAGAACACATGGTCTCCAACCTCAAAATCCAAGGGCCTCCTCTTGGTATCCGCTGTAACACCCCAAGCTTCCACTGTACATTTCCCTTCGAATAATGCAATAGTGTGTGTTGTACGCAACCTCGAGCTCTAATACACACCACAACTAATTAAACTTTCCGTTGTGAATAGTAATACCTACTTTTTGAAATTTTATAAATTTTATTTATCAAAATGGACTTAATTTTTGGATATGTTGAATTTTTGGTATTTTTCTGAGAACTTCTAAATTTTTCTGAATAGTGAAAAATACTTAAAAACAACATTTTTAATGAAAATAATTTATAGTGAAAAATTATACTATTTGGTGGTTTTAAAGTATAATTAGAATATATTTTTACCATTTTATCAAATGGTGTTCATTGGAATTAATTTAACATTGAAATTGGACATAAACAATTGCCAATCTTTTGAAATAAATTGTTTCTTAAAAACACGCTATTTGTTGTGACAGAGGGAATTAATTATAAAATTAATTAATGCAACTTATATGAATGGAATTTTTTAAAATAGACATCATTTTTGAATTCGGAATATCATGTATATCTTAGGGTGAAATTTTGGCATTGTTCTGATAAACTTCAATTTTTGATGAATAGTGAAACCACTAAGTGGTAGTTAAATAACTGATTTTTCGTTTAAATGAAATATTACCACTTCTGTGATTTGATTTTAAAAAATCCGACATACATGGTTGTCATTAAGAAGTAAGATGTGGTTCAATGAGATTAAAATAATTTTTTGGTGAATAGTAACTTTTAAGTTCTTAATCGCGATTAGAAGTAATTAGTGTAGTTTAAGGTACAAATAATGTTTTAATAATATGAGATGAGCATGAAACTTGTCCTACTCCTATTGGATGAGTAATGGATGACCAAGAGAACCGATGGGTCAACTTGGGGACCCCATGGAGACACTTTAGTTGGAAAATTACATTAATATATATTTATTTAATGTTAAAATTAAATTGACACAAACATGAGTTGTTTTACTAAAATAGTTTTTAAGTGGGGTTAAAAAAGTACAAATTTTGATTATAAATATTAATTATAAATATAAAAAGATTTCCTACATCATAGTATTTTTTTTATAATTTTTATACATTAAATAAATTAAATTATTTATGACATCATTATGATGCACCGATGAC